>JAHREE010000563.1:17063878-17172609 GCA_033628505.1 Tringa tobata
CTCCTGCAGGGTCCAGTTGCTGGTGTAGGTCCACTGCCACCCTGCGACACTGGTAATTTCAGCACCAAACTACTCAGATCTGCAAAAGTAAAATGAGGCACCAAGTTCCCTGTGCTCAGCACAGCCCAGAGAGCCAACAAATGTAGAAGAATTAGACGGCTAATTGGTAAAGACCCTCTTGATCTCATACAGGCTCTTTGGTTTTGCTTCGACTGTGGCCTTTACTCCATTTAAACGCTACTGCTTTAATAGTTCTTCAGAGGGGACTTAATTGCCTGCTGTTCATCCCATCCCCAGATGGTTTATGTTTTGCATATTAAAGACTTAATGCATCTTGGAAAAAGATATAATGCAGCCAATTTACCTACAAAGGTCTTGGCTTTACAAAGGCATCCTTGTCTTCACAGCAGGCCAAACCCAACCTCAGAGCCGATGCAGCTCCAACTGGGGCAGCCCAGAGTAGATCATTTGCTTTTACTGTATAATCATTTGATTTGGGTTTTCTTAGCCTGGTTTTCTTAGCTAATGAATGAGAGAAACCGCCCAGCCTCTGCAACTGGACTTTTGCCTCCTCAGAGGCTTTTCTGGAGGCTGAAACATGTCAGCTGTGTAATTCCCTTGGGTCTTAGGGAAGGGGGACAGAAGGACGTCCCCCTTGGCACTCCACCTCACCGCACTGCTCCCAGGCAGAGGGCTCGAAGTGCTCCTGTGCTGCCGGTGGGCAGCGCTCACCGTGCCAGCGAGGGCGTGTGGGCAGTATCAAATGCTTTCCCAAGATGTGTGGAGGTCATGTCCCTCCTGGCTCGCAGTGAGGCAAGGGTTGTGCAATGTGCTGGGAGACGGTTCAAGGACAACCAGATATATGCTGCTTTCTGCTCGGACAGCACAGAGAGGGATGGAGGGAGCAAATCCTATGGGAGTGACAGGAGGGACACAAATACAGTTGGGAAAGGTCTGTGGTACTCTGCCTTGCACTGGTGTGGGGTGCTTAGTTCCTTTTCTGTCCTGGCAGGTGGAACCTCCTTTAGCCTGCAAACACTAGGACCCCCTCCAAATAATGGCTGCCCAGGCGAGGAAGGGGCTGGTGTTTGCCAGCTCTCACAGTCCCAGTGCCAGGCAGGGTGGCCTGAGGGCAAGGAGGATGTGGCAATCCTCTCTTTAAAATTGTTTGATAATAATTTCCCCAAATCTTTTAAGTAGCTGTCTCTTCTGTACAAAGGTTGTGAGCAATGATAACTTACCGCTGCGTGTCCAGACTGTGTGAATTCTCCTGACATAATTTAAAAACCTAAGACCCCAGTGTGTAGTCCATTTGCTTGCCACTTTATTCCTTTCATGAACGCTGGGGTAACATGAAGCAGCTGTTTGAAACAATACAGGTGAAATAGCTCTACCTCTTACAGGAAGAGGAGGACATAACATACAGCAAGAAAGAGAGCAAAGACAATATTTCATCCACATGTTGAGGAAGGCTTATTTTTTTAAGCATAGCATCTTTCATATTTCAGAAAGCTCTGGGGATTCAAACAAAAGATGAAGGGAAGAAAATGGTCTTGGGCTGAATTAGAGAGGGACACTTGATTCAGGAGCTAGAGAGTGTAGGGCAGTACAATACTGGTCATGTTTGGCAGTGAATTATACCAAATACCTAGGGGTTAGCAACACACAGGAGGACAGACCCAAAGGACAGCTGGCTTGAACCATGAGACTTATCTCTAATTGACCGGAACTCTTACAAAGGAAAAAAAGAAAATGGTGTAGATATATCCTGCAAGTCTTAGGAGCTTGGTGGCAGCAGCAGGGGAAAACACAGAAATGACAAGCCACATTCATGAGTACCTGTGAGCATGACCCTGCACCACCAGAGGCAACAGGTCCTTTTATTCACATTCAGCGATTGCAAGATCAGGCCTCACCTGCAGAAGAAAACATGTGGCCTGTGAATGTGACTGCATTGGCTGTGCAGTTAAATCAGGGCTATGTTGTGCATGCGTTTCCAAAAGTAAAATTAATGTGCATAATCTGCAAGAAGAGTCCAACTTAAAAAAAACTCTTTAAGTCCTTGAGTAATTGAATTCAGTTTCAGAGCATGATTACTACTAAATTACTTTTATCCTCTAGGCACTTTTCAACCTAATAAACAGTGCTGCAGAAAATCAGCATGAACTTGTGGTAATAGTTTCACAGACTTAACTCTAACATTTTTGAAGGGTGTGGAAGTTCTGGTGGGCACCAGTGTTCAACTCTCCAGTCTTTGGAAAGGTCTTCAAAAATCACCCAATCTTTTGTTTTTTGGATCAGCAGACCAGCTGATCCAAAATGAAGTGGATACTCCTAAGAAACGAAGATTCAGATATATAGCATGTTAAGGAGAATTAACTGGGCAGTACAGCCAGGATTCATCTGAGAAAATACTGTCTTCTATGTTCCCCATGTCTCCACCTGAACTGCATCATCTAGACACCCATTGGAGTCAGCAGAGTGGACTAGGCAGATTTAATATGCAGTTTTACAGTGGTGGTTAAGTAGTCAGGATGGCTTACTCCCTACACATCCTTATCTTCATTGACTATCAAGAGAGATTGAGATGTGAGGATGTTCTGTAGGTGTACAAAGTTCAATAATTTTGACAAACATTAGTAAATTTGGCTATTAATAACATTCTATGGGCAAGATACTAGCTCTTACCAGTCAGAAAGTAATGTGACAAACTTTTTGAACTGGTGCTTAAAGTTGGTCTGTATTGCCTTTCACTGAATTTTGACCTACTACCTCCTCTATGGGGCATTATGCCTTATTGTAGTAATCTGGACACGTACTACAGCTCAGCAGACCAGAGGCGACTTGTTCCATCTCTGTTGTTTGGTAACTGTCTGAGCCAGACAGCAATTCAGATGCTACAGCCATTTGAACATGTGGTAATTTTTTGCCATGTCTATTGGCAGAAATTTTTTACTCTGCATTTAGAAAATTAGGCAAAATGCAAAGAACATAGATTTCTAAAGAGACTTACAGTCCTTTTTCCTTTTTTCCCACCTCGTCATTGCAAACCTATTATCAATTATACAACTTAACATAAAAGACCCAGTTAAAAATCCACTTCTAGCACAGGTTTTGATTGATTGCACTGCCATGTGGAGCCTTAGGGGCTTGGTCAGAGACAAATACACATATTTGAAAAAACACATGCTGTTCCTCACCTTGCAAGATGTGAAGGAGGCACAGGACCGTGAGCTTGAAAATATACTTGAATAATGAGATGAGAATTCATTTCCTGATGAGAATATGCCTTCAACTTGTTCTTCCATGCTACAGACCAGCAGAAGGAGGTTAGGGAGGGATTTTATGGCATTGGTAAATCAAAGATCAATGAGCAGCAACAGCCATGTGGTATAATACACACTGTAATCTGTGTGTGGTCTAAACAAGACCACTAAATACACAGGTAAGTAAATGTGGTTTCAGCACTGGCTGAAGCAATTTCCTCACATGTTTGCAGTCTGCAGCACTGACCCACCAAGAACAAAATAAGACAGTATTTACAATACACTCTCCATAGAATGCTGTCTTTTCATTCCGTTTGCGTGGGACCTAATATCTGTCACGTGCCACACTGCTCCATGCCCAAAATTAGGCAGCACAGTCATGCAGTCAGCCAGTCCAAATGGGGGAAAATGTGCAAGTATTTCTTGCCTTCTCCACTCTCAAGTGCTGGAGCAGGGCCAAACAAGCAATAGCTCAAGAGGATGTCCTGCTCACACAGCTATGTTCAACATTCCAAAAAATAGACCAGAGTTGAGAATTAGAAAGAGGAGGCTTGACCTTACCTCTGAATCAGATGATCTCTGATTTGAGGGGAACCTTTCTGTGGCAATGTACTTGTTTGTGTACTAGATGGTCCCACTGACCTTACACTGTGGCTGTACCAGAGGTGGGAATGAGGCAGAAGAGTCATGAATGGCCCATTAGTTTCTTCTTCTGCACCAGCATGGCATGTGACAAATTAGAAAATTTATAGGCACACTTTTCATTTCTCTTAGGATATACTGATAATTTGTGTTCCCATCCAATGTTGAGGACAAAGGTTATTTTTATAAAATAAGGAAAAAATAAAACCAACCAGCCTGCTTTTAAATAGAGCTAGAAAGTGCTGAGAGCTGAGCTCTTGGTGTTGCTCAAAGCTTGCTGTCTTGCAGGTCTGTGTCTGGGTTGTATGCTCCCTGTCAGAGACAGCATGCATGTGAAAAGCCGGGAGAAAAACTGGAAAACCTTCATGAAACTAGAGCTGCAAACATCTGCTTAATGGTTCACAAGCGACCTAGAAATGAGCATCAGTCATTTAAAATTCCTGTAGCTGCCAACTCCTGTGGCTTTAAAGTGTATTTTTCTGAAAGCCTCTGGTGCTGATGTAGGTCATATTTGGCAATGAAAATATCTGAACTTTTCTTTAAGCTGCTTCTATTCTAACCCTTAGCATGGAGCCGAGACTCTTCTGCTTCTCTGGAAATCTTAATGGAACCAGATGTGTTTCTGGAAGGCCTGTTTTACTCAAACACATGCTGTTAGGCTTCATCCAACAGTCCCAAGGTGGAAGTCTGAGCTCCCTCCATTCAGAATATCACAGCAAATTATTTAACAGCCTTTGCTGGCTTTAATATTTATGCACTTAAATAATAAAAAGCAGATGGAAAATGAAAAGAATCCCATTGGTTTTTGTTGTTGTTGTTAAATAATATTATGGGGTTTCATCACTTTCCTGTTTATGGAACGTTTGGCAAAATTGATACTGTCTTTGCTCTTCAGCCTGAAAATATTTTTCCATTTATTTTATATCTGACACCTACAATGCAACGAGATCTAATAAAACAGACAGTGGGATAGGCCCAGTGATGAGTATCAGCATAGCATCATCAAAGACAGAGGCATTAAATTGTGTCTGTTGATGAGAGCCAGACCTCAGAAGTTCATTTAGTCTCACAGCATCTGCCGTTAGATTTAGTGTTACTATTTTGGGTTTACAGATGGAAAAAGAAGGTACTGAGAGGTTATACAACATCAGTATGGTCGTTCAGTCTTTCATGCAGCTGAGAATTGGTGTGGTTTTAAAAATAAAGACATTTGCAGCCATTTCATGGCCCATATTAGCAATGCCTGCACTAGCGAGAAATTTGGTAGATCGGATTATTTGGTGCTCCACAAAATTTGCCCCTCCACAGGCTGCCCCAAGAAGGGCACAGCTCATGTGTGCCATGCCTGTGTAGGGAGCAAATCACCTCCCTCCTTTCAGCACCCACGTAGGGCTTTGTACACGGAAGCAACCCCTGTTATTGCTGGTGCTCCTGCCTTATTTCACGAAGAAGTTACTATTTATACAAAAATATCCCATACAGCCTTTGTGCAAGCAGCTGGTTTCATCACTTTGGAGGGGGTTAGATTTCACTGTGGAAACAAGCCAGGCTGTAAGCTGACACAAAGCTCTTCCTTTGCCAAAAATTTCGTTAAAAAAATAGAGCAAGTATCTCCCCAGGCCCCGATGCATCTCCGCTATCTCCCTGTTTATGAATCCTCCTCAAGTGACATGCAGCAGGACACAGGAGCACGGACAGGACTGCACTGAGTTACTGCTTTGGTCCCATCCGAGGGGCTGCCCGAGGCTGGGAACGCAACCCCTCCTGTGAGGAGATGGCTGTGCAGTACCAGCAGAGCTGTGCAACCGTGCTCTGCAGCTCTGGCGTTCTCTAGGCAGCAAGATGAATTCTCAAATGAGAAATTTGTCAAAACTGATAAGCAGTGGATACGCCAGTCTCTGGGTAAAGAGCTCTCAACTGAACCATTTCCATATTAACTCTTCTGTGGCATCTTTCTGAATGCTAACTTCAAAAGTTCAAAAAACAGGAATCAGATACAGAAATCATGTCTTTAAAGCTATCAGATCTAGACAAAAAAAGAGAGAAGAAACAAAAAAAAAAAAGAAAAAATCCTTTTAATTTGCTTTCTCTCTGGTATTTGAGTCATGACATTTATTTTTCGTGTTTTTTTGCAAGCACGAGGAACAAGGAGCTCAGACTGTGTCAAATATGACCATCCAAGTCAGGAACTAGGGGTATGTGAAGATAGCCACCAGAAGATGGGAGGCAGAAATAGACAATCTTTTCAGATATCTCTCTGAATAACAACTGAATCTAAACAGAAAATTTTGCTGTTACTATAGATACACCGTTCCTCTTTGACTTCTTCTAATGTCTTCAGCCTTTTTGTTATTATTTACCTGTTCAGGACTCAAATCAACAGAGAAAGAGTGTTCTTTTGGGCTATTAGACACCATTTATCAGAGATAAAAACAATATGAGCAGAAACAAAAGGTAAAGGAATTTAAATATGTTAATATTAGGTTCCCTTCTTCCTGCATTTTTACCTATATTACATAAATTGTGGCAACATCTAATTGTAGACTATCAGCAAATCAAAGGTTTTATAGCAACCCTCAACACACCAAGGACAAGGGTTAGAATTTTATCATGCTGGGAGGTGATGATTTACATTTCCCAAGAAATGTGAAACTCTAACAAGTCCCAAATTATCAGATCTTTAAGCTTTAGCCTATGTTTTATAGCTGCTATAAAATGGCATATGGAACGATGGTTTAATGATGTTACTGCTTTATTCAAACAAAATTTATTGGGTTCTATTCAGGAGCAACTTATGAAACTTAATGACCTATGATGGGTACACTAAGTTTCAAGCTGTCCTGTGCTAGCAGGAGTGAGAGACTTAGAGGCATTAAGGTGCCTCAGAGCCTTTACTGAAAGACATAAAAGTGTCCCAGGAACCTTCATAGTTAATCCATGTAGTATTTCTAGAAGCTGCTTTTCAGAATCAGATACACAGAAATGTTTCTCAGAGGTTGAAAGTATGACTGTGCTTCCGATTAGAGGAGTAGGGTTGGAGAAGGAGGTTTCATTGGCAGGGGCACTAAGCATGATGTTACACAGATGAATTACATACACTAGCTGTGGATTTGAATTCTGGATAGGATTGCACCCTTTTTGCTGGTTTTTACAGCCACTTTTGGGCATGGAAAAAGTTAATTCCATCTCATGTAGTTTTACTATGGATCTTCAGAAAACTTTGAGTGAGTCAACAACCATTAAGTCTTTCTTTACAGCCTACCTGGCAGGTTACAGCACTGGTGCAGTAACCATGGGAGTGGGTGCTCAGTAACATCCCAGGATCCTTTAATCATAGTAAAAATGAGCTTCCTCGGCTCCCTTCTAGAAGTGTTGAATATAAAGCAGAGGATATATTTATTCAGACAATGGATTACAATACCATGCCAGCAGGTTGGAAAAAGGTCCTTTCTCCTACTTGAAACCAAAATCGTAGAAAAACAGGGTCACACTGCATGTTTCCACCTGTTTGGCCCAGCTTTATGTATTTGTAGCGCTGAATGTACTCACACAATTGACAAAAGAATAAAATTGTCAAGACCTGGAGCAATCCCACTGATCAGACATGAAATGGAAAGTCTGAGTTTTCTGACTAGTCTTAATATAAAAGCCATTCACATCTTCCTTTCAAACACATGTGCCAGCTGAGGACATGCTGCTCCTCTTATTATTTTCTTATAGCTGTCTGTCTTGTGAGTGCTTCAATTATCAAGTTGGCTGATTCTTCAGTAATTAATAGTCTGAAGTTCTTTATATATCTCAGCAGAGATCATGACTCAGAAAACAACCCAGTCTTCTGAATGGATCATTTAGACAAAGCAGTTCCATCAATCATTCGATAAACCTTTGAAATATATCCTGGTTTTCCTAACCATCCTTCTCATTTGGAGTTCTGAGCATGATTATGTGCTAAGAAGGGAGGATGGATGAGCAGCTGAGGGGCAGCACAGAACCCAGACCGGTCAGGTTTGATTCATCGCTCCATCCCTCCAGTGGTGGAATCACTCTGCTTGGCATAGACATAGGACTTCACAACCCAAAAAGGGATTTAAAGACGAGTATGTGTCTTTGTGCTAACAGGGAAACAGACATAGAAAGGACAAGATAGAAATAGATGGCGGGTACTGGGGGTGTGGTGGTGTTATTGAATTAAACTGAAACTATAGATTCTTGCTGCTGAAAAAAAACAGGACCCACTTTTTCAAGATCTGAGGCATGCAGCTTTCACTGGTGGCTAGAAGGCCTCCACGAACAGTGAAACTCCTCCAAGACTGAGCTGTCATTCCTGGGCTTTCACATCCAGTGATAGTACCAAAAGGAGCAGAAAAGGGCATACAAAAAACCTCAGTGTTGTTCCATCAGCCACCTGCCAGGCAGACTGAAGGAGAGCGCTATTGTCATGGGCAGTGTGCCCTGACGCCCCACGTAGGCTGGGGTTAGTTCCTAGCCACTGGTAACTCGGAGCACTGGAAGTACCATTTCTGACTCTGGTTTCTGCCCAGTAGTTTTGGATAAGCCAGTTATAAATTTAACTGAAGAATTTTCTTGGCATTATTTGACTGCTGAACTACTTTGCCTTGCCTTAGTTTCATTATGTGTATATCATATATGTATATCATAAATGTGTATATTATGCATATATCTTTGCAAGATACTTATTGTGGTGAAACAGTTCAAATCAGGTAAGCATCTGAGTTAGGATCAAACCAAATGAAACTGCATCACATTTTCTATAGGCTCCAAAGTATGAAAAAGGACCATGTGTCTGATGAAACAGCATTTGATTGTGTGGTTAAATCCTTCACCTGCCTATGCCATAGCTACCCACCTGCAAAACGGCAAAGACAATAGTTCTTTCCCTGGTAGGGACTTGTAAAAACAAATTCATAAGAACCTCGAGAAGTACCTGACGCTTTGAAGAAGTTATTACAGAATTCAGTTAGGATATGTGCTAAGCTTAGTATCGGTTCTGTCTGTGGGAGAGCTTAAAAAACTAAATAGCCACTGCTGACTCCCAGAGACTGAAGTGAACTGACATGACTTGTGGATCTGAACATCTCTGTCCCCATGAAATTAATGCTGATGCTCTCCTTCCTTCCTGACTGCAATAAGATTTCTGATTAGTTTTGACAAAAGCACAAAACACTTTTGCAAAGCAGCTATTCTTCTAAATATTGCACCTCATCAACATTCTTTAATATTCTTTTTTTGACTGATGGCTTACTGAGAAGCAGATCAGTATTGCAAGGCTGCCTAATGGTCTGTTTCTCATTTGCTATTGTTTACTTCTTTATTACCCCAAACTAGGTGCCTAAATTATAATTCTGAACCTGAGGAGATTGTTTTCATTTTTTAAAATTTGTTGTCCAAGCACTGTACTCACTCCTGACATTTCTCTAGGAACACAATCAACATAATTTAAAAGTATGTGTAATAATCAATCGAATAATACTAGCATGCTATTAGGATATGATTTTCATGTTAACTGATCAGCAAATTAAGAGCGAATTCAGTGAGACTCCTGAGTCTAACTGAGTAAGAATTCATGTTTCTCAGAAATGCATGATGCCAAAAACATTTCCAGGTAAGGTGGAAATGAACAGGAGCATTTAAAAAATCTTTGTTCAGGCCACAAAATTCAGCCACTGCTGTAATCCTTTCAAGGCTTGAAATAAGTGTTCTACATCTTTTAACATCTTTTTCTTTGCTTTCTGCTGCTTGAGCCTGTACACTTTGTTCTGTTTGTGTTTTCAATTTGCCATGCAATCTCAAGAGAGAGACTTTTAAAAGTGGAAAGGAGGGCGAAATAATTATAAAATACAAGAAACAAAACTTCCTAAATAACACCACCTGGAAACCAGGCTCAATGCCATGAAAATCAACAGATTCTTGACATCTCAAACCATGACATTTTACCCTTTCCAGAGAAGAGGGTGATAGCCAGAGAGAAATAAATGTTCATCAACTATCACATGTCACTGCAGCCCTCAGCTGAAAAGGAGAACTCACAACACGGGAAAAATATCTAGCTTTTGTCCTACATTGTCACTGTGGCACTTGGAGCCAGTTAGAGATGGAAAATAGTTTCCTTCATATATCCTGAATCTTTTCATATGCTTCTAGGACCCAAGGGATAAAGCAACTGTGAGTGTTGCTGGACAGGACCTGGGCTTCTTTCAGCTGAAATAAAACCTGAATTGTGCTCTGGGAGCACCTCAAGCTCTCCCACTGCTGATGGGGGTTCAGTCCTCAGAGCTAGACAGGACCTAGTCCAAAGTAACCACCCTGAAATAAATATCCTGTAGTTTAATTACCATTTTAACAATCTCTTAGACAGAAGCTTCACTCAGTTATATGTGTCTAATACCGACTAGTAGCCCATTACTGTGTGAATTTATCTATTCCCTTTTGGAGCCTGTTTGTACTTTTGACCTCCTTTAACAAGCCCAGCTGTGAAGTTGCCCTTCCTATTAATCACCATGTGCTTTTCTTTGTTTCAAACCTATTAGCTAGTGATTTGGGTTCTACCTGTGGCATGTATTATGAAAAGTTACGAATACCTTTCCACCTTCTCTAAAATGGTTGTAATTTTACAGACTTCTGTCACATCCCCTCTCTGTTGTTTTCATTCCAGACTGAGGTCCCTTTTCAAGTCTTTCCTCATACTAAAGCAATGAGGTCATCCTTGCTGCCCTTCTCTGTTCAGTTTTCAGTTGTACTGTATCCTTTTGGAGACAGGGTGACCTGACCCACATACACTATTCCGCATACTGATGTATTAAAGATAAGCATGATTAACCAGTCAGTCCTTTTGGAGAAAAACTCACTATTTATTTGCTGCACTGATAACTCTGGCAGCACCACAGCACTTTGAAATTAGATTTCAAGAGAATACTATGAAAAAAAGGACTAAAAATCTGAAATGAGAAGGAGACAAAGCACAAAAACGGTTGCCTGTATCGCCTGATGTTAGATTAAATAAATTAGGGAAAGCCACAAAAGAATCGGAAGGAAAAGTGTTAAATTTGCAGTCTTTGAGAAATCATCTCATTTTGAGTGACAACTGAATGCCAAAGTTACAAGTCACTGAATTTGTTTATCTATTAGAAAAAAAATAATCTAGATAACAATATGCCACATAAATAACTTTTAGTTAGGGTAAGTCTCAGCTCTGAAACACTGAATTCTGTGTTAAGGAAAGAGACAAACAGTAATTCTGCCATTCAGTCTTAGTGAAGTGCTTTACACCATGATGCTGCAGCAGCAAAAACATAGAACTGACCAGAGCACGAAATTACCCTTTCCAAATTAGTGTGTTTTCATTAAGTGCAAGATTCTGCCCCTTTATAGTAAATACGATCTCTGTCATGATATTCAAGACATGCAAGGAAAAAGTAGCTTCTCAGGAACATTTTCAAATCCTAATTTCTCGTGGAGCAGAAGTTTATAATTCAGCCATACGAAATACTGAAATTGCATTTCTGTGCTTTCTCTTGCTCTGTCACAAGTAACTCACCCTTCTTGCTTTGCAATGGAGACAAGTATATTTTCAAGCAGGAGCACCCTGAAGCTGCTTCAGAAGGTACTATATGAGGCTGACTATAAGATGTGATTAAGGCAGGGTGCTAGATATTCTCATCTAGGCTTGTTTTCCATGAAAGCTTGGTCCAGATGACCTCTTGAGCTCCCTTCCAGCCTGTGGTGTTCTATGTTTCTTCCAGGGCTTGCTGTACAACTAGAGCAAGATGAGGAGTTGGTGTATCCCCACTTGCGTTTAATGTGGTCATCGGACCACAGGACAGTTCAGAGCTCCAAAATGGGGCCACTCAAGGCCTATAGGGGCCCCTCTTTCTCAGATGTGCAACAGTTACACATGCCTGTTGCTTTCAATGTAGGCTCTCTAGGAGAACAGAGGGAGTAGATGGTAGCACTACTACAATACATTTTGTCTTTAAGACTGGCTGAAATTTTCCTGTTAATTGTTTTTCCAAGTGGAAACTGAGTTTTTGAGAGAACTCATCAAACCTGCTTTCTCCAGCCATGTGCAGGGATATTGGCTCAGTGTTAACTCAACATGGGAACTATCTTATCTTTTACTTCCATGCTGCAGCCCCAGGAGAAGCCTGCTTTCCGTTACATATCAAGCAGAAACTCATGTCAAGATGTTGCAGTTGTGTGTAAGTGACCGAAATCTGTCATATCACAGCTCAGTCCCAAAGCCCTTGAGCTTCTCTCACCTCTCCAGCTGCTTTCATGTGTAAGTGATGGGATAACCACACATCAGCTGAACATCCAAATCTTTCATGAAGCTTCAAACATGGAAATCCTGTAGCACCAGGGGAGGGTGTCACAGATTCGGAAGGGTCATAGTGGGAAGCAAACCTACAGAGACACAGAAATCTGACCACCTTCAATACAGAGAAAAAAAACCTAGAGCCTCCCAGAGCAGCTCAGCTCTGGATAATTTTACACACATTAAAATGCAATTAAAGTGATCTGTTTTTGTATAACTGTCTTATAGAGTATAGATCTAAGTCTAACCTGCAGGCTGGCCAGTAAGAGGAATGGTGATGCTCCAGTATGTTATTGCAACAGTTGATTTCAGGTGAACCAACATGTTAGCAACCTGAAAACAAGTCAACTGTTTCCCTGTAAGGTTTTTCTTATTTTCTGCTATTTTGGATTTTAGAAATCTGAGTACAATCTGAATACACACACATATGCACACATGCATGCACACTTCTTAAAACTATGTCACTGTTAATCTCACCCTTGCATTTGGCAAGCCTAGACACTCAAAAGCACTGTGACTGTCAGTAACAGGTCTATTTTGATGTGTGACCATTTTTTCTGCTTTTAACACTTTTTTGAAGATGAAGACTAGTGTCTTAGACTGCTTTCGAGGTGTCATTTTTCATCATTTGCCTAGAAAAAGCAGTTTCGATCTGACCAGGATTACAAGGCAGAGGAAGGGGACATCCCTGCACCCATGGGGGTGGATATTGGGTTGTACTGGAATGCTGATGAAGCTTAAGCACATCCTGGAGCCCTTGAGTGGAGGGACATTGAGTTGGAGGCAGCTTCCTTTCAGTTCTGAGCTGGATAAAGTCCTCACAGGTTGCTGCCTGTCAATACATCAAAGCGCCTCTGTTGGTCATTCCAGTTTGCTGCCTTGACAGATGTAAACCTGCAGATGCAGAGACTGAAGACATACAGGGCTCCCAGATGGTCTCCTGTGAGGCTAAGAGAGACCTTCTCCCATCAGTCCCAGCTCTGGAAACTCTTGCACTACATAGACCAACGTACATGCAAATGCCTGTGCCTTTGTAGACAGAGGACTTTCAGCAAACTCTTTAGTTCTTCCAATTTTAGAAGACTTCAGATCCTTTTTCCCAAGGATAAATTTCCCATTTCTGTCTTTGGCAGTTCACAGAAAATCATATCATAGGCACAGGGAAGGACTGAGCACTCTCTTATCCAATGCATCTCAGGTGAATGTAATCTGTTTTGGGAGGCCAGAGAAAGGAGATATTTATGTGGGCACATTGCTATTCGTGCAGCTGTAACTACTCTTGGAGGATGCTCAGAGCTCTTGGTAAGGGCAGATGTATCTCCTGATGAGTGGAGAAAATGTAGGAAATAGACAACTCTGAGGGTCACTGTGCTTCTCAATCTGTTTCTTACGGGGTCCTGTATAACCATCCACTGGTCTCCATGTGACTTGTGGGTGGAGGGAGTGGGTAGCCTAGGTTCACTAAACTCTGTCCACCATGCCTCCTAGCCTGAGTAACTGCAAGGTCAGACAGCCACTGAACTGAGTAGCCAGAAGGAATAAGCTGTTGTGGCTCTGCACTAAATATTATTGCAGTACAGCATCCAAATGCGTGCTTGTTAGTGTCTGGCTGCCATGAAGGCCCCAGGGATGGCCCCCAGCTGGCAGCTTTGTGGCATGGCAATATCTCAATAGAAACCAATATGTCAAGAGAAATCCTGTTCTGTTGGTTCTCCTGTGCTATTTCACATATCAATATTACTGTTATATATTATAACCTGATAGAGTGAAATGAGCTCTTCTCCCAGGTTCGTGGCATGGATTAATATGGTTACTATTCAGAGTGACAAGAACAACTATCCAGTATATTGCTCAAATGCTGAAACATTAGATGATTTACCATCTTACTATCAATAAAGGCTTTAAATGGTAACTTTTGATATTTGTTGAATATCTCTGCTTCTAAAAGAATGGAAAATAAGAGGCATTATCAGCTCTTTTTTCCCTCCTGCAGCATTGTCTCAAACCAGCAACTCTCTTAGAAGGCTGTGCAGAACGTGGGAAAAACAGGAGCATGAAAAACTGCAGCCACAGTGCAAAGGCAGCCTCACTCCCAGCTGAGAAGACCTTGCGTTTGATGGTGGTGCTGATGCCTTCAGGGATCCCTGATCATTTCACCTGTCCTTTGTTTCATCTTTCACTGCTTAAATGTAAGAGGTCAGGAGTGTATGTATCTTGTCTTTACAATTTTTCTAGCCTAAGCAAGACCAGACCTTACCTGGAAGCAAAAAATCTGGTGAGAGATTTATTTTAAAAGTGCTCCCTCGCCCAGTAACTCAGTCATGATGGTTTTCTACATGAAGACTTGAGCAGATTCATTTTTAGAAAATATGGAGTCTGGGGAGTTGTGCGAAAACCATAATTTATTCTTATTGTCTTTTAAAATTCAGTGCAGTCCCAAGACACTTCCTCATCTACTAGCAGCAATATATTGTCAATATCCTCATTAGTGAGCTTTGGGAGAAAGAAAGTAAAAAAATCTTCAGGAGATATAAGGGGGAGAAGACAGAAGAATCCCCAGCCAAACAGCTAAGAATAGCAGTGATTCAGCTCAGGCCAAAAAATACCTTCATTTCTGGTGACGGGATCCAGACGTGGAATGAACGCTAGTTCATGTCACTCAGCTCCGACCCAAGAACATGTGGTGAGAGTGTAAGCAAAGAAATGACGATTAAACAGAGTTATAAAATTGTGACTCATGAGATCAGAAAGCAGCAGCATTCCAGTTCCCACAACAAAGAAACCCAGTTAGCTGGGCTCACTCGTAAACTAATAAAACCAGCCAGTGCTTTTTATATCCGATAGATTTAATGGCACGGGAATGTCAAACACGCCTTTGTCAGAGGCTAATCTCTGTTTTCCAAGCTCCTTTCAGCTCTCTATGTCAGCTGTGAGCTCCTGAACTCACTGCAGGTTTCCTGCTTTGCTTTCAGTGGAGAGCAGAGCCGGAGAGCTGGCAGGGTTTCTGGCCGGCTGCCCCCGTGCTTGGCCACCCCGAGGGAGCACTGGGGAGGATGGAATCTGAGGGCAGAACAGCAAGGGGAAATATCTTTTCCTGGAAATATCTTTGCTGACTTGCATCTTCCCTGTGCCACTGTTATTTCCAGCACAGGCGTGGGCCTGATGAATACAGGCCAGAAGCAATTATGGTGGGTCCTAATTGTAGGGTGCACATCATGTCAGATAATGCAGAAAGAGGAGGGCAGGGAAGGAATATAGCCTTGCTAAACTCACCCTTGGAAAGATGTGTAAGTGACATCAAAGGGCTTCAGCTGCATAACACACCCAGATACACTCATGGGTAGCCCTTGCCCGGGCAATGTGCCCTGGCAAGACCTAACACCACAATTTTAATAGAGCTCTCCTTAAGCAACTGTGCCGGGTGATACTGGGGCAGAAAAATTAGAAGAGCAGCTGACTTGGACTATAGCAAAGGAGAGAGAGAGCCCAGCAGCACAGAAGAGCTCTGCTTGCTTTTTCTTCCCTGATCTTCTAGGGAAAAAGGCTAAGCAGACTTTTGGCCTCTGCCTCTGAACCCGTAAGGCTGAGAATAAACAGGGAGTGAATAAAAAGGCTGCCCTATCAAAGCAGATCCTGGAAAAGAGAGAAGACCTTCTCATCACTCCCCTTAGTCCTTGGAGAAAAACTTCTGGGGCTGGAAGGTGATCAAAGGGGCAAGGGAACACAGAGTTCCTTTGCTATAAGGAGCCATGTTGGGAGGTGACTCCTGGTAATTGGACTCAGCTGAATCACTTGGTGAGAACTGTGGCTGTGGGACCCAAACTCCTTTGCATGGACATATCCTGGAGACCTCACAGCACTGAAAACCTCTCAGCCTGCAAACATTAGGGACCAAAAGATGAACAAAAGTGACCTTTAAGTACCATTTTGGAGATACTTAAATGGCACTTCACGGTCTTTTTGGCATCCTTTTTGTTGTTTGTGAGAGAGATCCCTGTTCTTATGGAAGGAAGACCTGTAAAGGTGAGTAGGGAGCAGGCAACGTGCTCAGTGTAGTCCAGTATCTCACAGGCTAAGGATGATCACCCCAAAGGGAAGCAGAACTGTCACAGATATGGCCATGAGTCCAGCTCAATCATGTTGCTGTTCAAGTCATGCTAAATTGTCAGTCTGTGAGCAGAACGATGCCAATAAAAGCTTGGGATTGCAATATATAAGCAACCTGTGTTGCTGGTAACAGGGAATTAATCTGGCACATAGTTTCTTTCTTGTGGAAACGAATGGTCTTTGACACAGCATTAGTGGAGGAAGAGGTAAAGGCTCGATGTAGTTCATTAATCCACCCAAGCAGAGTACGCACGGTTGCAATATTGAATTAGCCTTTTCTGTGACCCAGATAAACTGGGGAAGGAAAATTTCAGGATGGAAAAATTGTTGTTCGGATTTCACACTGCCAGATAATCCAAAAAATACTTAATTTTCATCTTAATAAGAAAATTGTGCATTACTCCCCATTCAGCACTTTTCACCCTTTTGGCTTCAAAGCATTTTGCAAAGTCAGCAACTGCTGGGATTACTTTGGCTCAGGAAACACTTCACTCCACTCCACTGAAATCAGGAGGTGTGTTGCATAGAGATATAAAAACAAGATCCCATAAATGATGCTCTCTTTCCTCCTAACCAGAAGCACAGAGGGGTGCTACATAAGTCGGGCGGAGCCATTCAAGCTAGATGTCAACCACAACACAACGTCACAATGAGCACACCACAATTTTTACAGCTTTTTTCCCTCAGGCCCGTTATTTAGGTGAGACACACAGCAAGAAAGGGACTACCAAGTCTCCATATAGTACTCAAAGCACAGACTTCCATTTCTAAGAAAGGCCATCTCTGGAGGGTCCAGAAGGTTGAAGAATTGTCCCCCAGGGCAGTTACGCGATTATTTTCCCCAAAAGACGGCTTCCTTCAATCACTTCTCATTTATATTAATATAGCTTGTGACCTAGAACTATAAACTAGAAATCCATTCCACAAATGCACAAATGTTTTTACACTGTCTATTCTGATTTCAGGTACTGCTGTTATCGAGACAGTTGCCTTTTCCTGGACTCTTTTCAGTTGTCCCTGAAAAGCAGTTGTTTAAAATACTTGAGCCTTGTTTTGGCAGGTTATCTGGTCCATTCCTCTGCAGAAAGCTTCACTGCATGGGCAAGTGTAATTCGGGTTTCTACAGAGTCCCTCAGTATATGTTGTCCATATTTCTTTCTCACGAGGGGAACAAAAAAGTCCAATCTATAGAAATCTTGATGAAGCATTTCTATGCAAAGGATTAAGGATTTCAGTCTTGAGGCTGTATACTTTATGTCTGTTCCTAGGTGTTCAGGTGTCCCTTGAGTCTGGTTGCTTTGGCATCTGTAATGCATGTTGACTTAGAGCATTGCAGAATGTACTGGGTTTCCTACAGTTGTTCAATAATTTGCTGTTCATTTCATGTCAACCATCTGCTCAGACCTTACTTTTCTCCCATGTGCAACCTGGCTGAAATCAGAATTGACAGAATCAATATCTATGGAAAACCCAGAGAAGTTAATAGAAGAGTTAAAAGTGCAGGGATTTTGACAGCAGCACAGAGTTGCTCTGTTTTCCTGCCAGTTACCTTACATTTCCACAGCATTTGAGTTATACTCTTCAAAATTGTATCTAGAGAAACATCCAAGCACATTCTGATCCTGACTTTTTTGGCTGTACAAGGAGAAGTGACCAACTGGTTTTAAAATAATAGCTCTATATATCTCTTCTGAGGTATATGCCTGCCTTAAGCAGAAAGCAAATCTTCAAGTATTGACTGAAAGGTGATTAAACTGCATCTGCTCTAGAAATAATGTTAAAACCACAACTCACACAATGGGAGGCCGCCTGAAGCCTCTCTGTGCAACATCACTCCAGGACAGATTTCCACTCTCCTTCAAGCTGGAAGGCGAGTCGTAGGTAAAGGCTTCTGCTGAGGTTCAGGGAGAGTCAAATGCATCAGGACATCACCATACAGCTGGTGGATTCCCAATCCAGCAGGCAAGCCTGTGCTGGGAGGAGCATTTTAAGAAATGAAAATGACTTTGCTATAATTATAAAGTCAGAATCTGACTTATAGGAGAGTGCACTGGGACTGTCTCTTGTGCTCTTGTGTCTCTTAGTAACTATTTCTAATTTAGACAGAAATCACATGTTTGATGGGATATCATTAGTTTAATTTGTGATGAATCCAGCACACATTGAGATGTAATTATTTGGGTCTGAGTAAACTCCTGAAGGATGCCATGTGATTACTAAAAGCACTTTAAATCTCTTTTCTGACAGAGTTTCATGCTCCTTCCTAGTTTACCAACAAATACTCACAAAAGCATGATTCTGTGACCTTATTCATGTTTTCAGTTGTGGAAGTTCAGTGACACTGAGATGGAATATTTATAACAATTTGAGAAATACTAAAGTCTTGCTTACTGTGAGACTACAAATTAAAACCTTCCTTAGAACTTATTCATGACAATTATTTGACATGAATAACATAATCTTTTTTCACAACATAATTAGTGTCAATTCATTCAGAATTTGGTTTCATTCTTTTCTATGTAAGAATTTAGTATCAACTTTATTACCTCTCTGCTCAAGTTGTTTTATAGCAATTCATATTTCTTTAGAATACCTATTGATCCATAAAGAAAATAGTGAACAAGACTGGCTTGTTTAATAAATACTTTTTTCCTAATTTTTGCTAGCATTTTTTGCATAATTTTGCTCCTCATTTTATCATAAAATTCTTAATACTTGGTGTTTTACTTAAAACCAGAGCTTCTGAAATCACATGGTGATGTGAACATTTCTGCTTTTAAAAAAAGCTTCTCCCACAGGGTTGCCAAATAAAAAAGTGAAAACATTCATATCATGGGTTTTGGAACTTGATTTACAATTGAAATTTTAAGAAAGGGATCCTTTCTCCAGCTAGGCAAATAAATATTTGTATTAATAGAAATAAAGCAAAAATCTTGTTTTCCTGAGAGGTAATATGAAAAGGAGCTACTGCTGTTGTCTTTGTAAACAACAACAATTTTTACTTTGACCTTAATATTTGGCTGCCCATCCTGTTCATAACATTTCAGACACTGTTAATACTGACCGTAGGGAGATCTACAATAGAAATTTATTAGCATGCTCAAGACTATTTTCAGCTCAGCATGAAGTAGGATGTCTCAGTACTCATTACAGTAACACCCTGCTGGTTTTGAGTCTTAATTAGTGGTTGAAAAAGCACTTTTAAATCTTGAGATGAAAGATGATATGCACTTCCCAAATATTATTACTGATTTGCTTACTTTTTGGTTCCTGTCTGATCATCTTTTACATCATCATTTCCCATTTTAAAAAGAAAAAGCATGAAAAAGCTGTTTAATGACCAAGCTGAGCTCGCACTTTACAGATGCTGGTTGGCTCACTCCTCAAAACATTTTATGATAACACCAGGTGCACACATGTCATGTAACAGCTATGTTGAAATACTGACTGTTCACCTACTGATTTGAAGAATGGGTTTATAAGATTAACAGTAGAGGCAAAAAAGTTAAAAAATCAATAAGATGTCAAATGATCAATGAACGAGCCAAAGGAAATCAATCTACCAAGAAAATGTTTGACGGGGTCAAAATAAAAACTGCAGCTACAGTGCTAAATAAAGTCTAAGTCAGTTTTGATTCATTTCCCTATACCCTAAATACTCTCAGGTTGTAAATAGAACAAGGGATGGAAGAAAGGTCTAAGGTACTTGCTGTATTTATGAACTCATGCCCATACCCTGGCACAAACAAAAGGTCACATTACACGATGTCCTTACATGTGCTACTGCTTGTGTCCCATCGCTGTTAGGAGCCTGAATGCATGCTAATAATAACTGCACAATCTAACCTTCCTCAGGGAGGCATGGAGTAAAAGTGCTATGTACCATACAACAAGGCCCAGCATGCTCAGAAAAATAAACAGGCTTAGCCAGCCAAATTCAGGCATCAGCACTCCAGTTGATATTGACAGCAGTGGGTACCATCAAACCGAAGAGCTCACCTGGAGTAAACTGCTGAAATTACCACAATAGATAGCTTTCAGCTTCATTCCAACCTAGACGATTCTATGATTTTTCTAACAGAGTGCTTCACATTTGATTCCCTGTTGCATGGGCAGCCCATTCTCCTGGGACGTGGCTGCAGTAGGAATGCCAGGGTGAGGGGTGTCCTGGGACACTGAGAAAATGTGTAGCTCATCAGGATTTCAGGATGGGGAGGCGTGTTGCTCCAGCAGTGTGCCCAGCTCACCCCTCTAGACTCCAGGCAAAGACATAACTTGTATGCCTGCTCTAGAAGGTAGACACAGCTCTTTGCTGTTGGAGGGCATATGGCTTGGTGTTGAACAACTCTCCAACAAGTGCAGCAACAAAAAGACATACAGGGCCTTATGGTGTGTCTGGCTGCACTGCATCAGGGTTTTGGGCAGCACACAGGAGATAACAAACCAGGGTTTTAGGAAGCAGATGTTTTAGGAAGAAGGACAGGGAAACAGAACATAATAGTTCATTTTTCTCCCATCTTCAACACTTCAACACTTGTCCAGTCCTATGTAAATTTTTAGTACTCATAATGTTCTGCAGTGAGAGTCCCACCTGTAGCTGTATGTTGCAGGAAGAAAGTCTCTCACGTTTCTTTTGAAGCTGCTATGTAGTGCTTCTCATTCATGCTGTGAATACACACTCACCTTTTGTTCTTTTTTTAATTCCTCGGTTTGACCCATGATTTTACAGGCTTCTGTTGGGCAACCCAGCAGATGTACAGATAATCAGAGATGCACCACTGACACCAGTGATCACAGGGACACAAAATGCTTTTAAAAGCTTTGGGCAAAGACACTTTCCTCCAAACTGACATATACTACAAGTGTTTCTGTCCTGATTCTGTTTCTGATGGTCCTACCATACTCTCACTTCCTTGGGAAATGAAGAAATATATCAAAAATAACAATCTGTCCTATAGCAAGGAAAGAATATTAAAGGAGCAGATGCTGAATGATCATGGTGTGAGCCTCTGGCAATTTAAGTGACCAATAAAAAGGTTGTACGAACAGGCTGAAAGCTACACAGCAAACATTTCTGTTACCAGTGCACATCGTGTTTTGGATGCTGTCAGAGAGGCCAAGAGAGACACGCAATTGCTGGGGACACAGGGATGAGCCATCTGCTGATTTCCAGCAGCCGCCTGCGGGGCAGGCACAAGAGCCAGCCGAGGCACTGGGGGAGCCTGAACCACACAGTCTGACACAGCTGCTTGTGGCAAATACCACAGTGTGATACTTCGTGCCTGTAGAGTCAGGAGCTGCTTTTTCTTTCCTTTGACAGCCCTCCAGATCAGAAGGAAGGAGTTATTTTGTGCACCTGCAGCTGAAGAGAGGAGAACTTGGCTTTCCACACAACAGGCATCCATGTAATGTTAATACACAAAGTGCTTAGAAAGCAAAGTGCCTCCTGGGATCCCATGAAAGTCTGGATGCATTCAGTAGTCCTACTCTCCAGTGGAAAAAAGGTCTTCCCAAGAGCTTTCTGACACATCACACCAAGAAGGGAAGGCCCATGGAGGTTGTACCCAGTACAACGCCTCCTGAGATGGCCCTTTGTCTCTTTGCTCTCTGTCTCTTTGAAATGCTCCAGTTTGCTCTTGCAGGAATCTGGAGGACAACTTTGCATGCCTTTTAGTGCATTTCTCTCTCTTTCAGACCTGCTTTCAGACTCTGAAGCTTCATGCTTTTCTGTGAATGTCTTTGTTATACATTTTCTCACTTTATTGTGGAAGGTCTCAGCAGGTGTAGCACGAACAGCTCTTCAAGATACTATGAGCTCCACGGTAAGGCAAACAGCTTGTGTGTCGTTGCTGAATTCAAACAGGTTAACATAAAAATATGAATATAACTCCCCAAAACAGAGACAAACAAATACATACAAGTATAAATATTTTTGTATTCAAGGCTGTTGAACAGCAGCCAGATCTCAGTGAGACCATGGGCACACTTCTGGATCTTCTAATGGTGTGGGTGTGGATGGGCTGTGTGACTCAAGGGAAAACACAGTGCAAGCTATGAATTTTCTGATGTGTAATGGAGAGCATGTTGGATATATGCTTTGAGGGGATACTATACAGCAGACAATGTGTGAGACATCCTGTGGCTTCCCACCACCATCATATTGTAATTACTGTCCCTCAACAACCCATCCTCTCCAGGATCTCTAGAGATTTGCGTAGGAAACATCCCTGAAGTGGTGAGAGGAACAGGGCAATTCTGCCTACAAAAATCTAGGCTGCGAGCAAACACCAGCTGGGTTAAAAGTTCAGCAGAGTTTTTCCAAAGGAGCTGAAAATTGTGCAAGCAGAGATAAACCACAGCCTTTACAAATGACAAAAAGCTGTGATCCTGGCCAAGTTACGCCCCTTCAGGAAATCAGGCCTGGTTTAGCTGTTTTCAGAGTCTAACTGCAACCTCCAAATAGCGTATTATAAAAACTTGTGTTCAAGAACTTTGCAAGACTTTTTTTGTACAAACTCTTGTGGTCTGGAAGCAGAATTATTTGTGGTTCACAAATCCTTTTCTAATTCCAGTATATTTCTTTGTTAGCAGGAAGATACTGTCACCATAGCTACCCTGAATGCTTCAGTTTGGCTCTGCACATAGCTTACCATCAGGGAAAGCTGATTTATTCATGTGAAACGTGTTTTGTTGGATTACATTCCCACAAAAGCCTGAGTTTTTTATGCAACAAAGCTGATTACAGAGTGTTGACGTGGGAAGACATTTTGGCTGCTCTCTCCTGGTTTTATTTTGTTGGTCCTCAATAGTGCTGCCAGGTCATGCTCTTAAAATTAGTGAGATATTTCAACAGGAGAATTCCTTTTGTCTCTGCCAATGCACTGTCATCTGCTGTCCAAGTGGGGAAAGAAAGTGACTTTTTGGAGGCTCTGAGAAATACATGAAAATTAATGGATTCGGTGAACCTTGACCCTGCTTCAGGAGGTAATTTGTCATTCTGTTCATCTGAGTACCAGTGAGGTCTTAGCTCTCTGAAGGTTTGCATCACCTCCTTCCAGCCAATCCTGATGGCTCTGCCTGGTCTTTCTGGAAAGTGATAGCATCACTGAAACACTGTTTTGTTCCTGAGAGCGTGCAAAGGTAAGCTATCCACGTTCTGCAAAGAGGGATCGGAACACTTCCAGGCACCACAGCTTCTGGGCAGGAGGGTTCAAGTATGAACGAAAACACGGGGCACAGGGACTGTGGGATTCTCACTGGAGAAAGGCAGGCATGGGTGCTTCAGCAAAGAGCCACACTTGGGGCTAGTAGGAGGCATATTTCACTCACCAAAATGGGTTTAACATCTCTTGGCTGCCTTCAGTGTGCTGTCAGCATGATTCAAGCTGTGTCTGCCAGCCCACAGGGACACTAGTGAGGCTGGTACAACTTGGTAGAGCAGGGCAAACCCGGGCAGGTTGTTACCCAGAGTCCTGCAAAGAACATGCTGCCTGGTACCTCTGGTACATCAATATCAAACACCTCATAACAGAGCACTGTAGATAGGAGGCATGATCCTTCAACCTTTATGCAAAAGAGTGAAGCAAACAGGAATATCCATCTGATTAAGCTCTATACACAGACCGAACCATAGCAGATATTAAATAAAACATGGGCCAGCAGCAGAACTGGTGTGAGTCCATGTACATTAACATCACCTGAGATCAGTGTTTTTGACCTATTGACTGTACCGATACTGCTGCTAGTAGGATGAAGATTCTAACAGGGACAGAGTGGAAAAGAAAGACTAATATCTACATAAAGTCTTTCTAAATAAAAGCCAGGTTTCCAAGAAATCACAAAAATGAAGATGGGTAAAATTATACCCTGCAATTAGGTTTCCTCAGTCTGCAGATGGGATCCATTTTTCCTAAAAACCCAGGTATCAGGAGATAATTCATGCTATCCTAAAAGCAGCGCTGGGATGATGGTCCTTCCAGATGTGCTTGTCTGCCTCCCTTAGCTACCTCTGAAATTTTAAAAGGCTGAAGGCAGCTGAGATGATTCTTGTGCTACGAGGGAAACTGTGCACTACTTTACTGCAGTTCGGCAGAGGATGAGCATGGAGCTTGTCAGCTCGGATCATTATGGGATTGTTTGTAGCTGAGAACATTCGGAAGCTGGGTCCCCTGCTATTGCTATAAGCTTGCCCTCAGACAGCCCTAGCCACACCAAACCCACGTCTCAGGCACCACAGCAATCATGGGCGGCCAGTGACCGGCAGCGCTGCCTCATTCATGCATGAGGCTCCAACAGCTTTTTGTTGCTTCAGCCACAGAGGAGGCAGGGAGGCTCAGTTTCCATTCTCCCAGCTCTTCTTGGAGGAAATTCCTCCTGGACCAGGCCAGCCCCCTGGCCAGAGGGACAAGGTCACCCTGGAAGATCTGTCTGACTCACTCGGTCCCTCCAGCTCTACTGTAACAGTAGTAAGGTCTGGGTGACATGAAAGTTATGAAGATTTGTCAGCATCAGCCTGAAGTCACCCCAAAGCCCCGTCACTGCTGCGATATCCTCCAGCAAATCATTAATATAACCAGAGTCTAGGTCTACCTTGCTGTAACCACAGCTCTGCCTCATGCTCCAGCCAGTTCCTTTTATTGTGAATTTTAAAGATAATTACAATAGCTAAACCTGCACTTAAATATGGGCAGAAGCAATGGTTAAATCAATCCTATTTGTGTTTATAGGATTTTTTCACCTGATGGCTGTTGGCTAAGGGAATTAGCCTATATGGGGTTGTGAACAGCATTTGGGGGTCTCTGAACAACTCCTGAGCTGAATTGCCTGGCTAAAAAATAATTCATTGACACTCCCCTTGGAGGCAATTACCTTCCACTGCCTAATAAGACAACACCTGACAAGATTATTTACCATCTCATTACACTGCTTTGTGTAATTCAGCTGCTTTGTTTTCCACATTAAGCACTATTCAAAAACATCCACTTTGTGGGATCGGCTGGCTAAAGGATATCCACAGTGAGGAAGGATGATAAAATACTGAACAACTCCAAATCACACACAACTATCAGGGTACATAAAGGACACATTTTGGCCAAGCACCACAGCTGCTGCTGCACCTCTGAGGATATTCATAACAGATTTCACTGTCCCCAAAGGGATTAGCCTTGCAAGCTGGAAGGGAGACAAGCTCCCCAAGCCACCGCTTTTGTGATCAATTAAAACCTTACCCAGTTGCTTTCTTGTCTTGGGGATAAAAAAGTGATTTTTTAGATCAAGACAAGAAGTCAAAATCTGTGAAGCCTGAAACTACATGTCAAAAACAAGCTTGATGTCAGTGGAAAATATTTTGGTTTGACATCATGTTGCATTTCCCAAAAATATTAGCTTAAATAATTAAAAGCCATTTTGAGTCACAAATATCACCATTTTGTGTTAAAAATATCAACAGGTCTTTTAAATTTAAACACTTGTCAATGAACAATCATCAAGGCCAATGTTCTCCTGAGAGAACTCCAGTTTTGACAAGTATGCAATTTTTTATCTATTTATTTATTCAAGAGACACAAATTCCAAGTGTATACATCTTCTGTAAATCAATGATAACCTTCACCAAAGAATTGCTCTCAGATCCTTCATACATGGGAACAAGGTATATAGAGAAACTATCTGGGGAACATTTCAGAACAAAATCTGGTTTTCCCTATTTTCAATATATGCTTGGAGATATTTAAAGTACACCAACAGCACAGGCATTTTTCTTCATAATGTATATTTTCATCAATTAGGATTAGTTCAAAGCTTATAAAAAAATGAATTATATGCATTTCCTGAAAAACTCAGCAGCCAGTATTTATATTTCTCTCCAATTCACATTTATTTTATATTGACTAGTTGGTCGCCACTCAAGAATTTGTGGGACGTAGTCTGGTTAGTTTAGAAGTGCATATACACCACATGCCAGCATTCTGATCCCTGGTTTTGATCAGGAGCTTTGAGCAAAGCCACTGTCTTAAACAAATGCGAGTCTGATTTTTTTAAATTTTTTTCTTTTTAGAATAAGACAACTGATATTTGTGTAGTCAGAGGTGCTAAGTTTCATTCTGGCTCAGGAGTTATTCTGAAGAAATAGGTATTTCTTTCCAGGTCTTGGTTGAGTTCCACATATATTTTGGGACTGCAAGGCAAGTATATAATACTGCAGATGATATATTGTTATTTCATGGCTAGAGCAGAAAAGTTGTTTGGCATCTTAAGTTATGTAATTGCACTGAGGCAGAGCTTCATTTGCATTTAAAGCACTTTTTTGTTTTTACGCTTTGAGTATTTATTGCAAACCTACAGTAACTGAAATATCAACATTATTCTGCTTCCACCAAACTCCCTGTCAAAATCCTGCAGCCAATCCTGGGAGCAGAGTTCAGAGAGTTTATCTCTGAGGGCCATGGAGTTCTACATTTGTTCCAGGAAATTGCTTCTGGCCAGATATTTGATAAAAAATAGCAAAATTGTTCAGAAGGCCGGAAAAATGAATGGATTTCCCTTGTAGCTGAATAGTAGCCTCTGGGGTTAAGCATGGGAAATCAAGGCTGTGTTTGGGCTCTGAAACTTATGTATAAAATGAAGTAAATTAGCACAGCTCAATTTTCCCCTTGTTGCAGATTCGCAAATAGTCACTCACTTTCTCAGATGTGCTGTGGAGATGAATTACTCAAGATTATTTTTTTCAGTCCTAAGAAGCCCTAAGTGTTGTTAATGATCATTCCCATAGTATGGTCAATTATCATAAATCTCTTCTAACTCATGGTCCAGCAAAAAATTGAAAATGGGGCCTTGAAGTTGCTCTGCCCATTACAAGCCTAAATGAAGAGACATCAAGGCACCTCCATTCTGCACTTTGCCAAGCAGAACAAATGCAATCTATCCACTGCAGGAAAAAATGAGAAATAATGCATGTGAAGTGCTTTGAGAGTTTAAAGCAGATGTAAAGCATATCTTAACTTATTGTCATCACAGTGTTACAGTGTAACACTTAAATAGAGTAGGCACTTCTTTGGCTGAGGGCACTTCTCTGGGCTAACTGAAGCAATGCCCGAGAGAATTCAAGGCATAGACACGCATACAGAGAAAAACGCAAGGGTTTCACATGAGCTTTTTGTGTTGAAGGTTACTTATTCTGAATTAGATAAGGTGATTATAGCAGCCAGAAACTTCCACAGGGGCCATGGGTCCACATCTTGTGGCTTTTGATGCTTTCAGATGCCACCTTTGAAGGGTGACAATGAATCTGCAACAGCCTGAGGATCCCCAACCTCAAATGCAAAGACATCAATGGATAGACCAGGATAAACTGAAACAGTAATCCCAAGCCACCCTATACGCAACCAGTTTTATTTCTTTTTGAAAACATCTACAGGGCATAGTTATTGTCCAGTCAACACCCAAGTCACGCTGCTTAATAAAGAAAATAACTTACTTTCTTTATTCCAACACCAATGAGAGCTAGAGCTGTCTTTCCATGTTCCTTGGCCTATAGCAATGCTGTACGAGTTACAAAACATAACCTGACGTGATCAAGGAAGAGATCATAAATTACTCTGTTTGCCTGAGGCAAGGTTAGATTGTTTAATGAAGTAGGAGACTATTTTGTGCATTAGAGTCTCCCTAACAGAGCTTGCACTGTGCATAACGTAATGTATAGACTTCATGCAAAGGGATGGTAAGCATCATTCCGGGTATTTGAAATGAGACAAATCAATGGAAATGAGGAAAACCAATTGCCCATATTGGTGTCAGTAAAGGACTTGATTTTCTTGGTTTTGTTTTAATGAGATTATCTAATGAACAACCTTTTCCTTTAATTGCCAACTAAAGAGGCAATGATTATGAAATGATTATTTTTTTTTTTAACTTTAACTGGTTATTTGAAATTAAATGGTCTGTTTCCTTGCTTTAAAAACATTATGCTGTTTTTCACTGATGTCTGCACTGTTGGTGATGGGACCAGCTTTCAGCCATGGAGGCATGTTTTTCCCAGCCAGCCCACTGTTTGAACTGGTCTCATAATAGTATGAAACTCAATAGCAGGTGGTATAAAACTTCCCTTCAGTGTAAGGGAAAACACTGCCAATGATTGCTCACAGCATCATTCCTGTCTGGCTTAACTCAGTTCATTTCACAAGCATAAAAATAACCTCTATCATCTTCCTGATACCCTTTAAATCAGTTATACACAGGGCCACGTATATATGGCTGCATTATCTTACTTCCCAAATACAAAAGGAAGGCCAGACAGGTCTTCTCCTCCCTGTACCTGGGATGGATCCTCGCTGCAGCAATGCTGCAGAAGCACAGGGGCTCTGAGCACACTCGGTTATAGTGCGCTGCATTATTCCCAACGGGATGCAGCACAAGTCTTCAAGCTTCCTGAAGACCTGCCAGCTGGAAGCATCCCAGTGCAGAGTGTGCAGGCGAGAGACTGGAGCGTGTTGCATTCCTGCAGCTACTCCTCCACTAGTGCAGGCACTGGGGATTGCGTGGGGAGGACCAGCAGGGTGCTGGGGCAGTCCCCCCACCAGCTCTGCAGCGGGGCAGTGCCTTCTTCCCCACCCAGCAATGGGCACTCCCTGGGGCAAGTCCTGCTGCTTTCTGTGCCTTTGCTTTGCAGCAGATCAGAAACCAAAGTGAGCCTGTTTGCAGTAAAACCTTTAGCCTTCTGAAGGGACTGCAGCTGCTCCACAAGCAGCAGTGCTTGGAAGCTGAATCTGTCACCACTTCTAATGGAAGCCCCTCGAGAACTAATCTGATGACCTGGGGTCTGTAATTGCTGCTCCCTGAAGCTCCAGTAGATAACCCTATGCATAAATCACCATAGCAATCCAAACACCAGAAAAGCATTGCTTTTTCTTCCCCGCCCTCTAACAGCTATCCCAGCTTCTAAGCATGACATTCAAAGAGGAGGAAGAGGAAGGTCAGGACAGGCTAGCAGAAAGATAGTGGTTTTGCAGGGATTTTGACCAGAAAGCTTCTCATTACTAGGCTGTACAACAGAAAGAGAGTTGCACTTGTACATTTAAAGTGTTAAATATTACAGCTGGTGTCTCACCGAGAGAAGGAAGGACTGCTATGGTTTCCCTACAGTTGTTTAAAATAATGCATTCCTTCACAAAAAAGGCCCGCAGGTTTATTTGACTGAGGGAGAGAAAAGAGTTCAGATCTTCCCTCCTGTAATTCAGAGGCAGGAATGGCTCTAGTGCCGCAGTGGGGCTGTGCCATGGTGCCAGCAGCTGCAAAGAGAGTAAAAACAGCAGCAGCAGGTCCAGCTGATAGCTGCGCAGATTTAAGTTTCTCATTAGGAAAATCCCTCCTCAGTCACTCCCCAAAACATCAGAAAGCCCTTTCTCCACGTCCTTGTGGTGCTCAGTTGCTTCTCCACCCTCCGGGAAGCGACGGAGTTGGCATCTGTTACCATCACGCTCTCTTTTACTCAGGGTCAGTTCATTGAGTTCAAGGAGTCCAAATGCACATCGATTCACAGCTCCAAAATCCCTCCCGTCAGGCACATAAATGCCAGATGCTCTGAAGTTTCAATCTGCTGTAGATTATATTTGACTCAAGCTGCCACGGGCTGATAAGAACCTCAACAGTAAAGTAATGCTCATGCAAAACAACTAGTTCTGTTTTAAGCGATCATTTCCAGAACAATTATGTGATTTCCGAGTGGCCAATAATATTAGAAGATTCCAGTGTTTTAAAGCTTGTTTAAAACAGATTGCCAGTTTTCTAAGTGTAAACCACCTGGATTAATCTTCAACCATATTCATTCCAAGAATGTGGAGCTAATTGGTTGCTAAATCACATTTTACAAGTGCAATGCATAAATTAGTGGTAACAAATGTTTCTAGTTACTTTGACGAAGATAGTGGAGAAAGAGAGAGACAAAACTTCTATTTTTTCATTTTTTTGCCCTAAGTGCTTGAGTTTTGCATGGATCAATCCTTGTAGAGTGATCTCACTTACTTCTGTGCAAACTAAGAAGGCAGGGAAACTAAGCACGTAGCTCACTGGAGAAAGAGCCCAACCTTACCTTATGCTCCTCCATGCTTTGTCCAGACTGTCAGCAAAGTTTTCAAATACCATCTGAAGTGAAGTGGTCAGGAGGAAGGAAGCCCTTCCCTAACCATTGCAGGAATGCTGGGAAAAACAGCATAAATCAAGACAACTCAGTATCACCCCTCTCATTCTGAAATATTCCTCTAGCAGAAAAGAGGAGTCAGGTTTACACTGCCTTCTCCTGATGACTGGTGGTCTCACAGAGAAGAGAGCTCCACCTACCCCACCTTTCATTGCAGCCCCACATAAAGCACATCTGGTGTTTCCAATCATCAATCACCCCACATCTGGTGTTTCCAATCATCAATCACCACTCCCGAGCTTACCTGCTCTGACCTTCAAGACCCAGCATGTCCTACCAGACCCAATCAGCCCTTCTTGAAGGGATTTTAGCAGACTCTGTACAGGATTTAAAAGAAGGAAGTTGGTACAGCCATTCTTTTGATTTATATCAAGTTCTCTTTAGCTTGATATTTCTCCAGGGTTTTACTTGATATTATTCTACTTGTCCCAGGGACCACATCCCATTTTTTGTGCAATGCGTGTACAACTGCCCTCATGTTTTCATTCGAGCTTTTCCATTATCTTTCACACTTAACCTCTTTATGCATTCCATCACTTCACTGTAAATAAATCTAGCCCTGACCATCAGCTCAGAAATTCCTCTGCTGTCAGGTTCTAGTCTGTTAGACACACAATACTGAGTGACAACCTGGGGTGCAAAGTTGGGGTTTTTTTGGATGCTCATAAATTAAATATTTGTCCTAAGCCTAGAAGTAGCTACACCTGTGTTGGTCATCCATGACTCCCTTTCTCATCAATGCTGATATCTATTTTAGGGATCTTGTGTAGGAATTGCTGTTTCTCTTGGTTGACCAGAGGGGAAGCTCCTTGTTCCCATACCAGAGTCATCGGTCAGATGAATCCTGCTCAACATGTCTGCAGGTGCTCCCCAACTCTGTTGGACACAAAATGTATAGCCTACATCTTGCAGTCTGCTGCTGCAGGAAATCACCTCTTTCTCCCCTTCTTGTTACAGATCATTCATAGCAGCTCCCAGATACACGGCATGCATGGTTGTATTTACATTTCCCTGTCTGAGTTAAAAAAAGGAAAAAGACAGTCAGGATACTATTTCTCCCAATCAAGTCAGGAAAACATTCTCTCGTCTGCCAGTGTTTGACAGCATACACACAAAATTCTGCAGCGCTGCTCTGGATGTCTGAATTTACTGCAGTTCCCAGATGTCTCAGTGGGACTGCAATTCAGATGACTGAAAGAGCAGATCATAATTCTCTTTGTCCATCCCAGACCGATAGCCCAGATTGTACCATTGCTCCCTGCAGGCTATGTCTTTATTCAATTTTAGTATGGTTAGATATTTAATCTGCAGAAGAAATACCAGGACACAAAATGCAGCGCCTGTCCTGAATTATGATGGCACTGTTATCAGTAATGTCTCTTTGATAATGGAAAACAACACAGTGTTCTGGGTACCAGAGAGATAGGAAGCAAAAAATAGTTATGAATCCCAAGATCTGAGAGAAACAGTTGTCACACCCTGTGAACAATCATCTACCACAAATTAGCTTTCACTACATAGCACATATGGTCCTGAGCAGGACCGAAGGGCAGGATTTTGCCCTCTGCTAATCTCTATCAGGTTGAGCTAATTAGGAAGCCCCAGTTCTATTTCTCCTACTAAATAACCAAGTCATCTGCAAATTACCAACCCATGCTTATCCACTCTGTGTAAACACTCTGAGATCTCACACTAGAAGCCATTATCACAGAATCACAGAATCTTCTAGGTTGGAAGGGACTTTAAAGATCATCTTGTCCAACCGTCAACCTAATTCTGATGAAAAATAAACACCTACACAACAAACAAAAAGCAACACCATCACCAGACCATATCTCCCAGCACCACATTAACCCGTCTTTTGAACACCTCCAGGGATGGTGCCTCAACCACCACCCTGGGCAGCCCATTCCAATGTCTGATAACCCTTTCAGTGAAAAAAATTTTTCCTAATATCCAGCCTGAACCTCCCTTGGTGCAATTTGAGGCCATTTCCGCTCCAGCACCTTGATGTCTTTTTTATGGTAGGGAGCCCAAAACTGGACACAGTACTCGAGTACACAGTTAGGAATTATTAATTCAATGCAGGACTTCAGACAATATGAAAAGAGCACAGTATTTGAGCAAGACTAATGGCAACGTGGAAGACAGCTTTTAAAGTCTAACGCCTAGCAGCAGGGGGATCTGTCTCTGCTCATTGCTCTCTGTCCTGAGCTCCTCCAGGCAGCTCTCACCTCCCATAAGGCTGAATCCCTCCTCACTGGAAGCCATGTCAGGAAGGACTCGGTGTAATGAGACTGCTGCCAAAATGACAAGCAGGGGATGGAGTTTCAACCTTTGACTACAGACAGGACGGCTGGCTTGGTGTCTGAGTCAGTGGAGCAAGGGCAGGGAAAAGGAGATTCACTCCAAGGAGGTGCCTGGGGAGTTTTCTAGCTTTCTGGATAAATAATAAATAAATAAATAAAGGGTCTACGGACTTTTGCAGAGGCAGAGAAAAATTGAGTGGATGTTTAAAAACAAGATTCCTGGCATACCCTGCTCACAGCAGTTTGGAAATTGCCAAGATGAGCATCTAGCACTGTATGGCTGCTCGACCGCTCCTGTTCCTGGAAAATAAGGGAGTGTGAAGTGAGAAAGTCTTTCTGGGGAAAACAGAATTATAATCAAATTAGTCTCAAATTCATATGAAAAAGACCTCAAATTTGGGTCAGTGAATCACCATTCCTGGCCAGTAGCTTTCAAATAAGTCACTGTTTGGATGCTTTGGTTCCAGTGACTCAGTAGCTAACCTTTGGTACATAGCTGAGCTGCTGCCATCAGCAGAAGGGAGAGGGTACATAAGGCATAAGGGACAGAGGTGCCCTTTTCCAAAAATGCCAATCTGGATAGCAGTGATGACCTCATATCTTTCTCTTTAAAGAACACATACACATGGGAAGTACCACTCACGTCCCTATTATTACTAGGGTTTGAACTCCTGAAAGTGCTGCACAGCAAAGCTTGGGCTTTTGTAGCAGCTATAAAATGTACATAAATATTACACACATTTTCCTTTGCTCCTTCCTGCCTGAGGGTACTTTGGCCCAGTTATTTCTCTGTGTCAGATGGCAATTTATCGTCAGCAATAAGTATAAGAAAAAGGCACAAAGGAGAAGTGCATGAGGTCAGTCATTCACGGGTGCCCAGGGAGCCAAGCCCAAAGCTTCCAAAGTGAGAGTTATAGGGGTTGGCATTGCTACATGGCACCAGCTTTGCTGTGTGGGACTGCATACCTTTGCCATATGTAGCTCTGTGTGCCAGTGCTGGCTGGTTTATTCTGCAATGATGTGAGCCACACAGATGCTGAAACAAACACAACATATGTCCCTGATTTTGTTTCCATGCCCTGCTCTATAAACAGAGAAAATGGTGAGACACACTTGGCTTTTTATGAGAACGGAAAGAAGCCAAAATATGTGGGATGTGAAATTTTATTAGTTTCCTGCCATCATTACCCTTCCTATAGAGCAGGAGTAAATGAGGAAAATTGAAGAAATTCTTTACTGTGAGGGTGGTGAGGTACCGAAACAGGTTGCCCAGAGAAGTTGTGGATGCCCCAAACCCTGGAGGTGTTCAAGGCCAGGCTGGTTGGGGGTTTGAGCAACCTGGTCTGGTGGGAGGTGTCCCTGTCCATGGCAGGGGGATTGGAACTTGATGATCTTTATGTTCCCTTTCAACCCAAACCATTCTATGATTCTGTGATTCTATGAAAAGTGTCCTTGATCTGCAGTGCAGGGACCTGACTCCAGCAGGGGTGGATCAGCCAGATGTCCCTACAGGGATGTTGCACAACACGACTGGCCCACATGCCAACCCCAGCCCAGCCTTTGGCCACAGCACCATCCCAGGGTGAGGGAAGGACCAGAGGACAACAGGGCTAAAGAGGTCCATACCCTCGAGAGCCAGCTCCACACTAAGAAGCGAAGTCCAGAACAAGTTATGCACAGGTCTCCTCCTTCCCCAGCTCTGAGGTCCGTGGGACAACTCTTGAGGCTCTCACTGATGTAGTTGTGAGTTGTGTAAGTTGATGTCCTACAGGCAGTAGGTAATAATATCAAGTAATAATATCAGGTAATAATATCAAGTTTGAGTATCTCTTTCCTGATGTCATGACATTAGCTCCCCTATGGTCCGCCCACTTAACTCGTAGCAGGACAGAAGATACTCCCTGACTCCCTGCTATGTAATGAGCCCCCATGAACTTCTTGAACCCCCCATGGAGGATAGAATAAAACCTCAGCACTGCAGATGATACTGAAACCTCTGCTACATGAAGGGGTAATTCTGCTTTGTCTGAGTTCGTAAAACTGGAAATCCTCTCTTGCCTCACCGTTCCTTTTGCATGGGAAATTTTCTGAGAAAGGTCTTGCAAATGTTGCATTTCAGCTTCTCACCAACAATTTTATTTTGGGGTTTTTTTTGTTCTCTTCAATCTCTGTTTTAAAATATATTTGAACATTGAAGATGTAAAAGCTAATCTGGGAATGCTGAGGATACATGGCTAATGAGTTGGGTGTAAAACAGTTCTGCTTGTGGTTTATGCCTATCTCTCACTGAAATTTACTGCCCATTAAGAGAGGCATAAAAGAGATGAAAAGTTTTAAACCATGTAATTTGTGCAGTATAATAACAGGCCAGACTGAATATTCAAGTTAAATCAGAGCACTGCTTTTGGCAGAATTATTCCTATTTACAGCAACAAAGACACACCACACGTATTTATAATTATTCACAGCCCCTACTGCCTTCACTCTAGTCACCATCCCTCCCACATCTGAAAGAAAGCAACCTAAATTAATATTGATTCTGATTAATAAAAAGTTAATCCCTAGGAAGCATAGTTCAAATGCTGCCCATATGTCAGTCTTCTCTGGGCAGTCACGTGCCCTTGTTTAGTAAAATTCCAGGAGCACACCAGATTCAAGGCTGAGTTTTTTCTCATTGTTATTTCTGGTGCATGACAAATGAGCCTGTGACTTTCACCTTAATGATGTGGCCAACTTACAGACTCTTCCAGGACAGTTTTTATCAACCCGGTTGTTGCTCTTCTATTTTGCCATCTGTTGGTTCCTCTAGGAAACACTTTTCTTTTTTCTTAAATTCTAAAAACTTTCTAGTTAATATACAGTCAGATATATTTAGGAAATATGGATGCCTGCAATGCAGACATTTACCTCTGTTCTAATGATTACTTCATTTGAATCAGCACAGAGTAATAGAGTCTTTCAGGGTTCTAGTCATCTCATCATGATGCCAGTGCCATGAGTCAGAGGAGCCCAAATACAATCAGATACAATGCAATACATCTGGACCTAACCACCTGACAGTCTTTCCCTGTGTCCTACAGGAGGTTGGGATGGTCATTAATGGCTCTTCCTAACCTCAAAATCTCTTACTCTTCAATGGGATTTTATTGCTATCTCTTTGATGTACTCATTACTGATTCAGTCCCCTCTCCAAGCCAGATGGAGTTACTACAGTGCTTACCATGGACTGGATCAAACCAACTCCCGTTAATATCAGCAAGGAGGAAAAGACTCCTGGTCCTGCTTGCAATGTGTGCTCTGATGTCTTACCTAGCTTGAAAATGTTCATATCTATCCCAGTTTTCTCTGTTAAAACACTGGAAAGTTCATTAATTTACCTGTACTGAGTGGAAACTAACCTGACAGTAGTCTCTGCTTTGCTGGACAATTAACTTAATACACAAGTGTAAATTTATTCCATTTGTTTAGTACACTGATGTTCTGATTTGAGGTAAAACAGACAGCTGAGTAGCTCGCCTGACATCCTGTGTTTACAGAAAGGGGTTTTCTTACACAGACACACAAAAAAGCCATCTGTTCACCTCTGCATAGAACATAAAAAGATACTTGATAACTGCATTAGACTATGGGCCTACTCAGCAAAGCCTTAACAAAATAAATGTAATTGGTATTTTTATATTAACAGAGCGCAGTCCTAGGTTCAACTAGGATGGTGATTAAAAACTTGAGGATATTTTAATGTTTGCTCTTGCCCCTTTCTGCAGATTTCCTCATATTTTTTCTTATAAGATTTTTGAGGCTTTTAATGGTCTCTCTGTTGCCACCAGACTCCCCACCCATCAGTGGGGTCTTAGGCTTTTTTCTGTGGAAGAGGTCCAAAAAGACCAGTTACATCTGCTTATGGGTGAGAGTTGTCATCTCCACAAATACATGGGACAAAACACTCCCTTTTTCATAGAGTTTAGTTGAGGTGCAATTCAATTCACCTAATACCAACCTAAAATGATGTAGTCAGAGCTCATTAAACCCCTCAGCAATTATTTGCTTGCCAGGGCAGCTCAACTTTTTCCTTTATTACTTAGTCTACAAGCTTGGTTTTAATCTCAATTAATCCAATCACATGGGAGTTAAACTTTAATCTGAGAGACCTACCTAAGCACCTTCCATTAGTTGGTGGGCACTTCCAAAGGAAGCACTCATTAGTAGTAGTCAAGAGTAGTCAAGGCAAGCGGGGTCAGTAAGTTCCTATCTCTTTCTCAAGGTTATACTGGGACCATGGAAAACTAGTTTAGAGGAGAAGGTTAAATCTTAGCTGGAGATGGATGGATGCACTCCCATCAGCTAAGCAACAGAGACAGATAGCACCCTGTAAGGTTTTAAGAACAATTGCGTTCTCCTAGTAACAAGCATAAGGTTGTCAAGGACTCTTCTGGGTTTCCTAACTAGGGTAGAGCTTAATATAGGGAGAACACTGCCCACCACTTTGAGTCGGTGTGGAAAGGAAGCCTTTCCCTTGCTGTCAGGAGAGGTGACGAGGCGGGTGAGCCTCAAGCGGAGGATCTGCCACCTGCTTTCTCCCAGGTCTCCAATCCTACATATTTATGTTGTGCGTCCTCTATAGCACGGAGCGTCTCTTGCTATGCACAGGTGCGCTCTGCCCATTCCTGATACAGACCTCACAGCACTACAGCAGTTCAAGTGGTTAATAATGATGATAGATAACACAGTACACTGAGGAAGCTTTGGGAGAAGAGTCCTTGGAAGGTGAGCTACTACTGTCCCTCTAGCTCTTATCCTGAGTTCCTACACACATGCTCAAGATTCTAATTTCAGATTTTGCTGTCTAAAACAGCCAAATGAACCTGGAACGCCAACAATGCCTCGTGCCAACAAACCTGTAGTATAAAAGGCATCAGGATTTCAAAGCTGGACTGACCTGTGGGGAAGATGTTGGTACTGCTCACAGGAACTGGACCAACGGGATACTTTTCTTTTCCAATAGTGCTCTGGGAACAGAGGTGCCCTTCATTGCTCAGAGGAGCTTTGTTCTGGAACACTGTTATCTGAGAAAATATTTCTGACTTGTTTGCTGGGGATACTAAGGAGGTTAGACCAGCTACAGAGCAAGTTCATTTATAACATCTTATGAAAGGTTTTTATTTTTATATGGCCTTTGACCTCAAGTCTAAAGGAAACATCAATCCACACTGTAATGCGAGGTCCGGTGAATGCGGAAGGGTCAGATATTTCCATATCAGCTGAAAGACCTTTAGAAGTACACACAGACTAGCAGGGCTCTCTCTCTGGCCCAGTGTGTGTTAAAGATAAGCAATGGATAGATTGCTTGTCAGCAACAGCGGAGAGAAAAATTCACCAGCAACATTTTTCTTTCATCTGCCCAGGGGTGAGAGATGAAGCGCGAGTGTGCAGACACCTGAAGGAGAGGGAACCCGGGGAAGGGCACGGACTGGCATCAGAAGGTTGGATATTTCAGCTTTGCTGTGTGAGCTCAGAGAAACCAGTATCCCGTTTCCATCCTCCCAGTTCTCTTTGATGCTCCTGTTTGTTTAGATAACTCCCTCCTCCTGCAGGAAGCTTTTGGGGCAGTGACCTACAGCTTTCCATTGCTGCTGGGCTCTCCTCTCACTATGGCAATATTAATAAACTTGCTGGAAATAGATTTGGTCAGTCCCTGACAGGAAATCAGATTGTGCAAAAAGTCTCTGTCTTTCACCCAAATGTTTTTATATCCCTGAAGCCTTCCCCTGGCACAGAAGGTGCTTCTGTGCCCCATGACCTGACCTCGTAGCATTCAGCTCTTCTTCGGATGTAAAACCAAATTCCATGCTGCTACGTCCCTGCAGAATAAGTAGAGCACTAAGAGCTGGGACGTGTCCTGTACAGAAAACAAGTTAGCTGGGTTTCTTTCAGTACTTTTTAAAAGGATGTTTTTTATTGAACAACATCCTGAAGTCCCAGTTCCCTCTTACCACAGCATTATCTTCTCATCTACAAGCTGTGGACTGATCTGCTGGCTGCTCTGAGAAAATTATGAGTCCATGCATTTGGAGTCACAGCAGTTCCCCTGCAGGGAGCTGGGTGACTAGTTTCAAGACAGCCATGTAATTAGCTGGCAGTCTACTCTCCTCACACTAAAATCAGAGGATGTGTAAGAGGAGACAGTTTTCATCCCAGGATTTCAATGCACTTAACAGGCAGTAACTTTATTTTTTAATGAGGCAACAAGGCCTTGGACATTCACATTGCAGAGAGGTAAACCATCTCAGATGACATAAGTTCCTAAAATATTTCAGCAGCTTCTAAAGACAGAGCAGAGCTCTAGCTCCAAATACCACGCTTGTTTTCCTGGCTAGCCTTACAGCCTAGGGAATTAAACAAGAAGGTAGCAATGTGTGGAAGGAAAGCAGAGGCTCTTCCCAGGGATCCCCCACAAGTTCCTGGCTGCTGGTGGGGGCTTTGTCCCTCTGCAACGGGGCTGCTGCAAGAATCAGACACAGCATGGGGAGGCTGGCCCTGCTCCTGAACCCTTTCTCATCCCAGCACACCCAACTGCAAGAAAACAGCCTTGCAGAGGGGTCTCTGGAAAAACCTAAAATGAGAGTGAAAAAAACCACAAACTCCAGAACACAAAAAAATTGCAATGGCAAAACAGCTGCTGGTGTTGAATGGTAAATTAAGGCTGTTGAAAGGAAATGTAATCCTTGCTTGGGGTTTGTACAAGGATTTGTGAATGATGATAAAAATGAGGCTGCTTTCCAAATACACAACTTTAACAGACCCACCATGATATGTTGTATATGGGAAAAAGCTCCTGGCTCCTCTTCACCCATTCTGGTTTATGACTTACCTTTCCCACATAGCAAGGCTTTGGAAAGACTGGTCTTGACTACAGGACAGGACAGGAGGACTGAGTGACCCTTTGAAATCTTTGCTGCAAACTGAATGCCTTCTCAGCATGCTGGGAATATAAAAAGATTCATTCTCTTTTCCCCATCACAGACAAACCATCCCTTTCAGAAAGATGTTGTTCAAAACACAACCTAAAGCAGGAGTCACAGCCGCACCGAACTGCCCGGGCTGGAAGGACCTGGGGAGGTCATGAACACAGGCACTCGATGACTTTCTGCCAAAGCATGAGTGACATGTTAGGGTATTGCTTTGCAGAAGCTCTTTTGGTAACTTGTGGATATCACTGGAGACATGTGTGCCTGAAAGCAGAGCTAACACTGCTGAAATTATGCTCTGAGCAAGTCAGAATATCCTTCTCTCTGGTAAACGAGCCATCTGATGAATTGGAGTTTAGATCATCTTGCTCTTGTTCGATTTACTTTGAAATAAGAGTACATTGTTCCCAGGGACTACACCATCGGAGAACTAATCTCTGCAGCCTCAGTTGCACCAGGACCAGGGACCTGACTGGCTGGACTGAAGGCTAAGACATGAGGCCATGGTCTCCAGATGATTGTTGCTGGCAGGGAACTGTTTCTATCTGACCTCATAACCTTTCAGTAAATTTACAATAATTTATCATATTCTAAGCCTTATTTAACAAAGAGCTGGTTTAATTGGTAAGCACCCCAAATAGATGGTTGCCTACATGTCCCCATCTGTTTCTATTGGTGTGCATGCACAGGGGTGCTTATGTAGACTTTTCTTGTACCTCTCAATACTCCTGCAACTCAAATGTTTCCCTTATATAACGCTTGCCTCATTTGCAGATGTCTGCTGAAATTTATTAGGAACAATATTTTAAAAAATGTAACCGAGGTGATAAGACAGTTTATCACTTCCAAATTTAATAGATGCCTGGAAAATGATTACATGGTCATTAAAGCAAAGGCTTGTGCTAGTAGAGTTCAGGTAAGAAGAAAAGCTAAAACAGAAAAATCTGATTATGAGTCCAGGAGAAAGGTAAGTCACCTTTTTTCATGTATAAGGTTGTTCTTATCTCTATTTTTTCACCTCTTGCAATCCACTGAATGGCTACACTTTGACTGGTTGAGTCAAAAACTGACATGAGTGGGGTCTCTGGTACAGAAGACGACCCAGTAAGGACAGGATTAAGAGTCTAGCTGTACACGGGAACTTGGTTCACTTCTGCAAAGTGCTGTTTTACAGCTTTTTCCTTCTACTATGAGGAAGGACTTTGCCTTGCTTTTCAAAGTGACAGAGAAAGCTGTGTCTGAGCAGCCTTTCCTCTTTCCTGAGAGTCTGTAAAAAACTTACAGCTTGTACAAGTGTGAATCAGGATCGATGATCATTTAATTGTTCTTCTTTTCTCCCACTCCTACTCAGCCTTTACACCTCTCTTCTTTGCCTGCTTTGCTCTCCTCTTCTCCTACTCCTTCACCCAACTCCACCTTCCTCCATGTCACCTTTAAGGCAGAGTTTGTCCATATTGCAGCCCCATCTGGCCCCTCAGCTATCAAGACTTCCATTTTAACTCCATATTTCATAATTCATGGAGATTTGCCCACACATGGCATATGCCATTACACTCTCACTGGTTTTCTTCCCTTTCCACCCTACCCCACCAGCAGCCATGCCTTCACAGTGGCTGCCTGCTATACCAAGGCCACTGTGCCACCTTTAATGGAGATTCCATCCCATCTAGCCAGCCTTGGACCACTCATCCCATTTTAAACACTTTGCCTATGTCCATCTCATCTCACAAATGATGAGTGCTTCAAAGCAAAAGTTTCTCTGGGCACCTTCCATTCACAGTAGGGACCCATGGGTGACTGGGCAATGTCCCAGTATGGGGCATATTCATTCCAGTGTGGAATAGCAAATGCCAGTGGAATGGTCTAAATGGCTTACCTCAATTCACAAGTCTTCTGGAAATAGTTATAAGGCAATAGGTAAAAGCAACAAACACTCACTCTCAGCCTCACTCATTTGTTATCCAGCCTCCCCGATTATGTCTTCTCAGCTGAAGACAAAATCCTAGAACAGAAATGATGCTTTATGAAGCTGACCTAGTTATAGATCAGCAAGCTGGTGAAATCTGCAACAGGGTAAAGAAAATGAATGAACTCAGTGCACAGCTCTATCCAAACCCCAGCCTAAAGGGCCTCAAGAGATCACATTAAGATGGCAATTTAAATAAGATTTATGGCATTCAGCTCTGTTCCTGGGGCACAGAGGGCTGTGAAGGCTAGTCAGCATGCTCAAAATCACTGTAAGTACCTCTGAGCTTCCTCTGTGTGGTCTGGCATAAAAGCAGCATGGGGGAGGACTGGCTGGCAGCAGGGAGCTAGTTTATCAAATGAAGAAAATGCCAACCAGGGGAAGGATCAAAGGATAATGCATATCATCATTTACGTTGGTCCTTCGTTACAGCTAGCAGGGAGGTATCTGGTGGGACCACAAACCCTCTGGGACAGGGACAGTGGCCCAGATCTGTGAGTACACAGAGGTACCGAATTCCCACTGGCATTTCTCTGAACATCTGGGGCCAAGTTCCTTTGCTATAAATCCAGGCACCCAAAAAAGTTTCCCATATTTAATCTCATAAGTATGCCTTTGTATATAACTTACGCATACACATGTGTGTGCATGTTTGCAGTTTTACCTCTGGTGACGTAAAGACATGCCTCTGTCTGGAGATCCCAAAGGAGACACTTCCTGGCAGGGGAACTCAATTTTCCATGCTGTTTTTACCACTGTCCTGGCACATTTTTGGCCTCCAGGCCAGGAACTGCCATCCCAGATAAACTGCAGGCATGGCTTGGGTACGCATGGAGCAGATACAATCACCAGTGGGCAGCCTGGATCTGGCCACGTTACATGATCTGAAAGTTTGCCTGGAAGACACGGACCATCCCACATCAGCTGAAGTGTACAAGTACAGGCACGTGCCTTTAGCCTCGTCCAGTCACAGTCACTAAGCAAACCAGCCTGGATCACAACAAGAGGCTGTGCCAGGAGAGGAAACGATGGTGTCCAGGACCCCTGCTACAGGTGATCTTTCCCATCATGGAACCAGAGCGACCTGTGGGGTGGCCCAGCATCTCCAGTCCTCAGTTCACTTGGAGCTTCAGTGAGAGACTCAGACTGTTTCATTTTCAAGGACAAACAGCTTTCTTTCCTACCCTCTATAGTAAAGCTTTGCTGCTGTTCCAAAATATATAAGAAGCTGAAGCTGCCCTAATCAAGTACAAGGGAAAAGTCTGATACCCTTCTGCCTTATTTATAGCCCCTTTTTTAGGAGGATTCAAAATGCTTTATAAAGGCACCCTGCCCCTCTCCAGGTGACAGCAAGACACCTGTGGGACCCTCTGTGCCCCAAGCAAGGCACAGCAATGCAGGGGGTCTCTCTGGGGGGCTGCAGAGCTTGCTGACCATGTGCCGCCTTGTGGAGGTGCCCCAGATGTCCAGGGTTTGTTGGCTTGTGTTTGACACCACAAAGAACTGTGGTTTGCCAGCAACCATGCTGATGCTGGTACTGCCTGCCTTGGAGCACCTCACAGACATGGGCAGGGGAAGGGGAGTGTTGCAAGTGGAGGTGAAGCATCCAGTTCGCGGCTCGAGATCTGATGCTTGAACCACTCAGTAGTACTTCTCTTTGTGGTTTACCTAGAGAAAACAGGCTCAGTTGCCATGTTCACATAGATTGGGTTCAGGATGTCTTTGAGCAGCCGAAATACAATGTACTGCTTGAATTGACTCTTTAGTTTGATGAGATTAGCTGTCTCTTCACAATCCTGTATAGATCCCATGTAAATGACCCATCTGATCTTTGTATCACCACTTCTCTCCAACTTTCATCCTCTGTTTTCCCTTTCATCCTCTCCCTTAGTGAGATCTCACTCCCACATTCTCCTGCCACCACGTGCTGGCCTGGAGGAAGAAGCCCTGAATGAACACTGGAAAGGTGAAGAAGGGAGGGCCAAGTCACAGCTATTACTGCAAGAACTGATCTAGGCCAGAGCCCAGAGAAGTGAGCAAGTGGGTTTGAAATCTTTATCTGTTTCTTTTATACTTTGTATCACTCAGGACTCAAGACTCAAACGTGCAGAGCAAGCAGATCAGCAAGCAGATCAGCTGAAGCCAGAGGAACATCACCCTGAGCCCCTGCTCCTGCCCATCTTTTCTCCCTGTTCCATTATAGAGCTGTTATAATATAAAGACCTCATCTGAAGTAGCTCCCTGCCAAGTTGATATTCCCACTACGCTAGATATTTTGTAAATCCTTTTAAGAGCTCCCCTGCTCCCAAAAGCTCATTGAAATTAGCTGGCTGCTCAATACTTATACACCCACAATCCCATAGAAAATTACAGAATTACCAACAATTTGGGTCTCTTGACTTGCCTGCAGTGCTCCCACCCAGAGGACAATGCTGCCACACGGTATGCAAAACGGTGACTCCTCTCCAGTTCAAGTGGTGTCCAGACACCCTTTGACTTCAGCAGAGCAGACGGAGCAAAGGCACAGACTGACACAATATTCTCAGGCCGTTGAGTCTCCCACCTGCGTGGTGGGACAGGACTGTGCCTGCAGCTCTTACCTAACTCACACCAGTAACAGCCTCCCTGGGAAATACTTCTTCCTCCCTGCCGCCAGACTCCGTCACTATATATAACCCCACCACTATCTGTGAAGTCTCGAGGAGGCAGAGTGAAAGTCAATCAACAGGAGCATTTTAACTGAATGTAAAAACACCCTTCAAAAAAATAATTTCTGTGGCTGGGAGGAGGGCAATTTGTTTATATAATATGTTATTTTTGGATTAGCAGGTGATTAATAATAATCAATGCTGAGTGTAGAAGCAATCATTTTAAAGGTGGACTAGCTTTGAAGCTTGGTATAAAATCTGTTCAGGTGTTACATTCAAGGTGATCTTATGCGTTTTACCAAAGGAAGAGAGAATCAACAAGGCTCAGTGTTCAGCTGAAAAGCAAAGAAACTGGGGCCATAAGGGCAGTAGAGAGGCACAAGCTGCTGCCATCTTGGTCATCCTGCAGGTACACAAACACAGAGCAAGACCCTGGGGACACTGTCTCCACAGCCACCTCAGGAAAGGATGGAGATGCATGGATGCAGCTGTATTCCCATCAGTAGCTCTGCTTGCAATAAGGGCAGAAGACCGGCGAGCTGCTTTGCAAAATCTTCCCATTCATTCCGCAGCACAAACTGAGCTGCTCAGCCAGCTTTGCTGCAAAGCTCCCTCTCTGAATGGCTTCGTATCACAAAGTCAATTTATCTACTGGGGGCAGATGGCTGGTTTGGGGCTTTTCTTTAACTGAGTGCTGGAGTAAAAAAAAGTGCTTTGCAATAAATAACACCTGGAGTGACAATAAACCTGACCTGATTTTCATCTCCTGATAAAGCTCTGCCCATTTTCTCTCCCTCTACTGCAAAGAACTTCCAGGATCTGTCTTTCTATGGCTAATTTCAATTTCCTGGTACTGTGATTGCTTTATAAAAAAGGAAATTATGCTGAAAAATATGTGCATAGGATTTGATGTGTGTGTCAGAGTAGGGGAAAAGTGTTTTGCAGCTTTCTGTTGTTTGTCTGAGACGATGTGTGTTTACCCACCTCTGCACACCATTTTCCATATTTTATGGGCTGAGCGCTTACAGCTCCCATCAAATTAGTGAGAGTTATTGGTGTCCTTCACACCTGAAATAAGTCAGCTCATTAAAGGAAACTCGTTCCAGTATACAGGGATGTTACAGCAGCACAGGGCACCCATCAGCTCCTATTCCAGGGATAGTTTCTAGTAAAGTTCTGAAAGCACAGAGGAAAGTTTACATGCAGGGAGCTAGACTCTGTGCTCAGGTACAGGCAGCAGCTTGTGGTGCTGCTCAGATCAATCAGATGACTTTTCTGAGATTAATTTCTTGCTTAAAAAGAAGTTTTCTAGGTAAGGAACCAAGATGGCAGCATCTTGAAACCTCCTCTGAAATTTTTGCTTTAATTTCTCTGAAGTCATGGCCAATGCTTAAGTAGAACTGCAGTAAAGAGCTTGCTGTACTGTTAAGCAGATCCAAATCTGACCCACCATCTTCACTGTCTCCTCTGGTTCTGCTGAGTCTGCAAGGTGCTTTAGTTTTCTGAGATATTTGCCTACTATAAGAGGAACAAATGGACAAAAACTCTCTATAATTTTTTTGCAAGGTTATCAAAATCTTGACAAGAGATTTCCAAAGAGGCATCTTGCAAAATTCGTGCTTTCATACTGCTTTTTCCCCTGTGTTTCCTGACTGAAGCGAGAAACCAAGCATTAAAGGAAAATCTTGACTGCTATCCTCTGTCATCTTGTTGCCTTTGATTTCTCAGCATCAGAGAAGTCCAGTCCACAGCAGTCCAGCTGACTGAGGTGTTCATACAGCATCTTTTCAGTGAAATCTGGATGAAACAGCCTTGAACTGTGAAGGTCCCAGCTCCCAGTCAATGCACTGAACAAATGTCAGGGCCAGCGTAACCACCATCTGTGCCCTGCCTGCCTGGCACCAGCTTCGGTCACTGCCAGGGAGGATGAGATTGCTCCACTGATTGCTAACACGTGGCACTGTGCTGCAGAGGAGCCACCACTGTCCTTGTCCTCATCTGATACTGGCACCAGGACTGAGCCCAGAAACACCAACCAAGTCACAGGGAGCTTTTCTCACTAAAGTGCCCTTTTAGAAACCCAAGAGATCCAAAATCTTCCATCTTCTGCCACCTCCCAGCTACCACCACTATCTGTGAGCCCCACACCAGACAGACACTGCCCAGCACTTTTACGTTTACAAGCACGTGTAAAATTACCTTAGGAAATACATTAATAAAAGAGATCCCAGGGAACCAACACCTTCAGCCAGCTTCACCTAGAAGATGGTGATGTTTTCCTCCACAGAGAGAGGGAAATGAATGATGCAACTACAGATGGAAGAGAATTGCAGGAGGAAAAGAGTAAGAAAGGCATATGAACTTACAGGCAAAGACATTATTTACTAAACCAAGAAAAAACAACCTTTCCTTTAATTGTGGCTTCAGTGGTGCCATAAGCTGATTATGAGCCATATTAAGCAAAAGCAGCTTTGCAAACAAGCCCATAATAAATGCATTTATTTTTGACTGTCTGTTCACTGGTAATAAGACACGAGGTTTGTTTAATGTTTCCTGCTTATTGAAACTTCCCCCTCAACAGCAGTTCAGGAGCCCTGAAGGAAGCACAGGAGGCTGTGTGTGAGCCCCGCTGCCTGTCTGGAACATAATTCTGGTGGCATTTTAATATGGGTCACCTCTGGTGTGGCTAGATCACTGCTTTTACTGGAGAAATGCTGAGCTATCTCAATTACAGGTCTCCATGGAGCACACACTCAGCAGAGCATGGTGACTGCCTGGAAAGTCAAAGTAATTTTATGGCTTCTTCACCTCACCACAAGCTGCTTTGGGTTGTGCTTACGGTCAGAGTCGACCACCCTTCAGGAGACATGTAGTCAGAGAGAAAATCCTAGGTACAACTGAATGGCAGCTTTTTGCACTAAACCGTGTTGATTTTGGCAACACTTTGACATGAAAATCTTCAGATCAGCTCTCACCAGGTTTAGATGTGTAGGTTTAGACGGACAGTTGCCAGGCTTGTTGTATAACTGTTTAGCTTTTCAATTCCCAGGTGACTGTGAAATATATAGTATATGTTAGCACTATTTTATACCCCGTAGGTACAGACTGTGCCATACCAGCCCTGCACCCTGTCCCGATGGAGACCACAGCAGAGGAAAGCTGTCCCCAGCATGTTTAGGATGGGAGCTCTGGTCCAGGCACCGTTGATGCTTGAGCCAGTCACCCTGTGCCCAGGTGGCTTCGGCTTGCTCATCCCATATATTTATATTTTATGGGATATATTTAACCCGTATGATGTTGATAAATGTGGTGTTCAACCCACAGGAGGAAAAGAGGAGGAGGTGAGGTGCCATCTGCTAAGATTTGCAGCCAAGAGTCTTAGAGGGAGGAACCGGAGATGTTTCAACAGCTCTGGGGAAACTACAGAAATCACCACGGGGCTGAAAAGCTGTTGAAGCTCCCAAAGAAGAAGAACCTGGTGACCCCAGGCATCATGCATTGTAGGAAGGCTACCCCAGATCACTAAAGCAGACATTTAATTTAGGGTCTAGATCAGCAAATCTAAGGGGTCACAATGTAATGCAATGTAATGTGAAAGGAAGGTTTGGGCCTTTTCCCAACAAGATTACAGATCTGGTACAGTGACACTATATATATTCTAGAACCTTCCTGAGACACTTGCCTGGCTCATGGATTGGTCTCCAAGTAGCACCCAGGTGCAGATAACACCAGAGGGGACCTGCTTGGTGTGGGCTTCTGCAGAGATTAGGCTTTGAGCCAGTGTTAAAAAAATGCTTTGACTATGACACATGCTTTTTGCTGGTAAAAGATGCAGAAGACAGCAAGATCAGGAAAGCACCAAACAGGCAGGAGAATGGCTTACCTTTGCAAAGTGATCTGCACTACTTGGTAAAATGGCCACAATCCAAAAGGTTATGTTTGAATATGGGAAATCGTAATAAAGGACCAGTTTCTTTACACTGGATAAATAAAGCGCATTTCTAGCATGGCGTGGTGAGATCAATGGTTCTTTGATGGCAAAGCATTAAAAAGGGCTGGCATCTGTTGGGCGTCAGAGAACAAAAATTATGACTATTAGAAATATTCCTCAGCACGTCATAAACTTGAGTCTGAAGGGTGAGATTTGCAGAGGCGACCTGCTCTGTCAGAGAGGGCTCCCTGGCATTTTGGAGACAGCAGGAAGCAGCAGAGCACAGCTGCCTGTCTTAATTCTCATCATTGTAATTGCCCCAACATTGCCGAGGAAATGCATGGCTTTGAACACACACCACAGCGAAAAGTCTGTGATGAGTTTTTGACTGGCACAATTATTAACACGGAGAATTAAAAAAAATGAGAGACGTCAGAAGAGCAAAAATGTACACGTCAGTCAGAAAAGATACTCTGATTAATAAGAAAAAGCAGTTCAGAGTATGATATCAATATTTCAGTTTGCAAAAGCCCAGAAGGAATGTCATTAAACTGACATGGTCTTAAAGCAACAACATTTTTAACTTAACAGTAATTTAGTCTGTTTACTCTGTTTTTTCCTAGTGGAAAATAAGAATTTTCCCAAGACCAATAATGTAGCTCGCATCAGCAAATGATCTATTACTCAATGATTTCATCATGCATATTTATCTTGTAGGTAAATATTCAGGAAAAAAACCCCACAAACTATTTAGGCAGCATTTTAAAATTCACTTTTCAAGGATGCCAATGCCCTTTCTGAATAAATTGTTGGCAGTGGACTTTGCAACTTTCTGTCTTTGCTACTGACTGTATCCCCCATCCATGAATCCAGACTGAGATCAGAGGGCAAGTCTTCAAGATACAAATTTCTTTTATCACAGTTTATCAAATATATCTTGGTTTCCCTGTGGCACCGAGCCCAGAGGCCCATGCCCTGGCTGGGGCCACGTGGCAGAAAGGGGCCGCCACGGGGCTCCAGTTGGGCTGGGTGGAGGGCTGGGGCTGCCTCAGTCGCTTGCCAGCATCCACACCATCCCGTGTTTATTTTCTGATGTTCCTGTGTCCCACGAAACACCGATGTCCATGCTGATTGCTGAGGATGCGTCTTGCTACTTCTGCGGGTCTTCCAACAGAGCTTTGTACCTGTGCCTATCCTTTCTGAGCCAGGTGTTAGGTATCTCTGGTACTTGATGCCTGTGGATGTCTCAGTGTGATAAGGAGATGGCTTTGGACCCACATGGCTCACTGTTAGTCCCGTGGTGTCTCCGTGGCTGCTGGTTACCAGCAATGGAAGCAACCCAACATCACTCACAGCAGCCATGCTGCTCTGCACAGGGAAACACCATCTCCCTTCACCTTCACTGGATGGTGCAGGAGGGTCCCACCCCAGCCTGGGCAGTCCTGGCAGGACTCCATGCTGTCCACTTCAGCAAGCGGTTAATGCTCCTCAGCACCATCACAGAGTGCACTCCTGAGCACCATCACAGAGTGCACTCCTGAGTAGGAACACAACTTGGACAGTCTTCACACCACACGTGTTTCTAAGGGTCCGCAAACATCTGCTGCTGTCTGAGCTCCCAAATCAGGCTCCCTCAGCAAACCTTCCTTTAACACTTTCTCAATGACATCAAACATGATGTTATCCCTCAACGAATCATCCTCAGTGTTTCCTTGCTCCCAGTTTCCTGCTTTTTTGCCTCACTTTGTGTTACATTCACCCTCCTACACAGTGAGGAGAGCAGAATTGGTGCCAGGTTCTTTGGGGACAGCAGAACTTCCTAAGAATTTTCAATGAAGCATCCAAAGGGATAATAAAATGGTTCCCGCAAGAACACATTATAAATAACCATATCCTCTTCCAACATTGTATACACTAAAAGATGACTTTTGCACTGCCTTTTTTTGACATGGTCCCAAGACATAAGCATGCAGCATGTCCTCCCAGCTATTCAAGACTCAAGAAAATTACCCCATGAGGAAAGCAATAAAATCAACTTTTAAGCCTCGGTGCTTTTCCCTCTAGTTTTTTTTTTTTCTAGTTGAACAGATTTTCTTGCACAGTCCCTGGGAATGGGATCCCTTTAACTACAGTACAAGTAGCAGTTAGATTCCCCAGGCTTTCTTTAAAGAGAAGAAAGAGAAACTGGAGAGAAACAGGCACTTCAGGTGATGCTGAAAGAGATCTAACGGAGTGCAGGTGATTGCGGTGTAAGAACTGCCTGAGCCTCTCCACAGCCTACGGAAGAGCCAGGAGCCACCATCTCACGTGCAGCCATCTGTAGGCAGATGAGACGGGCTCCACTTGGGATTTTGGACAACACTTGTGTCGTGCTGCTGGTGGTTGCTTCTGGCTCTCTGCCTAGCCCGGTGTTCCCAGCGCCCTTCTCCCCTTTGGCAACCCTGAGTGAGGTTCACAGCTGAAGCCAAACCCCAGGAGCTGCAGGCAGACACCAGCTTAACAAACACCTCCACGTGGCAAACATGGAGCCCAGCTCAGCGCGTGCAGAGACCTGCCCTTGCCTGGTAACACTGCATTATTTTGCAAACACAGCACTATATTACATACTCACACTCAAATACCCACGCTGCGTACCCACCTGCATTTGGCAGTTCTGGCTTTCGCTCACTCTCCCTAGCGATCCCCAGGCTTGTCTCCAGAGAGCTCATTTCCCCATCCATTACTGAGAGGAAAGGCAGTCTAATGCCCAAGTATGTCAGTTAGGGACTCAGAAATCATTTCTCTCGACAGGTTTTTGTGTCATTCTGCAGAAAGACATTGCTTTTTGCATGCCGGACTCCCGGCTGCATCCGCAGTGAGTCAGTGGCCCTGACCTGGCTGGGACACCCAAGCTCTTCAGGGCCACATTGGGTGAAGTGCAGTAAGGTGAGGACAATGCAGGTTGAGCTGAGCCTGTCCTTCAGGATAACTTTGTGGTCCTTTTAACCCTTGCACTCTGACACCATTTCCCCTGGAACCTGGTGGTGGTTCTGGTTAACCTGGTAGAACCAGCTAGTGAAGTTTGACCTCTGGCTCCAGCCCACTGCTGAGCCAAACCAAAACAGATCATCTACCTCCTACCCACGTCACGACCATCACTACTGTGGCTGATCTCAGAGACAACAAACCTCTTTCACCGTGGTGTCACTGTTAGCTATAAACATTTTTCTGTCATTAGCACTCAGAAACACAAAAAGCACTGAGTGTCCCTTGTGCTGGGGGTTGTACAAGCTTAGGACATAAGACACATTTGTCCTCTTAATAAGGAATGCCCTTCTAAAATAAAACACACAATCCACCCCCCCTATTAACTTTTTAACAAAGAACACAGGCTTTTGACCTTTATTACCATTTGAACCAAGCATGATCTGAACAAGAAAGTCTCTATCTCTGCTTACCAGAGATGTTCCCAAAATACAGAATGAAGTTCCCCTTTAAGAATGTGTATTCCTTATTAATACCTTGCCATTACCAAAATAATTTCTGCCATCATAATTAGTTTTACTTGAAATTTTCTATATAGTGCAAAGAAAGGGGCAGGGCCTGTTACAATAGGACAAGGGGTAATGGCTTTAAACTAAAAGAGGGTAGATTTAGACTAGACAGAGGAAGAAATTTTTTTTTACTATGAGGGTGGTGAAAGACTGGAACAGGTTGCCCAGAGAGGTGGTAGATGCCCCAACCCTGGAAACATTCAAGGCCAGGTTGGATGGGGCTGTGAGCAACCTGATCTAGTTGAAGATGTCCCTGCTCATTGCTGGGGGGTTGGACTAGATGTCCTTTAAAGGTCCCTTCCAACCCAAACTGTTCTATGATTCTATGATACGGTGTAGTAATTGCTTATTGCTTCCTTTAGCGTTTATTTTCATGGAGTAATCAGAATTATCTATGTCTGAAAAGAAAATTTGTTTATGTTTTTCTGTCCCCTCAGTCAGTTTGCTGAAATCTCTTATATTCTAAAAACATCTTCCTTATCATTATTTTTCAATCCAAATTCTTTTGCCCGCATGCCAGTCCCAACTTATTTACAAACTAGAAGAAAGCCTGTGCTTCCATTCTCTCCCCCTGCCCTGGGGGAATAAAAAAAGAATAGCTAATCTTGCATCTTAGTTCAAGAAAATGAATCATGTAGAAATGAATACAAATTTTGCTACTGTGGTGAATTGCCGCAAAAATAAAACTTGAAGTTGAAATTTAGGGTTCATCTTCATTTTGCATAGGAAATACTTTCTGCTCAGAGTTCAGAATACATTTTGCAGATACTAATGTTTAAAACAGACCCGCTGTGCAAGAATTTTTAAATGCTGTTTTACAGTTGAATAACTGGAAGTATAGAGAGACAGAAAGCAGATTGCTGGTTTTCTGTAAATATCAGACACATTTTTCCCCCTCTCAACAGAAGCAGCCAGTATATATATTTCATATTTCAGAGATCCCTAGCAGACATGTTGTAAATTAGCATTTATAGGCAAGCATCCTTTGAGGAATTTGGCTACTTGACTGCTCAGAGACAAGAAGTAGTCGGTCAGATACAAAAGATCACTCTTTCCTGAAATGGTTCTGAAACTATAACATTCATTGCAGACTTGAAGCAAGTCCCAAAGAACTGCACAGTAGCAAAGACACAAAAAGAAATCCTGTTTTTTCTAACAACCCGACTTTTTATCTTCTCTATCTCTTGCCTACAACCCAAATCAAAACACACTGCAGTCACTGAGAGTGGTGGTGAGTCAGTGGTGTGTTAGGCAAATATATAGAAAAAATTGTACCTTTTGGGATCCTATGGAGCTGTTTTTAGGGAGGAGAAAATAGAGAATGGAGCTATATATATGAGTTAAGTGTATGCACCAAAACAGGGGCATTTTTAATATGAGTATAACATTTATAGAACCAAGGCACAAGCAAGATCTTTTAATTTAGCTTCCAAGTGGATTCTATTCCGTAAGAAGAGACAGCACCATATTAAGCAAAATCAGTTTTGCCAGCAAGCATGTAAGTAAGCCTGTGCATTTCTGCAGTGCTGATTAATGGCTGGATGAATGGCATAGGACATCTAAAAACTCCGAAATGCTTCTGTTTGCTTAATGCTTTCTGCTGATGGCAACTTTCCCTTTGTTCATCTGCTCAGTTCTGGGTGAGTTGTTCCCCACTCCAATGCCACTGGCACAACAGTCTGAAAAGAAATGGCATCTGCCAGCTCACACCTCACCTCCCAAAAGGCAGTGTCAGACACATTGCCTTGATCCACACAAACATGTTGATAAAACATGAATTCAGGCCAGAGGTGTATAACTACAGCAGTATTCTTAGGACAATTACAAAAATAAAGTCAGTGACACTCTCAAAAGGGCCCAGCATGAGGTTTTGTACTCCTATTGAGTCCAAACAAATCGGAGTTAGTTCAATCCAGGCTGAAGTTCTGCTTCAGAGAACCTCATTTCAACTTAGTAAAATTCAATTACTTTTCCAATCTCTACCTGACAAGTTTTGTTCATCCTTTTCCAGATTTAGGAACTGGTATTTGTAGAGCATTCAATAAATCAGTGCCCTGGAGTCAGGGCACATGTTACCACCATAAAACACAGCAAGGAAGATGGGTAACCACTACATGACTCATCAGAGACAGATCCAGTGCAAATCAAAAGAAACATCCAATTGTAAAATCACCACTGCCTCAGAGACTGTGATAAACAGGCCAACTTTTGAAAGAGAACTTTCTCTGTCCTTTTCGCACTCAGATATTTGCTGCTTTTCAAACATTCAAGTCCATTTGTTCTCTTAATAGTGTTGATTGATTTGATGATGGAGATAGTGGGTTTGAAAGAGCATTTCCTTTGTACCCCTTCCTCACACGCACCAGCCTGTTACAGTAAAAGATTACGCAGTATAATCATCTATTATTTTCTACTCTTTTTTTTTTTCAGTGATATCTTGGCTGCTGCACAAGCAAGAACCATGTTTATTACTTCTATCTAGGTAAGCTGATACGAGAATTTTCCTGTCCTGCTATTTGCTCCAAAGGCTTCTCTTTTATTCACATTTCCAGTCGAACCTGTTTCCTCTGGTTTATGGAGGTAACGATTTTTAGAGCAGTACTGAGCATTTAATTTGCGGGATTTGCTGTTTATGTCTAAACTCTTGACAGTGCTCTTGCAATACTAACATGTGCTGAGGAGCTGAAATCAATACAGGAAGGCTGAAATCCTGATTTGTATAGAATCATAGAATCGTTTTGCTTGGAAGAGACCTTTAAGATCATCAAGCCCAACCGTAACCTAGCACGGGGAATGCAGAGGGGGATTTCAGTGAAAGCATCTACAAACTAAGTGTTTGAGGCAGGCTGTTCCTTAAGGATAGCACCTATGTGCCTAAACTTACATTGTCTCCCATTCAAACCCAAAGGAGGACTTGCATATTGTTAAAATGCTCTTAAACTGCAGGTTTATTTCTAATAACTGGTTTTAGGTTTTGCAGCATTGCATATGTGCTGCACAGACCCCTCACCCAGCAGCAGGATCCCCAGGGGACAGAACGAGCTGAAGAGTTTCACTCACCAACGTGTAACTTCCTAGCTGCAGCGTGTCCCATGGGAAAGCCTTCAGTCCCGACTGGCAGATTTCTAGTGATGGGGAGCAGATTTTTTGAAATAAAAAAAAATCACAAAGGAAAAATACATCACTTTTTATAAAGAAGGTGAATCAGGGGTGTCAGCTGCTATAGTCATAATTCACCGCTTCACTCTGTTACAGTAATTGAGATTTGTAAACTGTAATTCGTTTTCTGCAGCTCTTTAACCATGAGTAACCACAGGGAAAAAAAAAACCAAAACCCACCACTACTTTTGGATGTAATAATATGGGGAAATGCCCATATTGAAAAAGGTTATAAAGAGGACTTCCCCTGCCATCAGAGCAAGCCAGAGGCAGCACGTCAAGAGGCAGGACCCACTTGAGACACTGGCCTGGGGTGCAGAGGGGCAGAAGCAGAGTGCTTCGGTGGCACTGCCTTCGTGGGGGACTCTAAGAAAACAATTTTATCCTTCTTTACCTCTCAACTGTAGCCTGGTGATATCAGCAGCCTCCCACCCTTCCTCCTATCCCACTTATTCCCACAATAAGCTCTTGGGAGCCGCAGCTCTGTTTTGGTGTGTATTTATGCAGTGCCAGCACCAGCTCGGTACCAAATCCCTGACACAAACACCGTTCCTGAGAGCTGCCAGCCCCCCTTCCTGCCCCACCGCGGCATCCCCCCGCCTCTGCCACGCAGGCAATGAAACGCCCTCCGTCTGGAGAACCCATCCCCGAGGTTTCTCCTCCTGCAAAGGCTTTGCAGAGGACTGGAGGTTTTCATAGGCATTTAATTGACTTCGGATTTTAACTGAGCTTCTCAAAATAATAGCAAGAAGGAAAAAACTACTTATAATTAGATACGCCAGAAATAACCTTACCTTTTTCCTGACTCTGCTTAAATTAGTATTCGCTGGGCATAAAACACTGTGAATAAGCTAATGAAATGATTCATTTGTTCATTTGCGTATGCATGTTTATAACTATACGCCAAGAACCCAGTGATTTGTTAACAACCTCATTTATTTTAAGGAAGCTGCTGTCATTCATAAAGCATTGGCCAGCTGCCATTCATCCCTTCACCTTTCCCTTCTGCCTACATAAATCTCCAATTAACCTCTCAAGCATCTTAGGCATTTTCGTGAGGAAAACATCAGCATCTGTTTGGAGACAACTGCTGCTCATCTGCTCACCTTGCAAAGGTTTCTTGGCCCCTGCCCCTTCTCCTGTCCATTGCATCCTGCTGATGCAGCTCATTACTTCTACCCTGCACAGACATTTCTCATCACCATTTGGTGCTTTGCCACTGCTCTGTATAGGAGGAGAGGGAGCCCTAGCTCTCCTCCTCTCTTAACCAACCAGCTAAGATTAGTCATAAACCAGATCATTTGCTCGCAGTGAGATTTTGAACGAAGCTGTTAAAAGTTTCCATTATTCTCCATTATGCACAAGGCACGGACAAGAGCTGTCCTTCTGCTCCTGAATTTGGCAGGGAGGCCACCAGAAACCAGTGCCTGGCAACTTTCCCATCCACAAGTACTGTTGGTGTTTATCCAGCCTCTGGGTATTTCTGAGCACCCACGTGAGACAAGTGAGCTGGTGCCATTATCTCATTTTATAAGTGGGCACTTGAGGCACAGAGCTGAAATAACTGTTCAAGGTCACGCATGAAGCCCGATCAAGAAATCGAGCATATGTTTTCCCCTCCTCTAGATTAAATCAAATCCTTCCATTCCGGGGGAAAGTGAGCAGCCCAGCCCAGCCCAGCCTGCTCCTGGAGTCGCAGAAGGTTTCAGCAGGACAAACAGAGATGGGTCTCTCTTGGGAAAACCTCCCCTGCTTCCAAAGCAGGCATCTCCAGCTTTCTTGGTGGAGCATAGTGCTGGGGTCCCTAGGACATACTATTTCAGGTTCAAAGGAGGCAACCACACAGCCCCAGTACGCACAGAGAAGAAGTACTTCTACATCAGTTGCATAGGCAACTCCTCTTCTTTCCCTATTGTATAGGTCCTCTTGCAACCAACCCACAACAGGACAGTATCAATGAATATGGTAGGCTCCGTTGCTGCTGCCACTGAACTACATTGTCACCATCTGCCAAACAGTGTCACAGTTACTGGTCTCATTTTGCATTGCAATAGTTTTCAAACTATGGCCCACGTACCCTCGAGGTCCAGTTAGCAGTCTGTAGCTGGCAGATTTTACGTATTAAGCCCCACACTTACAAACACATCAATTAGAAGTCAGATGCTGTGGACACCTGGCAGTTCACCAAATGCTGCAAGGGTAACAAATAGGTCATCTCCAAAATGGCTTGGGATTGTCTGGATCCTTATTACTAACAGGAAAAACATCTGCATCCTAGTTTGTGTTGCAGGTCCATATGGCACGTTTTATCGAAATAAAAGAGAAGAACGACACTGGGCTATCAAGATGAGCTGAATGGGAACGAGGAATTACAAGGAATGGGAAACATAGAACAAGGATAGAAAGCAGCCATAACGGTGGAAAATCATGAGATACCTGTAGGGTGAAGTATCAGTTAAATCCTGTATTAGTACTTACAGGAAGGAGGATAATCCTGGGCCTGGGTGCACTCAGAAACGTCCCTTGGTCTGGATGACCTCAGGAAGTCACTCTGCTCTTCAGGTCTCCAGAGCAGGCTCCAGGACTTCTCCTGGCCTGTTTCTTGCAGTGCTTTGGTTACTGCAGGCAATCCATGCTTACAGTGGTTGCTGTGAGCCCCGGCACGAGAGGGCTTAGCAGTGAGAGGCACCCTCTGATCACAGCTCCCTGGGACCTATTGAAGCCTTTCCTGGTATTTTACAGTTTCCTATCTAGCTTGAAGCGATACATGTTTGAGGAGAGGGGTGCACTAAGTGGGACTGGAGTTCTGTAGCGATGGCTCTGTAGTCTCATTAGCTCACAAGCACAAGACTGATGAATGGCACTGAGATGGTGTTTACCCTGCACACCTCTCCTTCACGCTGTGTTATTCCCCCTGTGGGATGCATCACTAGGACACATTCGGAATGTTAAACAGCAACCTGCACAGTGCTTTAGCTGTTTGTATCCCCAGAATAGGTTATACAAACATTTGTTTCTTCTTCTGCCACCTCCCAAACTAACCAATGTACAAGACCTCAGAGTGGAAAAAATGCTTCTGATTTCATTAATTATGTGTTAACCTGCTGTTGTGAAGTAACTGAAGGAAAATTGAATTGTCTGGCCCTTAGTGGGCAAAATGATGGAAGCAGATAAGCTTTGTGCCACTTGACATTCTATCAAATAATACTGAAATTACTCTTGCCCAGGAGCAACAGCAATGTATTTAGTCCTCAATTTCCCTTGTACTGCCTAAGTGGAGTTGCTCTGGCACATTCTGGTGTGGGCAACTGAAGGTTGCAGGCAGAATTTATCTTGCTGGCATCTTTCAGTAGCTACTGTGCCCTAAGAAATTGTAGTGCCAATTCTGCAGAAAAGTCTTATCAGCATAATATGCAGATAGATCCCAAGAACAAATTCAGGGCTCTTCCATACCCACATCCAGGGCCATGTCACCTACAAGAATTTGTTCACAGAATCATAGACCAGCATCTGGTGCAACATTTCATGGAAAAAGGAGCCGAGATGAGATTATCTAGCAACCTGTCCAATCACATCTTGAAAACCTCCAGTGATGAGGATTCCACCACATCTCACTGTAAAAAATCTCTTTCTTATACCAAGATGAAAGGTTGCCCCATGACTCTTGTTGACTGACCCATAAGAAACCCATTTCTCTATGCATTTTTCCAGGTTGATGTTCCTTTCTACTGACTTCCATCCCAGCATGTCAAAATACTTGACAGGCATTTGGGATGCTGAAAGCTGCTGATACCTACTACTCCTGCAGCAAATTACTGGCTTCCCCTCTCCTACTGCTCCTACAGCAGCCTGTTCCACCATGTGTGGTGAAAATAACTTTCCAGGGCTACACACCAGCGTGAGATTTCTGCAGTCACTTTAGCATGTCTTTTGTCATTCCATTTTCAGATAAAAATGCTTGTGTTTATGAAAGGACCTGGACTGTCACTAACTGCAGTCCATCTGCTCAGAACTCACCTGTGCTTACACACACACTTCACCTCAGCTGCTTCCTAAACCTCTTCCTGCTGAATTACAGTGTTAGTGCTCTGCACAAGGAGAGAGGGGAAGAGCTCTTCTGGCTGGGACAACAGAAGAAGCACCAGATGCTCGTTCACATCTGTCTTGTGCCCTGGGCCACCTCATTGTGCCACATCCAGGACAGCCGTGGCTCTTCAGACATCCCTCCACTGCCCCAGCACCAACTAGAGGCTGACAAGGACCACAGACATGTTTAGGTTACAGGCGTGAGCTGTAGCAATCAAGTTCATATGGCTGAATGATTCTCTTTCATCAAGTGAGCCATCAGGTGAACCATAAAGATTGCATTAATTTGTCTCCTCCACCTTTCCCAGTTGTGCTCCGGGTTGCTCCTGATGCTGAACTTGCTGCCCTCTGGCCTATGGCCACTGAAAGGCAAAGCCTGTATCCTCCTCCCAGGGTGAGCGTTTCTGATTTACGCAGAGGGATATAGGTTTTGCATCCATGCTGAGTAAGTCATAAGATACCAGATCCTAAAGCAGATAGTTAGAAAGTTAAGTATTAGTTTTAATATTTTTAGAGCTCCTAGAAGTATTCAATTCTATATATTTTCCAACCTGAGCAGCTGAACTTGTGCTGAAAATGAAATTCACAGCAAAAAAGTTACACGAGAAAGTATTCATAATGGGTTTACTTGTAAGTCAACCCATTTTCCTGTGAAATAAAATGGACACATTCCTTTAGGGGGCTCCATATAATCCATGTCAATAAAATATTTATACCAGCTGCATATCTGAAAGAGAGAAACTAAACTTCTGCAGTTTTCTTAAATTTAATAGAATTCAAACCATAACCTAATTCAGTTGAAGCGGGTATCAGTCAAAAGCTTTTATATGTGATTCTAAATGAAATGTTGTGTTGCTTCTATAGCTAGATTTGCCTACAGGCAGGAGTTATCTTGCTGAACTTTGCCTGTTCCTAAAGACAAGCACAAGTCGAGCAGTTGTCAGGAGTCCCCTTGTCAGAAGAGGAAAAGGGGCTCCTCCAAAAGCAGACGCTGCCCATCCTATAGCAGGGCATCAGGTGGGTGCAGTAGCTCACCCCCAGGGAGCTCTATCTCCCTCCACTGCGTATGGTGGGGACTGATGTGGCTAGACAACACGAGTCTAATCCTACCCTTTCTTTTTTTAAAATTAAAAAAAAAAAAATGATGACAAAGCTAGAAAAAAAAAGCGAACAATTTTTAGTAACAACAAAATGAGGTTGATAAACCTTAACAGAACATCCACCTTGAGGAAGCATAAACCACTGATGAATCAGGCATTATTGCTTTCTCAGCCTCTATCTGTTTTGCAGCTCTCTGTTTGACAGATTTAAAAAGTCAGCGTGATTTCCAGTATAAAATAGTGGAAATTGTAATTGAATGATGCTCTGAGAGGTTTTAAATTATAGGGACTATTACTTTGCTGTCGTTACTACTGATTTAATGATGATTCATACCCAATAGAGATTCTGACTCTCTATGGTTAGCATCAACCAACCTGATGACTTTTACTTAAGTCTACAGAATAAAAAAGTGAGTTAAGGAAATCAAGACGTAGATCAAGCATAAAATCAGTTACTTAGATCACCCACAAGAAGATGATTTCCACTTAATAGAAGTTACGCAGACTGAACTACCAAAAGCACAAAGCCAAACCAAACAAAATGTGACTTTTTGGAGTGACCCTTTCCATAAAAACACCTCCCAGTTTTGTGGAGTTAAAGTGAAGGAGACTCTTCATGACACTGTCACAGGGTTTGTTCAGAAATTCTCAGCAGCAGAAGAAACCATATCAGACAGTAAAAAGCCAATGCTTTACGTTTTCATGCATGCTTCATGAAGAGCTTCATTTCTATAAGATGACACCAAAGTCTACTCCATTTCTACACAGGACATCCTACTTCAAAACCCAGGTGAAAGTGTCGGAACAGCAAATGTCCAAAAGACAGCAGAATCAAATAAGAAAGTCCTCAAAGGATGTTAACCCCATAACCACTTTTACATGGCAAGGAACGCTCTCACCATCCCTTTGTTTCACATTCTCTTACCTGGAGTACTGAATCCAGCTCTGGGGACCCCAACATAAGGACGTGGACCTGTTGGAGTGGGTCCAGAGGTGGGCCATGAAGATGATCAGAGGGCTGGAACCCCTGTTCGATGAGGACAGGCTGAGAGAGCTGGGCTTGTTCAGCCTAGAAAAGAGAAGGCTCAAGGAAGACCTTATAGCAGGTTTCCAGTATCTGAAAGGGGGCCTACAGGAAAGATGGAGAGGGACTTTTTACAAGGGCATGTAGTGATAAGAGGAGAAGTAATGGCTTCAAACTCGAAGATGGGAGATTTATAGAGATATCAGGAAGAAATTCTTTACTGTGAGGGTGGTGAGACACTGGAACAGGTTGCCCAGGGAAGTTGTTGATGCCCCATCCTTGGAAGTGTTCAAGGTCAGGCTGGATGGGGCTTTGAGCAATCTGGTCTGGTGGGAGGTGTCCCTGCCCATGGCAGGGGGGTTGGAACTCAATGATCTTTAAGGTACTTTCTAACCCAAAGCATTCTACAATTCTGTAAAAGAAAGCCAAATAACACAGATGTGCACTGGGGAGGTTTCAGCACATGGAAATGAATTGTATAAATAAACTTCTCATGTATTTCAAGTGTTTGCCCCCACAAAAAAAAAACAAACCCAAAAACTTAACTGACAAGTAAAATACTAGAGATACAGACTGAGACACACACATTCAAGCTGAAACTAAGAACTTCAAGAGGGTTTTCTTTTCCTCCAAATCACTGCTTCCTACCTAATAAAAATATGTCATGACAATATGTTGTGTTAAGATAGATGAAGATCTTAGTATTTTGAGAAGCTGTCCCAGGAATCCATCAATCAAACTTTGCCTTTGCAACACTGAAGTGATTAAATCTAATATTTGCTCATAATTTTTAATGGCATAATAATAAGCCATAATGGAAAAAAAATTATTATTTCATCTGAAAGGGCTTTGAAAGAGAGATAAACTATTTAATAAGAATTCTTATCTGTATGGGTAACCACATGAAAGCCAGATCAGAATGGATTAGCTATATGCATGTTTAACTTGAAAATGTAATTTGTGAGATGTGTTTAACCCATATTTAGCCTACAGGCATAAAAACATTTTTTTGCTTTGTTTTTTAACAACCAGTTTATGGCCCACAAGACAGAGCTAGCCAGGGAAACTTAAAGCGACATACAAAAAAGGATTTGGGCTATTTGGAGTGGGTTTAGGGTGTAATGCATTTACCTAACCTCAGAGCAGAAGTTTTGAGTCAACAGATATCCAGGCATTTAAGGTCACTTTCACCATGGAGAAAATAAACGTGTTTCCAGAATGGCTGAGGTCCTGCTGGGCAAGAGGCTACTGCAAAGCTGAGCAAGGAGATTTTTTGCTTCAGGTGGATGTCTAAGGGCTGTCAAGTGGACCTGAGTAATATGCTGAGGCATCTTGAATGATGGCTGTTGGCAGAGTCATTTGAAATTCTTTTAAAAAGTATAGATTTAGCATTGTTCATTTAGACCATGCCAGAGATAACTGCAGCACCTTATCAACGTGAGAAAGGCCAATTACCGGTGCTGGACTCGGATGCGCTGTACACGCTACAGAAATCTCTGATGGCTTCTGCAAGTGCAGGAGTTTCTTGTGTGATGACTGTCACCAATTAGGAACTCTCCTGACATTTCAGGTCTGGAACGGACTTGAATGAAATTTCCAATCAACTGAATTTAATCAGATTTTTGCTGTGGCTTTTTCAGTGAGCCCTGGATGGCACCCATTAACCTCAGGGAGGGCTTCACCATGGGAAACACAACTAGTAGATCTAGAGGTCTGCAGTAGTATCACTGTATCACGAAGAAAGGAAAAACGGATAAGCAACAACAGGGCAAATGAATTATTGAAGTGCAATGTTTTGTTTTGTTCTGCAAATTATGTTTTCTCACCCAGCAGTGATTTTCCTAAAGCTACCATTTATCTCTGACCACCACACCGGCACTATTCCCACCAGCTCTGCTTCCAAGATGGACAGTTTGCACACTAAGGCCACTGAACATTGGGGAAAGGGTTACATTTTAAATCAACCACCAGTTCAAAGAGCCACGCGCCTGGCCCAAAGTTGTGTATTTTTTCAGTTTGAGAACATGCCAAGGCTTCTGAGAAAGCAGACAGATATTTTAACCTGTTTTCATGCTTTATTTTGCCATTTAGTCAATGCTGTGCGTGTAATCAGCCAATTATCTTCTCCCTTTACAAGAAAATCCTTACAACTACATAGGGAGAAACAAGAAAACCCTTTCACAATGGATTTTAGGAAATTATATATGAAGTCAGATGTTCACCAGGCAAAAAGCCAGATTATACCTTACATTAATTGCACAATATTTATGCCAAATGAAAATGTGGCCCACTTTCTAAGGCAAGCATCGAAACTTCAGTAACATTGTAAATAACATGTAAAATCTTTCTCTTTTCTTCCCCCAAGGCCTGAAGTTTGTCTTTAGAATTCCATAAATCTCATTGGCCGGGTAAACAATTTTCAGTCTTTGACAAACACCAGATGTACCTTATAATCTCTGAAAATGAAAGTTTCTTCCTACTAGATCAATTAAACCTCCAGCACAACTCGTGCCACTATCCCAGTGGCACCGGAATTCCCAGTCTCCGGAGGATGGTTAGTGGTGATGGACAAACCACATGCAGTATCCCTGAACCCCGGTCCCTGCAAGCAGCCACTGCTCTCCAAGTCACCTGCTGCCAGCAAAGCTCTGCAGCAATGTCCCCATCTGTGCAGCTCCTGCCGGGCTCACTCTTAGCCAAGGATGTACAGAACAAGGAGCACCGGGAGTATGAGCAGGGAGGTGGTCTTGGTGTCCTAGTCTTCTCAGGAGGAGAGGATTGAGATGTTTTCCCCCCCCCAAACACATAGAGCAGCCAGGGCTGGGTGATCCTGCTGCCATCTCAGCTGCCAGTGCCTGCCACACAACTTCCAGACACCCTCCCCTGAGCTGATGGGAACGGGGAAACAAGCTGCAATACACTATGACTATAATGCAGTCACTTATCAAGAAAAGCCATTGATGTCTCATTATATACATATTTTTCTGCATCAAATATGCGCTTTCCCTTTCCAAGCCTGTACAGAAAGAGATGCAATAGCTAGAGGGTCCTGGCTTTGCTGGCTGTAGTACATGAAAAAATAAGAAGTTAAGTTAGTGTTGTGGCCTGGTGGAACTGGGTTTTCAGCACTTGTTCAGCAAGCACTGAATAATTCAGCGGTAGCTTTGCTTCCTGTGAATAATGCGTCCAGTCCTGAACTTGTGCCAGTAAAAAGTTACACTGCGTCATTGTGAATTTTCTGCCATAACAACACTAGCAATGATGCTTACAGATAAACGCCTAACGGGATTTGGGTATGAATGTGCTCTGCACGTGCTCCAGTATAGACATACCCTTACGAATAACACCTGCTTACTGTTATTGAAACCCTCACATGACACTATAGAAACCCTCACAAAACTATAGTTTTCCACACTCCAAGTCGGTTGTTCATTTCATTGCCTGAGATGGCTCACAAGTCCCAGCATTTGCTGCTCCATCCTCTTCCTTCTCATTCCTGGGCATCCCAATTTGGTTTTTTGACCATCTTTGAGCAAACGAACCAATGTCTTCATGACTGTGATAGCCCAGGTACATTACTCCTGACTGGTAATGGTCAGCTCAGAGCCAAGCATTTTGTACATGAAGTTAGGATTGGTTTCACCACATACAGCCCTCTACATTTACCTATATTGAATCTCATGTTTTTCTGCCCAGTCTCTATGCCTTGAAAGATCCTTCTGGAATTCTTCACATTTGGTCTCATTTTTTACTGTCCCCAAAAGTTTAGTGCCATTACTATTCATTCCCCTTTTCAGTCTGTTATGAATATATTGAACAATGTGTTCAGCTGCCTTAGCCACGAAATCATTCTCTGCTTCCACAGGTTACTCATCCCTCCCCTCCACACAAGACGAAAGAGCTGGATTTTGGAGTATAATGAAAAACAGAAAATGCAAAGTCAAGGTGTAAAACATATGAGCAGAAAGACAGAGATTGCATGAAAATACATACGGCTGGGAAAGCAGACAGCTCCCCTCCCTGCCTTACACCGTCTGCCTGGGACACAAATGGGGCTGGATCCGTCCCACGTTCACCCCTGTCTGCGCTGCGGTGGGACAGCACGGGGCCTCCTCTCCACGACCTGGCTCTTCACACGTGCTCACGTGTGCCTGCAAAGAGGATGGCAGCATTTTGGTTTTCCCTGAGGAAGGGGCTGGGTTTGCCTCTGCGAGCAGGTGCCTGCGGGAGGGAGGCCATCAGCAACAGCACTTCTGGACCTCATCACCCTAGCAGGAGGCCTGGGGCCCTCCAGCCATCCTCTCCGCACTATGGAAAGGAAGGTGGAGGTAGATGAAGCTCTGTGATGTGTGCCACATTCCTCCTCTGTGCCTTAGAAAAGCCCCAGCCTCCAAACGCCTCACCTTTCCCACCTCTTGCAATCATTGATACCTCTCCCCTGTCCGCACACAGGGTTTCTCTCTGTTACAGCTCATCCCAATCTGTTCAAGCTCCAGCACTCAAGCAATGCATCAAGTGTCAGTTTAAGTGAATAAAGTAGAGGATTTAGAAAAGAATAACACAAAAAAATTCTAGGAGTCCAGGAGATCAGACTATGTAATCTCATGGCTGCTCCAAATCCTCAATAATAAAGCCCCTAAATACACCACATCTTAAGATCGAACATCAATACAGCTAAGGTACACTGTATTTATAACAAATTCTCCTCAAAAATGTATTATTAATGAGCACAAATATTGCTGGTAGTGCATCTGACACGAAACTTCGACATTTTAACTTTTCTTTTAAATGTGTATTTCTTACGGAACAAACTGTGTCTCTGCTCCTCCTGGCACTTTTCATTTGCATCTTTTCCACTCAGGTTAAAATATTGTATTACTCTGAAGGGATTACAATAATCTCTTTGCAGACCGAAATCTAAATGAAACACTTTGGCACTTAAATGGAAGAAAAAAGGTCTTCCAGTTAGAGATCCATAAGAATCAGCAGGTATCAGGCAAACATTTCCATTTTGGTGAAACTACACTCTTCATTGGGAAACTATTCCACCTGCAGATTGGGTTAATTCCAGTTAATAGTTAGAGACATCTGTGAATTGCTGTAAAAGACAAAAGCACTAAAAATGCCCACGTGCAAGGGGTGACTGTCATCTGGTTCTGGTTATTCACCTGTGTGGCCTGGCGCCCGTTGCAGCACAACCGTAGGAAACACCTGGGTCATCCCAACAAAACCAGCCCATCATTCTCAAAACGGTGGAAGAGACTTTCCACATTTTATTTTCAGGAGCGCTGCGGTGTCTGTTGGGTCTGTGCCGAGGGCTCGGCTGCTAAGCAGCCCTGGGGCAAATAGCGTTGTACTCCAGGAGAACCTGCTAGTGAGACCCAGGAGACTGCTATCTCTTCCAAAGATATAACTAATGGTTCATGTATTTTTGTTTTGCCCTTCTCTTTCTTATCTATTTATTCAGATTTATACCAAAACCTCCAAACCGACACCCAAGAATTGACAGTAGCCTTTCCAGAGATTACAAAAAATATAAATAAAATCTAATGGTTCATCAAGCTGAAAATTCCTCATCCTGCCTTTAAATCAAATTTGTTCTCAAATCCACTTTGTTTAAAAGGTAACAAACATCATGTGCATCTCTTCCAGGTTCAGCTGAGCAACGTGTCTGCATTTGGTCTTACACTGCACCAAAGACATTCTCTCTGTCACAGACCTGATGCTCCGAAACAATCTCTGAAATTCTCCCTTCACCTGACTCCTTTTCCTTCTCCTGGCTGTAACCAAGCCACCAACAGACAGGTGACAGCACACTTCCCTGCCCCGGCCACGTGGCTTGCTGGACACCTGTCTTCTCTCTCAAACAGTGACTAAGTCTCACCATTCTCTCTTCTAATTATCACAGGCATCTAAATAATTCTTTCTATCAGTATCCTCATTAGAGTGAGAGGGTCCGAATGGGTGACTCCTGCTTGTGGTTTCTCCGTACTTAATGCTGCTGGTCTCATGGCCTTTCACTTCTGGTGATGGGTTTAAACACCCTCATCCCCACCATGATTTCCCTCTATATTGGTTACCAACCCCTGCTCAACTCTGGTCGTTGCGTTTTCTCAGTCTTGCCCCGTGCTGGGAATAGGTTCAATGACAACTGGAAAAGCCTCTGTACAAAGACAGAGCAGATAACCCCAGATGGGAAAGCCCTCATGAAATGGTAGGCACCAGCAGCCTTAAAAACAGATTGCAACACAATTTCAATTCTAAGCCTAATATTTACATTTATTTTTAAAAACACAGACATAGCCCCTACTCCCTATGATCTCTCATTTGTTTACAAATTGTCACAAACACTTGTCAGCAACAATTTTCCAGTATTTAACAAGACCAGCCTCATTTTCGTGCTGAATTTTAAGTGTTCAGAGTCAAACACTAATGGGAAGGAACTTTCTCCAGCAGTTCAGCTCCCATGAGACAGGACTGAACTTGCAAACAGCAAATCTCAGCTTTTGCCATGGCTGTTGAAGGAGTCTCACACTGAAGCACTTGGCCCCTGGGAGACTTCAAGGACACACACAAAAGCCTTTCTTAGAAACAAGGAAAGTCTTTGTACAACTGAGACCCTTCCCGGGTGAGCCCTTAATTTCTAGGGTTCAGATACTGCCAAAGAATTTCCAACAGTTTATTGCAAGCTTGTATGTGAAGCATACTTTCTTTGATAGGGACAAATTTGCAAGCATCAATGTTCAGAAGGCATTCTGTCTGTTAGCTTCAGTTCATCTGAGTTTCAAAAGGTTTGGAAACCAGGTTTAGGTCACTCCAGATATCCAGAAGTATTCAGGATCCAAGCCTGACCCACTCCAAGTCAGATTCCCACCAGGCAAACTACTATTCACAGCAATCACTGACTGTCTCACCTTCCTCTGTTCTCCCGTATTTCAGACCCTGACTCTTTCCTTTTGCTTCCTCCAGTCCCTGTACGTGGTGAAAGCCTTCCTCAGTGTCCAGCTTGAGTCCAGAGACAACAGCTCTCACCAGCTCTGCACCAGCCTGAATGTTATCTGACTGCTGGGATGGTGACACGGGGTTGAGCATCAGGGCAGCGTGAGGAAATACGAGCCCATCCTGAACCCTTCTCTGCCCCATCATCACCCATCCCTGGAGCTGCTGGGCAGCAAAATGCCAAGGGCCTGCCTTTGCCATGAGTGCTGTGAAAGCCAGGGAGCAAAGGGTAAAAAAGGGAATCTATCTCTCTCTTGGCTATGCAAGAAGCAGCAGGATTTCTTTCTTGATGGGGTAATCCAATCTTGCATCCCCATGGGTAGTGATCAGCATAAAGTTTCTACTGCTTACCTGGAACATCATGCAGAACGAGCATCATTTTAAACACTTTCAAGGTTCAGGTTTACTGCAGGATCTCTGCTCGGACTTGGGCTTTCACACTACTTCCAGAGGGGCCCAAAAGTCCTGATTGTAAAAGAACCCTGAGATCTAGGAGCCTGATGCAGGCATCTGAAAAAAAAATAAATAGGTGTTTTCACTCGTGCATTGCCCAAGGTCACTCTGCAGCTCTGGGTACAACAGATCAACAAGAACTTCGTGGCGCAGCTGCCTGATGGCCTCCCCCACATTGAACTGGTATCATAAAGCAGCAAAGGAATGAAAAGCAGAATTAGTCAGGCAAAATGAGGGTTGATTTGCAATTAAATAACAGCCTTTATGTTTTCCAATAGTTTTATTCCAGCAGCATTAAAATCTCATTGTGCACAAGACATGTTTCTTATCTAATATTTGCATAAAGCTGATGATGTGCAATAGTTCTTATTAAAAAAAAACAACACCTCCCCTCCTGGTTTTTTGATTTACAATGATAAATATATTTAGAATAGAATTCTTTTCTCCAGCTGCAGTCCCATAGCCCACTCACACATTAATTACACTGGTGGAGTGCCTGGAACCCAGTATTACTATTTAGCAGATGGTATTTCAGAAACTCCTGTTGCTACCATCTTTTTCACCTACATTACAACCAGTCTTTTCCTTGTGCCCACCACCAGTCAACTGCGGGTTACACCCCCACCCCAGCCAGTCTTTAAACTATAAATTAATATTGAAGACAGTTTAGAATAAATTTCTTTGTTTTTTCTTCGTTTTTTCTTCTCTCTACCCTCCAAATAAGAAATGCCCACTGCTGCCACCTCCAGATTAGACACAGCCCTCAAAACCTGCCAAGTTTTTCTCTTCCAATGATCAATATTCTCCAGTGTTGATTAGAAAATAACCACTTTCAGAAGGAGAATGGCCCAGAGGGCAGGGGTAATGTTAACTGGCTGCAGTGAGATAAACTTGGCCTGTAGGAGAAGAGGTATTTCATGCCAAGCCCTGCAAGCTACAGAAGGATTAGGCTGCATTTCTCATGTGTGCTCCAAGTAACTCATTCCAGAGAGATCAGAGCCTGCAGCTGTTCTACCCTCAGCCTGCTCAGAGCCAACTGACCTGGAAAGCCAACACCTTTGGGGATACACGTACACAGAAAGGGAAGAGAGACAGACATAAGCAGCAAATCAGAGATGTATTTAAAAAGTAAAAAGAAGTCCTGCTTACTGCCAGAAGGGAGGCACAGAAGCACACAAGCTCTCCGAGAATTCCCCCCCAGTTGTGGTACGTCACACACAAAGGTAACACTACACACGTAGTGTGCTATTTGCAGCAGCTTCTTCCCAGTAGGAAGTTCAAAGGCACTTTTGCCAAACCAGGCTTTAACCCCCCAAAACCTCCCAGTGTAATTCAAAACAAGTATCCTTCCTTCTCTGACAAGAACTGAGAATCCTGTAAGAAGCAAAACGTTGACTTGACCGTAGTGATGTTTCTAAGCTCTAACTACCAATTTTAGCTAAATAGTGCTTGTTTTCTCTTATTTTTCACCAAAACCCTCTGAACAATTGCAGTTTTATTCCAGTGAAGAAGTTTTTTCTTCAGAATCACATCATGGCTGAGGTGGGAAGGGTCCTCTAGAGATGGCCTAGTCCAAACCCTTGCTCAAAGCAGGGTCACCTACAGCATGTTGCTCAGGGCTGTGTCCAGTCAGGTTTTCAGTACCTCCAAGGATGGAGACTCCACAACCTCTCTGGGCAACCTGCTCCAGTGTTTGAGCACCCTCAGAATAAAATGTTGGGGGTTCTTTTAATGTTTAAGTGGAATTTCCCGTCCCAGCACTGGGAACCACTAAGAGCCATCGACTCCATCTTCTTTACTCTCCCCTAGTCAAGTATTCACACATGTTTAAGGTCCCCCTGAGCCTTCCCTTCTCCGGACCGAATAATCCCAGCTCTCTCAAGCCTTTTCTCATATCACAGATGCTCCAGTTCCTTAACCATCTTTGTGGCCCTTTACTGGACTTGCTCCGTGTCTCTCCTGTACTGAGGAGCCCAGCTCTGGACACAGCATGCAGACATATCTCAGCAGGGCTGAGAAGAGGGGAAGGAGCACCTCCCTCGCCCTGCTGCCAATGTCCAGCCTAACGCAGCCCAGGATATTCATCTGAAACAACGCACATTCAGGCTTTGCTTACGAAGAACTAATATAAGATCAGAGTGAGGTTTGTATTATGAACAGTCAGGTGAGTAGCTACTCCTCCCCAGACCTCCCCTAGAAAAGTACGTTTGCTGGAGCTCCAACAGAGGTGTCATCAAGATAAACATGCTCTTCGGTGAAAGGAATATACCAGAGCCATTCATATGCTGACTTAACCTTGTTGCCTCTTGACATAAATCCATCATCTATGTTAAGATTAATGATGAAGATTAAGCATGTGTTCTGAAATTTGCTTGAAGCCAGTTGAAAGGGAAATTTCTTGACTTCTATCTGGTATTAAGCTATACAGACTTTTTTCCCCAGTTTATTCAATTTCCATTTTGAAATGCAAAAAAAAACCCTGCATCCTTCTGCCAAATAAGTCATACAACATTTGCAAAAAAAAAAAAACCAAAACCCACAAAACCAAGATCTTTCAAGTAAGTTAATCAAAACAGCAAAACACAGTCTCTCAAGCTCATCAACCAAAGCATCTCTGATTTCCTCAGCAACACCACTGGAGCTCAAAGAGTACTGGCAAGGTGCACCCCTGCACTCCTGCTGCCTGCCTTAATATCCATAAAGGACCACACATCCCCACAAGGTTTCAATATAGTCAGTTCATTTGATAAGATTTTGAGGCATCCTTTCTTTTTCTTTCTTTCTTTTACTTAGAAGTTGATTCTCAGTCCTCCTTCGTTTCCCTACCCTGCTGACCCATCACTTTCCCCCCGACATCAGTCCACTTTTTAACACCCAAATTCGGTTTTCTCTCACACTTCCCTGTTTGACCCAGTCGTCCTTTGCACTTTAAGTAAAGCCCCACAGCAGCAGGCATCCCTCACATATACATAACAACCCTGTTCAAAAAATGCTTACATCCCATTTCAACCACCATGACTTTTCATCCTGCCTCCCTTTCTCCACTGGCTCTGCTTCCCTTTCTCTCTTTGCCAGATGTTGGGCTTCCAACAATTATTCAGGCCTCCCTGCCACGGCACCGAGTGTTCAATATGAGTAGCTGGGCTTAGCGCTGTGCTGTGATGACAGTTATTTTGTGTCCAGTGCCAAATTGATTTTGAAAATCATCACAACTCCCTGTTGCTGGTGTGAACCCAAATCTCTCCTGGTGCCAGACCTGGCTGGTATCAACCCTTGGCCGTCACTGATGCCGTCTGCCAGCAGGTCCCTCCATGAATGAGTTTCTCCAGCAGACTCCTTCACCCACCTGAGTAGAGGTATCATGTCAGCAAGGGGGTCTGTGGCCATGAGAGGAGGAGTGACTGTACCAGACAGGCAGAGGACACACCAAAACAACAAGGGTGGAAATTTCCCATGCATTTTGATGTTAAAATACCAAGCGAAGTGATCAAAGATAAGCCTACAGCACTGCAAAGGGCTGGAATCTATGGTTAGATGCTCTTTTTCTATGTAAAGATCTTACAGACCATCAACCATTAGCTAAAGTGCTAGTCTCAAGAAATAAGGTCTCAGCACAGCACAGGCTTCCCCAGGTAGACATGTCTCGTGCACACAACAGGTGCTCCTCCTGTGGCACCTGCATCTTACTCTCAAGTTTAACTGGGGCTTATCCTCCAGAAAAAGGGACCTCCCCCCACTTCCCCAGACACCCATCACACGCCCTATACAAATTCTGCCCATTGCTAATAAAACCTGCACATCTCACATGGTGGAGAACTGAATCCACAGCCACTGGACTGAGGTCCCATCGTGTGTTCAATGAATTTCACAGAAATCTTTTCCATTTACTAGTGTGTGCCGGATACAGTCCTGCCAAATCTGTTTCAAACTGCCTAGAAGACCTGATACACCATCACCAGTATCTGTTCTGGCCCAGTTTCCCAAGCTGTCCAGAGAACTAGAGACTGCAAAAGCAGCTCAGCAAAGAATTTGAGCTGCTTTTCCAAAAGTCACTTGATTTAAGACATTGAGGCAAGTCTCCAATATGGATGAGGCACAATATTTCTTTCAGGCCAAGAGCGTAACATCCTCCCTCTTTTTCCAGTGAAGGACAGCAGCTTTTTTGTTGCCTGCCAACAGAAATGTCAGTCTGCCAATCCTGCAACACAACCAGAAATAATGCCTTTATTTTCAATTTAGTAGTGTCTAGCCCTGAAGGTCAAAGACTTTATTATAGCTTTGAGTTTGCTCCAAGTTTGGAGCTTGGTCATGTTAAAATAAATTGTCCCATCCACCACTGTTATTCTTCTCTTCACTTACACCAATTGCAGACGCCACTCATCTTCCAGACTTCACAAGCCATGTATCAAAATCATCACAAGCCAAGAGTTGCAAGAGTCAGGGAAACAAACGTGGGATGGCCCTAGGAATTATCCAATAGACCTGCAAATGCAGATTTCACCAGGCTGGGTCACCGCAGTGACTCAGATGTACAACGGGCTTTGCTGGCTCATCTTCTCCCTGGATCTAGATGATTGAGCAGCAAACCTTCAAACCCAGCCCCACAGCCCAACAACGCACGAGGTACCATGAGCTCAGGATCCTGTCCTGAGGAGCCAGGAAGCTGCATGTAGCTCAAAAGCCATACGGTGCCCACACTGGACCTACCTCACCTCCACCCACAAGTTCAAAGTTTGGGGCATAATTTACAGTTAGTCAGCTAAGCTTCCTCTTTGGAAGCAGAGAGACACAAGCATCCTCTGGAGACGCCCGTCTGACTCCCGGAGTGGCTCGGAGGTGTGTGTAACTTCCAGAGAGCCACAGTGAAGTGAGACAAATCCTACCCTCCAAACAGAATGACAAGCTGATGTGCCCTAGCTTCCTCCAGCAACGGCATTAAGTGACAAAACTGTCAGTTTCTACAGACTGATTCACTGTTTCTAAGATCGGCAAAACCAGAGAGTTTCCTCTTGTGGGTTGAACATTTAATAGTTCTTGAACACGATGCCAAAAAAAAAAAATTGCTAGAAAAGAAAGTGAGAGAGACAAAGATTCTGGAGAAAAACAACAAAAAATATCGATGGTGTTCTTTGCATGGGTGGTCAGTAACGCAAAGAATAAGAACAGTTTGACACAACTGGCATTTAGAAGACAGAAAGCAAAAACATTAATGTTAATAAATAAATACACTTTTCCCTCAACTATTGCTCACACTTCTGCTACTGACAGGATCCCATAAGAAGGATCGAGAGAGGCTGGAAGTAAATGCAAACATTTTCAATACAAAATAAAATCTAATGGCACACATAGAGAAAAAAAAAAGGGGGGAACAACCATTTATTGTTTGGAGTCAGTAGGCTTGGAAATTCAGAGGTGGGAGAAAATGAGTAACGTTCACTTTGTGCAGTAACGAAGACTGAGACACCTTTGACTGCACAGACAGCAGCGTCAGGAGGAAGGAAAAGTAATGGCAGTAAAATTTTCCTATTCGTTGTAGCTCTCTTGTGGCAATCCCTGAAATACTCCATCCTGGGTTTATAAGCACAGGAAAATTGAGCTTGTTTACTTGCAGAAAGGATAGCATTATGTGGGATAAAGGGGCTGGCAGAACTGATACACAGAAAAGAGCAGTGTGTTTCAACAGTGACTAAGAGTGGTTAAAAGAAGGGATATCTTTTCAAGATATGGGCATTTTTCAGCGGGCATATACACCAAACACAGGGAGAAATTACTTAGTATGAGACACCACGGAGTACTAATTCAAAGCAGCAAACTGAAGAACAGTTAAAAATATAGGTTAGGGGGGAAAAACAGAATTGAAAGCAAAATATATCAAAAACTGTAGACCACAGTTTGCAAAAGAACTACAGCATCACCCTGCCTGCAACATCCTGCAGTGTGCACGGTACTGCCAAGCGGAGCCAGGACAGTCATTCACCAACAGCAGCATCACCAGCTAAGGATGGGGTTTTTTATTCTTTCTAACATTTACACATCTCTACAGCATCCATGCAAAGAGAAAAAAGCACGATGAGAAAATGCAGAAGCTCTCCTGCCTTTTATTCCAACCCTCTGTGCCACCACTGTTCCCTCTGCATTTTCTTACAACCCGGAGGAAATAAGAGCGATTGCCCCACCACCGACACATCAAAAGGAAGTTACCAGCAAACGTTACCCAGAATAAGATTAGATGAGGATGTGAGATAAAATATGCAAAACCCACAGTGTGTCCTGAGTAAAAGGTGGTTCCAGACGTAGAGGACACAAACCAAGATCAGAGGACACAAACCTTGGTATGTCAGAAGACACCGACCTGTCACTTGTCCTGTAGTAGATGGTTTCTTTCTCAAGCAGGTGCTTCCTTCCAGAATCCGAGTCTCGGCGCTTGCCCTCTAGATCTCTGCTTTCACAGGTGCAGAGCATGGATGCTGCCCCACAAGGAACTGCTCACCACAGGAATTACTGTCGGCTTCACCTGAGCTCATCGGAGCTGTCACAGAAATCACAGAATTATATGGGCTGGAAGGGACCTCTGGAGATCATCTAGTCCAACTCCCCTGCAAAAGCAGGTCCACCCAGAGCAGGTTGCACAGGAACGTGTCCAGGCAGGTTTTGAATGTCTCCAGAGAAGGAGACTCTACCACCTCCCTGGGCAGCCTGTTCCAGTGCTCTGCCACCCTCAAAGCAAAGAAGTTCCTCCTCATGTTTAGGTGGAACTTCTCATATTCAAGTTTGTGCCCATTTCCTTTTCGCCTGTCAGTGTGGCAAAACTCTGGGCACGTGGTGGCATTGGTACAAGATGGACACCATGTCTCCTGCACAGCCATGCCCAGGCTTATGGACCACACATGGGTCGGGTGTCAGAGTCCCCATCACTCCACTCACAGAGCTGGATCTGACGACTTCCTAAATCCTTCCTAAAAAAACTTCAGGAACTGAAACAGAGATTCATGACTCGACTAGACCAGACCACAAGTGTGTGTGAGTCAGAGCGTATCTTGGAAACTTATATTTAAAGGGCTTTCATCAGGACATTTTAAACCTGATTACCATGAATTGATGACACAAGCCAGATTATTTTGGTGGTGGATTACATTAAAAAGTCTCTTCCACAACATTCAGGGCCACCTCACCACGACATACACAAGATTACCACTGTAACACAAAGCAACAGAAGGCTGAATGCTTAGTTCAAAGAGCAAGAAGCAAACAAAACCTCTGAAACCAGTATAGTAACCACACAGTAAACAAGTAACTAACGTTGTATCGTCCACTGTGCCTGGAAGGGTGTTTTAAAGGAAGTAGCCAAATTATAAATAAATAAAGTGCACTAATAATTACCATCAAAGTTAAACACAGACTATCAATAATTATTGCTCTCCCATGTGGGACCCCCAGTACTAGAGGTTGAGCAATGAAGGAATTGAGAGCAGCCCTACTGAGAAGGACTTAGGGGTGCTGGTTGATGAGAAGCTCAATCTGTACACTTGCAGCCCAGAAAGCCAACCGCATCATGAGCTGCATCAAAAGAAGTGTGGCCAGCAGGGCAAGGGAGGTGATTCTGCCCCTCTACCCCACCTGCAGCACTGCGTCCAGCTCTGGAGACCCCAACATAAGGACATGGACCTGTTGGAGCGGGTCCAGAGAAAGGCCACAAAAATGATCAGAGGGCTGGAGCGCCTCTTCTATGAGGACAGACTGAAAGAATCAGGGTTGTTCAGCCTAGAGAAGAGAAGGCTCATGGGAGACCTTATAGCAGCCTTCCAGGGGGCTTATAAGAAAGATGGGGGCAAACTTCTTAGCAGGGCCTATTGCAACAGGACAAGGAGTAATGGTTCTAAACTAAGAGAAGGTAGATTTAGACTAGATAAAAAGAAGAGGTTTTTTTTTACAATGAGGGTGGTGAAACACTGGCCCAGGTTGCCCAGAGAGGTGGTAGATGCCCCAACCCTGGAAGCATTCAAGGCCAGGTTGGATAGGGCTCTGAGCAACCTGATCTAGTTGAAGATGTCCATGATCATTGCAGAAGGTTGGCCTAGATGGTCTTTAAAGGTCCCTTCCAATCCAAACTATTCTACAATTAAGGAGGAAAAGAAAATGCATCCTAACAACTTTTCTCATTTTAGATTCAGAGTGAGAAAATAGACTGTTTATGCATCTTAACTGCATTTATCCAGCTAGGAACCATATGATAATAGTTTTAAAATATGCTGAGTATTGTGTTATCATATAGGAAAAAAACCCCACACTGTTGTTCTCAACAATCATTTACAATGATGAGCACAAAACAGAAACAGCAACTCCCGTTCTTTCACAGGCTGATTGCACGTATGGGGAGCATCCTAATTCACTAAGCTGGAAAATAAAAAGATTAAGAAATAAAACACACAAAATCCATCATCTCCGTTGGTTATGACTCAGTTTAAATTAGAGTCAAGTCAATACAGGACCTGTGCCAAAGTGATTTTCAGCAGATGAAACTCAGAAACCTTCTAGCTTTGTGGAACTTCCAGAACAAAAGATACTGGTTTAGACTGAAACACTGCTGTTGTCGAGTTTTTCAGATACTGTAATGAAATTAATAGTTTGTTTGTATTTCTTTGAAAGGAGGGTTTACTTCCCTTCTGTGTTCTCTTCTTTTACAATTATATCCTTCAACGTTCCATTATATGACCCCATGCTGTCATCAGAACCACTAGTGACTCAAGGAGACACAAGCAAACCCAGCACGGAGAGGCAGCAGCTGCAGAACATTCACAAAAATATTTTTTTTTTTTTTTTGTAGGCGATAATTCTCTTAATGATTAATCAGTAACAGTGTTTGCTACATCACACCATTGGCCTTTATTTGGCCTGCCTGGTATTACACCAAACTTTCGTCCAACAGCATTTAGCAGCACATCAATTGTAAGTATCCTATTAAGTGCCTTTTTGTTGGCCAACCTGTTTGTTTTAACAGATTGCATTTTTCAAGCAAAGTAATTTACAACAGAGCTCCCCACTGCTGTGCCACAGGTGACATTCGCATTGTTTGTCATGGCAGCCCAAATAAAAACAGAAAAGTCGTAATTCGCTACCCCCACGGAGTGTCACAAAGAACAGCCCTCCAGAAAGAAGGAGCTCTTCCTCACTTTAAAGTTTCTAAAGAAGTTATTTGTTTCCCTATCACCCCTCTTCACTACGAAGCTGCACCACTTGAAATTAAAGTAGGTTTGCTTTATAACAGTAAACAGTTTCCATCCAACAAGCCAGTTATTTCGTGCTGAAATAAACTCTTCCATTTCACATACAAGCCAACGTGTACAACTAATAAATTCACTGATCAAAAGCAACAAGGTGCAGGCCAGGTCAATCAAAACCTGGGCAAGCTCTGAGCAAAGGATAGGGCTGAAACTCCAATAGGCTCCAAATACCACAGCTCTGAGAATAATAGATGATCGTAAGGATGAACACAAACATTGTATGTTCAGCACAGAGGCTGTACGGTACAACCTCCTGCCTGCAGAGCATGATCAATCCCATCCTGAACTGGACACCTACAACACACCAAACAAAACACAATCTCCAGTGCTGGTTTCCGCCATCGGCAAAGGGGTCATGGGGTACGTAACCCAGGCGAAGTTGCCCAGCCCCAACACGAAAAGTTCTGCATCGAGGCAGAGGAATCCTATTTCAGGAATCCCCCTAACACATATGAAAACTGAGCCTTGAAGCCTGCAGGATATCCACAACTGACCCAAACCATCCACCTGTCAGCTGGGTGACCCATGGAAACAGGACATGCAATTGCGCTTTGGCTTTCCTAGGACTTTGTAATCTGCTAAAACATAGAGCCAAGCCATTAATCTAGAGATATGTAGATCTCTAGAGATAAAGTAGAGATAAGGAGGTGGTTATCCTAAGACATATTAAGGTTTCCAATGTAGGCAACCTCTTTTTTAATACCCAAGTGAGGGACTGCCCTGTTCCTCAGTGTGTCAGTGTAATAACCCTTGGCATAAACTAACACAATTCAACAGAATAATTGTTTTTTTCCCCAGAGAAACCATCCCACTGTCAGCATGCCTTTACAAGGTGGCTGGGGAGGACTATAAACGAAGATGTGAGTGCCTCTCGCAGCATGACCTCTTCTTGCGATGTTTTCCTGCCAGCAACGGTTGTGGTGACAGCATCTCTCCCAGTCCTGCCATCCCTTAGAGCTTCTGGTGTTGTCCTAGAGGAAAGCGGGTAGAAGGAAAACACCCTTCAGAGCTCCTACACAAAATGGGGTAAGAAACTAATCAGGGGAAAACGTGCAGATAAAAAGTCACTTGCAGATCTGGATCAAAGCCTATCTGAACCTTCACCAAAAGGGGCTGCGTTCCTTTTAAGATCTAACTGGCTTTTGATGTGGTCTTTGGCAGTCGTATTACAAAGGTAAAGCACCTGTAATCACTCTCCTCTTCCTATTCAAGGACTCCTGTGTTCAAAAGGGGGTATTTTGTTATCATTTTTCCTTTGACAGTTACTTCTATGCAGGGATTATTGGCAGCTCAATAGCTGAGATGTGCAGAAAAGCCACGCTGGGAGAGGGAAGCCTCATCAGCTTTTTCTTCCAATCTCCCAGCATGTTAAAAGCATTCTGAGGCACAGAAAACAGCAGGGAACTAGCATGAATGCAAATCACAGGGTTTTTTTTTTCCTCTTTTAATAGATCCTCTGTGAATGCCCATGTAGGGAAAATGACCCGGCAGAATCCCATTCTCCTCCCTTTTCTCCTTCTTCCTACCTGGAAGTAACAGATAAGGCATTTTCAGCAAAAACAGATAGTCTCACCATGGTGCAAAGAGATCACCCTGCCAGATCCAAGCAGCAGCGCTGTGCAAAGGCAAGGTGGCACTCCATGTTATTGCTCAGCAGTGACCTCTTCCCAATGGGAATGGCAGCTGTAGGTCCAATGCAGCAAATCTTACTCTTCAGATACATATTTTCTAACCAGTGAATGGTCCCATTCAGCACACTTCACAATCCACTGCAAAATAATCTATTTACTGATAGATAATGTCAATATTTACAGGTTTGGAAGGGCTTAAACCCTCTAGGCAAAAGTATAAGGCCCTTTTCATAATCTGAGATATATAAATAAGACACTCTGATAAGCACAGTATCAAGAACAGAACACAAAATGGACACAAAATGCATCAGATTTAAAGTTTCAAATAATTTTGGTATTTGACAGCAACTTAGTCTTTGCACGCATACAGAGGAGCAACCCATGAGCCTGTAGAGCAGCATTCATCACTGCATCATTATTGAAGCCAATTGCTTCAATACCTATGGACCACCGAGGTGAAGACTTTTAAACCAAAACTGTTTCCTGCCAGTTCTCTCCAGGCTTATCTTGGCACCATCTACTTAGGGGAGAGATACTACATCAGCACGCCAGGCTCCCTGTTGCTAAGGTCACTATTCTGAATTACATATTTGAGGCTCAAATCTGTCCTGCCCAAATCCCAGTGACTACAGTCTCTTGGGGAAGCAGGGAGCTCACAGGTCTCTCTCAAAGGCAGGTATTGTTTTGCTTGGGGGAGGTAGTCTTCCAAAACAAAACAAAGAAATCCTTCTGCATTTATGATGGCTTTTTTTTTTTTTTAAATTCCCAGCTTGCCCAAAAACCTCTGTCTCCCCCACCCCAACACTATTTTGAAGCAACACCCTGGATGCCAAGGGCGGTCTTGAACACTAAAACAAAGGTTTAGCCTTTACAAAAGCTAAATAAAAACTTTTAAAAAAGAGCCTGAATTTGTGTTACAAGAACATTAAGTGCAATCTGGAGTATCTCTAGTTATTTTCTTGTTATTTTAAATACCCAGAGGCGTAAGACTCCCAGAGCAGGATGATAATTGCTCAATGCTTTATTAAGGTCTTTAGCTTATATACTGCCGCTCTGCCAGCTTGTCACTAGACCATGTGAAATACCAGACAGAGAAGAGGGAAACATGTCACCTAGAAGTGCAACAGACTCTCTCAATAACATCAATGGAGAGTTCTACTACACGGTGCAATCAGAATAAAGCCACAGCCAACCTACACAGGTTGTCAAAGTGAGATGAGACCATCCTTCCAGTACAGATGTTTTACTCACAGCCCTTCTTTATACACAGACATCCAACAAAAGGGACTGACCAGGAGTGGGAAAAAAGCGAAGAGCTCCAAAGTCCAAGGAAGTTCAAAAAGGCGTAGTCTGCATACAAAAACTCAGGCAATCCCAGAAGTTCAAGTGCAAGTGGACTTCTGACTAATATTAAATCACAAACACCATGAATTTACCATGCAAACATTTTAATTGTTTAAATTGCTCTCTTCCAAGCATGAAGAGACAGAAGTACCACTCCATGGTGGTATCTCCTATGACAGTGACAAAGGACCACCTGCTTATAACTTAAATAATAAATTCCTGTTTTGTATAACTGAGGCTGAATACCCACAGGATATTATTAACATTTTCCCTCCAGCATCTGGTCTAATAAAGAAACACAGAACAGCTTTGCTGTGGTACAAAAGTTTACAGAAAGTTTGACAATTTAATTAAAGACAATACAAAATATGTTGTCTTAATTCAAATAATTTATGTAAAAGTACATGAATGAGAAAACATTGGAGAGAAGATTTGGGTAACCATATTATCAGATGCATGTTCTTTGTCCCTAGAGATAACATACAGTCAAAAATACATTTGTTACAATAAAAGATCGCATTTTAAAATAAACAATTTCAGGTCTACCAGCCCTTTAACGCAAAAAATTCCTGTTAACACAGGACAACCTGATAGAACAAAAAAAAAAATGGAGCAATACTGAAGTCTCTGAATAAGCCTGTAGTGTCTGTTTTTCCTATTATCACGGAGGGAGAAGACACCAGAAAACAGAGAATTCTTTTGTTAGTGCTCCATCTTCTCAGTTACGCGTTTTAACAAGCATGATCAGAGCATCAGGGATTACTTTCATCCATATACCCCAGAAAAATCCACCTCCTTATGAGGAGACAGGGTGCAGATCAGGCACAGACCTTCCCTTCAGCACGAAGCAGTACCACATCCACACAAGAGTGGATCCCACAGGCAAAGCAAGCTACCCCCGCTGTACTCAGGGTGGCAGCTTGGCCCCCATCAAGCACTTTCTCTCAGCCTCCAGCAGAGCCACCACTCCTCTCAAATCAGAAGTTATTTCTTCATGTTTGTCAAATATTGAAACCTCAGAAGTCACCTTCTTGATTATGGTATGAGGCAACAACCCAAAACACCCAAGATTTCTTACCATGTGTCACTTGCCCTCCACATTTTTGTGGCCAGGTAAATAGTTTAACAAGACGACACATGATTATTTTCTTTGAAGATATTTTAGTTCATTGATTCTCAAAAAAAAAGCACTGGTTGCAGTACAATAGTTTGACATAGAGCAATAAAACAGACTCCGTTTACATGCACAAGCTATTTAACAATAGTACATGGTCTTCCTATTGCCATTATAAAATGCACGCTACTATGACAGCTGACACAGCCTTCCGATTGTTCTCATGAGCTCTAAAAACGTGATGAAAACAGTGTTCCAGTCGGTACAACAGCAAAGAACAGATGTTTGGCCACTGCTTGAAGATTCCAATGAAGATGCCAGTATCATAATGGGAAACAGCATTGGAAGTACCGTAAAAACAGCTACAAAAAAAAACTACACAAAATTGTTTTGATGTGCACTTCAGATTTAAAAAAAAGAAGAACATGTGGGTAATACTTTACAGCTTTGTATAGAAACATACTAAAACCAAACGTACATGCAGAGAAAGAATAGTTAGAGTTTAAGGCAAGATAAATGTGTGGATGACTAAAAAAAATCCTGATCACTGAAGTACTGTAAACAAGCAGCAATCTGTTAGGGAAAGTGCATAATTTTCTAGCAGGATTGTTTTTTGTGGTTTGGTGTTTTGGGGTTTTTTTGTGGTTGGAGTTGTTTGGGGTTTTTTTAAATAAAGCTTTCAACTTTGAAAATGCAAGCCCAAACTCCTCTGCATTTCCGTTCTATGTCTGGCTGAGACTTCTTTCAGTTTTACAGTTTGGTCCAGATTCTCATGGTTTAATGTACAAAGTACAGCACATGCGACTAGGACTACTCACTGTAAGTTTTCAAAGTCTGCTTTTCATAAAACAGATACAATACTGTCCCCTTCATTAAAGGCTGATGTCAAAGTTTCAGTACAGCTGTTAAAGGGCTTCTCAAAATGAGAACAGAAAAGTCAGATTTATGACCAAGAGATAAGCAACAAGCTGTGTAGAACATACACATGATTTTTCCTATAGCAAATAAAAGTCATCGGGTGACTTAATCTTTTTTTTAAACATTTCTTTCTAGGTTTCAGAAGTGCTAACAATTCCAGCCATAAAATTTTTCAAAGTGCCCTGGCTGTGTCTCTCTTTTTAGTGTCTTTTCCAAATGGTACTCAAACAGGTAAGAAATCCTCTCCTCTAGTCAACAGTTACCAGTTTAGCATTATGTTACTGGCAAGTCAGAACCTGAAATATTATGACTATTTGATGGTTGTAATCAATTTATTCATGATCACATAAAAAAAGCAGAGTTACATGTGACTGCACTGTCAGATCTATAATACACCAAGTAAGACTGCAGAAATAAAAGGCAAAAAAGGAAAAAAGGCCTCAAGTCTCCTTTTTTAGTTGTTTGGGTTTTTTTTTTTACTAATTTTCTCACAGCAAGAAAAAAAAGTAACAAAGGCTTAATCTTAAATACAAAGTTATAATCTGCAAATCAGGTCCTCTAATCCAGACTGATGGTATGCTTTGTTTCAGTTGAACCGCCCATTCTAAACTTGCAATGCCAACACTCATTCATACCCTGAAGTGTTCCCGGGCCTCATCCACCCAACTATTCACACCCTATTTTAAGTAGAACAATTAAAAAAAAAAAAAGTTGTTTGTTGTTTTGAAACAGTTGGTCTGAATTTTTTAATACCACACTCAAAACTCAGGAAGACAAATTTAAGGATCTCTCAAGTCAATTCTCAAAATTTTTTTTAGAAAGGAAAAAAAAAGGTGTGATTATGGAAGTACAGAAAGTGCTAAAACACCACTGAAAAAATGGACTTGGTAAAGAGCCTACACTGGAAACACTTACCTTGTCCAAGCATTAAAATGATCATCTTGGAAGACAATTCCAAGACACTTGGTCAGAATTGTGAAAAAATGCAAAGTAGACTGCCATAGATCACTGAAATACCTAAAGGCAGTGTAAAATGATGGCTGGTGAGGGGGCAACCAGTGATCTTGCAAATTGAGGGACTTCAAATTACCCATCGCTGATCTCCTTAATAATCTGCATTGAAGGACCTGATGAACAGCAGTGAAATTTTTGTCATGCAATAATTACAACTGTTAGGCAGCTAATACGCAACTCAAGAGTGATACTGTCATCCATGGTGGATTAAAGTAATAATCCATTCAATAATAAGGTCGAAGGGGAAAGTGGTAAACATCAGTTGCCATAAGTGAAAACACTTCAAAAATTTACAATTAAATAAAAAGTTAAATGATATCTTATAAAAAGAAGTACTTAACACAACAAAGCCACAATAAATTAGTGTTTCCATAAAACGACATGCTGAAGGTTTTGTTCCCAAGTCTATACATTTTTTTTTTTACTGTCTGTTAATTCCTAAATATTGACAGCGTAATTGAATAATTGAGGTACAGTAGTTTACATTTGTATATGTCTTGTAAAAATGTTAATTTTTTTCTTCCAGTTTTTCTTCCTCATCGCCAAAGAACAACAAAGGAAACATTCCTAAAATGCAGCCAATGGTCACTCCAATAGCTTTACCCTGGAGAAAGGGGGGAAAAAATTAAGTTGCTCACTGCTCAATGAGTTGTTACTCATTTGCTGTGTAGTACCAACACAACCAGGAAAACAGACCCTTTGTTCTAGTTTTCAGTTGGGAGCCACATTTTTCTTAGCATGCAGACTAGAAACACAATCTATGAGAGAGAGACAGATATGACAAGGTTAGAAACAGCGTGTGCTGTGATAAAAGACAATTCTGAACGACGAGGAAGGGAATGACCCATGAAGAGCTGCACAGGTGGTAAGGGAGGAGACAGAGATTCAAAGGATTAGCAGGGTGGCCAGGAAGACAGGGAAGGAAAAGAAAAAAATCCACACACATTTATAATCACACCTAAAATGTGTATCTGGTAATGCAAATTATCAAAGTTAGGACAAACATAATGGCTTGCAAAAGCACAAGGCAAAGACAGAAAGAAAAAAAAAAGGAAAAAAAAATGGAAAACATTTCCTAATTGACCTAGATGTAAAAGTCAAGAGAGGAAAGAAGTAAGACAGGCAACATCCAAGCAACATCAGCAGCAGTAGGTAGGTGGTGTTCAGAACCTTGAGACAGTGGGTAGAAAAAAGATGGCAGCATACAGGCCAAGATGCTCAGAAGTCTTTTCACAGAAAAGCGCTGTGAATGAACTGCAGGGCAGTGACAGGCTTCAGCCACACTCAACTTCCACCGAGAAGCCTCTTAAGCTGGACAGACTAGAGGGCAGCCCACTGACAACATGCCAGTTCTTCTCTGCTCAATGCTTTCACTTATCACCCCTAAAAGTGGACCTCCCCCCCAAACTTTTCCTCAGTATCTCTCTTCCCTTAAACGTGCAAAGGTATTTTTCATTCTGGCAAAGCGAAAGAAACATCTGTTTCTCTACTCAGTTTCTTATAATTTGTTTCTTTCATCAAAATAAACTAATGCTCTCATTGCTGAAGTGGGACTGCTTCAAATGTTTAAATGTTAAGTAAGTAATCAGCCTGAAAATGAATCTGCAAGAAGAGTATCCCATAACTGTAAACCCAGGCAGTGAATATTACTCAAATGCTAAAAGTTTACCCAGGAGAAATCTAATTTGATATCCAAGCTAATTATAGAATATTAGAAATGAATGCATACTAGTACAGGTATATGAATAGTAAGCACTTGACAAAGAATGTACAGGAATAAACTACTAAGTGGTCATAACTTTCAAATAAACTATCTTATCACAGTAGCCAGAACTCAACCCAGATCTCTGCAAACCACACAGGAGGTCACTGCAGAGACTATCCTCATCGCCAGTGGCTCACAGCGCGTTGCAGACAGGTAACACCCAAGCTGAGACAATCCAGTCTCACGGTGCTCCCTGACACAGGCTCACAACTAAACCTTCCAGGAAACGTGCAAAATGTCAGCGGCCCTTAAGCAGTTAATGGCAAAAGTGACACAAAGGATTTATCACGTATTACTTTCAACAAAAAACAGCTCCACACAAGCAGTGCCTACCCAGGGGATACTCACCAAGTGTGCACTGAGACGCGTTTGCCACATATCAGCTTGTTTGGGTGTCAGATCAGGGATTGACAGACCCAACCGTGAAGCTAAAGCTTCTACATAACCTGCAAGACTGGAAGAACAAGAAAACAAGAACAATTCCGGATCCGACAACATCTTCTAGTAAGTATTTTCAAATATTTGAAGCGCTGAACTTAAAATGAAAAGCTTTTCCTTCAGCACACTGAGAAAGCCATCAAGAGGTAAATAGGGGAAAGCATTCAGACTTTCGATGATCACATTTTGCAATGTAAGTTAACTTATTTTTTACCGACTTAATATACAATATTTCCAGAAAAACTATATGCAGCAAGACACAACTGGTGTGAATGTTAGTGTATTTCTGCAGAGCTTGTAAGTAGCCTTCACTGCAGAGAAAGGCTACAAACACTAGTTAGAAATAAGCCTTGCTACTTGCAGAAAAAAAAATAAGAGGGAAAGTGAGCAAAAAAAAGAGGCATAACAGACAGCTTTATTTGCAGCAATTACTCAAAGATTTCCTTTAAAAAAACCCAAAAAGGTCAGCTGCATCTGTTTATATCAGAAGTAGGTACGCCTAGATCTGAAGACATTTCAGATATATATTTGTTTTACCTCAGAAGAAATAAATGTCTCCAGATCTAGGCATAACAATCTGAGGAGGTATGTTAGGTATATCCTATCACAGCAATATATAATATCATAAAAAAGGGGGTTTGTCCATTTTGTATTTCCATGAACGCACTTTTTGTAGAAAAAAATTCTAGTAGCTCCTTAACAGCAAGCATTACCTATAGACTACATTGAATCAGGTTAAACGCCAATCCCAATGTTCTTACTTAAAATATTTAATGCTATAATAGCAGGAGAGTTATTTTGTTTCAAAACTATTGCACTGCAGTTTTAACCTCGACAAGAACCATCTAATATTCCAGTGTTCTCTCAGCAAGGACAGAATACATTTCTAGAGTCACACAGTTTACTGAAGCAAAATTCAAGAGCTAAGAAAAAAATTAAAGCAATTTCAGCAGTTTATACGTCTTAGTTCAATAGCACCAGTAGTGTTTGCAAGAGAGGAAAAAAATAATTCTTAATACAAGTTCAGACATACCCCAGTCCAGCTAAATCTGAAACAAGGTTTCCCAAAGCAGCAGCTACAGGGATGGAGAGGGAAGAGAAGGGGAAAAGGCAGAAAAGTGTTATTTTAATTACAAACAAGACCTACCAGCTTGCCTCCCTCACCCCCCAGTGACCCTCACTCTTCTCAGTATATGCAGCATAAAAGACTAGAAGTTTCTTTTATTTGAGGTTTTTCTTCTGACCTTATTACAATTTGCAATAACAGCAGTTACTGTAATATGCAATAACAATACATGGAATAGCAATACAGGAAGTGCAGCTATTTTTCTCGTATAAAAAGAAGTTGACAAATACAAAAAGACAACACTGACACCTGGGAATCAATAACTTTTCGTAACTTTGATAAACATTTCAACATAACCCTGAACTGTGTCAGTTTAGGAATAAATACTTTATATATGATTGAATAAAATAGAGCAGGTCTTCTTGAGAACAGTTTGCTTGCAACTGTCTTGCACTGCAAGAGGGCTGCAAATTTCCAAATGATTAACTTGTTCTGCTTTATACATTTCCATTTCAGCTATCTGCATGCGTTCGAGCAACCTGCAGTTGGTGGATCCATGAGCAGTTTTTTTTCCCCCCTCTGACACTGCAGAGGGACCAAAGCTGTCAAGTGGAGCTTATCAGCTTCAGCCCAGTGCAGGAGCAGGGCTGCTGCTGTGCCTTCCCATGGTATCACACAGAGGCAGAGAAGCCACCAAGAACATCAGCCAACACAGTAAAAGGACACCAACACTGATCTTCACTTCACGCTGCAAGCGAACAGCATCTTACAAATCCATACAGACACATACAGAAATATCAGACCCTAGGGAATTTAGAGCAGTTCCATTACAGCAATGCAAATACACTTTCCCAGGTGACCCAGGACTTGAACTTTTAGACTGAAGCCGACAAAAAGCATTTCAAAAGCTATTTGGACTGAAAGTCCATTTCTGCAAATGGAGTATGTCCTCGCTTCAACCATAGGCTGTTTCTTCATTAGGAAAGGCAGCTGCAAGACTAAGGAAGATACATTTCCAGCCCTGTGGCCCACTTCCAGCCTAAAACATAGGCATGTGCCATATTAGTCTATGCATATTACATTTTTATTACTTGCCTGCCATAGTTGAAATTCCTAGGACAACTCCAATTGACAATTCTATTTGGGTTCCCTGAAAAATAAGAGTTTTCTCATTATTTGAGGGATTTGGAGTTAAAATAGAGGGCATCGGTTCAACTGGCAAAAGTATTGTTTTCTGCTTGGTTTCTTAAAATTGAAAGCATAAATGAACACTACTTTTACTAGATCTGCACAGCTCCTACCCTCCTGGCATATGTATTTCCCCCTAGGTCAAGAGCCTACTTCCAATATTCTTTTTAATATTTTATATTGTTTCATAATGGCCACCTAATGGACAAAACCGTAGTCCCTACCTCTGCAGGACCACTTTCCCCACTGTAATTCTTAGCTGAATGCACAGCTCTGAATGCAGACTTCTACAAATACTGAACAAACAAGTAAGACACAGTATCGTAGCTCCTTACTTTTCCAGTTGGAGAAACACAAAATCACACTGAACTGCATGGTGAAACAGCAGTGTGTGGCCCAAGGATGAGAGACAAGGGGAATGAATCAAAACAGACATGTTCCAGTTATAAGAAAATGCTTTCCACTGTGAGGACAGTTGAGCATTGGAACAGGTTGTGCAGTCTCTGCCCTTGAAGTTTTTTTGAGGACCACAGGATAAAATCATGAACAACTTGGTCTGACTTTAGAGATGACCCTGCTTTGAGCTGGAGGTTGGACTAGAGACCCTGAGAAGCAAGATCCTGAGCAGGAGCAAGATTAGAGACCTAGTGGGTCCTGCATTCATTTCCACCTGATTAAAATCACACTGTCAATGATAATCCTACACAAGGAACAGTATCTTTGGCCTTTATCCATCTTCCTATTCCACCAGCCCATTTCATCTTCCAAATGAACGGGAAAACCTCTCAAGAGTGTTACTCAGAAATGCCAGTTCATATCAGCACAAATCAGCATCCCCACTAACACTGCCTGCATCACTCGGAACAAGGAACACATTAGTAAAAACCCTGAAGACCTATCCATCAACACATTATAATCACATTATCATCAGTCGGTACAAAAAGAAATAATGTATTGAAAACTGCAGGATCATAAGTGTGCCTTGCAGCACCAATTAGGAGAGGGGAAAAAAAAAGCAAGCCTCCTCTCAATTCAATAAAATTATTTACACTACTGGCCTTCAGAATGAACAACACTCCTTTCATCCTGAAAAGGCTCAATAGAGTATGGACACTTCCTTTAAAAAAGAAAAATTAAAATAGAAATTAGTGAATTGATACAGTGGGAATACAGCTTCCTGAAGCTCCCATTTACTACTTGAACAATATGAATCACGCTGACTTGATCAAGGAATTAAATAATGAACTTACCGCAGCAATCATAATTGCGTTATCCAAAAATCCAAACCCTACAAAAGGTAATGCATTGTGGAAGAACACTAAAAGAAATAAGTAACAAAGAGAAAATAAATATTTTTAAGAGAGTTCACTAGATCACACTAAGAATTGAAATGCCAGTCTAATACTGCCTTTAAGAGAAACAAAGACAACATACACAAAATCCCTTTCCTACTACTTCTATTAAAGACCTTTTAATTTCTGTCAGGTTTGGTAAAGCTCTTTGCTACACATCACTTTTACTAATGGCTTCGGAAGAACCAGTTAAACCAACTTACTCTTCGCAAATACTTGTACAATTTTGCATGGAAGTCACTTATGCCTACTGGTGCATAAAAAAAAAATATTTAAAACTACACAAACTTTGATACTGCTTAGTGTCCTTCCAACCAATGTTGCAGTATCACTGAAGATTGCCAAACCGTCTCACTAGATTCCCTGCATTCTTCTCTCGCTCGAAATAAAGCCCTTTCCTCTGCAAGTCCCTCTCTATTCCTGTGCAAGAGCTCCTCCATCTTCTTCACACATTCCTAAAAATTCATATTTCAGGAGTATTGCCTGGAGCTGGGCAATTCTTATCAAAATTCCTTCAACTAAATCTGCAATCGCTAAGGCGGTTTTCACTAGTGCGTCATCCAGTGTTAATCACCTCACTAGGCAACTCAAACTTCTGTATCTTGATTTTGTTTGGGCACTACGATGAGGACAAGTTCAACTGGAAGCAAAGTGAGCACTGCCTCCAGCTGAGTCTCAAGGCACACCATCGTAAGACTAAATACAGCACTGAGGACAGACTACTTGACTAAAAATAGCTCTTTTCACTTTTTTAAAACACTTAAAATGCACTAGCTATTTAGGCTTTTTTTCCCCCACTTCAGATGAGAACAACAATTCCTGCATTTTATAAACTTACAGAGACATAAACATATGAAGAGGACAGGAAGAAGAGTGCATGAACCTGACAGTCATGTGAAAAGAAATTGGTTTGACTCCCTTTTGGATTTACTTCTCGCAGACAGCATGAATCCATGACAATATATAAAACAAAGCCACACAAGAGATCTTTCATGGTCAGGTACTAGAACATGTTTCGGCTGCTGTAACTATTTTACAGGAACACACATACCTTCTTAAATGCATAGGTAAAAGACTGAAGCACAGGATGTATGACATTTTCCAAATGATTATTATTTTCCTCTTAAACCACCACAGGACAAAAACCCCAAGAAACATAAATAAAGAACAAAAAAAGCACACAGATATGCCCAGTATTTTCAAAACTGGGTAACAAACTCTGGAGCTACAAAGGGAGCTCAAATTCTTACCGAAATCAACAGGATTTTGGAATCCATGGAGTAAACAGAACCCCAAGGAAAAAAAAGAAAAAAGAAAAACAACAAAGAAAAATAAGTGTAGATACCTAGAATAGGAAAATGTTCAATACATTTGCTCACTGAGAGAGTATAAAACCACAAAAATACAGTGATTTGGAAAGTAAAATCAGAATTTGAATGAGCATGGTATTACAAAGAATACCAAATCTATTTCCAATTTCTGTTTAAAATACACGTGACATGAAGCAAGTCAATAGTTTTAAGGTTAAACACAAAAACCCCCACAAGGTACTGCAGCGTCAACACCGCTCGGCTTAGAAACACAGTGTTTGCTGCTGGCTTTGAACAGCGTGCTCTCATTTGGGCTTTCTGTCCTACTTTCACTAAATGGTGCACATTCTCCAGCTGAGAGGTGTTATGAAATAAAGGCAGCAGGGTGACTGTCGGTGCTCGCTTTGCTTTTGTTACTCCATACGACAGGGATGAGGACAGACCAGCACTTGGAGGAGAAAGATGAAGCAATTCAAAGACAGACTGCACAAGTACTGAGCCACATTCAACAAACATTCCTCTTTTACCATGTCTCAGTTGTCCTGGAGACGGTGGTGCAACCTCCAACTTTTCTAGAGAAGTCAAAATGAAATGAGAAGTTAGCTACTTTATCACAAATTCAGTTTATTATATTATAAAATGTTTAGCAAGTTACTAGCAGGCAAAAAACTAGTCATTTAACAGCTTTAAAATGCAAAGAAAAATGCTTCAATCTACATTTTTATTATTTTTACAAAAGATAACTTGATATTAAAAGCCAAAAAGTTTTAGAATGATATTACAAGATTAAACTAGTATAAGTGACTATGCAAAGTAACAGCATATATTAGAAACAGCCCAATAGCCATCTTTATTACTGAAAATTAGAAAAACACAGTAAAATTAGAAAAATCAGGACATCTACAGAGAATTGTATTTTATTATTTGTTTTTAGAGGTCCTCTAAGCATGCAGCAGACAACCTTCTTTTCTCCAGAGACAGTCTGAAAAAACACCCTACCATTTCTGTCCTGACAGAAAGCACCTTTTAATAGCTAGAAAAATACTACAATGACATTAGAGACTGCTGATTTCAGTAACAGTGGATCATGTTTGGTCATTTGGTGCATGTTTCAGGTATCCTGGCATCAAACCATTAAGAGCTTGGAAGAACAAGGACATCACTCCTGACCCTGACAGAGTACTCCATAGGAAGCTAAGGTTGTATATTAAAGGTGATGCACAGAACACAGCAGCCACAGCTACCCATGTTACAGAGGCAAAGGAAAGAAAACAAGCTGCTTTTTTACATCTGGGTTTTGCTTTTGTTTTTTTAAATGTGGATTTTGATCACAAGACCCCTTTTTAAAGCAGAAAAAAAAGTTGCCTCAATATCATCCAGAATTATGAATCCTGAGCTTTTGACAAGTCACTTCCATACTTTTGGTGGGATAACGTCTACAAACAAAGGTAAAAAATGGTAAAACATGATAGGAGCCTACAACACTACCTGAAGTATTCAGATTTTACTTGGGGCAGCCAAGTATGTGAAAAGACAATGCTGCAAGCACAGGCTGTGATTTATTTGAGCATATGTCTGAGCTGTGCACACTAGAGCGAATATCCCTGCACCCAAGGCACTTCTATATTGAAAGCTACTGTAAAGGAGAAACTAAGATATTCACTTAAATTAACTTTGAACAAAAATAGTCAGACCATAATAACACTATTCAGCCAACCAGGACACTGACTTCCAAAATAAATTAATTAATTTAAGGTCTTAAACTATAACAACTTGAGCTTTAGCTGATATTGAAGAGCTGCTTCTTCCCTCTACCCAACAGACAAGCTACCTAAGCTCTTCACACAAGTGGGAGAAGTGAAGCCCAAATACTACAGAAATACATAAAGATTTTTCCCCCTCCTAGAAAATGCCAAGGAAATCTAATTCATACCTCAGGCTGGAGGAAGAACCAAAGAACATCTCCTGGTAAACTGAGGGGAGCCCTGCAAAAGCCAATCTTGCACAGGTGCAGGCATCACTGGGGCCAGACAGCCAAGAAATGTCAGACCAAAATTTTCAGCTTGTGTTCAGAAGAATGGGACTGAGGGTGGGACCCGTTTTCCCAACACAAACTTCTCCTGCACCTGGTCTGCATGTGGTCTCCCTCCATCCTCGCAGTTTAAGCAAAGCTTTTACAGAAGCATGGAAAGAGAGAGCATCTATGTACACAAGCGCTGCCCTTCCAGCAGTTTTTCTCAGAGACAGGAAATTTGTACAACACTGGGGAAAAATCAGAGCCACGTTGAACCAAAGAGATTAATCAAGGCCACTGTTTCCAAAAGCTCTAGATGCCCTGGAGGGTGGACAGCCAATCTAAGGCAGCACCATCATATTCCTGATGAGGCTTTCCTAACCTCCTCTTGCTCCTTCCTGCTGGATGCCAGGGAGAGAATGAAAACCCCAAATGGCAAACTCAAGCACTGGAGGTTGCTGAAGAGAACACTGCCCTCCACAGCTTTCTGCTCCAACGGGAAGCTATCACACCAACCATCCTGGCTCCTTGCCTTCATGTGACACTGCCACTGAAACCACCCCTGCTAAAGCACCATCTATTCCTCAAGTCTAGTTCTCCACATACAAGAATTTCACGATTAAAAGCTGTAACAGCATACATAAGCAGGAAACACTCCATTCACCTCTGAGGAAGACATCTTTTCATAGTTTGCCCTGATTATGATATCCAGTTAGTTTAGATAATTCTTAAGAGAAACATTTTGCTTCCCAACACAGAAGACGACTCGATTTGTCACCCAATACCACAAAGCTCTAGAACATCAGTCTTGTGATTTAACTACAACTGATGTTTGAGTTTGATAGCACACGGCAGTCTACATAATTACACTCTACTCAGTGTAGCTAGAAAGCTATTAAAAAGCTAAAAACCAGTGCATAATTGATTTTAGAAACTTATTACCAAAAGAAGGAATTGACAACAAGCTTTTGGTAGGAGCATAAAACCCCAATCCTTTACATCTATGAATAATGGGAGCTTCAAGTCTCATTAACTAAAAAGGACATAAACTGCCTCCTTCAGAGCACAAATGAAGGACTATCTTGGGATGGTTTTAAAAGGAGGGAGGCTGAGGGACACTGCTTTGGGGCCAGAGGAGAGAGGAAACAGCAAGGGATCAAACATAAGTGAAAATTACGTTATCATTGACATAACCTGCTTTGGTAGCATGGAATTCCTGCTAAGGAGCCATTTTATGAAACGGGGCACCTAAGGTGCTTGAACAACACCGGGGCAGTCACATGCTAAAAGAGAGGCTCCTAAGGACAGCATGGTGGCACCATGCTCTGGAGACGAGGCTGCTCTTGTCTGGCCATAGGGAACTCTTGTGTAGGTAACAGTGCCTTCCTGTGACACCAGTAACAACTTTCTTCTATAAAAAAAAAGGAGTCTTGCTAAACTCATCTGGAAGTGTGCCTGACATACAGCTTCCCTCTTCATTGAAATAAAAGTATGGGAAAAAAAGAATCTGGGATCCCATGTATTAATGAGACAGGGATAGAAGACTGATAGAAGTTCAGATAACTAGTGCAGGTCAACCCTGCTCACGCTCCGGAGAGAGAAGTTCCAACCCTGACACCCTCTCACCTGAGCTGGGAGACACATCTCTAGCCTGGAGAAGGCACCTAGTCCCACTCTGCTCACAGCAGGGCCAAATCAGACCAGGTTCCTCAGGACCTTGTCACATGGTACCAGACTCAAGCAAAAAGCTGTCCCTTGTGGAGCACCAAAACAAGCCTTTAAGCACCAAGAAGCATTCGGTGACAGCTGAAGCACGCTCCAGCACTGCGAGGTACAGAGCACTGCCCGCTATGGGGAACGGGCTGGACCAGCTCAGCTCTACTCGCAGAGGCCAAGACTTAGTTTAAAGTTGGAACATCAGGAGGAAAAACAATAAAGCAGAAACAATTAAGTAACCACTGTGGCATAAAAGCAAGCAATCTTTTTACAGAATCACTCCCAATACTACCTCTTTAAAGCATAACATACTTTAAAACTCTGCAAGATGTGAAGGCACTAAGGGAATACATCTCTTACAGAACCAAAAAAATTCTTTAAAACAATTTTTTAAAACTCTTGATGGCAAAATGTATTTCCAAATAGGGTATTTATTCACAGGAAGCTGTTTTGACTTCGAATTTTCAAGGATCAGCAAAAACCAAGTAAAAAAAAAAATCCTCAGAGAGCACAGCAAAGGAAACATGCCCTTACCTTGTTTAACCGGAGGAAAAACCAAAATCCAAATTACAAAACTCCCTTTCAAGAACTGAATTCAGTCAGAATCCAACAGTTTAGTGTTTAAATGTCTGGGGACAAAACCTAAAGTACTGCAGTATTGCATTTCGTAACCACCATTCACCAGCTCATCCTGTGCCATAGTGCTGAATAAGACACTAGGATTCATCTAATCACGGAAGGAATAAAATGAAATGGCAGAGTAAGGAATACTGCTATTTTCTAACATTCATTATCATAACTGAAGTTATAAAACGAAGGTTCAGGTGCAATACAGGTCACGAGCCCTGAATTAGCAAAGGGCTGGGGAGCAGAAGAAAAAAATAATTAAGCTGCTTCTTATACCTGTTCTTGATCTTTTTTGAATTTACAGTATCACTTTTTTTGGTAACTAAACGTTTACTTTTTTTTTAATAGACAGAATCCAGGAGGGAATACAAAACTGTCAACATACATGTTATTGTTATCCACAAGTTGGCCCAAATCCAGCAAGTTAAATTAATTCTGTCAATTGTACGCAATGTAAACCAGGACACTACTTTCAATTTCGTTTTAATATAATTATTCTCAGCTGGCAAAAAAAACCCAACTGACTAACAGGTAATGGGGGTGCATTTATTCAGACAGTTAAAAAAAAATCAAACCAACAAAAAACCCAACCAAAAATCAGAAAGTTGTCCTCACTGGTTTCTGAATTATCAACTTTTTTTAAGAACTGTCACACAAGGGAACTTGCCTAAAAGCATGTATGACTGTTTTATTCAAATTGTAGTGAAAACTACAGTAAAATTCTATAGCTACATCTGTTACTGTCACCCAGGGCAGAAAACATCTAACAGTGATAACAGGTACTATGGCCAGGGCCACCCTGAGAAAGTATGTGCTACAGCTGAGTATTGTTAAATTTAACACAAGAATACAAGCAGTGTTTTATAGATTTTTAAACAGTGACCAAATCATTAATCTTAATGATTTAACAATTAACATCAAGATGGTAAGGATGAGGAATATGAAAAATATAATCTAGATCCATTATAACCTCACTGTAGGCTCTGAAGGTCAGTGTTAGGGAGGGTTTTGTCTCAGATCCATCATTCTGTTTCCTCCAAAGAGCCTGGTCAGGTCACTTCAGCAAATCATTCAGATACACATCACAGAGACAGCAAGGGCTTCACTTACACGGCATAAGAAATCAAACCAATTGTTGTCTCTATTAGAAACAGGAACTCCTTTACACGTGAGTTCATTAGAGGAACTTTATTCCCAAAATTCAGGATTGAAGCCTAGAAATGAGATGTGTGTTATTGCTTTTTCAGTATCTAGAGGTGGAACCTGAAGAGTAAATTCTATGGTGTACGAGTTCATTTATGGAATAAGCTTGTAAGGCACAATCCTATCCCCCTTTGTTCCTCCCCTGTTTTCCTCAATGTTTTAACAGAAACTGCAAAAACCTCAGTACATAGAGCATAAACACAAAGGTGACAAACCTTGTCTGTTGATCCTCAATTGGGTTCCCTTAATACCCCAATGTGAAAAAACAATCCACAAGTTGACAGCAAAGAAAAAATTCTGCATCATTTGTTATAAGTCACAAATGGATTCACTGTCACTACAGCAATTAAGGCGTGAAAGGATGCTGACTCGTGCAGTGCTAAATATAACCTTGGCTGTGAGCCCCTTCAGTCACATGCCTGTGTAAGAAGAGAAAGCTGAGCAAAGCACTAGCAGGAGATGAATAGACAGAGGACATGATAGAAGAATTTTTCTACTACCCTTAAAAAGATAACTATGTCCAAACAAATATTCAGCATAAAAACAAATAGCATTATATGAGCGTTAAAAATTTTTTTTTATATTCTCTGTAACACTGTAGAAAACTACACAGTGATCATGTTCCATCCCCCTCCCCGAAAAACTCTGAAGTACCAGAAGAGATCATCGTCTTTATTTGAAACTATCATTAGATCTACTGGACCAAGTGTTGAACAAGCTCTGCAGGAGTGCTGTTTCCTCCCTGGCATCAGCCAGCCAATTCCCTTCAGAACAAAAGCCAGGAATGATTTCAGGGACAGTTCACTCCTGGGATGCCATCCTGGCAGGTGGGGAGTCCGGACATATGGGACCCAGTACAAATCCAGGGCTGAGTGCCACATACAATGGATGCAGCCAGACTGCTCCAAAGTTAAAAAAAAAAAAAGAAAAAAAAAAGAAAAACAAACCTATGATTGGGAATACAACTGCTCTGTACCACCTCACCTAGAGGTCAGTAGTTAGTCCCTAGAACAGATGCATTTAGCAACAGAAAAGTACGTTATTTCTCACCAGATGCAGGGTAGTCTAGGTTTAAATATAGTACTTAATTTCAACTTTATCTGCACTGCTTACTGGATGATCATCATCAAATATTGTGAGTTTACAATATGCTTATCCTATTATCCCTTCCACAAACATTCCTCACATCCTTTTAAAGATGTGTAACAAAAAACAGAGACCTAAGGTGGAAAACCTGATCAGAAATCTAGGAGAAAGCATAAAATGCAAACAGGTACCCAGAGACTTAAATGACTGTCTTTATCATTAAGATGTTGGGGTTTTTTTCCTGATCTAATAAAATTCTCTGTCAGCGCCTTATAAACTTAAAGGTCAGCAGTGGGATTTGCAGTGATTTGCTTAACAGTATCTCAAACCACAGCTGAAAAAAATTAGAAATAAAATGCTTGCCTCAAGATTCAAAGGGGTTAATCAGCTAAAATGATGACCACATAGAAAGGACTTGCAGTTTGCAATAGACATGCAGGGTAAGCATAGAAATATGGAGTCTGAGTTCTTCAGAGAGAAACAGAAAATGTCAGAATTACATTTCTGTAAGAATGCCAGAAACATGGTAACATTGATAGGAGAGTGAACAGGAACGATAAGGTGGTATTCTGATCTGTGTATTCCAAAAGTAAATGTTTATATATCGTTTAACAAAAAAAATAACAAATAAGAAGGCAGTTGAGTGCTGCCAAGACATAAACTCTGTGGCGATTTGCTGACCAGAGTGAGCCATCAGAGTCAAAATTCTCTGCCTCAAAAAAACAAAGCAATACCCATCATCCCAAATGGAGGTTGGCGCTTCTTTCCCTCCTCACCCTCTGGGCTTCAATGCTTGGGGACTGCAATGAGTTCCCAGGAGAGAGAGGAAGAATACTTCCCAAAGGCAGAGCAAACTCTTCTGTCTCGTGGTGAAAGGAGTTAAATCCAGTTGGTCAGCCACAAGTGGTGTTCCCCAGGGCTCAGTACTGGGGCCAGTTCTGTATAATATCTTTAGCAATGACCTGGACAAGGGGATCAAGTGCACCCTCAGTAAGTTTGCAGATGACACCAAGTTGGGCAGGAACATCAATCTGCTTGAGGGCAGGAAGGGTGTGCAGAGGGATCTGGAGTGGCTGGATGGATGGGCCTAGGCCAACGGGATGAGCTTCAGCAAGGCCAAGTGCCAGGTCCTGCACTTGGGTCTGAACAACACCATGGAGCACTACAGGCTTGGGGAAGAGTGGCTGGAAAGCTGCCCCACAGAAAAGGACCTGGGGCTGTTGGTCAACAGACAGCTGAATATGAGCCAGCAGTGTGCCCAGGTGGCCAAGAAGGCCCACAGCATCCTGGCCTGTATCAGAACTAGTATGGCCAGCAGGAGTCGAGAAGCGATCAAACCCCTGTACTCAGCACTGGTGAGGCCACACCTTGAATACTGTGTTCAGTTTTGGGCCCCTCTCTGCAAGAAACACATGGAGATTCTGGAGCATGTCCAGAGAAGGGCTACGAAGCTGGTGAGGTGTCTGGAGAACAAGTCTTATGAGGAGCTGCTGAGGAAACTGGAGTTGTTTAGCCTGGAGAAAAGGAGGCTGAGGGGAGACCTTAGCACTCTCTACAACTACCTGAAAGAAGGTTGTAGCCAGGTGGGGGTTGGTCTTTTCTCCCAAGTAACAAGTGATAGGATAAGAGGAAATGGCCTCAGGTTGCAGAAGGGAAGGTTTAGACTGGATATTAGGAAAAATTTCTTTACTGAAACTGTTGTCAAGCATTGGAACAGGCTGCGCAGGGAAGTGGTGGAGTCACCACCCCTGGCGGTATTTAAAAGACGTGTAGATGTGGTGCTGAGGGACATGGTTTAGCATTGGACTCGATGATCTTAAAAGATCTTTTCCAACCTAAATCGTTCTATCACCTTCAGATCAATGAATCCTCCCCTGGGATTATTATCACCATCAGCACTAGCTATGGAAAAACACCAGATAAATACTTCAGATTAACATTAGAATGGAATTAATCTCAACCAAATATACTTATCTAACTGTTTCAGTAAGATGAGGTGTTGGCACTTCTCTGTCAACACTAATACTTCTCTGGTTTGGGGTAAGTATCCATCAATCCTTTCACCAGTTTGCAGCTGAGCAGAGCAGCAGCTCAGGAACAGTGTTGCACTGGAAACATGTAAGACCACAGTATCCATGTGTAATCAGGCTGTCAGATGAGGTTTTTGGCTGTCCTCTGTAGCAGGTTCACATAAGAGGATAAGCAAAGCAATTCCGTGGGACACCACAAAAGATTTGTTAACATGAATTGCCAGAGCTCTGCACATAACCAGAGATCTGATCTAGGAGAGAGCTTTCATCACCTTTAAATAGAGCGGTGTTAAGCATTGCTGCTGCCTACCTATGAGCGCTCATGGATTGTCTAGGGAGTTACATACCCAATTATAATATCCTTTATTTAATGATGGTCTCCCCCCCAGGCTCTGTTCTTAAAAAGAAATCCGAGAAAGCGGCGAGATGAGTTTATTTATTCCCTCCCCTCCTTTATACCTTTCCCTCACCTGCCCAAAACCACACTTGTTTCCTCAGAAAAGAATGGAGGGGGAAAAAAAATGGTAATTTATGAAGAACAGGGAGCAGTGCTGGCTTCCAAGCCCAGACACACAATCTCATGCTCATGGCCAGCTGTGCATCCCCTTGGAGGTTGAAGCTGACTGATGACAGCCTGCGCAGCATCGTGGGGAATGGGGATGCTCCCTCCTCTGCTGCCCTAGCACAAAACAGAGCATTTTATTAACACAAGGGGGCTTATGCCTCGTAGAAGATGTAGTGGACCAAGTCTCATACACTCACTGGCCTTTTTCAACACACTTACTGTTTAATAGTGTCATTCCCAGGTACAGAATGCAAGATTTTGCCTTTTGCAGTACCCATGAGTCTTGAAATGAGAAAAAGTGATTTGGTTAACATGAAGAGAGATGCTTAAAATAAGAGCAATTCCAAGGCTGGCAACACCAGTGTTTTCCACAGTCCCCAGTACCAGCAGCACCTGTACTCAGAAGATCCCTGCCAACACCACATACAGGCAGTTGCAGCAGTGCTGTAACACCAGGAGGACAACTAGTAAATTTGATGGGTTCGGTGGGATTCTTCCCCCACCACCTCCCCTTAAGAGAAGTCTACTATGATCTCTACAGAGAGCTGAAGACAAACTGCTACTGAATCACATAGCACTAAACATCAGCCTTTTCTCAAGCAGAAAGTTTCATTCCCTGCCTGAGGATGACCTTGGAAGCAAGTAAGGCTGCAGAAATAAGCTCTTCTGAAATAATTTTAGATGCATATAGAGTTTATTGCTTTTCATCTGTCTCAAAATTAAGACAGCTACCCTGAATGAGAGACAGAGCAGACAGATAAACTGAATGATGCTCAAACATTTTGTTACAGACTCACATTAAGTGCAATTACACTCCTCCTTATTTTTCACTGCACTGGGGCAATAAAGACAAAAGTATGAGCTCCCCTGAAGTCCTTAAGAAACAATTGATATCTGTCAGCAAAAAAAGAACACCATAAGGAACCACTGAGAATTTAAGTTCCAGCCATAAATTACACTCAGGATAATTTGTACCACTCTCTATAAATGCCTAATGAATACAGAACGCAGGAGCAATGAAGCTATTCTTAACTCTTAACCTACTGCTGGGGCCATGCAGTAGATTCGTCAATGGGGTACCTTCTTTCCTCCCTTCCCCACGTAACCACAAAGCCCCTGGCTGCATTTGTGAAACTCATCGGACTTCAACACCTGACTCTCTGCACAGTCAAAGCCAAGCTGCAACGTCAGCTACCTTTGGCAAAGGGCTGAATGAATAAATGTTATCTGATACAATGTAAAAATAGATAAAATACACTTTACACGGTACTTGACCTCAAAATGTTTTCTTCTGGCTTTTATGTTATAAGAATATGGAATATCTGCTGGGTTGTTATGCAGCTGCATTGTTTACTAACTTATTCTGCACGTGAATTTTAAGTTCTACTAAAAAACTTCACTGTTTGTGAAAATGATCTGATATTACTGAGCTTATTGGCTTTGTAAATATAAATACAGAGAAGCAGAGGGCAACAAAGACTACGGGGCTCTACTCTTCCTATGAGTCAAGAGTTCTAAGTTCACTTTTAACTCTTTCAACCTTTATTCTGCAAAGAAAAAAAAAAAAGCAAAATTCTTCTCCCATCAGTGTTTCCGCAGCCTTTGGTGAGCGCGAGCCCTCCCTCGGGAGGATTAACCAGCTCAGTTGCAAGTGCATCTCTGCAGCTTCCAAACGCAGAGCTAACACAAGCTTGAGCCCACGTCCCACCACTGCAATTCACAGCTGTGCAGACACTCCCTCTAAAGCTGCTCTATGAAGTACTACACATCTGTTCCATTTACTTAATCCCAACCTTGCTTAATATTCCTGGGAAACTACTCAATGCCAGTTCATGAAAGACTGGGTTCTGCCACTTCACACAGTCTTCGTTTTCCAACTTTGCACATTTTCCCTTTTCCACTGCTGGTTTTTTTACCTGTTCCTTTGTCACAATTTCAACCACGAGTGCACAGCAGTCTCCTGAGAGGACGGAAATTACATGCTCCAACTCCAGGTGTGCTAATCACTTTAGGAATTATTAAATTACAAACACAAGCCCAGAGCTGAATGCAAGTTTTTCTGCACACAGAAGTCTGGTTTTTATCCTACAAGGGAGGAAATACGGAATCTAATCTATTTAACACTTTTCCCCTTGGCAGTGGAAAGCAAGCCGTGGCGCTAGCGTATTGCCTGCATCAGTGACATACCTGTAACGCCAGTATTTACTGGAGACCTTAATCAAATTTGCACTCCTACAGTTTTATTTCATGTTGTGCAATGGAGGCTGATCTCAGTGTGGCTCCAGTGTCCTTCCCTCCCCCATTCTCATCTGCTTCTCCAAAATCTGGGCAATGTTTACAGTCTCTTCTCCAGCAGTGAGGAAGGGGATGGATTCAGGCTGATGATGTCTTGCGCAGTGCTGAAGCAAAGTGCTGCGCGATACAGAGGGGCAGCCACTGATCCCAGGAGGAATAATCCTGGATACAGCCAGAGGAAGGGAGAAGAGGGATGGCTCCCTACCTAGTCACAGGAGACAAGGCATTTGGAGGTCAAAAATGCTTCCCAAAGATAATTGCAAGTACTTGACAGAACTGAAAGCGTAACCTGGGAGATCAAACCAGTATTGCCCATAGTGCAAGTAGCCACATGTGCTGTTAGTGACACAGAGGGACCCCAGAACAGATTCCTGCCTGAGGCACAAAACCCCTCATAGCACATCCCCTGAGAAAACAGGAAAGGCAGAACTTTAGGTCAAATACAAAACCATACCTTGAAGGGACCTAAAGTCATGTTGCTGCTGCAAGGGGTAATTCCATGCTTTTCTTCTCATTCCTAAATTCTCCCCTGCTCTTTTATTTGGGACTTTTTCTTTATTCTAGCACTGGTGCTCAGCCAGGGGTACAGCCATCCCAGAGAAGAACAGCAGTGCTAGCACAGAAAGCGGGAACGGGACTGCACACCCATAGGTGTTTGGGGCAGGGGGACAGAACAGGACACTCCCTTTGTGGAAGACCTGGGTGAAGACAACAGGAAATCCACACCGACACAGACAAGTCACATCTACTACACATCAGCTCACCCACAGCTCATCTGTGCATCCTCTTATCCCACAGCAGGGAAGCCATCTGAATTTCTACTCCCCCAGCTGGGAAAGGATAATTAAAGTGAGCTTTTCTTTTTTTAAACTGAGCTTTTACACAAGGTCAAACATAATTCACAGCAGAATTCAGCCATATAAGCGTGCTACTGCAAAAACCAAAATAAGCAGCATTTGGAAACAAGGTTCCTAACATCCAACCCTGAGAAGTAAACCAACAGCAAAAACATTACAAATCCAAAGAATTTTTTTTTTTTTTTTCCTTTCTGATAAACCAGATCCAGTAACTGGGTAAACAACAAGTCACATATTTCTCACTAGAACCAGCCATCTTTGACTTGGGCCATTTGTGCTGTATCAGAACCACAAACACACCTTTGTTATGCTCCTTCTGTTTAGGGACAGGGACACAGAATCTCAAGAAGTCTGCCTGGCATTTTCAAGAGAAAAAGGTCACCAGGCTGATTATTTATAACACCACTGCCACTTTTGCAGCAACCTATTTTACTTTGTTTACTTTACTCCCATCTCTTTTCTCTGGCAAAAATCTTTATTTATTAGGCAAGATGGCTGTGGATCCATCTGGCAATTCTTATATCTCTTCATCTTGAAGAAAATAGTTAATTTAACATTCGTAAAATCACATCTTTACTTGTGCTTTGTAAAAATCAGCCCTTTAATAGGTCTTAACGAAGCAAAGAAACAGCTGCATTGAAAAGCTATTTGCAATCCAAAAATACAAGCTGATGGTATTCAAAAGAGCTATGGACTGAAGAAACCAGTTTGTTCCATGCACATTTCTCTCCCATCTTCCATGAAACCCAACAGAGCCAATAAACCACAATTTCTGCCCATTCCAATTGCCATGAGAGATGGGATAATATCCTAATGGAGACTGATGATTCACACTCTTAGTGTAAGATACGTTACAGCAAACTGGCCAGCAGTAAGGGACAGATCACTGCATAGCAGCAAAAGCTATCAAGAGCAAAGAACCGAAAGCCATAAACAAAAGTTATTTTAACACTACAATAACCAGAAACTGACGATGTCAAAAAGAGAAATGCAGCAGGTCAAAATTCAACCGTTATCTGTTGGTTCACAACAAGCATTTGGACCTGAAGAAAACACCAGAGCTTTGTGGCAATACAACTTTACATACAGCAATGCACCACGAAGTGGCCAGACCTCCAACCATGACAACAATCACATACAGTGTCCTCTGCTCCTAAACCTGCCTGAAGGCTTCCCAGAAATTTCAGAAAGAACTGCTGGTCTCCAAATACTGCAGGTCCCCGAATACCTCTGAGAAGTGGGCTTTGGGAACCAAAGCCTGGGCCACCGCTGAGACCCATGTCTCTGGCTCCAATCAGTCCAAGTTGGCCTCACCGTAGAAGGCTTTTTCTCTCAAACTTTTCCATTCTTTTTGAAATGAAAAAGATTATTCAAGGCTTCGTCCTTCCCCCAGGACATGCAGGAGCCTTTCACCAGGATCACTGCCAAAGAGTAAGGCAAATTGTAATTCTGGAAATGCCTATGCTCCTATCTGACATCCTAAAACCTAAAAAGTATCTAGAAAGTGTGTTGAGGAGAGGTTTTACCCCCACATACAAGCGGCAGGAGAGAATAAAACAAACCACCTGCTCCTTATGTCTGCTTTAAGGTCATAGGAGAGTTATACAGAACGTGCCCCATCTCCAAACACATAATATTGCAGCCTTCAAATATATTCCTATTTGCTCTTTTTATTATCTAGAGAGAAACATGTAAGTTAAAATAAATGACTTGTTGGAATTCAACAACAGCTAAAGTGTGTCAGTTCCTCAAAATTAAATTAAAAAAAAACCACAAAGACTACTCAAAAAGCAATGAATGTGATGAGCCCATCACATACAAATGGAAACCAGCAAATGATACAGCAAAAAAACTACAGCAAGTAGCAAGTATGTATTATGGCTGCTAGGATGGGTATTTTATTAACACTCAAATACCTAAGAAACCAAAGCAAATGAACATTGGAAAAACCAGCTATGATTTCACATCCTGTAGTTTTGAAAGAAATATGCATTCTGCTGGGTTAAAAACAGTATTTTGTGGGCTTTACCTTAAAAAAAAACAAAAAAACAACTCCCCATGCTTCAGAGGAAGCAAGGGATTTGTTTCAGGCATGGGTTAGTCACATCCCAAAAATTCCAAGGGGCAGGTCCAATGTTAAAGGATGTTCTCAAACACAGCAACAAAACAGAAAACAAGAACATGTGCTTTCAGGTTTTTGAAATAATGCTGTGCTAATTTAAGGAGAAAGAAAGGGGAGGGGGCACAAGACAGCTCACATGCTCAAGTCCTGCTTTCTTCAGTATGAGACACTTTACCAGCAAAAAAAACCACCAAAACAAAACAAAAAAACCCAAACACCTAAACAAAACCAGCACCAGAGAGACCCAAGACAGCTTCCTTAAGTATATCATGTGAACAGAGTTCTTATCTCATTTTTCCACTTTTTGTTTTTAGAAAGATTTTTCTCTTGGAGATCGCAGCTGCCTCTATAGTTCCATATTTGGATTTATTAAATAATAAATAAGGCTGACTAAAGCTAGGAGTTTTCAGTCGAATGAGTAAGCATTAAATAATTTCTGTCTTAGAGAAACTGGTAGACTTCATTTTCTTTTGATTTCGATTACACACTGAAACAGTACCTCTGTGTTCACGGAATAAACACAATTCATTTCATTCACGCCTATTACACAGAGCTCTAAGTGCTTCTAATCTATCACTCTAAAAGGTTTAAGTTGCATTATAAGTAGAAGTTGCATTTTGAGTGATCTTTCCTAAAAAGACTTAAATCAAAAGTCTCTCCCTCATACCAGACAAGATAGTTAAAAGGAAAATCTCTTACAAACTGTATTATTTTTACATAGACACACACAGTTAAAGAACAATGGGTTCAAGGTTTAGACTTTTTTTAAAACTCATTATTTAAAAAACCTTTGTGCATGGCCACTATTTTGCACACATCACATGCTTAAACACATGCAAGAGACGAAAAATATATTTGAATTGGAGCAATCTTCTATTTTATCTTTTCTAAAACATTACTTGTAGAGAAGGGCAAAGATAGCTAACTAAAAATGGTATTTTTAAACAGTAATATTATTTCTACATTATGCTTGGACCACGTACTTTAATGCACACCACTTTGCTAGGAAAAGGCATAAGGTAGATGACACTGAGCTTTTTCAAGTAAATGAAGCTGTTTCACAGTCTGAAATCTCTGGCTGAGAATTAGCTCAGCAGAGTTTCCACAAGACCAGGACTTGAAACACCTTCTTCGGTCACATTAAGCCCACCAAGTACTACAGGGATCACTGAATTTCTTGAAACTGAAGGCTTTATATTAATAAACAAAAAAACTCACATACTTTTATTTTTTGTAGCAGTACATGCCAACTGCATCAAAACAAGCAAGCAGAAAGTCTGTCAAACCAGCAGCCGGCTGGCCTTATGCAATGCCACGTCTTAGCAAGCACACTTTTTTCTTTGTCTTGTTGTGTTTGGTATTTGGTTTTTTTTACTGTACCAAAAGTACTGGTCGTCTCTGGTGATACTACCTCCTTCGCTGGCTGCTCAAGTGGTATCAGTGGTTTAGGATATCTGGATGCTACAACAAGTTTTCAAAAGCAATAAAACAGCAATAAGTCAGTATTTAGAATCTTCCAAGCAACACTGGCATATGCTCCAGCAAGGAAAAAACCTGTATAAACTCTAAGATGACAGGATTTCTCTAGGTCTTGCACCAATTCCACTGGAGCATTTGCAGGCTCTCCTCTGCAAAAACGTATGGAAAAGTTTCTGCATTTAAGCAGAGAAGCCAGACTAGAACCTGCTCCAAGTTATACAAGCAAGTAAAATTCCAAAATATTTAAGAAAACTAAACCACAAGCGTAAAATCTTCTAATAATTAAGCACTAAATGCATGACCCTGTCCCAAAGCACCATCTATATTAGCAGGAATAGAATATGCCTCACAAATGGACTTTAAAGCAGAAACAGTATTACCAAATTTATTCAAAGCTAAAATTTTATGATTTTTTTCTATATAGTTAACATTTCCATAAGGCACTATGTGTGTATTGAGATGACAACACGATGAAAAATTCAACTTCCCCAAACTACCTAAATTTGTGGTTTTATTGTGACTTAAAGGAAGTCCAAATAAATCATAGCCATCCATTTGAAACAAAGCTTAAACAGGAAGAAGCATTGCAATAAAGACATGCAATGTCTGATTGACTAATGCACCACTGTAAGTGCTAGAACGAACAACAGAAATGGAGATTTTTCTACTGCCCAGTAGTACAATTTGGAGGTGAGGTTTTGGTTGTGCATTTTTTGCTTTGGAGTTTTCGGATTTGGTTGGGTTTTTTAACTATATTTTAATTTTTGAAAGCTTCCTTGGGGAATAGGGCATACCCCTCAACAGGGCTTCAGAAGTATTAAATCTCTTAACTGAGGCATCCCCATGCAGTGTCCAGACCTTCCCATGTATTTTGTCAGCATAAGGGGCATCCATATTCTTGAGACGGGATGTAAGAAAAGATAATCTCAAAAAAAATAATAATAATTAACTAAATTTCATAGTAAGTGAGAAGCTGATCTAGGGATAAAAAGGGGATGGAACTCCCACCTCTACCTGTTACTCAATAGAGTAGTTGCAGGGTTCACTTCATCAACCAGCCTTATGCCTGGTCACAACATCTACGTAAACACTGCGAGCTGTCAGCACCCCGAGAATCCAGCTTTCACCAGATGGGCTCCATCCCAGCTCCTCAAAGAGGGCAGGAGGCAGAGCCCTGCTCCTGCTCTTCCACAGCGAGGCCTGGGAAAGCCACAGCGGGTTTATGCATCAAGTATTCAGACACAGAAGCACATGACAGCTAAGGGACTGATTTCTCCCTCTCTTCACTAAGGATTAAGAAAAATAGTGTCAGAGCAACAAGATATAACTCATATTCCAGACTCCTTTTTTTATATTTTTTTTTCCTGAAATAATGGCATCAATTTCAAGTAAATTGCTAGGATTTAATATTAGTGTTAACTGACACGTAGGTTGAGAAGTCTTTTATAATTGCTTATTTTTATCAAATAAAATACTTTACATTACACAGATGACCACCATTTGAGAACAGAACAGTTTAATGTGCAGATTTTAAAGAAAACGATCAGTAGAGTCTGCGTAGCATTCTTCCTTCTGCACTCTGCATTCACCAGAGGGGTGAGTGAT
>JAHREE010000563.1:17182525-17216159 GCA_033628505.1 Tringa tobata
CCCCGGGGCCAACGGGCCTCAGCCTGTGAGGGGCGTAAATGGGGGTCTTAGGGACGCTGTGCCCTCCGAACCCCGGCGCCTTGGCGAAGCTCCCCAGCCTTTTAGCGTTCCGTGCTGAGGGACATCAGTTGTTGGGCGCGAATAAGTTAACTATTCATTAGAGTAAATTAGGGTTATAATACGGTGTGGTTATTAGTACTCCAGTTAGCAGGAGTAGCGAGATTTGCTGAAGCCTCTAGGCCGCGATGAGAGTTATTTTTCTTAGTGATCTTCCCAGCAGCTGGTACAGCCCCGCGTTTAGTTTTCCAGTACGGGAAGGATGTTGATATCACGCTGGTGGTTTGGTAGCTTTTTTTGCCCAAGTCTGGGACTCTTCAGTTCTCCCATGTTCCGCCAGGTGCACAAGGAGCTTAAACCAGAGGATTCAGAGGCTCCAACCCTCAGCTGAAACTGCAAATTAAAAAGATAAGAGCCTGCCTGGACACAGGAAAAGAATCCAGTTGGATGTTAGAAGACCCCTGACCAAAAATCACCATTGGACTAAAAGGTGCATGGTCAGTGTGAGGAGCAGGTGTGTAGATCACAAGCGTATAATTGCCCAGGGATTTCTTTTTTCGGGGTCCCTCCCTTCAGAGGCACCCAGCCTGCGCTGCCCTCGCTGCTGTACCTTCTAATTAAATTCATTATTTTATAAAATCCGACGCCTGGGACTCTGCTGTGAGAAACCTAAGGTTGAGCCCGAAGAATGAGGAACTGCCTGAGAGTGTGTGTGTGTGTGTGCATGACACCATGAATGGTGTGTGAATGCTCGTGTGTGTGTGTGTGTGTGCATGATGCCATGAATGCTGTGTGAATGCTCGTGTGTGTGTGTGTGTATGACACCATGAATGGTGTGTGAATGCTCATGTGTGTGTGTGTGTGTGTGTGTATGACACCATGAATGGTGTGTGAATGCTCGTGTGTGTGTGTGTGTGTGTGTGTGTATGACACCATGAATGGTGTGTGAATGCTCATGTGTGTGTGTGTGTGTGTGTATGACACCATGAATGGTGTGTGAATGCTCGGGCAGTGGCTTCCCCCGTCACTGAGGTACCGATAAGCCCACAGGACTTCTCTGCAGCAACCAAAGGCATCCCCAGCCTCCAGCATCCTACCAGAATAACCGAAACAAGGTTTTGGTTGTCTTGCCCATTTTCCAGGCCTTTGCCTTGGGGTATTGCTGTGTTGCAACATCCGTTTTTTGGTTTAGTACACTTCAGCTCCATACAGCATTTGTTTGGGTTTTATGTAATTAATTGGCAGGCATTGTGTTTGAACCACCCAGAATGGTTATTTTTTTAAAAATTCGCATTTAAGGATGCAGTTTACATCTTGAAGGAATGGAAAAAAATTTAAAACCAGATTTTAAGTGTTCTGCTGCACGGTCTGAAGGCTTCTGTGGTACGTATGCCATCCTAGGTGTTCATCCAATTTTTGTTTCTTCAAAATACTGTATTCAAAAAGTATGAGATTTTGTGATTAGACCGCAAAGAACCTAAATAACCACATCCACAAGGGACTAATGTATTGTATGCCTAGTTCATTTAATACTAAGGTAAGCAACTTCTGGAGGCACTCAAAACATCGCTCTACATCTAGCTCTTACGGTACCAAAAGTAGCAGACTTCTGGAGAGAGGGTATCCATCCAGGGGGGTCTGCTGCCTTCCTGGAGGGAGGCAAGCAGAAAGTTTTAACTTCTCCCTGCTCCTTTCTCTGCATGGAGAAGTTAAAATTTTAAATGAAAAAGCCATGTTTTGCCTTCGGTTCCACTGCTGCAGTGTTAATGCATGGTATAAAGACAAGGATCTCATGATCAACAGAGGTATCTTAAATAGATTATGCGTTCAATATTATGGATATTTATCTATAGTGTCTGTACTGTAGAGAGGGAGAAGAAAACAAGTGCAGAAATATGTCATAAAAACCTGGATATATGATTTTATAATTTTCATCCTGTTGGAGAAATAGTGGATGTAGATGAGTGTTGGCTGTTATTTCCAGTTAATTGGGGTTTTGCCATGCAGCTAATAGATCCTGACCCTTGAGACAATAGATTTTTTTACAGTTCTGTAACTCTTTTTTCTAGTGTTTACTCCTGATGCAGAGCCACTAAGGCTTTGATGATCCTCAGAACTGTACGTACCTTCCCAGGCATTTTATTGAAAAAATGGTATCCTCTGCTACTCTCCAGGGGCAACGTAGTTTTCACTTCAAGACAACTGTAACAACAGAGTTCATAAAAGTGTTCAAAGATGGTGTTAAAATTTTCTTAATCAAATAGTTTTTTCAATAAAAATGTATGCTTCCACACAGAAAGGCGGGGCATGCAACAGGAGTGTCAAACACCTGAAAAAACATCATCTGAAAAATAAGGAAAATACAAGCTTTCCAGATGCCAAACCTTTAATACTTCAATCTGACATATTTCTGATTGTTTATGATATATATTACATTTGGTTTTATATTCACATAGCTTGATTACACCAGACCACAAAGGCAGAACAAAGAAAGAACACTGTTACCTGGCAAAAAAGGAGATATCTGTCTTTCCAAATAATGCAGCCAACGCCAACCACGCTGTCCATCTACTGCAAAAGGTGGTTGCGTTTGGATTATTCTTGGGGTGTTCGGACAGTACTCAAACCATTGCAGCCATTTTCAGACACTGAAGAAGAGAGGTTTTTCATCTGGAGGGGCTGGCAGTCTGTCGTGCCAGCCTCCAAAGGGTTTTCTTACAGATGGGACCCTGTGCCAGCCTGGGTCTCTGATGAAATGAACAGGAAATGATTGACAATGAACAGGGAGTTTCTAACACAGGCTTTAAGTATTTGCTCTATAGGAATATGAGCTGCCCAGAGAGGTGCAAGGGCCTTATTTAAGAAGACATAATACAATACTATTACAAAAATAAAGTTGTTAGTTGTATGTCAAGATAGAGATGAGGGTTTAGCAGACTGTGAATTCTTCCGTGGGCAGCAGCTGTGGCTTATGCCTTTCCAAGCCTTTAAAACTGCATTGAACAAATTGGAATAAGAATGTCTTCAGAGGGACTGTTCTGTAGTGCCAGGAAAAGAACTAGATAACCTAATAGGTTTTTTCCATAATTCTTTATTGGAACTTTTATTTTGTGAAAAAGTGAAATTGAAGCCATTGGCTAAACTGACACTTTCATTAATCAGGCTGTCTGTTTAACTCAATTCAGCAGGTGGTGTACAGTAACTTTCATTAGTCCCTGACACTCCAGCAGAGCTTGTGAACCTGCTGAAATGCATATTTTTCACAATGTTCTGAAAAATGCAGGAGTTTCCCTTTATTTTCTTGTTTTCTTGCTGGTAGGTTAATTTTCTCCTAACATGATTTGTTTTATGAGTGACCAAACTAATAAAGCTGGTTTATACACCAACTAACAGAAGTAGGAGGAAATTGTTTAAAATACTACATGGAAAATTTGGCAACGTTTTGCTCTAAAAGCTAGAAAAAAATGTTTATGAAGGAATCAGCAAAAATGTGCCACCAATTAACAGAATTTCTGCGAGGCTTTCTACAGGCTGCAGAGCTGAGAGACAAGTCTTTTTGTGGAGATTGGCAAGAAATGTTAGGTGGCTGTCTTCCTATATAAATATTGGGTGCACATTAATAATTATAGTTTTATGTGGTGAAGTAAGAGAGTATTAGTCATGAAGGAACTTTCTATAAAAGGAGTAATATGATTTCCCTGCCCAGTGTAAAGGTAAGTATTGTTAGCTAAGGCGAGACCAAGATTTAAAGGTTGGTAAATTTTTGATACCATAAAATTGAACTATGTATGGTTTGTGTTTTACCAGTGAAGTACTATATATAGGCAGGTCCAAATTTCTAGGAAATGTGCAGATAAATAGCTCCAGAGAGGCACAGGAAGCTACCATTCTTTTGCCTCGCATACCTTGAAAAGGCGCGGCCAGCAGGATCTGATCCTGCAGTGTTTGTGTGCTGGCAAACAGAGGAACCCACAGAGAAAGCCACGAGATCCTCACTTACAAATCATAAAATCATAGCATTGTTTAGGTTGGAAAAAACCTTTAAAATCATCAAGTCCATCTGTTAACACTTCCAAGTCCATGACTAAACCATGTCCCTCAGCACCACATCTACACGTCTTTTAAATACCCTCAGGGGTGGTGACTCCACCACTTCCCTGGGCACCCTGTTCCAATGCTTGACAACAGTTTCAGTAAAGAAAGTTTTCCTAATATCCAATCGAAACCTCCTCTTGTGCAATGTGAGGCAGTTTCCTTTTATCCTATCACCTGTTACTTGGGAGAAGAGACCAACCCCCACCTGTCTACAACCTCCTTTCAGGTAGTTATAGAGAGCGATAAGGTCTCCCCTCAGCCTCCTTTTCTCCAGGCTAAACAACCCCAGTTCCCTCAGTCTACTGGTTTTGGCTGAGATACAGTTACATTTCTTCATAGTAGCTCATATGGGGCTTTGTTTTGGATTTTTGTTGAAAACAGTGTTGATAACATGCTGGTGTTTTAATTATTGCTGGGCAGTTTTAATTATTGCAAGGGCTTTTCTGCTTCTCATCTTGTTCATCTAAATTATTTCATTTTTTTAACATTCGAGAAGCAGAGAGGCACCTGTGTGGTTTAAACAAAGCTGCGGATCATGGCAGGCAGTCACTAAAGTCAGTTCCTCCTGAACACTATCCCTGAAAGGGTTAGTATGTTTTAAGATTTATAAACATGGCGTTATCAAATACCAGATGAGAAGTTACACTTTTTCTTTCTTTCTTTCAGGGTAAATGCTTTTAGAATATTGTATTCAGCTACAGTGTCCTCAGTCAAAGATAAATTGCACAAAGCTCAAAAAACTGTTGGGAAAGAGAATTATTAAAGGTTTGGAAAAATGCTTCTTAGAGACTCCAAAGATTGATTTATTTGCATTATTAACTGGAAGTTGGAGGGTTAAACATAAAGATAGTCTCTAAGTAACTCACTTTATAAAATAACATTTTCAGCACACAATAAAATTATATATGACAGTCACATCCATTAATGTATATTGATGTATGGCAAGTCTTGAAGCTGAAACTAGGCAGAATCAGACTGCTGTATGAAATTTTAGCCATGAAAATAATTAACAACTGGAACAACTTTCTAAAGGTTTTTTTCTAAAAGATGGGATCTGCTTCATATAATAATTAAGTGAAGTCTTAGCTTAGACGAGGTCTTAGCTCTTCCTTTAACTTAGAAGAGCCAAAAGTAGGTGTTTACTATAATTCCTCCCACATTTATAATAAATGGCTGCACGGCACTTCTACAAATGAGTCCTGGAGTTTTTCACACCAAACATGATGGAAGACTTTGCCCTTTGTCCTCCAGTATTTGTGTTCCACTTGGAAAAGAGAAAAGATCATCCTCTGATTTCAAAAAAATCATCTAGGTGGTCTCAAATTGTCTTAGGGAATTTCCACTGTACAGAGGGTCTCCCGCATTAGTGAAAAGCTGAGACTGTCATCAGGGGGCACCTGAACATACTTTCAGGTTTGTAGCATTCATTTTGGGGTATATAAAAACGTGGAGCATGAACTGGAGTGGCTGCCCTGCTGTGAGGACCGAGCAGCTCCTGCACAGCTCTGTCTGGAGTCAGGTGAACGAACAGACGCTGTAAAGCACCTTTGCCCAGAACCTCCACCTGGCCCCCGAGCACTGGGGTAGTGTATCACGCAAAGGATGGTGTACCATTACCTTGCCTTTGAAGCATGGAAAAAAGATAAAGCTTTCAAAGCATTACGAAGCACTTGGATTAGGACCTTGGACACATTCACCACTTTGCGGCATAAAATGGGTGAAATCACCTATGGTGACCCCATCTTGATAATTTTTTGCTGTGATTAAAGCAGCTGTTCCCTTATGCTATATAAAACATTTCCATCAGCATTAACCATGTTGCCCCTTGATCCTGTTTACCTTTGTTGAACAAAGCTAATTAGTGACACAAGATAAGAGTTAAATACCACCGAAAGGGCAGCCCAAGATGTCGTTTAGCCCATTTATGCAGTCAGTGAAAGGGGTGATGAACAAGAGCTTTGTTACTCCTCACCAGAATTTTTCAGGCAGTTTTGTATCACAGATTTCTCTGTCTTCCTTCTTTTTCCTCTTCATTGTTTGCCTTCTTTCTCACTTTCTACTCTATGAGTCTTCCACCCACATTATCCCATTAACTTACTCAGCCTGGCTCTTCCCAATCTACTACTTTAAATGAACCTATGGCTGCTTTTTGGAGGTTTTCACCAATCCACTCTTACTCCTTGCTGGTTCCCTCTTTTTCCAGTTTAAATCATTCTTGCCAACCCTGCTGAAGTCCCCTGGCTCCAAAACTCAATCCTTTTGCCTTTCTCCAACAAGAACCAAGCACATCCTCAAGCAACCCGTCTTCCACTTGAGCATGCAAATTGTTAGCTCAGTCCTACCTTCCTTCTCTTCAACATATGTATGTTTTAGATTTAGGCCTCTAGAGAATCTATGCACAGGTCTGAGGTACATGTATTATATTCAAGTCCCCAACCACGCAGTATCCAACTGCCTTCCCCAGGACTTCAGTGCTGGTCAGTCCCTCTTTAGATAACACTCCTTTTCAGGCTAATAGTACTCACTCTTCAGCTGGACAGGAATGAAGACAGACGGGTTCCTTTAAGCCACGCCACAAACTCCCATGTTTCCTTGCTTGGCTTTGTGAAATGGTTGGTTGAGTGTCCCAGCAGCAACTGCAGAAAAGGCAGAGCAAAAGAAAGACTAAGACGAAATAATGTCCAGGTCTAAAGTAAAAGTTATTCTACCAATGCCTAACACAGGTAGATTCTTGTAGCAGCTGGTCAACCTCCTTGGCTCCTTGAAGAAGTGCAACAGTGTAATACAACATCTTTCTCTCCAGTAAATCTTTAGGAAAAATTGCTGCCACATTTTCCTTTCTACTTTCTTTAATTCCTTGCCTTTCTTTTGATTCCTCTTTACCACCTTTCACCTCTGAAATCATAGTGGATATGATAATTAATTTTCTTTTCATGGGGATAGGTATATATTTGAAAATCCTTCTCCTCCATTCTTTGTGTTTGTCAGGAAAGCGTGTTGTGACTTCATCTTCCCATAGTTTCCTTCAGTAATGATGGCAGGCTAAATACCTTCTACCGAGGTCCCCAGTGCCATATTTTCAATCTCCATTTACTCATTTATTGATAAATAAGTTGCTACTTAAAGCTGCCTTGTTATACAAAAGCAATTATGATTATAAACCATGATAATGTCATGGGCCGACTCTATAATTGTAAGATTTCATAGCCTCAAATCATTTTAAAATTTCCATTTTAGAAGTCACATGATATATTGAGTTCTGTGAATACAAATTAGGATGCCAACCAATTAACTCATTCTATCACATAGATAGTTTTCAAGAAGGAAAAAAGCAGGTGTGAACTGCCAAAATAATTCAACATCTTATTGTAAAATTATTTGTATTCTTATTGTCTGAAAGCTTGAGAGTCTTCTAAACCAGTGAACGAACTCATTTCTCAGCAGGGTCACATGCGTATTAAATTAAAAAAACAAATAAATAATCAGAATAGATTAGAATCCACATTTAGAACTTTCCTGGTGAATAGCTGTTGTGCAGATTTAACTGCTTGATTAATTCATTAGGAGAGTGGCAATGAATTTTTAATTACTATCTATTTAAATTTCACTTATGCTTGCATTGGTCCAGCGAGATCTTCAACATTGCATAATCTTGATGATAGTTTACACTAATATTTCATTCACCAATGGAAAGAAAAGGCTACAGGCAGTTCATAATAAATATATGGATATAGTCATGTCCCAAGTGTACAAGTGACTGTCAAATGCTAAATACACCATCACACTAAATGGTGTTTTTAACAGATGTTTTTATGTTATGGTGGTTTTGTTTCTAATTAATCACTTAATTTCTATACAGATGAATAAAGATAAAAAAATTGAAAGTCTTGATTCCTTTTTCCCCTAGCAATAAGAAAATAAACTTGCTAAGAATGGGAGTTACAAGGTAGAGAGCTTTTTTAGTAAACTTACCACTTACAGAAAAGAATGGAATATGCATGTTATGCCTGCATGACTGTCTCCTGTGCAGATAAAATAGTGATGAGTAACTCCAGCCAACTGGTTAGTGTTGTATTCAACCTACTATCAATTGGACTATGAGAGGAGGCAACTAGAGATTCGTTGCAAAGAGAAACTTCTTCACTTCCAGAAAACCAGATGCAAATGCCAAATAAATCAGTAATGACCAGAAGTCACTGCTTTGCAATGACTGGACCAGTACCACGGCCTAAGCTCATTCCTGAACAACATCATTTTGTATCGAAATAGAAACAATCTTAATTGTCAGAAGTATCTGTGTGGATACAGAGTCAGAGACTGATGTTCACTGTTGCTAAGGGTTCACTGTTGGCAATCCCTTAGAGTGCTCTTGCTCCACCACTGGTGTGAATAAAGCAGGGTTACCAGGAGCAAGCTCTGAAGTCTTGCCTTGGCCCTAGATTCAAAATGACCCAGTGAAGCTGATATATTTTCTAAATGAACAGAAGGAAGAACCTGGTTCCATTCCCAAAATTTGGATATACCAGCCGTATCCAGGAGACCTGAACAAGCTGTTGACAGATGGAAATCTCCTCCTAAACTCACAGGCAAGGGCAGAAAACTGGCAATACTCATTGTAGCCAAACATGAGGGTTTGGGCAGCATATCTTGGCTCCATTCCTTGTGTTCTCTTGAGGTCCACTCTCACCCTTTATTTCTTCCCTGTGCTGTTGCTGAGAGCGCTGCTATAAACCAATATACAGAGTATGAAACCTGTCCTCTGCAAGCTATTTAAGAAAACGCTTTGGGCTAAAGAAGAGTCAGAATAAAGTAAGACACTTAGCAGAATGGCGTCAAAATTACATGTGAAAAAGTTGGAAAGGAGAATGAACATTCTGAGTTGGGAATGAAGCAAAACTTAAGTCACAAGCCACTTTACGTGGAGTTGTGGGGTTTCTTGTATTCAAGCAAAGGTCAAATATCAATCACTGTCAAAGATGAGATTTGGGAAGTAAAGGGACAAGAGGCTGCTTGAACAATGTCAAACCCAATGTTTTTTGCTCTCTCGCGCATCCTAAGCTATTTGTTTGGAAGATGTTAGAGTGGATACACAAACAAATCATGCTCTGCAATAAAGAAGAGTGCTTGCTGCCAGTCGTCTGCATCTTACCTGGGAAATCCAAGGATTTACCTTGCTTTGAAACTGCTTATATTTCTTTTGAATTTTTCAGCACCTTGATAACATGTAATAGAACATAATGCTGAATAAAGTGACCCATGTTCTCTCAGACAGAGAATTGCCACTGTTTGCAGTGGCTGAATTGTTCATTGCTTTGATTTTTTAAAGGAAAAAAATGGTAGGTCATCCTTGAGTCTATTTATTTCCAGAGTAATAGGCCATGATTTTTTTCTCTTTTGCTCTGAGTCTACAGCAAAGTTTCTTTGAATTAATTTATTTTCAAATATGGGAAATATGGGTTGAATAAATAAAAAGAATATGCACGTAGGCATAAAAGGTGCTACAACATCTGAAAACATGTTTATTGATTTATTGACCTGTTTTCCTCAGGTACTTTAATACCATACAGAAATTCTTTCCAAGAAGATTTTTCTGTTAAAAGAAATAACAGATGGGGAGGGAATAAATTGCCTTTGTGGGAATTTATGTGTTCCATAGATATTTGTATTTGGTCAACAAACAGAGGGTTTGAGTCAAACTTTTAGGTGCCTGAAGGTAAATAGGCTCTGTGGAGCTATGACACTTCTATCACCCAATGTAACACCCCAGAACCATTCAGTTTATAGTATTGCTTTAACAGGAAAATGAACCATGAGTTTATATTTCTATTTTTGTTTCTCTGTTTGTTTGTTTTATTCCACTGTCTTTTTATATGTTTGCACAATTACAAGAGATAAAGATCTTATTTTCAAAAAACTTTTCCCCCAGCAATGCTCCTCAGTATTTAAGACTGCTTGCCCATAGCAAGGACAGCCAGTCTGTCCTGCCTGATTTCTTTACAACTTGTAATCCAAGAAGCTATCGATTTTGTTTTATTACTGTGCTTCAGTATTGCCCAGACCTCAACGATCTCTGCCGGGCATGCTAGGTCATCTGGTTCTTGCATTTCAGCTTTGTGCTGCCTCTTGGACGTTTACCTCTTACTCCCTGAAGCCTACGTGATCTGGATCAACAACATGAACTTTACAGTTTTGACTCTGGCTTGCCCTTGTTGACTTCCTGTCAGCCTCCTTAGCCTGGCTGAGCTGTAGCTCCCCTCCTGGGCTTTACTGCCTCAACTGCAGATTTCCATGGACTATGGAGCCGAGAGGTACCAGTTCAGACTTAGACATCTAACTTTTTAAATATCTTTGGTTCCATCTACAGTGTAGGTGTCTGTGTGTAGGTGTCTGGGCTCCTGGCATAGACAGGAAGGGATGCAGAGGCCTCCGGAGGGCAACTCACCTTACTTACCTTAGAGGCCTGTCTGATGATGAGCTTATCCACCCCCCACTCGTGCCTGGTTATCAGCACAGACTGTAAAGGGAACTGGGAGTGACTGTGGCTTAAATGCTTAATTTCCAGATGCATACACTTTAGCAGATGAGTATTACTCAAAACCATCTTTAAAGCACAGACACACTTTTTCTCAGAATCTACTTTACTTTTACTTACTCCGCTTTTTCTTCTGCAATCCCTGGGTAGGATTTTAAACTGGTCAGCAGAGCGCTTGCTCTCCAGCAGGAAATAAATCCACAGGGCAACAGGACGTGGGCTCAGTGCATGGATTTCAGTCGGTCTACCCATTTGTGCAGAAGGAGAGAACCTGCATATTGTACCAGGCACAAGGCAGAAGGTAAGTTCCACAATCCAGACTAACTTCATTCATGTTTATCCTGTTCTTTTATGCTCTTCACTCTCAAATTAATCCAGAACGCAAACTTCACTTGTGAGTACAAATTGCTATCAGAAGAACAACAAATATTTTTTCTGAATACTGCGTATTTTAGCCAGAAAACATATTAATAGGCCTTTGTATATGAACTATAACTGAGAGAGAAACAACTGCTACTCTAGAAGTTGCTAGGCATGATGCACCATAGGAGCTATTTGTTGACAGCAAGCATTGTTATTTTCTGCTGTATTGCCACTAACAAATGTGATTTTAAAGTGGTTTACAAAATTATTCCTGTGAAGGGTTTGAAAGCACATAGTGCTTGACAAAAATAGGTGGTAATGCAGACACAACGCTAAGGACCCAAGGCAAATGTTCATCTGTAGACATATTATGGAGATGGTGTTCTCCAGAGAAGCAGCTTCCAAACTGGAGGCTGCAGTGCCACTTAGAAATGTAAGTGGAATCACGAGCAGAAGTTTTGCTCTCGGAGCGGCTATAAGCAAACTAAACAATCAGTAACATAGCACTGGTAATGTCAGTCATCACAACACAATTTTTCCAGATTTCTGTCTCTCCCATATGCAAGGTAATTATCTCATTATATAAAGGATCAATTCTTGCATATGTATGACCAAAAAAAAAATGCACTGGCTGTTCACTTGTGTTCATTGTGTTTATCATCTCTTCCTTTTTGCAATTCTATAAGATTACTATGCTTTCTTTTAGAAAAAATACTTGACAAGGCACAGATACCCGTGAACTTGAGATTTGAGACTTCATTTTTTAACATGTGGTACATAACCCATAAAATCAGGATATGAAATTAAATTTTTCAGAAGAAGCAATCTGAAGTCTAGTAACGAACAAGGATTTTTTTAGTAAATTGGCAGTGTATATCAGACCCCACAAAGTCCATGTGAAGAGTTTCGGAACAGGACAATATTGGATTCCTAACAGTAGAAATTGCCTTTGTTTTCCACAGCACACTTAGTGGCAGTTGTTACTTTCATGGCTGGGTAATTTCATTCCCAAAGCATGGCCGGCCAAAGAGATCTATAAACACATATAAAGCATTTTGGGGGTAGAATACAAGAAGAGCAAATTGTTACACATCTGTAAACTGGGAATAGCTTCAGAGGATCAGCATCAAAATACTTCTATGGTTTTTTTTTGATCCAATCTCTGTTAGCCATTTCTCACTTACCTACAACTCTTGCTTAGGTTCAACATACGGAGGACACTGGACACTTTAAAATGAGCCTACAGCCTGCACCTAAATCAGAGGTTTGCTCAGAAAGTTGTACTGCTTCCTCTTTACAAAATACTTTCTAGTTTATGTTCTTTTTTTTTCATTATTGTTTGGGGCTTGTATAGTACATTCTGTTAATATTTTCAAGGCTTTTACCATAATCACAACGACTAGAAATTTACATAAAAGGCCAAAAATAGACACTATTGTGTAAACGTTAGACTTGAGCTCTCAAAACCCCTGCTCTGTGTCATAAGAATCATATTAAAACTATTAGCATTTGCCAAGATAAGGGTTTTACTATATATTAGGGAGACCTTGAAACTGCTTGCACACAAATTTTGGGTTAAGCAAACCAAAGTGCTACTGGTCTCATCAGCTTCAAATGACATTAGGGGGATCCTCAACACATCTGAAGATCTGAGAGCAACTGAGACACCAGAACATAAGGGTTATGTGTACTCTAATTCAAAGGTCGGGGTACTTACAGAGTTACCTGATAGTTCACGTGCAAATTTTGACTTTACAATTCTGGTTGTAAATACTGTTTATAATCAAATGAGTAAATTAAGGTCCCTAGAAGTGTTCTGAACAAACTATGCCAAATTGCCAAACTGTCTAGATAATTAAACTTTCTGTCTTAATGGATTTCTGAATGCATTTGATCTTAAATGCAGATCTAAGACTTGAACACTAAGGTTAACTTTCTACCACACATGCTGCTAGTATTTGACAAAAACAAGATCAAAGGATTAATTTTTTTATTACGATAAGGCCCTTTAAACCACATTGACAATGTAAAACATCTATACAATTCAGGGAAATGAAATCTCCACCCTTTAAAAGCCCTATTACTCTCCTATTGTCCAATAAAAGGATCTTATTGTAAAAGAAAATTTAAGGGCCAAGAATCTAATTGAGAAAAAGGCAAATCTTCATGAGCTCTATACAGCTGTAACACCATCAGCCAGGATCATCTAGAAATTTGCATAGTCTCATATAAAATATGAAATGATGTATAAAATATGTTACAGAACTTGTTTTGAATTCTACTTGCATATGCACTTTACCTCTAGGCGTGTTCTCTCTTGTCTTGGAAGATCTGACTGAAACTTCTCTTTTTTCCATCCCGTTCTCAGCAAATCATCAGGAAGGGTATTGCTCAATAGCAGATGTAACAGTCAAAGAAAAATTACAGCCTTTGTAGGATTCCTTAATAATCATAAAGTTAAAGAAAAAAAAGTGGCTTAGTATATAGAAATATATTATAAGGATCCAATTACATAGAACTATAAAATTAATGCCAAATAGGTAAAATTCTATGGGTAGAAGTATGGGACAACATACATATTCATGAGAATGTAATGCATAATCATCTGTAAGGATTAAATTACCAGTAGTATTTTTTAATTTGTCTTCCTGGTTCAAAATATCCGCAGAGGGAATAAGGCCTGGCTCAGAGAGCTTTGTGCCAGAGAAGTCTGGCATTGGCCATCCTATCAATAACCTTGATACTGAAACCATTATGAAATGCTAGAGATAAGAATACACAGCAACCAAGGACTCACAGGTAAATTTTCCTCTTGCCGCTCTGATAACACTTTTATATAGCTCTTTATACTTCTAAAGAGGTAGATAAACATCAGTGAATTAATTCTCACTAGAAGGAGGTGCTTCCCCTTCATTTTACAAGCAATGAAGACACTAATAGTGAGTCACTGATTTATGACCTGCCCAGTCTCATCCACCGCATGTGAGACTTACTCATTTGATTCCTTCTTCATCATCTCTGCTGTGGCACTTGTAGGTCGGGTGCCTGCTGTTACAGCTCCATCAACTCTCTCCTGTTTTCCGATCCCACACACCAGGTGCTGTGATCTCTTTGCCAGCTGCATCTTAGATCTCTTTACCAGGTGCAGGTTCTGTGTGGGGACCGGTGACCCACTCTGCTCTGCAGCTGTGGGCAATTTCCCAGCAGTGCCCCATGCCAGGGAGCCCTTCCAGAAGCCAAAGCCCTCAGCTGTCAATTTGCATCATGATTAATGATGTGGGCTTACCTCCTTGTGTGATCTGACACACAGGCATACAGCGCAGTCTCGGACCCTCTGGATGGATGGACAGCCCTGCCATGGGCACACATCATCAGACACAGAGTATTCCCATAGAAGAAATGTTAGACATTCCTTACTTGGAAATTCTATCAAAATATGAAAAATTCAAGCCAGGTTCAAAAGTATTTCAGTTAATCCTGCTTTTAAAGCCATTGAAGTTCCACTGCATGTTCCAAGCAGCCCAAATTAGCTTTAAAGCCATCTAAAAATGGCTTTAAAAATTCAGTTAAAAAAGTCCAAGCCAATTAAAGCTTTGTCTACACAATAGCTCCAACCAAATTTAAAATTGAGAAAGCATCTCCCCAGTGTGCAGTACGTTTCTAAGCACTGTAAGTAGCAATTGCATCTGCCCTGAAGTCTCAGCTTTGCCATAGTCCTACACAGAGTCCGCTAGAGGCCACCACCTCTCCATAGTAAAAGAGATGTTTCAATATAAACAACTTAAGTTAATAACAAATATTGATGCACTACACACATCTCCTTTTATCTACCCATTTATATATTTACGAATTAAAATGATCAAGTACCATAAAGTCTTCTCTACCATGCTTTGAGAGGGCCAGATTTGTTTCAGCCATGCAGGAGTTCTCTGTGCACTCTACATATGGTCTCGCTAGCAATGTGAACTCTACCTCTTTGCTGAAATAGCCCCTCTCAGCTGGTTACTCAGAATCCTGTAGCAAATTTAGATCCAAAGCCCATCTCCAGGCAGCCATCCAACTAAACTCAGCAGGGCTTTCCTCAAAACTGTGGCAAGGTTAAAGCACAGCTCCTTCCGGAGGCAGATTAAGGGTAGCTCTCACAAGCAGAGCCTAGCAAGAAAAAGCAGAGCTCTGGGGGAAAGGGTGACAAAGAGGAATGCATTTTAATAATTTCATTCATTTTTAGGCTTGTTATGGTCTCCATTGTGGAATACACAAAATCAATCCCATACGAGCTTAGGACAGATACAGGCAAAGGAGGAGCAGCTTCTGTAAGTGTTCTTTAATACAGGAAAATCACAATGCTAAAAACTGAGCCCTCTCCACAGAAAATACTTATTTAGAGACAACACAAATAAAGGTCTAGAGCATACCATACAGTAACATTCACAGCCAGGCTTTTTTTCTGAAAGAAAGTTTGGAAATTCCCCTTTTCCTCTTTTCCCCATTTACTTTAAAGATCTCTTCTTTATCTGACATTTGATTTGTCTATGATAAAAATGAGGGAGATTTTGGAGAGAAAGAACATGTGCTCTTTACTCTTAATAGAGATTTTCCACTCGGTTATTTTTGCATAGTCATGTGATGATGATTTGTAGACCACAAAGCTCTGAAGATCATTTCCTCCTCAGATGTTGGAGAAATCTACATTATTTCACTGGGAGCAAATGCTTCTGCATACTGATATTGGCATTTCACTACAACTAAAGAATCACAAGCTCAGATACAATGAACTGTCTGTAAAATTTCATTTCCAAACTGGCTGATCTCAGTGTTCCTCTTTAATTTCAAATTAAAGCTCCATTTGACCACCAAAACATGTAGCTCTTCATGCAATCATTCAAAATAGCAAACTTGAAAGTTTGTGATAAACTTGCAAAAATAAGTAATTTAAATAAAAAATCAGTTACATGATTTTAAAAACTTGTTTCTAGATCACAAGAGAATTATCATACCAAATCAGGGTACACCAGTTAGATGCTTGATTATCTTGTCCGATACCTGATTGTCATCAGTGAGAAAGACATTAGACAACAACATGAAAAGGACAGATGTCTTCTTAACCATATGCCGTTAACAGTTTCCTCGTCTCCTGAAACATAAAGGTTCATATCCATTTTCTATATTCATATCCATGTCCAAATCCTTGTCCACATATTTAGCTCTTTCCAGCTGAGTTGTTTCATTCAATGTCATCCAGCAGCAAAAATATATTAATATACCATACTACAATATAATATTTATATATATTGTAATGTAATAACAAACACATGAATGTATTAACATCACACTATAATGTAATATTTACTGATTCACTTTTCTTTGACCTTATCCCAGTTTAATGTGTTCCTGCTGTATAACTCTATTGTACATGTGTAAACAATAGGGAAACTCTTTTTTTGAAAGCCTCTGAAGTCCGTGAATGAAGACAATTTTCTCTCCACGGTAGATAATAAGATTCTTTCCCTGACTGGCTTTATGCAACTGCTTAGACGCAGTGCAGTGATTGAACTCAGCACCTCTCCTAACATACCTGTCCCCTCGCTTCTTTCATCTGTGACTAATGGTGTCACTGTTCTTCCTGCCACCCACACTTTCTAAACTGGGTGTCATTTGTTTGTTCCTTTTTTGGAACACTTCCTTTTCACCATCATCTTCATTAATACCAAATTTCTTATTCTCAACTTCACAGCCCTGCAGGATGCCTTTTTTTTTTTCCTTTTTTCCTTCTTCCCACATTCACTAACTATCCCAATTACTTTTGTGGTTTCATTCTCACAATTCAAGTCTCAGTATTAAATCTTAAAGAAGAAAGTCCACCAGCACAGCAGGGCCTTTCTCTGATGCTCCACTCAGGCTTCTGTCCTGCAGCATCAAGAGAAACAGCTGGATTTAGAAATACCTTTGGGCTTGCATGCATGGTCAGCCAGACATGTGTGCAGGCAGTAATATATAAATTGATGTTTTCTGTGGCTACAAATATTTCAGGAAGAGCAGATCACCCTTGAATTATTTTGATGTTGTGCTTGACATTTCATGTTATTTTTGTTACTTCTGGAGGAGGGAAGATGGTGAGAGGGAGTGAAACCTACTGCCAATATTTTTCCTCTGAAGGTTCGTGACATCTTTAGCATTAACTGTCTTCAAACACTCTAAATTTTGAGATAATCACTTTACTGTGCACAGTGTGCTGAAAGGAATAGTACAGCTTTATGCAGCTTTGGTCAATTATGAAATTCACAAGGTTATTTTTTGTACTGTGTGGTGGATTCAAACTTGCTGTTCTCTAAATTTTCTTACACTGGAATCTATTCAAAAATCGGACTGTTACTGCCAAAATTTTTTGTGGGCTTTCATCAGAACCAGAAAGATCTCATTAAAATGCATTTGTTCAGACTTAGTTTTTGATGTTACAGGATTCATTAGCATGTCAGCTGAATTCAAACACAAAAGAGGAATTTTGGTTATATGTGGAAATGAGACTTTTAAGTTTTACCTTATTTCCTATTTGGTTTTAGGATATCCCTGTGGAGAAAGAAGAAAGCAGCTTTCTCAGTCTTTGCTGTGGACACTCAGTTTTACAGATTCTAAATTGGTGGAACGTGCTCCTGCTTGTTTACTGACAGAAATATTCCATACTACATGAGTTCACTCCAAATCTCTTCTATTATCTGCCATGAAACTCCAGTGTCTATGTCAGTGATCCAGTATTAGCAGCTGACATGGTTTAAAAACAATCTAAAGAATTTATTCTTTCTCCTTAAAGTGGTTTTCTACTTCTGGGAAAGCAACAGAGGAACTTGAATATGTTACATTAGAGAGGAGACTCTCTGTGGCACGGGTGGAACTGCCAGGTGATACTCTGCAATAAAGTTATCCATGGTAAATTAAGGTGAGCCGCAATTCGCAGCCATCAGTTTTTGCAACACCTGACGAGTTAACGAAGACGATGGGTGAGCGGCATCGTTCAGATCTGTGTGCAGACATTACACTGGTCTGGAGACGGGAAAGGGGGCTGCGAAGGCTCACATCCATCAAGTGACGTGGAAACCACACCAAGAAGTATCAAAGCTGCTGCTGCAGCTCTCTCATCTTCCCCCAGGAGAACCACCTTGTCGAGAAGCACATGCGAGCCTGGAACTGGCTCCAGCAGACAAAACAAGTGGTAGGACTGGAAGGAGACATTAGCACAAAATCCTGCCCCAGTGAGTTCAGTTGCAAAATCCTCATTACTTCAAGGGACCGAGATGTTATGCCTTGCACTCAGCCATGGGAGTGTGTCTTCTTAAAGTGATCGTTTGAGGCTCAGCAATCAATTTCAATAGCCCATTATGACATAAATGAATCCTAAAAAACTGCTGGCTCCCGCTTCTTCCTGTTACTGCTTGCTTAAGCTGATCTTCCTGCTTCACACAAGGAAGAATAAAGAGGATGGTAAAAAGCAGCTAATAGCTAAGGAAAGAGGTTTTCTTTCTCTGGTTACGGTTCAGCTTAATTCATTACGTTATTTATCATCTCTAATGATGTCTAAGCACACATGGAGGTGGGGGACATTTAAGAAACAGCAAATTGGACCTTGTTCCAACCTTTCTGTGTACATGGCAGCAGCAGTGATAATGTATCCCAGAATGGGAACTTAATGGACTTACCTGGTGGAATATTACTTTACAGGGACAGAGAAGTGAGAACAAGAGGTTTCATATGGCTAATTGCTTAAACAATTTGAAAACTAGATGAGTTTGAAAACAGCCTGAATGAGAAATTGTGCAGAGCCAAGGAGAGCAAATGACTCACTTTATTTCTCTAACGTAACAGTGAAAAGCTGCCAGGTATTTGGTGCTAGAAAGTAATAGTTACTGTAATAAACTTTGTAGCAGTGGTTGGTTAGAGCCAAAACCAGCTCTGTGTAACACAACATTTACTGTTACATACTGAATTCTGGCACGCAAGGTGTTTGGCTGAAGAGAACAAATTCAGTGGTCATACCATGTGCAGATACTTGCTGTACTTATCATATAAAGCAGACACTTTTCTGGAGGGTGAAATATCTCTCCACGTAAATCACTGGGATTTTTTTCTTTCAACTTCAATGAAGCAATCCAAAGACATTAAGAGATGAAGAAAATTAGCATAATCAGCTCATGTTGTTTAATCCCCCTAGTCCAACCCAAGACTATTCTCTATTTGTCATTGGTTAACACTTTTATCCAGGACAGGTATATATGATCTGTGATTCCCTATTCCACTGCCTGTTACTACTATTAGATAGCTCACAATATGCATCCTTGATTCTACAGAAAGATGCACTACTTGTTATATATCTTTTAAAAAGTATAGTTATATTAAGTATAATGGAGAAAGGAGAGCACAGAAGAATATGGGAGCTACAAAAGAAAATGCTTTCAAATCTGATTATTTTATAGAGGTATAATACACATATATTTTGATTCCTTCTTTTAAAAAAGCTGCTAAGATTTGATAGTGACTGGAGTTATGACCACAATGGATGTCAGTGACGGATGACCAACTGAAGAACACAACAGGAGAAGGAGGGTTTGTAGTGGGAGATTTACCAGAACACTAATGAATCTCTTGAAAACTCTGATGTTTCCATCTGACAGCATGAGCACTGGCGGCTCAGGACTACCACAGGTAAGAAAATCAGTTTCTCTTAGGCAAATATTTATGTCTTGCTTAAGTAATGCTTGACACCTGCCGCTATAATGTTGAAGACGCTGTGATCAGAGACATAAAGACCTTTCAGACTTCATTTCAAATACAAGAGCTGTAAATCCTATCCCTCGATTCAGTTAATGGCTAAATTCCCATGACTTGGGTGAAATCAGTCCCGGGTAGCATCTGTCTGAAATGAATGGAACAAGCAGTGTTTGCAGACCCTGCAGGTACAGGCCACAGTACTACAAGAACAGACAGAAATTACTGCAATGCTTGCTGTTACAGTAGAAGAAAACTGCTTAAATGACAGTTGTTCTTATTTTCTCTTGAAAGTTGAAGAAAAACATTTAGATTTAGACACCTCTTCTTGATTTTGTGTCATTAAACAGAAACAGTGCCAACTCTGTAGAAACTTTCCCCATTTGCCATGGACTCAGCAAGTTACCTTAATTCCACTGAGCTCAAATATGAAGACAGCTGATAATTTAGCTTTACGGACAAATGTTATTTCATTAGATAAAGTCTGGATGTTATTCCAATACACGAAAACTGAAAGAGGAAAAGGTAAAAACAGTGTATTATGCCAGTTCCTGAGTCTTGACAGAAGTGGAATATTGATTAAATTTGGCAATATAACTTGGCAGCAACAAGAATGGGTGGTTCTAAATGACTCTAAGAATCCTGAACAAGGACGACACAATTTCAACACTATAGGTGGTCCCTGTACAACAGTCTTTGGGAAATGGCTACAATTATTTGTACATTCTAGAGATTAATGTGACTTTGGAATATGCAAAGTTCACACACGCATACCTATGAATCACTTTTCCCTGGCACATTTATAATTCTTACAGATGTTTTCTTCTAACACAAGACGAAAAAACATTCCAGTCATAAGTTTCTATTTTCAAACTGGCTTCTGGAAAAAAAAAAAAAAAGGCAAACAAACAAAGTACTACAAAAATCGGCAGCAAAGAGAGACAATAATAGTGGGAGAGGCCACTCAGTCCTTGATAAATGCATTACTCTGAGGTCTAATGTATCCAAGCTCTTTCCATGGCTTTCTTCCCCTCCTCCAACAATCACCTGCATGGTTAAGTGTATGAGCCCATCAGAGCTTATAAACTGTTTTGTTTTTTTCCTATGAAGAGCCTAACCAAAAAGGATTACAGGGGTTTACTGAGTTGGGGGTTTTTATTTCAATATTTTGCTTTTTTTTAAAAGTCCAATTCTGACTCAAAAAAAATCACTTCCACTTAATTTTTTTGTGGAAGCACTTTAGCTTTTATTGTTTCAGCTGCTGATGGAGTTTGCTTTGTTTATTATAAATAATTAAACTACAGAAAATGCACAGATTCTGCTTCATTTTATGACTATTTCATGGGGTTTTTTTCAATTCACACTATATATAGGTTGCCAGCAACAACAACAAAAAAAAGATAATGAGGAAGTTATTGAAGCTGTTAGCATTGGTAGCAACAGTTTTTATCATATATGAACTGCAGATTTTTTGGACATAGATGATGAAAACCAGTGTAATCAAGTTTTCAAAGGATCTCCATTACAGCTTGATGAGGTGGATCTGTCTCCTTACCCCTGCTTTTTGTGCACATAACCCATCCTCTTCCTCGGGCCAGCAGTTGCAATCATATGTTCAAGTGATAATCCAAATCAGGGAACTAATCTAGGAAAAAAAAACAAAAAACAATCCTCAGTCCATAGTCTGGCTAACTGTATAGCCACGTGAGCTCCATGCTGGGATGAAAGGAGGCCACTGAACCCTGTTGCCAGGAGCTAAAAGAAGGGACCACTCATTTCACCAGCAGCACAGAACTTCATCAGTTCAAACTGATCAAGAAAGTGCACTGTCCATATCACCTGTTCGGAAGGATTTCAGAGATGGTTGACCAGGCTTCAGACACCCTGGCCAACACACCTGGGAACAGCAGAAGGTCATTCAGGAACCAGAGCTGCTCCTGGAGTCATCCATTGCAACTTTGAAGAGGTTTCTCAGAGCACTCAGCAGTAGGGAGTGAATCCGGTTTAATCAGGCTCTGGGTAGGGCCCAAGAATTTGGCTCTTGGAAAGGAGAATATGCCGTGGTTTTTGCTGGCAGTGCAATTAAAGATCCTTTTGTAAGAATTGTCATGCCAGACAAATATATTTTCCCTAGTTGGTATCTGCAGACTTTTTATGTGGGGAAAACTGAGACTGCAGTTCCAGGAACATTTCTTCAAAAGCAGTACTGGCACATGGCTTGGGTGGATACACTGAGCTGGACTGAAGAACTGCACAGCCAGCAAAAGGCAAACATTTTTTTCTTCCAGATGTTTTTTCCAGCAGGATGCCTTTTCCAGTTCAGTGCACTGTGAAATGATGCTGTGTAGCAGAATAGAATAGAATAGAATAGAATAGAATAGAATAGAATAGAATAGAATAGAATAGAATAGAATAGAATAGAATAGAATAGAATAGAATAGATCAGATCGCAGTGGCATAATACAAATGTTAGAAACACACCAACATTTTCTATGTAGATCTTAATTATGAATGTTCAGTCAATACACTGATGGAAGTTATTAAAATAAGTATTCTTAGTAATTTTGATTCAGTTCATCACCTTCTGCTAGTACCAGAAATATCAATATCCAGAGTTTATTATTAATTTGAAATTAATAATGCCTATCCACACTCTTGCTATACTAGGGTTAAAAGCATCAAGAGTATTCTTCTTAGCTACTTCTCTACCTAAAGTATACTTTAGATACTTCTTTAGTATACTTTTTAGCTACTTTAGCTACTTTTTAGCTACTTAAAAGCATGAAGAGTATACTTTTTAGCTACTTCCCTGCTGTTATAAAAAACATCACTAGCAGAATTTCCACAACTCACTAGGAAACTCATCTTTGTGCTGAGCTGCCTTTGTAGATAGAACTCTGTTATAACTGAGTAATCCTTTATATTATATATATGCATATTATGTCATCTTCTGTTTTTACTGCCCTCAGAGATAATGCAGAAAATGTGATCACCACTGGATATTTTATCCTCAAAAAATCAACTGGTATATGGATGTCTTTTGGGTTGAAGGCTGTAGTGCTTTTAACTAAAAGAAATAAATCTTATCGTACATGAAGCAATAGAAATGAGGGGGTTATACCTTATTCTTCAGCCTCATGTGTAACACCATCCTTTGCAGGAATATTTGAAACTTCTTGTAAGGCTGCAGTATTTTCAAATAAGTGGAAGAAATCTGTCATTCTTGTACCCTTTCCACATATGCTTTCGATCACTGAAAAATCCAAAGCTTTTATTTCCTTCCTTATTCACGAGAATTCTAGCTGCTCAGGATATGCATATGGAAATCAGGTTAACAAAAGTCTTAGCCATAATGAAAATGCATGGTATAAAAAAACCCCACACCTTTTCCCTCTTTGTGATATGTTCCGTTTTGGTTTTATCAGCCCTCTTTCCCAGAAATCCTTCCCTGCTCTTTAGCTCCTACTGTTAGCAAAGTGACTGTACAGACTGGAGTTTCTGGACAGCAGCAGTGACTCAGCCCACCCTGAGCAATGATGAAAAACTGAACTTTCTACAGGGGATCCGTTCCCCCTCTGGTCCGTAAGTGAGTGAGCCCCTGGGTGACCTGGTCCAATGATGCCACTGCAAGAGTTGGCAGTACTCAAACAGCTCAAACAGCACTCAGACTCAGACAGCACTTCTGTGCCACCGTGTACAGTCACTACCGTGGCTGGGTGTGCGCAGGTCACAACTGAAACGTACGTTGAAGCCCACAGCACCACCCTGCAAAAACATCCACAGCAACAGGAAACATTTTGTTCCTTTGACTCTCCTGTTGAAAATGCACATCCACATTCAATCAAATTCTTAATTTAAGATGCTTGGATTCCTCACAAGTAGCAACTTCTCCCATATCTACCTCAGCACTGTTGTTCCCACCTCCAGTGACACAGGAGGCTCGTTCTGTCCTGGAGGACAATGACTTGGCTTCAGTTATTCACACATCTATGACATCTCAGCCGGATTACAGCAGTACAACATGTCTGGCTTTGAAATCTTTGACAAATGTCTATGTAAAACTACCCCATCTCTTCACAACCCTGTCCTTTTCTCCCTGTGCCAGTGTCCATCACAAAATGTAATTACGTTCAAGACCTCTGTCCTGACCTTTGGGGAACCAGTGACCTGTGCCCAGGATATCTGAAAGATCAGCTGAAGCCTATGAATGAAAATCACTGCTGGCCATTCAGCTCTCTACTAAAGTGGAGTATCTTGCAATCACAGTACAGCTCCTTAGTCTAGAAAGTCATACTTCTTGCACTCCTGGTCCAAAACTAAAAACGATGTCCCAGAACTTCAGAGACATTATGAGCATCCTGGCATTCTGCTCCAAGTGGTCCATGTATTTCTTCAATTTGTATGCCTTCTCTGCAAACACAGGAGTATTTCCACACTGGGAAATGCAGGTCAGTAAACAGGAGCTTTATAGAAACTGAATGTTCAGCCCCTACTGGGAATTAAGTACTTTGCTTTCCTAAATTTGTACTTCTAGCCAACTCCAAAATGAGTTGTTAAGCTGAGACCTTTATCCAGTTACCAATGGCTGGAACACCAGGCCAAACTATTCTGCGACTAAGTAAAAGGAGTGCTTGCAGTTCAGGAAGGGATGCAGAAATTGGCAGACTTTGACAGCTGAGAGGGCAATGTGTCAGATTGTAAGGCAGGATCTAAATTCATTGCATCCCCATCCTTGCCCCTCCCCATGCAGAAGTTAGGGAGGGAAAGAAGGAAATAGTAACGGAGCCAAGCGAAGAATTAACAGCAGATTATAATTCACCAGACTTTCATAAGGCAAAAAAAGACATCTCTTGCTGGTTGTGAGAGTGGGTCAGAAAGCCCAGAGCTGGGACAAGGTGCTGGGTTAATATTTGTAACCTAATTCTGTGGGATTCTCCTGTGGCTTTTTCAGAACTGCCACAACAGAGCCAGGCATTGACTGCAGGGCTGGCGCTGTGCTGCATCACTCAGGAGCATGTCCCACATCAGTGGGATCAGAGGGGCTTGTCTCCCCCAGTCCTTCTTCCCTCCCTCTGTACACATGCAGCTGTAAATTATTGTGAGTTTTATTATCTTGTGTTATCTTACAGTGCAACCATTACCAGGATAAGGAAAATAACATTAACTTTTTTAGTCTTGACTGTGAATTATTTTATTCTTACAGCCAGAACACCTGTCTGCTTGGCACACTTTCTGTCCTCCCACAAAACACGCCTGCCATCTTCTGGCCAGGCCACCAAGCATCCAGGGGCTGGCTGGAAAGGCACTTGGAAGTGTCCGTACTGAATGGGCTTCCGCAGTTGTTAATGCAACCCTCCAAGCAAGCAGGCTGAAATTAAATTTTGCTTTGGGATGCAACATTCCCTTATCACAGAAGAATTTAGCTCTCAAGCTGTGCAAAACTCCCTCTCTCTTGATTCATAAGGATTTGCATGAGTTTTTCCTCTTATCTTCATACCCACAAATATCCTGAGTTTAATTTATTCCAAGTCCAAAGGAGGCATCCAATCAAAAGAGTCCTTATTATGCTGCTTTTACATTTAAATCACAAGTTTCAGTGGCTTTTATAGGAAACCAATGTTGATCAAAACTGGAATGATGGTTTTCATGAATATTTATTAAACACCAACATTAGACTGGAACCTGAGGCTGAGCAAAGGTCACGTGGTGTCAGGTTCCAATGCAAATATTTGATGTGGCTCTAATCGCAGCCAATGCTAGAGTTTGGTATCACCTGAGGAAGCTTCAAGGAATTTGCTAACTAGGAGTCAACCCTTGTTTAGAAGTCAAGCATTAAATTCTGAAAACAATTCTTTGCTCCTTGTGATCTGCAAAACAAAGCTGAATCTCTTTCTGAAGAACATGAGTAATTTTAGGTACAAGAACTACTGGTTGGTATTTCACAGCCTCTTGTGCAGCATGTGAGACTGCATGCTCATAAACACTCCCTTTAAAGTCTATGACTGACCCACAAGAGCAGAATTATGAGGATATTTTTTCCAGGTTAAAGCCATCCTGTAGGAAAATGAAAACACAAACTGCATCACATTAATGAACTTGAGAGAAAAGTGAGAACAGGCTATGATGATGTTTTCAAAACAGGTCATTGATCTGTGTATCAAATGTAGTGCATACTATATCTTTATAATATATGCATATAATTTACATCTTATATGCATATTATACATATCAATGTAAATTATCTTGAATCTTAAAAATAAAGAAATTGCTCAGAATTTTTATATTTTCAGTTCCTTGATTTTAAAATATAAAACTGGTTCATAAAACAGAAAATCTGTGCTCCTTATTACTTGCAGTTAAGAAGGACAGAGTAGGAACTGAAACCACCTTTATGAGCATGTAAAAATCAGTCAGATCAGTTTTAGCACCCTCCAAAAATTTACAAGGCCATTTCTTAGGTCATTGATGGAGCCTGTGGCATTCAGCCCCTAAGCAGTACTCTTCCTTTCACTTAGCTGAAGTCAAATGAAGGGTTGGGAGCCACCCAGCTTCCCTGGATAGGCCATGAGAAGGTGCCTTCTCTGGCATCTCTGGAGAAGGATTCCACCTCTCCAAAGTGTCTGAGACAGTGGGTGTCTATCTCTCTTCACTGACTTCTCAGGAATCCTGGATAGTTAACGTAGAGTAGGCTCTTAGACAGCAGTACAGCAGTCAGCTGAGAGGAATCCTACCCCAGGCATCTCCAGATGGTGATAAAACCAAAGAGCTGAAATGCCTTTGAATGAGCTTATTTCTCTCCATTAAGAGAGGAAGTGAGGCTGACTGGATGTCCAACTCCAACTCTTCAACATCAGGCAAAAGTTTGCTGGACATTAGTCCAGATTTCTGCATCAGCCCCATGAAGCTTATTACCATTTGTACTAAAGTCTGGGTTTCCCTGGGAGAAGAAAGGCTGGACTGGTCATCGCTCCAAACCTTCTTTTGCACTATACAACAAATCACTTATGCTGTGCTTCATAGGTGACAAAACTGTGCTACCACCCCCTCATCAGGACGGTAGGTACGTGCAGTCTGAATTACACTGATCCCTTTTTAGCCAGCCTCGAGCATGGTTAATGAACTTTTGTCACGGTTAATGAACTGCATTTGCAGACCAGATTCAATGACTTACGAGCACGTTGCTGAAGACTTTTCATAGGAGAAGTGTTAGGATTCTCCTCTACAAGGGAGGATCTTCCAAGAAGACCACATCTTCTGCCATGGCAGGTGTAGTTTCCAGTATAATTTCAGATATTCTCTACTTTTGTCTCTCATGTGTTGTCTGTGAACAAGGATCTCATCTCCCAGATCAGCTCTTCTGAAGACCGAAATCATCTTGAGAGATGTGTCATTTCAGCTAAAACCAGAAAATTATTCTTTCCAATATGCTTCATTAATAAAAGAAAAGAAAAAAAAGCTACAATACATACAGTACAGAGCAACTGACACTTTCAATTGTTTTAACTAGTTTTCTATTAGCTAACTGGTGTTAACTAGCTTGAAGTGTTCTCACTGGTGACCAGCAGTACAATTTGAGCCTGTGAGCCATTTTCAGTTATCAGGAACTAGCTCAATGTGGTAGCCCACAGATTAGCCAGTGGCTCCCCTTTGGGACAGCATATGCAAAGGGCAGGGGAGCCAGGGGCAGGGCTGTGACTTCAGAAAACCCAGCTTTTCCACTCTGATTTTTTCTGCTAAAGCTTTGTACTGGTGGTGGAGTTCAGTGAGACTGGCAGTCACAGCATGAACCTCAAGACTGTTTGGTAACACTGAACATAGTTTCAATGCTCCTGAGAAGCAGAGGACAGCTCTGGCAAACAAGGTTCCCAGTTTGACTTCCTCCCAGTCAGGACAGGGAGATGAATGTTTTCCCAGCTGGGATTCTCTCTACAAGGCAGGGTTTTTTGGGAACACCACATTTTCTGCTGTGGTATGTCTACTTGCCAGTGCAATTCTGATTCTCTCCACTTTTGTCTTTCACAAAACAAGTAGTACGAATGGTACAATGAATGCTGCACCCCAGAGTTGAAGGAACCTGCCTTGTTCCTTCTTATTTCACTTTGTAACTCAGGCATTCTACAATTATATTCCAGATGCTGCTAAATATCTGAGAGAAACAGCTCTACAAGGCCTCTGCTTTGTGTATATTGAATTAGAATAGTCAGATCTTGCCTTTGAGTTGTACAGCCCACTACACGCAGCCATGCATCACCTCATAAGGGGAAAAAAAGTTGTGTGCAACATATAATTATTTTTGTTAGCTATAAAAAACAACATATAGAGCAAAGTTCTATAAGTACAGCTGCTATTTAATTTGTGTTTTCAAAAGGAAAATTTTCATTAATGAGGTTAAAAATTAAAAGTGGATCTGCATTTTATTTATTACATTTACAGCTGTTTAACACAAAGCATGGCTACGGTCAGAGAAGCCGCTATGATGGCAGCATTTGCTCTTCCATCTGTTCCACACAAAATATCACAATCATTTTGATTTCTCCCTCTCAATCAGGCATACCGTTTATAAATCATTGTCTGGCGTTTGAAAAAATGAGCTGCACCGGCTGTCAGGCTTTTCCAGCTTCCTACCTGTTCTATCGAAGACACATTTTTCTGTGAACAAACAGATATCGAGCTCACAAGAAGTAATAGCCAAGAACATCTACAGAACAGAAACTAATATTAAAATCCAGAAAAAATAGTGAATATCAATTCCTAGGACAAATTTCTAGCATCTGCTCTGAGATACTTTAAATATATTTTACTACTTTAACAATCTAGAGTTATTTTTACTGAGCTTGTACTTTGTAATAAAGTATATTGCCTTTTTGGCCATGGACTAATAACAGGACTGGGGGGGCAGTGAAACCATTAAGATAGGGTATGATACCCAACAGGCAAGCATGTGATATTGCTTGTCTCTAGCAAGATGCACTTGAAAAATCGAATATCATGGCAGGAGAAAAAGGCATACTTGGCAGTAATGAAAGAAAGGAACCTTTAATAATTCTTTCTTTTTGCTTGCTTAGTGAAGTCTTTAAATGAGTTCGCAGCTTTGGAAAAGAAGGCAAACCACTGCAGTATAAGCCACAATGTTTGTGTGTGTGGCAAATTATGAAAGAGAGACATTGCTCCATGTAATGCTTGGAAAACAAAACAACAACAAAACCAGTGTAGGTGAAGGGTCAGGGAGGAGCGATCTTAAAGTGGTGCATTTCCCAAAGGCCCCAGCACAGGGGAGAACTGAAGCCAAGAAAGCCAGAAGTGATCACTGCCCTCAGCATGGTACCTCTGGCAGGAGCCGGACAGTAGAGCTCTGCCTGGGAAAGGGATGGTGGTGTCCACTCTGCCGTCCTCGCAGAGATAGTACCCCGGCAGGGGGGACATCTCTCAGTAGCCAGAGAGACACCAGGAAGGGGGCTGCAGTCCTTAGACATATTCTGTGTCTCTTTCTGTCCTTGTCTCCTTGCTAAGTCTGCTGGTCATAGTTAGGAAATGAGATAAATATCCTACCATTAATATAATTTGCGCACTTTTTTCACAGGAGGCAAAACTTAAAGGCTCTATCTCTGACAATTTCATAGAAAATTCTAAATCCATAAACAGCAAGGTCCAACCCATTTCTTTGCAATCACTTTAAAGAGAAGGAGAAAGTTTGGCATGAAAGGAGTATGGGAAGAAATTATAGAACTAAGTGATTTTCCTCACACAGATGATGCATGTATGTGTCTTGTCTCCTGTCAGAGATGACCCAAGACTCGTCCCTGTGTTTTGACTCCCCGGTGCATGCCTTACTTTGTCAAGACAGAAGACTCTTTTAGGCATTTTGAACTGTCCATGTGAGCATTCTCTTCAAATAACAAGCGTAAAAATGCCATGCTCCACTGCAGGAAACAGAATGAGCCTATGTATGTTACGGACATTGTCACTTCACGCAGATGTGAAATCAAAATCAGTATCTTTCACACAAACAAGTTATTACAATTTATTTTGTCAAATGTTTACTATGAATAAATTGCTTTCTGCTTTCTGAGCTTCCTTTAAGAAGTGCTAAGTCCATAGCATTTAGCTGCAGAGAAGGAACAAACCCCAAACTTAATACAATAACTAATTTTAAACACATTAATTTTTATAGGGAAATTCTTAATATATTGAAAAGGTCCCTACGTCAATAACAATATTTACAGGTTTTACCTTAGCTTTTCAAATGTTACCTTGATTTGCTGTTTTTCTCTTCAGAAGACACAGATATAAACTATTCTTGGGTAAAGACTACCAATGTCTTTAATTATAATATTAAAAATAGTCACGTAAGAGTAAATCGTTTCCATTGAACCTTAAGTTCAATGTTAGTCTGTAAATATTTTGCAAGTACCACACTGGAGGTGCCACACACAAAAGTCTAGCCATACTGAACTGCAGAACAAGTTAGATGTAGGAAAGTCCACACACCTATCTGCATTAGCTGGCAACTCATTATTAGCGCACACACCGACAAAGCCACGAACACTGCGTTCAGGCAGGCGGAACTGCTGACACAAGCTGTCCTCCGCAGGAGGTAATGAGCAGCTCAGCACCGCACAGCTGGGTGTCACCCACAAGCTGAATCCAACAAAGCCCACATTAATAAAACATTGATATTTGGCCTCTATAATAATGCAGATACATTGGTCTCTTTTATGCTAGAATATCATCCTAAGAGAAGAAAATCCACTTTAGGTTCCTTTCGTGATTCTTGAGTTTTGTTTCGCTCCAAAATCTAGACGTCTTTACCGATTGTCATGGAAAAGCTGTTTTGACAAAATGCAAGATATACTGTATGGAGCTGTATTCTTGTACAAGGAATGCAAAATTATATCGGGTAATTCCCCACAAAAGGTATCTGGGAAGGAGAAATGAAATTTGGGAATAGTTAATGGATTGCTACATTCATTGCAAACTAAACAAAAATTTTGACATGCACATTTTGCACTGTTTTTCTTAACAGCCAACTGTTTTCATGAACAGGAGGAGTTTTAAAAAAAATCAAAAGTTGTTTTGCCAAAAAGTGGGTTTAGATGTGGCCATCATATATGGGCACAGACCCTAATCAGGGCCTCAGCAGAGTGGTACAGAAAGTATGCATTCTACCATTCCATCAGATACTAAAGATTCATTCATGTCCAGTAATTTCAGCGCATGCTACTTACACAGCTGTAGTTCACGGAAATCATCAGACACTGACCTTGATAATTTGCATTTATGGGGTTCCTCTTGTTCTAAAAAACTCAAATTGAAAAATGTTAATAGCTTTTGAAAAAATATCTGAATTTTGACCACTCTGAGTCATCAAAAAAAAAACAAAACCAAAATCATTTTTCCATGACTGAGAGTAAAATCCCAACCTTCTGCCATATAAAACATCAAAGAATTCCAGTGACTTATATTTGTTATTGAAATAAACACATCTGTGACTTTCTGACCCATAGCTTGATATAGGAGGTGTATTAAATTTTTTGGAAAGCGTTTTTTGAGTGTTAAGTTCTTATTTATTATGAAACAACTCCCTAGGGCATGTTCTGCACTGCCTTGTCTTTGGGGTGTTGGCTTGACTCTTGACATGTTTACCAAGTCAGGTACATACAGCCATGACGATAGGTGGAACAACCTTGACCTTGGAGTTCAGGACTATTTGCCCATAACAATTAATATAGCTAGAGAAATAAAGGAGCTTTCTGCGTAATTTATATGTTAGTTTATGAACAACAAATTGCAGAAGTCCCAAACTAAGGAAAAATTTTACAGGTGTATTAATATGAATTTACTTAGAATAGGATTTAACCCCCAAATTTATGTTGAGAATTTGGTTTATTAATCTACATTTGAAACTATGTAGTGCAAACTGCAAAATATCCAGCAGGTGTCATCTTCCTATGCATTGTATGAATGATAATCAAGGTTAGGGTTGTGGTTTTTTTTTAATTGAACTTAAATGAAAAGTAGGAGCCTTAAACGCCACCGCAAGTTTTCTGAAGAACATGCGTAAAAATCGCATTAATTTGATCTGATATGCTTTACTAACACTAGGATTTCTGGAATGTTTGCAACCTGGAACTGTTTATGCACAAAATAATTTGCAGATATCCGTGACTGTACTTACATGCCTAAATAACATCTGTAAAATACGGCTGTAAATGCATGTATTTAAACCTGAAAATCGATTTAATGGATTCCATTTAACCCACATGTCCTTAAAGCAATATAAATATGTACTATATCATTGCTTCTGATCCTGAAGCCTGTATCGCAAAAATAGATTTTAGATCCCCTTTACTTCTGAGGGTATTAGATGAAGTGGGAAGGACCTTGGGAGAGCAGGGAATTCCATTTCTATAAATGGTGGTTTAGGTTGTTGATTTCTTGACATCACACCTCATATAAATAAATATTTTCATGTGGATTATTGAGAATTATCAATTCTCTCTCAGATCTGCTTGATATACATTTCATTTCAAATCAGATAATTTTATTTATATTCAGCAACTTTATACTTAGTGGAGGAGTAAAATTATTCAAGCAAGTCTGAACCAGAGTGATTCAGCCATCTTCAAATATAAGGAAAATAAACGCTTTTCACATTTTAAACCCTAACCTCTATTATTTGGCATGGGGATGCTTACTAGGTCAGAGTTATGCCTTTCAGCATGTGATTAAAACATGCACTTTGTTCATGTCCGTGGATTTTGTAATACAATCCTTTAGCAATCTGGCAACATTTCTGGCTTTGTTAGCGTGGGGCATCACTTGGGAAAGTTCCTATGCAATACTGTTGTTGCCTGACCCACAATCCTCTGAAAACACTAGAAAGACTTCCAAGGGCTTAAAGCCATGAACAAGTCAGGCACATGGAAAGGCAGAGCTGTGGCAGGTGAAGTTGGAGGCAGGAAATCGTGGCCTGGCAGATGCCAAGAGGGAACAAGCCAATTGCAGCTGTGGCCTCAACCCTGCTTTGAATTCCCACAAGCGGTGGGGTGGGAAATGCCCCTCATTTGGATGGCCTAACACTGATTACGCATTCGCATTTAAATTATTTTTAATCTTTTTTTTTTTTTTTTTCAATCGAGTCAACTTGAAGTTTCCAAAAGCTAGTCCCTGTATCTGTGGCTTCTGTGAGGATGCATGAGGGAGGAAACAGGATTTCGAAGGAAAATGTCTTTTTTTTTTTCATATCATCTGATCTAGGGATATGCATCGAGTGAGACAGGGCTTTCGCATCACACAGGAAAGAACAGGAAATTCTGCATAACCCTCCCCTAATTAAAAGCTCATTACTTCTTCAAGGTGAACTACTCACTGAACAGCCAGGGAACGATTACCTCAGCGCTCCCGCCATCCACAGTGCAGCGGGGCGACGAGAATGCCGGCCTGGGGAAAGGTTACAACAGCTTTTTTGGCTTTGCTCCTGTAGAGATGCCAGAGGGGAAAGGTGAAGCCTCCCGGGAGCAGGCCCTGGCGCGCTGAGCCCCCGCGCTGGCTCAGCAGTGCTACCCAGACCGGGGGGAACCAGCGAGGCGGGATGTCCCCCACACAGCCGCCGCCTCCGAAGCCCGGTTCGCCCACAGGCTGCCCCCCGGCCACCACAGGACTGTGGGGGCTCCGGCAGCGGGACGGCCCGGGCCACCCCACCGCGCCTGAGGGAGGCGGGGAGGCACCGCCTGAGGCGGCACGCGCGCGCGCCCCATTGGGCGGGAGGGCGGTGGCGCGTGGGAGGCGGGGCGGCGCGCACTGCGACGCCCGCGCGCCCGGCCCCGCCCC
>JAHREE010000563.1:17216471-17238221 GCA_033628505.1 Tringa tobata
TTTTTTTTTTTTTTCAAAAGCACTTTGGATAGTGTGATGTCTGCCTGTTAAAGCCCTACTTGAGGATACAGCAGTTTAAAAAGGCTGGAAATTGGGTTCCCAAATGAAAGAGAAGTCTCTTGAAACTTGCCGTTGGTTATTTTTAAGCTTTTTTTTCTTCACTGGGATGAAGGTTGAAAATCGCTGGTATAACTAGGTGATACTATTTTCAGCATTGCTTGTAATCGTGGGTTCTTACGTAGCCCCGTTCTGCTAACTGCTGTACAGGGGATGTTCCCATCTTGGAGCTGGGAATGCTCAGGCAGGAAGGAAATTAGAATCCAAAAATACAGCAAGAATTTTTTTGCAGTCCTGTGACGTGTTGATTTTCTGTTTTCTTTGATGTTTAGTGTAGGAAAAAGTAGGAAGGAAATAGGTGGTGTGGCTGTTGGTAGGAAGCTGAGAAGAGCAGTTCAAATGAAAGGTATGTGGTGGTGACGGCACTGAAGAAGTTGAAGAACAGGGGGCAGAAAAGTAAAGGTGAAGCTGTAGCAAGACAGCAGCTGAGAGGGGAGCGAAGAGATAAAGCAGGTACTTTGTGTGGGCTGCTTCTCCTTTGGGGAAGTCATAGCTCCCAGGGGAAGGGAGGGCGAGAAGGTCCTGGTCTTGCAGCTGGTACCGACAGCTCTGGGACAGGGAGCAGGGGTTCTCCTCCCTATTTCCCATTTTCTTGACCCTCTGTTCCATACTATGGAGTTGCTAAGAGAGCCTTCTGCTAATTCTTTTTTTTAAAAAAAGTGATATTGTAGTGCTTCACTAGCTTAATTTTAGGAGTCCTTCATTATGTGATCCAGACGCTGTAGGAAGTGCCTTGAAATTAATCCCACATAAACAAGAATGGTCCATGTGTTTGTTATTTGATGATCTCTCTTAAGCATGGAATTAACAGATTAAGGCACTTTTCAGAATTACATTTATATGATCACTTTTCTGGAAGCATCTGGGGGAAGAAATGGGTAATCCCTCCCCTGCCTCCTGCAAAAGAGCTTTTGGAACAGTTTATGCCAAGAGACTTATCTTGTACTTTGAGACAAGTGGTCTGTGGTTCTTGGCTTTCCAAAATCAAAGAAAAATTAAAATGTAACGAGTCAAAGATGATGTTTAAGACCTCCCACGTGGTTCAGACAACAGAGTGCTTTTGTATCTATTTTTTCCTCATCTGAATTTAAGGATTACAGGGTTGGTTGTTTGCTGTTGTTAGGATAAACTGAAATATTTTGATTGGATCATTCTCTATTTAAATAGTGGGGAAGTTGCCCTTTTAGTTACCATTTGCAGGCTTTGAAAGACTAATTTTTCCTGTAGTGCAATACTGTTTAGCATAGGATAAACACACAACTTATCCTCTAGATAGAAAGACTGTTGCTCTGGAGAGATTTGATAGCTTTCGGGGTCATGTTGAACTGTTTTGAAATATTCTGCAAGTACAGTTCCTCAAGAATGCTAATAAAGAGCTGTATGATTTTTAAAAAGTTTTACTGCGGGATTCCTCCATCTGGTTCTTCCATTACTTATTTTCTGTACAAGTACATAGCGTTACACGCAGCACGGAACCCAGTTCTACAACTGGAGCGCAAATTTTCTTTAATCTTTTTCATTAACCTTCGTGTCCAACACCTTTCGTATCGTTGCATGTTTGGTTTTTTTTTAGAGTGTCAGGGTTCAAGCAGAACCACCACCCCCAGGAGTGTGAAACTGTTACTTCAGACACCAGTCCCTCCTGGGCAAAGACCCTGATTTTTGAGAGGGTTATTTTAAATTTGTAGTCTCTAGAAAGATGTGGAACCAAGTGCACCAAATGGCTGGTGGTAGGGTAAAAAAGTAGTTTGGCAATTCCACGTGATTAAAATACTTATGTGTAAAGGTAATTGAACCCTGCAGCTGACTGAAAGGCAAATCCTAGGTAGTGTGCTCCTATAGATACTGACAAATTCCAGGAATTAAAGGAAAAAACAAGAGGGAGGGATTCATTGTACCACAAGAAATTATTTTACAAGTGAACGCGTGTGGTTCGATTAAATGCTGTGTTTGGAGGCCACGCTGGAGATGGTTGGTGGTGGGGTGGCATGGGCAGGAACAGTAAAGGTGAGCAGCAATATATACAGACATGTGAGATACATCTTCTCAAAGGAAGAACTGCTGCATTTCCTATCAGAGGGAAAATGGGAGAAGATTTACTGTTGAACGCTTTACAGGGCAACAAGAAGTCTCCTTGTGGCAAAATGGACCAAATGATGTCAATGCAGAGGAGTGCTCACCTCCCCTTCTGAGATCTGAGTTACCTCCTGTAGTATTTGGAGGTTCCTATGGGGGGATCTTGACTTTTCCACACTTGTGCTAACAAAGAAATGCTGTACCTGTTGTTAGTCCCTCTTTAGAGGAACCAGTAGTTCTGGCTTCTCTATTGACTCATTGTAGGGCTGCTTTTAGGGATGTGTCTTGATGTGAAACATCAGTGGTTTAGGATGACCTGGAGTATCTAAATACAGGCCTGTTACTGCAACTGTAAGGAAGGAAAATAGGTTTTGTTAACAGGTGTGTTTTAGATTAGCCTGCGTACTACAGAGTGCATCTCATTTGGCTCAAATGATCAGAATTATGTAAACAATGAGCTTGTTACGGGCATTTGAGCCATTTCTGTGACTTGTGAGAAAAGACAAAGGGTACATACTTGTCCACAATCTTGGCTTTCCCATAGGCGTTCATGGTGGTAGGCATGAAATGGCAAATAAATTGTCATGCTTATGTTAAAAAAAAATGCTGTATGTAACAAATATTCGGCTTTTCGTGGAAGAACTGAGCTGTGATATAAGGCACTTTCTGAAAGTGGTGGAGGCTTTTCCTCAGTCCACTTCACAAGGTTACTGAGTTAATGATTAGTTAAGAGTGTTTTTATATCAGCCAGTGCTGTTGGCAAGGAACACTGTTAAGGTGTATTAATAACTTTATTTTTTGTAGTCTGCCTTTTGCTATTGATACATGTTGACCCTCTCCCTTCTTACTCAGTCCTCTGGGGTGGGGTTTTTTGTGGGTTTTTGGTTGGGTGGTTGGTAGGGTTTTTTTCTGATACAAGCAGCTGGCAACACTCGTGGTGGAATCAAATGCTAGTCCTTAGCAAAGTTCTTTTTTTATTCCCATGATCAAGATACCATGGATTAAAATATTTATTTTTGTAAACGCTATTATGGGGGATTTGGAACAATCTAAAATACAATCGTCAGAAAAGACTGATGCTATCCTCCAGTTGAAAGAGGATTACTTGTGATTTCATTAGTTTTAGTACAGAGATTGAAAGCAACTTAGGATCAAATACAAGTTGTAGAGATCGAAATCTCTCCAAACTGGTTTGGATGAGAAAGCAGTTGCATAGACGGGAAGCTGATTGAGAAGCCCAAAACAAAAGCAGTGTGTTTCCTGAAGAAAAAAATGTTTAAGGAGGTGAATCTCGTGGTAAGAGCCATTTAATTTAAAATCTGTTAGGGCAGAGCCCTTACTTACGTAGTATAGAGTGATGAAATGCATAAGCTACACTACCAGAGGAGTTTACTGCAAGGTCATAGATGTAATGCCAAGGTATGACAGATGCTGTGATAGGATTTCTCACAGCAATGTGCAGGCTTTCCAGTCGTGGTCAAGCTGTGTTGATGGTCAGTGTGAGGGAAAGGTTAGCAAACAGGAATTTCAAGATCTAAATCCTATGTCTAACAAAACAGACGCAGGTTTGCAGTGGCATTGGCAAAGAGGCAATTGGTGTGGGTTTAGATTCTGTGTACAAAAGCTTTACATTGCGGAAGGTCTTCTCCATTAGACTCTGTTTCAGAATGCTTGAACAGAAATGAAATAAAACTGAGGGGAACTGGAAGAAGAATGCTTTCTCCCCAGTAAACTACAGCAACTTTTCACTGTTATCCCTTTAGAGAGTTTAGCTAAACTGTTTTGGCAACTGTTACCTTTAGTGCTCCAGCTTAGACATCTGTAGTTGAGGGCTTTGCTCAAGTGAAATAAGTGACTTAGTAAATTTTACTCATTTATTCCTTATTAACTTGGCCTATAAAGATGATGCTACATCTGGTGATTCTTTTCTGCTTTTAGAACTTGCCTACCCTTAGATTTCAGGACTAAGGCTGAAAGGCTGGGAGTTGTCCCTGCTCTAGTCTGGAACGGCAGGTGACCCGAACAGTAATTGTCACTTAATGCTTGCCTTGGCTTTGCCTGGCAGCTGCAGCGCACGCGTGTATTCCATGCAGAGATTAAGTCTTGTCTGTCCTCTGACAACGGCACCATTGGTAATGGGAAGTTACGAGTGACTAATTGGGAAGTAATACATTAAAAAACGTAGCTCCAAAGCTAATAGGTTAATATCTGTTGTTGAATTTGTGCTGAGAACTAAATGATTTCAATCTGTTTTTAGGTGTCTTTGTATCCAGTGTTGTTCTGGTCTTACAACAGCGAGCACTTTTCAAGTTTTATATGATCGCCTCGGCATTTCTGCTGGCTGCGACTTCAGTGTTGGTGAATTACTATGCTTCTTTGCACATAAACTTCTACAGTGCCTACTACACAGCCGCGTTCGGAATTCAGATCTTCCCTCATAAAGGACCTTCGCTATGGATGGCGCTTTCCATCCTGCAGCTTATCTTCGGAATCGGATACGTTACGTTGCTAAATGTGCAGTCCATATATTCTCAACTCATCATCCTGGATATACTGATTCCTGTAATTGGCTTGGTTATTGAATTACCTTTAAATGTCCGGCAGATACTAGTTTTTATTTCTGGCCTAGTTCTGACGTTAAATACCACAGCCATTTTAGTTACGAAAATTAAATGGTTCTATTATTCGGTGCGATACGTTTATCTGCTGGTGAGGCACATGTATCGCATTTATGGATTACAGCTATTGATGGAAGATACATGGAAAAGGATTCGGTTTCCGGCTGTACTGCGTGTCTTCTGGCTAACGAGACTAACAGCACAAGCTGTGGTATTAACATATGTTGTAAAGATGGCTGAAACGAATACAGAAGAAAAATTCTTCTTGATATCGTGGGATAACTGTTGGGAGCTGATCTGCAGCCTGATCATAAGTGGGTGTGACTCTACTTTGACTGTGTTAGGCATGAGCGCCGTCATTTCCTCCATCGCGCATTATTTGGGACTTGGTATCTTGGCCTTCATCGGATCGACTGATGAGGATGACAAAAGGCTGGGTTTCGTAGCGCCCGTCTTGTTTTTCATTCTGGCTCTGCAGACTGGTTTAAGTGGACTGAAACCAGAGGAACGATTAGTTCGCCTGAGTCGAAACATGTGCCTTTTGTTGACTGCAGTCCTGCATTTTATCCATGGAATGACAGACCCCGTGCTCATGTCTCTCAGTGCCTCCCACGTGTCATCCTTCCGCAGACACTTCCCTGTACTCTTTGTTTCTGCTTGCCTTTTCGTCCTTCCAGTTCTGCTCAGTTACATCCTCTGGCACCACTATGCACTAAATACGTGGCTTTTTGCAGTTACGGCTTTCTGTGTAGAGCTTTGCCTGAAAGTAATAGTTTCTATCACTGTTTATATATTGTTTATGATTGATGGCTACTATAATGTGCTATGGGAAAAACTTGATGATTATGTTTATTACGTTCGTTCAACTGGCAATATTATTGAGTTTATATTCGGAGTAATCATGTTTGGAAATGGAGCTTACACAATGGTTTTTGAGTCAGGAAGCAAGATTCGCGCTTGCATGATGTGTCTACACGCCTACTTCAACATCTACTTGCAAGCCAAGAACGGCTGGAAGACTTTTATAAATCGTCGGACTGCCGTTAAGAAGATAAACTCGCTCCCAGAGGTAAAAGGAAGTCGGTTACATGAAATAGATGACGTCTGCGCCATCTGCTACCATGAGTTCACCACCTCTGCTCGCATTACTCCGTGCAACCATTACTTTCATGCACTTTGTCTTCGGAAGTGGCTGTACATTCAGGACACCTGCCCCATGTGCCATCAGAAAGTGTATATTGAGGACAAAGAAAATGCCAATATCTCTAACAACAACGGGTTTGTGGCACCAAATGAAAATCCTGTACAAGTTGCAGAAGAAGCTGCTGATGCTGAAAATGAATTAAATGAAGATAATGACAGTTCCGATAGTGACGAGGAAGACAGTGACTGTGTGGCACAGCACTTAAATGAGACTCTTAACGTTGACTCTAACTCTCTCGGTGATTGAGATGCCCTTTACTAAGCCGTGAGGTATTTGTTGAAAATTGACAACAGAATGAAAAGTATCACTTTGTAGTTATTGTACTTAAGCACAACAGCAGTATCTCAGTGTTGAGTCTGTGAATGGTGGTTGTTTACTGTGGTGTGTGCTACTGTAAATATACCTCTAATTTTTGCTGGTCTCTTTCATGACCACCTTAAAATTATGTACATTATTGTACATGGAATAAAATGTTTTCACATGTTTTTAAGATGGTTGGAAAAACACTCTTTAATTGATGTAGTGATAATGCTGTGCCAAAGACTGTATACCAGTAATCCCTGATCAATGAGGGCTGGATGCAAATGAAAAATACTGGTGAAAACAAACTGTTCAGCAGGTCAAATCAGAAATTAAAAGCCTGAACCAAAGCAGCTTTACTTACAAATTCAGTATTAGCAGAGCTTTATTGCTAAACACTAGTGAGGTATGTTTCTAAAAAATAAAAATAAATAAGAATTTAGGTTGGTAGACTTAATATTATAGCATTTGCATATATGGAACAAAAGATGAAACTGCTAAGCTTTCTGGTATAGCAAAGCATGCCATTGATGCATTGAATGCTGCGGAATTACCAGTAGGAGCTTGAAGGGCTCTACCTGTGAACTCGGCAGGCTGGGACTCATCTTTTAAGGCATTACAGGTAGTAAGGAGAGCTGCTGGCTTGGGCTCTCCTTGAAATTGATCCTGAATCTTGATGCAAGGGAAACAGGGCTGAGAAACTGTACAAATGCAGACCACCTTTTCAAAAGCAGCTTTAATCTTGTACCATAAAAAAAAAAAGCGCGCACTACATATTGGCTTCCATGGATAAGAACTTGCAGATAGGATAATTTTTAAGTTTTTGCAATATATTTACAAAAGTTATGCTGAATAAATTTAAGAAGAACAACTTTATATATTTGGAAAGAAGACTTTAATAGTGTTGTTATATAGAGTATTGGCCAACTCAAGTGGGTCATCTTCTCTTACTGCTGCCATTATTTCCAGTATTTGACTAAAAAAAGAAAGATTGATGTTAGAGGACTCGGAAACTCAGTACTGAATATACTTGAGACAGCTGCATGTGTACGTACAAGTCAGTAGATTAACCTGGAATAAAAATCTGTTGAGAGCAACAGGGCAAGGTGCTCAGATATGCAAATCGCTTCACTTTTAAGTCTCTGACTGCCATTCCCTTTACGTTGAACACTGGTTGCTCACTGGTACAGATTTATCTTTGGTCTTTTGACTCTTGTTTGGAGGTAATTAAACACCTTTCTGTTTCAAAGAAAGTGTCATTTTGTGGGTGTCTTTATCGATGGTCTTCATTTTTCAGACTGAAATTAATTTAGTCTTCCAAGGCTAAAGCTGCACTGTGAATAAACTGGTCTGTGGCAAAGCTTAGATTCCAGATGCAGCCTTATCTGAGAATAGAGCTGCAAAAAGAACTTACTCCTACTTTGCTGTTCTCTACATAATTGTGATTAACACATTCAGATATTTGCAGTAAGTATTAAGTGAGCAATTTTAAAAGGCTCATAGCCTTGATACAAGCCAGGAAAAGGAGGCAAAAGAAATGTGATTAATACTAACACTAAGTAACAGAAAACCAAGCCACAATCTTTTCTCTGTACTTATTGTCTTGATTCTTCTATCATTTGTTCTAAAAAAAATGAGTATTCTGTACAGTTCCTAAGACAAATCATACTTTAATTTTTTTCTTTACATTTTTAAATTTTTTAAAATTTCCTTTAATAGTAGGAAAAGGCCCTTCATGGTGAAGAGTAAGAACCTCAAGCTTCATGGTAGGGTTTGGTGGTTTTGGATCTTGCCTCTTAATTTATGCAATAGCTAAACTTCTTTTCAAGCAAAAGAGTTACTCTTAACAATTACTGGAATGCAAATATTTTCCTAGATGCAGAATTAGCCCTTTTCATGACCGGTCCTGTGCTTTGCAGCCAAACAGCTTCTTGATTTAAGGGGATGTTCAAGATGAGATGGGGTGAGATCAGGCCTACACAGAAGTAACAAACACCAAAGAAATTCACCCTTGGAGAATCAGCCCCTTGGTAGGGCTGATACATCTATCCACACCTGGGTGTGGTAGGATGCTATGTGTAACACTGTATGAAATCACTGAAAGAGGAGGAAAAACCAGCCTCTTGTAGCAAGAATTGAATTTTTTTTTTTTTAAAAAAAAAAGCTTTGAAGGGGAGTAATGCAGTTCTGAAAATATATAAAGTAGAAATATCACCATCAAAATTGAGAAGTGCCCAGCGCTATCAGAAAAAGACAAGTGGAAAATTCCTCCTGCCAACTGAGCTACATTAAACAGTACATACATCTATACTCTAAACATGAAATACACTTTGTGGCCTGGGGATAACTTTCCCCTCACACTAGATCTTGCTACTTGAGAATTCACAAAATATCAATTCTCAGTTACCAGACTTCATTTTTCCTGAGGTTTAAGAGGTTCTCAGATTAATTATAACCTGTACTAATTGTAGATTAGTAATGTTTTAAAGGGACAGTAACTTTTAAATAAGGTTGAATTGAACAAGATTTTTGTTTTATAAAAGAAAGCAAAAACCAAAGCACAGCATTTGTGTATGGCTGTAGGAGAGACTGCCCGCATCTCCAGTTCTGGGGTTTTTGAACACTTGTCTAAACTACAACTGAGGCAGCAGACCAAGGCCTGGGAGGTGCTGCTGACACACACGGGCTCCTTGAAATAGCCTTAGTCAGCAACAGTAGAGCATCTCTATGTGTGATCAGAGAACTGTTTTCAAATCTCTCTTCCCCTACTCCAAAATCATGGACTGACCCTAGAAAGAGCCCTTCCATGGTAATGTGAGCACTTTTTGTATTTAAACCACAAAATCAGTATTACAAATCAACGTAACTGCAAACAAACCCCAACCTATCTGAACAGTAGGAGATGTCACCGTGGAAGCTTAAACTGTGCTTTCAACATGATCGGTGGTCTGCTCTCTCTAAGAGTTTCTTCAGGTCTCCCAAAAAAGCAGCAGAATTCCTTTCAGTTTTCAAGTATTAACCCTTAGACACCTTGCTGAATACCGAGATTCCTTAGTATTATCCCAAGCAGTATTTCAAAAGCTAGTTCCAAACAGGTCATTTACACAGCTTTTCATAGAAATACAGATTTCTCAGCAAAAAAACCCAAAACCCAAACAAACCACTTCTGATGAAGTGAGCGGGCTTTGCATCTGGATGGGTACAGCTCTGAGCTTTATTTGCTGAGAACACATTCACGTACCACACGGCAAGAAGAAACCTTCCTGAATCCCATTTTTCTTTTCAGGGAGTTGGTAACGAGAAGATGACCCAGAAAACCAGCACAACTCACTGACCAGACTTCAGCAACAGTTGGGAAAATTAAGGTTTTTCATCCATAGGCGCTATTTAATGGATACAACTAAACATTTGCACTAAAACGATATGTTTCCTTGCATTTCATGCCTCTGCGAGGAAGCATGTGAAAAGGTGGCAGAAAATGGTTTCTGTACTTTACTTTAACTGTCCACAAGCCCTATATACTACTATATTTTATATACGCTTCTAGTGAACTGATTTTTTTTTCTCCTTTTTTGTGGGTGAGATTTGAAAGATTTAAAATAATACTAGAGTAGTACACTTACATTATATGGCAGGGTTCATTTCTGTCCTTCAAGCAGTGCCCTATTTCCCATTTCTTTTTTGTAGGAAATGTAGTTTTAATGTATTTTGATCCGGCATGAGTATTTTTCACTCCACACCAAGGCGCGTCTAGTTTAATTTGAAAAAAAAAGAAAAGAAAAGAATTAAGAGTATGCAACTGTTTGAGAACAGCATGAGATAGGTTAATCAACTACTTCCACAGACAAAAGTTACTGCAGTCTCTTTCTAAGAGTGACTTCCAATTCAAAATAGAATTTAGGAGATTTGGGCAATTTAACATCTTCACAGTCTTTGGATTTTTTATACTGTTACCTTCAAGGTTTATATTTTAAAAGATGAGCAACAATGGTACATAACACTTATTTCCTCTGACATAACAATAGTCAGATACACTGCATGTATTCCACAGAAACCTTCTGCGTACTTTACCAGCTCTGTAAATGTGCAAATAAATTTAAGGATTTAGGCAGTTTGTGCTTTTCCTTTCTCAGGTTCAGAAATTAAAATAAATACCGTATTTATAACTGCCAGTTACTGATAATTGAAATGGCTATTAAAAAAAAAAAAAAGGCATCCCTAGTCAGTCAATTAAAACCACTGCTCATTAGGCCAAGAGAGGAGTTCAAGCGTTACCCCATTAAGGAAGTTCCACCTTACTCCATTTCAAGAGCTGCTGTTGCCAAATGCTATTACTGCTGCCAGTGGGAAGCTAGAGCCTGGTGTCTGGCACATCTCTGATTTTCATTTTAAAAGACATTGAAGCAGGATTCTGTACCGAGGTACATTGGAAAATCTGGGATTGTCAGTTTGTCCTTCTCGGCTTCCCCTGCAATGTCAGGAACTGACACGGCAGCTTATTCCTTCCAGCAGAACCTGAAAGGGAATATTTCTGGAGCCTGTAAACTGCTTTCCAAAGTGGAGAAACAGCCAGGTCTTTTTCTACTCTGAACTCCTTCTGCCTTATCATTGCTGTACAAACAGATCTCCTTGCCCAATAGTGTTTGAGTCACAAACTGATCAAGATATAAAATCTTACCTGTCTCTATCATTAATCGTTCACTTGGAATTGATTTCAGCGTTTCCAAGTTGGCTTCTGTTTTCAATGAGCTAGAAAATCAAGAGTTTGGTTAAAAAAAAAAATGAAAAGGGTATAAAAGTAATTACTTTGCCTGTTTAAATGTTTTGCAGCAGAGGCAGCTTCCTAAATAATTTCGTTAGTGAATAAAATTTACTTCATTTTTAAAAGCGCTGCCTGCGAATTCAAACTTTGCAGGAAAGGGTAAATGAGGGGAGTTACTCAGTGAAGCAGCCTCAGACCCCTGCCCACGCTTGCACACGTGCAATTTATCAAGTGGTGCTGGCTGGCTCTGGGCCAGGCGACCACTGAGCATCCAGGCTGCGTAACCAGCAGCGGAGGCTGTTCAAGTTCCACGGGCATTACTCCTGGATTCGACACAGCAGCTTAAAATGATGCTATTTTTTAAATGCTTCTCCGAAGGACTGCTTCCACGTTCAACAACCTTAGTTATTTACAAACAAGGATTGACCTGAGGGTAGTAGAATGGATCTAAGACAAGATTAACTCGCTGAGCTCTGAGTTAAGAACTTTTTATGGCTAAGAGACTAATGAATGCAATTCTAAATCTGTCAGATGATTAAGAGTCTAGTGAGCTTTGAAAGCTGTTTAAAAGAAGCAATGAGTTCACTAGAGCTGACAAATAAAAATAGCTGTATTTTCTGTAAAGAACTTACCAGCCATTTATTCCAATATAAAGATCCAAATCTAATATAGCTGCTGCTTCTTCCTTTGTGCCATCAAACGAATGTACCTAGAATATAAACAAATACAGATGCACACATATATACAAACATATCTGTACTTAATTACTCCAATCATTTAAAATATATATTAGGTGTTATTTGTGTCATGAATAACCTTTGGTAGTATGCGTTACACGTCAATACACACCTAAAGATGGGACATGGCTCAGCTGATTCTGAATGTGGGCAAAGTTCAGGCTGAAGTCTGAAGAGTTACCACGTTTTATTAGTGATATGTATGTGCAGAAAAGGCCCATCCAGTGACCCTGCTTTTGGCCCAGGAACTCCTGTGGCTGACAGCTGGGAGCCCAGACACAGGAACTAACCCTGTGCACGCTGAATGTTTACAGTCTCTCCTCGGTATTCCCTACAGGGCGCTGTCAGGGACAGGGCATGAGCAGTGTTACATTCTCCACGGATTTCAGTCCGCGGGAACTAGAGGGAGACAGTCTGTTTGCTCATCCCAGGGTCTAAAGGGGCAAGTGGCAGGTCACAAACAGCATCATGTATCCGGGAACCGCAGCGTCCCAGACTCTGCGGAGCAGAGGCGGCTGCTTCCCCACGCGGGGCAGGGGACAGTCAGCTGCAGAGGGTGCCTGCTCGTCACTTTGCCACTAGTTACTGGTTTTTCAGAAAAGAGAAAGGAAGGAGAGACTGTACAGAATTACCTAAAAGCACAACAGGCAAAGCACAAACCTCAGAGAAGGGTTTTGCAATAACAAAAGGGAAACCTACAAAATTCTCGTAGGATGTGTGGTCTGATGCTAGTCCAATAGAATAGAATAATCCAAGCATTTATTACTTTTGCAAAACCCTGCCATAATGGAAACCTGAAAGAGCATTGCTGGACTTTCTTACTCACTTCACCCAAAGTTTTTCCTGTTTCGCTTTTGAATTAAAATACATGATCTGAATATCTAAAGACATAAAGCAATCGAAGTTACATCTGGATCTAATTTGAAAAGGATGTCTAACGTCAGAAGCAAGTGTTTGAGGTTGTGGCTTCCACTGGGAACATGCATCTAAATTATCTGTGGTGTGAGTGTGCTGCAGTTACAGACACTGAAGAACTGGGAAAAGGCCAATGTCAATTATAAGGTGCTTAAACTGTCCTTCAGCCTATCTTCTTACCTTGCAAAAAATGTGTTGAATAAGCAGCTAAAATAAAAATACCAGAAGGGACTGAAAAACACTTATTAATTAATAACAACTTAAATCCTGTAACAGGAAGCCCACCCAGATTCCATGACAAACATCAAGTTGCATTAATAAGCAACAATATTCACACATATGCATGTAAAAATAAATGCTACGCTGAATTCCGTACTTACCACCCCTCCTACACATCTATCACGGTTTCTTCTCATTATGTCTATGAAACGGAATAAATCAAAATGTAAGACAGCTTTATAACAGGCAAAGGTGAAAGATTCAGGTTTCCAGATTTTTCATATTCCGAATTTGCTCGGAATATGAAATTCTCAAAAAAAACCCACCTAAAAATTCAGCGTGTGAGTTTCTACAGTGGAGAAACATGGGCAGTTGCGTCTGTTCTGACAGCTCAAATTGTTTTTCAAAATACCTGTTAAATAAAAACCACTTTTAAACAGAAATTCAGTGCAAAAGCAATTAAAGACATAAAGAGTTTTTTCCAGCACTTGTATGTTTTTGTCCTCCTGAATTAAAGCCGGATTTAATGGATTTGCCATGCAAAAGCTGTTATTTGTGCAAAGAATTAAAAGGAACTCCTTCCCGTGGTATATTAACATAGCATGATCTGTGCTGGAAGATCAGAAGCAGCCAAGAGCACCAATATGGGGAGAATGCAGGCATATGTATGTGAAACATGGACACTGGTGTCATGCGGGTGTTGGAGTTTATTTTTAATGTGGAAAGAACTGACTGTTCTCTCCACAAGTTTTGAAACACCAGGAAGGGAGAGTGTGGATCACAGAGAGACCACTATTCCAAGAAGCACTCGTAAATGCGGTGAGGGAGCACTGTGCAGACTTCCACAGCCTCAAACAGCCCTGACTGGCCAGCATCAGAGCTGCCTGCCCTGTAAAGCAGCAATCCAGGCCTTCTGTTTGCTCTTCCATGAAGGCCAGTCTTTCCTCTCCCGGGCAGAAGAAGTACCAATATTAGTCACCGTACTTCTGTCCCCTTCTGCCTATTGTCTTCACTCTCAAAGTCTTCCAGTTTTCCCTCCTCTCCTTTGTGTGCCTCCACCCTTTCCTTTTTGTTCATTTTTATCCCTCTCCTACCTTCTACTCCTAGTATTCCCCCTTGAAGGAGCAGCAACAGCGAGGCAGCCAACCTATGAAGAGACATAGACACGCAGGCAGAGGGAAGGTACCAGTTTGCCCGGTGCTGTTTCCAAAGGAAACTAATTAGCACTGAACTAACCCGTCACTTGTCATTTGCAGCTAGTTCTCATCCCAGAGCATTATAATTTACCATTTCTGTCTGCCACGCTGCACCCAGGCATGCAAATTACCAGTGCTCGGGAAACACGGGAGAGGAACTTATGCATGGCAGAAGGCCAACAGTGCATAGCATCCATACATAATGTGAAAGGTGGCATTATTTGGGCAAGGCAGGAGAACAACACCACCAGTCCCAGCAGGCTGGGAGCGTGTGCTTCTACTGGATTTCATCAGGTGTTGCTGTTAAAAGCAGTCCAGGGCACTGGGGCATTCCCATCATCAAATATTAGAAACATTTCGAAGGCAAACTCAAGTGTCCGCATACTGCTTTGAATGAGTCACAGATCAATCAGGAGAAAGTGGCTGCAAACCATTAGTTTGATTTACATTTTCTTAAAAAAAAAAAAAAAAAAAAAAAAGACAATGCAACTGGTCATTTTGTTTCATGCAATTTTCACTGTTTTCTGTATATTACAGGTTGATATTTCTCTGATAAGTTACTTTCCGTGTTTATCAGTGCAAATCTTTATGATAAAACAGGGGGAACAGAAATCTGCTGTAATGTTAAAAACTGACATGAAAGTTAAAGAAGATGAATTACACCTACTTTGAATCTTCTTTGTAGTCTAGATACTGTGCTTAGTTTAGCTTGTTTGACTAAATATAAATTTAATTGCAACTCATGATTGCTCTTGCAGTTAAATAGTTACAATTACTTGATTATTGGTGGGTTTTTTTTTTTCAACAGAAGACTTGATTCACATGGGAATGAGATTTTAAAGACTGAGCTGCAAATAAGACCCCTAAGTAACCTACTGGCTAATTTCAATCTATTTTTGAGAAGTGGTCTTGAAAATGCAAAGTTTTTTTTCCTTTTTCTTTTGGGTGAATAGTGTCTCATGCAATATATGCTGTTTCTATGTTGCTTCTCAATAGGGAAGTTTTAAAGTATTTCTGTAGGTTGTTTAGAGGTTTAGTTTAGACCATAAAGTTCAAATGCAGTGGTATTTTCAGGTTTGGGATCAAGGCACTAAAGGAGCTGAAGCAAACTGACCTTGCTGAGGCAGAACATCTGCAGACAAACAATTCTGGATTCACATATGAATAACAACAGAGCATGCAATTTTGTTCACCCCCTCCAATTTGGTTAAGAAAACTCCTGTTTCCTGTGTTGCTGAGCCTCACGACTCCTCCCTTTCCCAGTAGTACAACAAAAGCAAAACTTCTATATACTCATCAGTCCATTTATAATATGACCTTCACCTTAATATGACAGCATCTAACCTTCATCTAACTACCATATGAATCACCATTTTCTGTTGGAAAAGTTATGAGACTGGAGAAAAATTCTGACAAACTTAGATCTGCTTCAACAAAGGAATTTCACCTTTATTAGCTTTTCAATCCAAGAAACAGTATAAAACTAGTGTTCATTTTTTACAGGTAAAAATTATCCAGAAGAAAACACAGCATAACTAACTAGCAAATAATGATTAAACATTAAACAAAACAGAGGACATGGCGAGATCCTACCCACTGGGAAACTGCCATACTTCCCTTCTACACAGTAACTGCGGCTGCTTGCAAGCTGTGCCAGTGCCTGCCACTGCACCTGAACTACGGAGCAGCTGAAAAGTGGTCAACTGCCTCCACTCATTGCACACTTTGCCTTTTTTTAGTTCATTTCTCAAGCATACACTGAATATCAATTTGAAGAACTCACCATCCAGTCTGCAAAAGGTTACAAAAGCCAGACTGTCTCCAACTCCATAGCATTCAATTAGCAAAAATAAAAACGACCCCAAACCTTGACCATGTCTCACAAATATGTGGAGGATGAAGAGCAGGGAAAGCTGTCCATTTAGAAAATACAGAATTTACAAACATGACACTTGCAGGCATCTGCCCTTGAGGCTTTCAATATTTCTTCACTCCCCTCATATTTCTTGCTTTCTTATTTTTTCATCAATCACCTCCTTCCAACTGTAATTTCCAGCCAGGGCTCTCAACAGGTATCTCAGAAACTTGATTTATGTATTTCACATGATTGACTGAAACAGCTCAGATAAAGAGCTTTCCATCATTACTAACCTTAATTAGAAAGGACTCATCTACCACTTTAAAAGTGATTTCTGTTCTACCCTGTCACCTCTTCCCTCTCAACTCAATTTTGGTGCACCCAATTACAAGTTTTTCCCTACAGATCTTCAGCTGCAGATAAGGAAAACCAGTTTGGGTTTTTTGGGTTTTGTTTGTTTTTGTTTTTTTTTTTTTTTTTACATAAAGGCAGTAAGGATCTTAAAATATGACACTCTGCTAGTGTTTTAGCTTGCCACAAGAAAGAAAGAGGTGATACTCCAAGGTATGCTTTGCTGAATTTTGTGTACACTGAATTCTACTGGGAAAAAAGTCCTCTCTGCTGAATTTTTGACTGTATGACTGTAGGATTATGCAGAAATTAACTCTACTGACTGCTATATGGCAATTAGAAAAAACACAACTAACCTGTGCCCCCCACTGACTCATTTACTCAGAACAGTAATATGCAAGCACAATTCATCCATCACCCATCTGATTTGAATTTATCACTTACATCAGTTGGTTGCCTCTGTAGACAGAAGTTCTCACTACAAGAATGTGAGTTGGTTTTAGGGGCTGTGCTAGCTTCCTTCTGTTCACCATCTACACTGCATATGTTCCTTCAACACACAGATCTCTCCAGCTCCCAAGATTACCTTTTTCATCAGTTCTCAATTATCTGCTCCCAGCGAACATGTCCCTTACTAAAAGTTTGGTTTTTCCCCGTGACTTATCTTTTTTGACAGTTCTGTTCCCTTTCCCATGCCTTTCACTCAAACCCCCAGTTCTTTCACACACTACAGTGACGTTATTCTCCCCATGAGTGTCTAAGTTCTTGAGTATTAGCAAGAATGAACATTTGTCACTCTCAGAAACCCACAAATTGTGATCAATTTTACAGAAAAATATATGCTAAGTCAACACTAGACAGGCAACAAAATTTAGCACGTAGCACTATTTGACTGCAGGCATCTTTCTTTAAAGGCACATTTCTGTCAAAAAAAAAACCTAGACCCAATCCTGCAAATTGCATGCCTATGGCTGAAAAAAATGTTACGTGGTAGAAAACACTCCTGGAAATTGCTACAAGTCAATTTATAGTCATCAAAAGTTTCTTACTTGAGTTGGATGTCCTTTGGGCAAAATTCTAATCTATCAAAATCTACAAATAGAAGGAACAAAGAACGCACTTAGTGTTTTAGGATTTTTTAATGTATGTCTAGGAAAAATACTGAAGTACTAAGATAACACTTACCTAAGCCACATTCTCCAACTGCTATTACCTTTGTCTTATTTTTTTCAATCAGCTTTTTTAATTCAGATAAATACTGTTCGGGGCTACTCTGCTCAAACTCTCCACAGCGGGTAGGATGACAGCCAACTGTACTGTAAAACATGTCTAAAGCAAGATAATAAGAGAAGGTTTTAAGAAAAATGAAAAAAAAAAGAAGAAAAATTATATAAGGTATAGACAGTAACTGTATCTGGACTTTTTTATTGCTTTTTTTTTTGCTATTGCTATTTTAAAAGAAAACTCCCTTTGAATGTCTTTATCTTGGTAATCATTTTATTACATTGATATTTTCTGCTTTAACAATGCTAGACAGTATCTCCAGTGGGTGTGTGTGTTTCTTTTGAATACACATAGAATCATTTAGGTTCGAAAGGACCTTTAAGATCATCGACTCCAAGTCCACCACATTATTTAGTAAACTCCAAAACTGCAACTCAAAGCTGAATTATTTTGGTGGAGCAGCCCTCAACAAATCATACAATCGTTGAGGTTGGAAGAGATCTCTTGCGATCATCTAGAGATACATCTCGTTCAAAAAGCATCAGGTTATCCTCAGCTGCAAGATTTGCAGACAGCACTCAATTTCCCTTGTGCGCCTCTACATCAACTGTTACACAATTTCACATCTAGCCTGATTTACCCAAGTATCCGATCTAGATTACCTTAATGTCAAAACTAACATTTCTGTTAAGTGTCTTTATGGAGGATGTAAAAGCATGGAAGGGAGGGAAAGACTATATAAGGCCTCAGGCAACTTGAGCTAATACTAAAGCTAGTCCTGCTTGGATGGAGGTGGGGAGGTGGATTGGGTTGGGCCAGATTACCCTCTCAGATTCATTCCAATGTAAATTATTCTACAGTTCTGTTTGTAAATAGTACTTTAACATGTGTTTTAGTTCAAATACATATTTAAGGAATTAGTGGAATGGTATTTGCCTTTTCACAGAAAGTAAGGAGAAGCTAGGAGAACCATGAAGAGAAAGATACCTCCCTTGTTCAAGCTGGTCATGATAGATTGGTGAGTAAAAACCAAACAAAACCCCACCAAAACCCATATATTCCACACCTTATAAGCGTTCCATCTTATTTCTAGAAGAGAGCATTGCAACAAGATTTTTATTCCAGAAATTTTCTGTAATTTCTATTTTTATCTAGAAACAGACATCACAGGAAAGACTAATTCCTTTCAACACACAGGGGTCTGAAGGGCAACATACAGAAACTCATACACAATGTATGAGTTTCCCATTCTGAAACCTAATTTCCCATTTTAATCTGGGATTCTGTAAACACCTCTAGGGGCAGGTCCTTTTGAAATCTTGATTCTGAGAGTGGAGGTGGTTATATTTTTGACTGACAACATAAGTTTAAAAGTGCAAATACCATTTGTCTGTGCCAGCTGCACCGCATCTTTACTGTCTTGCAGACTCCCACCTGTAATCAAAAACTTGGAAGAAGAAAAGTACTGTCAGCGAGTATGTTCTTCTTTGAACATCACACAGAATGTTTAAGAAAGCACTCAGATCTAAGTAAGAATCTAGACAGAGAACAGCAGAAGACAATTACTAATGCATATATGACAAAATTTCATAATTCAGACAAACCTCAATAGTCCCCAGAGCTAGTAAATACAGTAGGCATGAAAACTTGATTTATTTCTTTATTAATTATCTTCTATGCTAAGCATTTAAACCATTAAAAATTACTAACCTGCTCCTAACGATGCAGTTTTAACACACATAAGCCAATATTTACTAGCAGACATTCAGAAGTCTCAACTGTAAGAACGTATGGGCACTCCCAGCTCTTCCACTGTTACCAATTTCCTTTACATATAGAAACATCTGAAGAACCACTACCAGAAGAGCTGTGAGTTTTGATCTGTAGTGGTAACTGTTTGAGTCATTCGGGTTACAAAAAGATAGGAATGTCTGCCTATAATACAACTAACATGGAAAATTATGAACTAGTTGATTGCAATAGGTCAGATAACATCTTTCTGTTGAAACTGCACAAAAGGAATTCTACATACATATCACATATGAAACCACTGACCTCAAATCATCAGCATCTAATGATCTGTGCAAATGAAAGACAACGCTCTGCACAGAACACTTTTGATTTATGCTACTGAAGAAAGTTACTGCATTTTCCATTGCAAGTTCCAGAAACTTGTAGTACTGAGTACTAAAAAGTAAAATGTTAGAAAGTAGTTTAAGAAATTAAAGAAATTATATTAGAAGAAATTACCTTTTTAACACCAACTTTGACTGCTCTCTCTACCACGTCCAAGAAGTCATCTGTGAAAGTTCATAAAAATGTCATAAATTGAACTGCAGATTTTACAGCATAATTTAACTACCTTTCAACTAAAAAACACTTTCATGCAGTGAAAATGCCTATCATGAACAGTCTTTAAACTGCAGTTGATTAACATTTAGTAGACAGTAACAAAATGCAGTAAATGAAGATCCAATTTAAATACAAGAAGTTAACGTTTTTCACATACTTTAGTAGACTCTCTATTTTTCCATCTATATCTAAAGGCCACGAGAGCAAAAAAAAATCAATTATAATTAGTAATTACAATTCAGCAATGCGATACTTGGACAGTTTATTTTTCATAATTCTCAGATCAGTTACTTCCATGCAATCCTAACATAAATAAATCAGCAATTGCCCATTTTGCTCTAGAAGCAGAGTTACCTGTATCACAACTTAATAGCAATTCAGTAGAAGGGAATATATTTTGCTTAGAACGTCTAATCTATTTTGTCACACTTTCTTCTTCAAGCCATAGTAAATATTAAGCATCCAGTTTCTGAGGAGGAAAAAAAAAATTCTAACCTCACTTTCTGAGAAGATGCTTGTGTTTTAACAAGAGGGATTCTGTCTTTCAGCAGACACAAAGAAACATTTACCTTGATGTTTTTGTGTTCCTCTGTAGATTCCTCTGAACATAGGATCTGTCAGGTTAATACCAATATCTATGAAGAAAAAAATAATATAGAAAGTAGATGTTACAGTCACTCTATATTTCATTCTGAGCGTTAGCCAACTAGGGAACACAACAGAAAGCATATCTACCCAACTACCTATAGTCCCAACTATCTACCCAATCTACCTATCTACCCTATCTACCTATCTATCCCCTATCTACCCAACTATAGTCCCCAAATACCCCACTGACAGGCCATATAAAGCTTAAGCATAAGTTAACTTGCATAACTTGAGAGCTTACTGCTTACTAGAACTGCCCTCTGTGCAACTCCTGACTTACTCTGTAAGTGTACAAGACACACCCTTAGAATCACCAAAGCTAATACACGTGTATTGTTTATTGCAATTAATTCTGTTTTTCACATGAAAGTACAGATTCATCTCTGCCAATAAGCAGTAACGGGGAAGGAAAAATGCAGCACCTCATGTACAACCTTGACACGGGCAGGAGCAGCAGCAGACTGCCTCATGAAGCTGCCCATTTCCCCCCCTACTGCCCGCAGGCATCCTGCCTGGCCAGCAGCACAAACAAGAAAACCTGCAATGCAGTCACCGACCGAAGCAGCCCCAGTGCATCCTCCTTTTCTTTGCTCCCAAGGCTTTCCCTGCGCTGCAGCCCAGCAGACAAGGGCTGAAGCACAGGCTTCAGGAACAACCGCCTCTGTAGCTGCCGGAGACCATGTTTCTGGCAGGTTTGCTAGTGGGAAGGCAACACTTCCAAAGTAATCTTAGGCTGCTCAGCCACACATCAAAAACATCCATCCCAACAACCGACCCTCCATAAGTATTTACATACTTCCTGCCCAATTCCCTAAGAACGTTAATATTTTCATCTAAATCAATTCCGTACAAATCATGGTGAGAAACAACCACGACTAACGCGGCAATGCGAAGGACCGGGATGAAGACCTGTCAGAATCCCCGGAGTTTAGGGATAACTTCCAGAGGCTGCACAGCAGCCCCTCAGTGCCCTTCGTGGAGCTCCCCCCACCTCCCCCGATAGCAGAAACGCCCCTAAAAGCTTCTTGTAGGTGCAAAGTCGGGCTGCCCCTGGAGACACCGGCTGGGGCTGCAGAAGGTGACGAGCCCTGGGTGAGGAGAGGCAGGCCCTGTCAGCGGACCGGCCCACGCCCCCCGCCATCGGCCCCTCACGGCGGGCACTGGAGACGGCGG
>JAHREE010000563.1:17238495-17308693 GCA_033628505.1 Tringa tobata
GTGAGTAGATTTTCATAGGGCTGCAGATAGACTCAGCAGTATTGTTTCTTTAATAATTTCCTGCTGCTGAATATCTTGCTGTTTGCATGAAAGAAACTGTCCTGCTTGTCTGGTCCTTGAAAATAGAATTTGCTGGTTCGTCTCAAGACAGCTAGCTTCTTTTTGCTGGGATAACTGTCTGTTCTGTTGCCAAAGAGAAGCTGCTCCATGATGTCTCAGGCAGGCACAGTGAAAGGGTTGGAGCTGAGCTGTGAAAAACAAAACAAGCTGGAGGAAGCTGAGCTACCCTTTGTGGTGCCATCTGCTCACAGCCTTGGTTTCTCTCTGGTCTTGTCAGATGTTGGCTTGGCTGTTGGGGGACTCCTCTTTACTCAGTCCCATTGTTCTTTCAGCATTTTGAGTAATGGTACAAATTATCATTTAGCTTCATATGCTGTAGTGCCAGATACATATTTTTGTGTTGCTATGTGATAGATAGTATGCCTAAAAATAGAAGCCATGTTCTTGGAATCTAAGGTACTTGTAGAGGCTTTTTTCCCCCTAGATTGTAAAGAAAAACATGGGGGTTTTGCTTACTTGGCATAGGCTTCTAATGCATTATGGGGAGTAAATACTAACCTAGAGAGTGCATGCACCCATTTTCTCCTGAATTTGAGGAAAGTGCATACACAAGACTAGATCTGGTCAGATCTTTACATACAAGAAGCTATGTGAAAGGCAGAATCTAGATTTATCAGAGAACATATGAGTGAAAAGGGCAGAGGAGGAGATAGTGTGAAAGAATCTGGACAGGAGAAAGGCCAGTTGAGTCAACATTAGTTCTTCATATAGAAGCATAAACTGGCTTGTGTTCTCTTTTCTTTGCCCTGTTTGATGTGGTAAAACCGTGCTGTAACAAAATGGCTGTCCCAAGGATTTGGATTGTTGAGTATCAGTGACTGTTCATTGTGGATGATGCTACAAAATGTAACTTTCAGATCTCAGCCCGTTTGGTGGTTTTAATTGTTGTTTGGTGCGTGTGGATTTTTTTATATTACTAGCAGCAGCTCTGCTTTTTCTCTTCAGTCAAAGGTTTACTCAGTGATGAGAATCACAGCAGGAAACTGGAAGTGTAAATGTCACTGGGTGAATGATGATATTTGAACAACTTTTAAATTTTCTTTTTTTGAGAATTGGGTGGTTTTTTGATTTTATTTTTTTTAAATTGTTAACATTCAGTGAAATGCTGCTGCAAAATTTTAAGTTTTGCTTTTTTTTCCTTGACTGGACATCTTAGAGGTCAGACCGTTATCAAGATCTTAAAGGCCACTGATTTTTTTTCAGTAGTTGTAGACAAGTGGAAATGAGCTGTAAGGTTCTGTGTCTGTTAAAGAAAATTAATTAGTAGTTGGAGTAAAAGGATCTCTCTAACCTTCTGCCTTTGGGAGAAGGAAGGGAAGAAATGAGATGGAATTATTTTGAGAACTCTAGAATGAACTGAGATGACCTGGGACTTGTCATTGGGATGCTCTGATTTAAGCAAGTCACTGTGATGTCTTCCTCTGACTTTTGAGGAAAAGAATGTGTGAAACAAAGAGGAAACGTCCTGACCCCTGCCGTGTAGGTGCCTTGACACTAACAATAGTCAGGTGGCTCTTAAATGGGTGTTTTATGTAGTACTTTATTTCCTGGGTTATTTATCCATTTTAATACTGGCTTCAGCGTTTAGTTCTTATATAAGTGTGTGTGTACTATATGTGATTCACTATGTAAAAATAATATATGTGAAACTTTTTTAACAGATTCCTGAATGGTGCTTGGATTTCTGGCATCCTTCTGAGAAGGCGATGTATCCTGATTACTTTGCCAAACGAGAGCAATGGAAGAAGCTGCAGCAGGAAAGCTGGGATAAAGAGGTCAGTGCTTGCTCAATGCAAAGGAGAATCTCTTTAGCATGCAAGTATTTTGTGACATTTAGATATGTTCTAGAAAAATAACGGAATGCCTACTGTGGTCTCTCTTAGACTCTGCTTTATTAGAACTCTTGTCACTGTGAAACACTGACTTGACTAAGATGTCTTCACAGAGATCTCAGAGCTACAGCTTCTTAAAGGCTGTGAAGGGAATTTGAAATTAAAGGTGAAGCTGCAACCATGTTTCAGTTAATGGAGGGCTGTTTGCTAAGGGAAGTTCCAAAGTGGGATGAGAAGAGATTAATGAACAGAGAATCCCTCTTCTGCTGCTGTGAAGCTCTGACACTTGATTGTACCTTTGAAAGTGACTTGCCACAGTGTTCATCGGTTGGGAATCAATAACTTCTGGCTAACACCAACTTCTCCCAACTGAATCTCAGTTTAGGAGCAGAACAGTTCTTTAATTCGGTTGTAGAGAAATAGTTGGATTGTATGTAGTGTGGCACTTGTATCAGAATTACCATAGTGGCAGCTGGCACTTAGGCTGCTTCAAGAAATGCATATTGAGAGCATGTAAAGGGCTGTTGGTGGCAGAGAGAGAGGTCTCCTGCTGGCTGGAGTGGAGGGTGTTTGGGGCTTGTAATTATGTGGCAGCTTTGAAGCAGCAAGAGAATGCTGTCAGTTAAATGTAGCAATGGTACACGTTAGTTACTTGGAAGTAATGATCTTTTCAGTAAAAAATTCTCTTGTAAGTCACTTTTTACTCCTAAAAATTCCTTCTTAATTAGGTAATGCGAGCCTGCAATGATTACTGAGCTCAAGTGAATACTGAGAAACAGGACACTTGTCTGTTAGCCGAAACTGTTACTGCTGGTTCTCCCCTTCTGAAATGGGATGTTTTGCTTTCCATGTGGGCGCTGAACACCTGATGGAAATGTGCTTATGTGTACTAAAGCAATTTTATGTGTCTTGTCTTCTAGCTGAAGCAGTTGGAAGAAGAAACTCCAGCTGATGGTCCAAGAACTGAAGCTTTGCCTCCAGCTCGTAAGCAAGGGCATCTGCCACCACTCTGGTGGCAGTATGTCACAAGACCTCGTGAAATTCCCATGTAAAAGCATTATTTCTTGTGAAAATTGCAGCGGTTTGTCCTCTGTAGGCATGTCAGTGACCGCGTGCTACTCTAATGCAAAATAAAGCCAAATAAAGTAAAAGAGAAGGCTTTTTTTTGGCATTCTTTTCTTTAGCACGCACGCGCTTCCAGTTTGTGCGGAGTAGAATAGATCACTGTACCGTCTACACTACATACCTAAAATGTCTACACTACATACCTAAAATGTCTACACTACATACCTAAAACACCCTCTTCCAGCAGCCCTTTGCCTCCAGCCTGTTGAGCTGCTCAGCACAGAACCGCGTCCTCTCTCTGCTCAGGCACCGGCGCTTTCCCTGCTGTTCTTCAATACTGAAGGTACTTGTTCGTACTGAGTTCTGCCCCTTTTTCTAACCCGTTACAGGTTTCTAACACAGGGGCTGCTCTACCAGCACCAGTGCTGCCTTAGCAGCTGTGTGAAAGGCCAAAAGGGGCAAAATTCACAGGGGAAATACACCACCTCGGGGCAAACCCAGCTACTCGGAGCCTGCTTTGCTGTCTCCCCCAGCCCCACACCCAGAGCTGGAGCTGCACGGGGGTGAGTGCTGGTACCCGAGTGCTCCACACCAGCGTGGGGTGCAGCTGGTCGGAGCGGTCAGTGGGATCACACCCAAGTGGGTCTTAACCTCTATTCAGGCAAATGTGAGCTTACAAAACCCAACCCTTCACCTGCCACCAAACCCCTGTTCCTGTGCTTTGCTTGACTGGTAACTGTATTCAGAAATTTTGCAAACACCAACATACGCATTTTTTTAATTATGTGCCATTTTGCACCCTCCCTCCCACTCAGCCCAACCAGCCACAGTTTTTTTTGCTAGAAAACAGGGCAAAAACATCACTCCTGATTTTCACAAACAGCTGTGGGGGGCTGAGTGACATTCCTTAACATGATGGATACCCCATATCCCAGTATTAAAAACACAATGAGCCAATTTGTGGATGCCCCATCCCTGGAAGTGTTCAAGGCCAGGCTGGATGGGGCTTTGAGCAACCTGGTCTGGTGAGAGGTGTCCCTGCCCAGGGCAGGGGGTTGGAACTCGATGATCTTTAAGGTCCCTTCCAACTCTAACCATTCTATGACCCCACGGGACAAGACAAGAACCATTCTGCAGCTGGAAGAGAATGGGATTTGCTGTAGAAACAGCTGGGATGCCCTTCAAAATGAGGAAGCCCAGCCCCAGGCAGTCACAGGGAGAAGGGGAATGAAACAAGAATCTTTTTGGAGACAGGACATTTTTCCAGCCAAACCACCTTGAGTTTTCCTTTAACGTCTTGGTGACAAACGGAAACCTCTGAACAAAAATGGCTCTTACTGCGGTGGTAGGGAAATAAATAAGGTTGCTGTGGCAGCTGCAGGTGGGAGCAGTGTCCTGCCTCTCCACCCTTGTTCCTGAAGAAGCTGAACAAAATAAAGTCCATGGTCACTCAGGGGCATGTTGGAGGCCCCAGTGTCATGCTGGATAAATTCTGGCTGTGAGAATGAGCCACGGTGGCAGCAGCAACTCTCCTCCTCTGGGAAAAGGAGCTGCTACCTCGAGTTACCTGCTGGGCAGGTGACAGCAGCGAGGGGCGGAGAAACGGCATCAGCTGTTATTTAAGGGGAATTTCCCTCCTTACCTTTGTTCTGCTACCACCCTTGTAACGCGCATCAGTAAAACATACCTGTACGAGATCCTATTTACTCCTTAATTCTCTCCTGCTCCCGTTACACACGTAGATGGAACCTGTGTGACCTTCAGCAGCCTGATGGACACCACTGATACCCAAAGCTCTGGAAGCAGAGAGTCTTCAAGAACTGAAATACAGAAGTTTTCCAGCAGTTCTTTATTTATAATGTAGGCTTAAGCAATCATTACAATGTAGAAGGGAGACACACTTACAGCAATTATTTATACCAGTTTAGAACAAAAAAACTGCACAGGGAGAGGTCAACTCTCAGTACAAACTAGCAACTAAACCACAATAATTTACCATTAGAAACATTTTATTTTTTAGCTGTGACACTGCTTTTACAATATGCAAAAACACAAACAATAGAACTATCCAAAGTGTTTTGTCACATTCTTTCTACATTGAATTTGGCAACATTTTATATTAAATTTTACTGATTATACTAACGTTTAAGAACTAAACAAGTGAAAAGCTGTACTCAGGTACAGTTACATCCATTTATTTCAAAGGTTTAAATAACACTTTTAACTATTGAGATTATCTCCTAGCAGTTTTTGTTTATGCAAAAACCATCTCAAAGCCTCATTTGCACAATGCATCAGCTACTGTATCAAGATTGGTGGGCTACACCACAGGCACTACTGTTTATTATATTCTGTAATAAGGAGCTTGTTTTTCAAAGAAAGGAAGGTTTAATATTTTCTAAGAATCATGCTTTTTTTTTTTTTAAATTATTTTTGCTTTTAAGCCATAACAAAAAAAAAAAGTTTAGCAACCACAGCAGTGTAAAATGTTATATAGAACACAGCGACTACACAGGTACTAGAAGTTTCACATCCAATGCAGTTATGTATTAAAGCATAAAAGGTTATGTAGGCAAGTCTAGAGCCAAGAGAAATCTGCAGAGCGCGTGGTGGAAACGAGCCCCTTTAGATGTCTTTTGATTTTTTGGTGGCATCTCCCAGCAATCCCAGCTGCCCCAGTCTGGGGTCTGTCCCCACTGTGGGTGGGCAGACGGCACCCCTCGGGACTGCCGTGCCCCGGGGTCTGCATATTTCTATCAGCTTTAGGAGACGGGTATTGCAGCAATAACTTACTTTTACTTGAAGGAAAAAATCCAACTCTTAATAATTCTATCGACAGCGTTCCAAAAAACATGACTTAAAGTACAAAAAAAGAGAATATAGCGGTCAGGTTCCCGGTATTATCAAAAAAAGAGTTCTCTCTCCCCACCCCCCACCCTTCACCCCTTTCTTTTCGGTATTTAAGAAAAGCCAATCAACTGCCATTTAAAAGAAGTTAAGAAAAACAAGCCCCTGTATTGGAAAGAAACATTCGCAGTTTATTAGATCACAAGCTGGTTACACCTGTCAAATTGTTAAGTGTTTTCTCAAAATATTTGGGCTTTCCAAGGTGCCCAGCCTGCTGGGCACAGTCCGAAAAAAAAGGCATTTTGAGAATATCTAAAGAACTCCCTGCTTGCATTTTGAAAATGCTTTCACGTTTTGTAACTGCCTCAAGCCTGTCGTCCTTGTTTTGTACTCAGCGGAAGGATGAGCGGAACAGAAGGTGAAGGTGGAAGGACCAAGCCCGCGGAGCTCAGGCTGCGCGTGTGTGACTGAGAGTTGCTGCTGTGCAGTCAGAAAAGAAACGTGGAAAAAAAAAAACACCCAGTCTGTAAAACACCCCACAGAAACAAAACACTGCAATCCAATATGGCTTATTCTGATGCATTTACCATGAAGCTACTAGTAATTAATCCTACTAGGCTACTTTTGTGCAACAGCATCTGCTAGTTCGATGGCATCTCCCTCCCCCCGATACCCCCCCAAATACTCTACCAACTGCAGGTTTCTTCCTTGCATTATATATTGCTTTTATTGTCAATTTTTATTCCTGCTTTTCAAACATTTTTTTTTTTAATACTTAAACGAGGATCTGTTCCTTACAGTTTGACTTAAACTCTAAAATAAGTCCCGTTGTTTTGTTTTGTTTTTTAACCTCACTATTACAAGGCGCTCTACAAAAGCTTGCAAAAAAGCCAAATTTTCATTAAATCCATTAAATCCCTTTGCTGAAGTTAACTACTCGACTTTTTTTTTTTTTTTTATTGTCCTATGATTTAAAACTTTACAAAGAGAGTTATAAAAAAGGTAAATGGGATTTGGCACCTTCAGAAAAAATTAAAAGTGTAACTTAGATCAAAAAAATGCAGAAACAAAATCATCGATATTTACAAATTAAAACACCAGTGAAGATTATGTCTTACTACGCTCTCTCACCTTGGTTTGCTCTTTCAGAGTACTGTCAGACTGTCTGGTACCGAGTATCTGAAAAAATTCATTGATTACAGATTGGAATGGATAGAGACAAATTAGTTTCCTCACAGTTCATTCTCGGCGGCTGAGTGAGTACTCTGGCAGCTGGTCCCGCTCCTAGGAAATACGAGGCGCGGAGCGATCATTCGTGGTGGTCTTCTTCAGTTTGACCCCACGCCGAATGGCGTTCAGCATGTCTTCACCCTGGGGGACCTCCCCGGGGCTCAGCTCTCCGGGATCGAGCTCCGTCTGGCCGGGGGGCGCGAGGCTGCCGGCTCCATCCCGCTCGCTCTCTTCCCCCTCGCTCTCGGGAAGGCCTTGCCTCTGCTCCTCGGCAGCGCTCAGTTTCTGGCTCGACGCCGGAGGGTTGACGGAGGCTTGCCCGCTCCAGGAGGACGAGGGCATGCTGGTGACACCTTGCCCACCATCTCCCGCTGCCGGAGAGTCGGGACTTTGCTCGGGACATTCTTCTGTCCCAGCGAGGGCGCCGGGCAGCCCCCCCGGGATATCGGGGACAGTGGGTGTTTTGACAGGAATCACCGGCGTCTTGATGGGAATGGGGCCTCCCCCGATGGTGCCGCGTCTGACTGAAGGCTTGGTGGAAGGGGTCCTTCTGATGGTGGCGACGCCGGGGGTGACAATGACCGGTCCCAGGGTGGTTGGCAGACCTGCGGTGGAAGCGGGACGCTTGGTTTGAAACATTCTGCGATAGGACTGGCTAATGTCGCTGTTTCTCGGGATGGTGGAGGATTTGTCAAACTCTTGTTGTTCTGCCTCCTGGTCACCACTCACAGAGAAATAATCATAATCTGAAACTGATGCCAAAAGACAGAATTAGGAACAAGTTGGAGAAGACAGCTGAGTCGTGTCAGTAAGTCTAAAGTATGTGTAACTAAAAAAGTATATCTAACCAAAAAAGCTTGGAGGTCAATAGCAATTAAGAGAGGTTTTGCCTCTAGGAGGCAGGAAGGCTGAGATAGTGTGACCAGGAACCTCAGAGTGCGTGGCTGGAGGCAGCACTGCAGCAGAGCGACCCTACAGCTGCAGGGTGCCCACGTCTCTTATGGAAGAGAACTTCACACACTCAGTACCTTCTCTGGAAAGAACTAATGAAGTAACGGAGACTCAGTGTTTGTTGCCAAAATTAAGACACCAAACCCAGCATCCTACAAGCCATATGCTACCACTTGTAGATACAAATACTTAAAACAGTCAGTGACTAAGAAGGGTACTTTAGATGAGGCAACGTGGGGCTCGGGGGAATGTGCACCAGTGATTTCAGCAGCAAATTTGTTTATTTTGCAAACAAAGTAAGTCCCAGCTGCCAGGCCTGAAAACTCAGCCTCAGCTTTAATAAGTTCCTTCCTTAACAGGGAACTGCTGAGCCAAGCTGGGTCCCCTGCAAGGTCTCCTGCCTCTTGTCACTACGCACCATGACCGGCCTCAGCTCAGCAAACAGGGGGTTTCTGAACTGCCAACACCAAACTCCGGCCCTCTCAGGTCGCTGCTGCTTCTGAAACAGGGTACAAAACCCAACGCCCTATTGCACCTTCCCAGGTATGTCCAAGTTAAAGGTCTCCAATGGATTCTTTTTCCAATTAGGGCAATTTCTGCTTAGCTGGGATATAAGAGGTCACAAAGGGAAACCAAGAGCAGATTCAGAGAACTGACAGAGCAAGAAAGGAAAGCTCGTGAGCGTGCATCTGCCAAGACAACAGCTCTGAAAGGACACTACTACCACAAGAAGCATACGAGCATGTTCTTTAAAATGGTAGCCTCCTTAAGCTAAAACTCATTCCAGTAATGCACAAGAAAATACGACTGTTCAGTGCTCTATGCAGCAACCCAGGTTTCTATTTAGTTAATGAACCAGGCTGCATTCCAAGCTGGAAAAAACTTCACAACAGCAATGTTCACCCCTTTCTCCCCAGCTGACTACAAAGGCAATGAGTGATGGCTGCTGGAACACAGCTCCTTGGCACTAAGGGGTGAGTGTATGATGGCCGGGCTGGGAAAGCTCTGAAAAAGAACATCTCTGGGATGGGTACCTTGAGATGGGATGGTGTCCTCTGAACAGCACGGAGTTGTTGTCTGGGTGCTGTAGCCACTGGAGCACTGCAAGGAATCCCGACTGCTCCTCTGGGTGTCCAGCTGCAGCCCCCTCGTCAGAGCGAGCGCCAGCTCCTCGCAGGCCTCCATCTCCTCACCCTGCTGGTTACACACAGGAAGGAGACTCATTATGTCTAGAAGGGTTAATCAATCTTCACCGACTTTTAGCTGTCTCTCCTCCCAAGCAGAGCTTGTGACCATCACAACACAAGAGGATTTTCTCCAACCATTTACTGGAGCTTCAAAGAAAGAGACTCTTCTTTGGATGCTGTTGCTCTACAAATGCCAATGCCCAAGGGCATATTCTCACGTCGCCTCCACTGACCACCCCAACACCACACCAGTCAGATAAACACGTGCCAACACCAAGCACGGCACACAAGTATTGGCAGGAGCTACCACATCTGCCTCCCTTGCACCAAATAGCATATTAGAAATTAGAGCCTCACCCTTGTGGCAGCCGACACCGTCATGCTCCGAGGTCTCTGGGCCTCCTCAGGGGACACGGGTGGCCCACTCTGAGCTCCTCCATTGACATCTGGGTCACGCTTTTCTTTGCGACGTTGCAAGGTGTTCACCACCGGCTGATCGTATGGGCCTGGTTTGGCCCAGTCCTAAGGAAACGTGGTTGTTAGTGACAACTTTCATCAGTGACTGCGCTTTAATTACAAGTAAAACTATGCAAAGGGGCAATTGTAATGCAACAGGTTATGTCTCAAAATGGATATGCCTTTCTCAATAAGCCAGAAATAAATTAATTTTGAGGATATTAAAAATCTTCACTTATAAATCCTATCTCCTCTATCAAAGGGAATCTAAATTTCAATCCTACCTAAGCGTTCTTATATGAAGGTATTTAACATGTTAACACTATAGTTTTCTCTAAATGAAATTCAATTGTGTTAAAGCCTATATTTTCAGAAATTCAAATGCAAAAAAACACTGGCACACAGCAGAAAATATACATAAATGTCTAATCAGTGATGTGACTGTTCTAGATGTACCCAAGTTCTAGTACTACGAGCTGTTAAGCATGTCTTCAGTTCTCAAAAATTGGGCTTGAACAGAGTTTTGATACACATTAGAGGAGCAACTCCGAGTAATTTCTCAGTTTACTTACTAGCTGAAATCTAGATTATAATAATGAAGAAAGACTTAACTTCACTCTGAATTACTGGTGCCCAATTTGAAACAGGAATTCCTCGGGCCACGAGAGCTGTGTTCACTCAGGGCTCTATTAAGCAAAGTCCTGAGGGTGTCCAGAAGCCACATGTGGCACACAAAGCAAAGAGCAGGGCTGTCAGTGCGCTGTGCTGGGACGCAGAACCGCTGCCAAGCAGCAGCTCCCCAAATGCCAACTGCTGCAGGGACAAGCCCAAGCCTGAGAGAGTCTTCCCTCACCGAGACAAGGGCTGCTTTAAAAACAAAACCAGAAGAACCAACTTGGATGTGAGAACGGGGCACACACCCCACCACTGGCAGCAGCTGGCTGCTGGGCAGCCTCCGCGCCGTCTCCTGATAAATAATTAACGAGGGGCTAAGACCACACTATAGATTATTAGTGACATGTGTCTCAGTCCAAGGTATGGGATGTGCAGGCAGCTGTACTGACAGAACCCCTCCTGCAGACGGGGATTTGGGGTTTATTAACACAAATGAAACTCTGCTTTGCCTTAATGGCTGTGTCTTTGCTGTAAGTGTTCTGCTGTGGAATATACTGGCAAAGTGCTTCCAGCACGGAGACAACTAACGACCCTGCAGCCCCAGGACCACTGCGGCCACCCGGTGTGTATGTCTCAACAGTCTCCAGCTGCTGGAGGGGGAGATTTAGGGTAACTGTAAGGAGGTATCTCAATTTGCATGTGTAAGAAGGTCCCATGGTGCGTATGCAGTATCATAGAACCATCCACAGGCATCTAAGACCTGGGCAGCTACTACCAACTGCATACCAGCCTCGAGGACATTCACAGCAACAGACAAGAGACCTTCTCCCTTTGCTCGGGGCAGAATCTCCCAGAGGAATGAGAGTCAAGGCTCTGGCAGAGCAGAGACGTTTTGATGCCAAGGAAGGTCCCTGCAGATCCAGCTGGAGCAACTGAAAGAAGTTCCTGCACTCTGACTTTTTTGGTGGTCTCACCCAAGGGAGCCAAACAAGCTGGGTGAGTCCTCCCTGCCCGTGGCAGTAAAGCCAGGACAGCTTCAGTCACCCCTTGGGTTCTCCCGGTGACAAGCGCCTTCTTAAACCACTCCAGCTGGATCTACAGGAGCATGGCTGCCTACAGGGGCCGAGCACAGGCGCTGCAGGGAGAAGATCAATGTATGGTTTCACTAAGCCAACTGGATGCCAAGCCTGTACTTCCCTGCTCAAGTGAGTGCCCTGACGGCGCTCAACAAGCTCTTTTCTCGCTGAATAGAGCCCAGAGTGCTTTCACCAACCTTCCAGAGTTACGCTATCCCTTCCTACCTAAGCGTTGTCAGCTTTAACATGTTTTAGGCAGAATAGACAAGGTCATTCAGAAATATCCACTACCAGATTTTAGCTCTCGGATTATCACCATGCAGTGCCCATTCAGAGTGATATTAAACAGAGCAAATCAACGAGTAATTACATGGATGGAAAGGTAGCAACAACCGCCGTGCGCACGCTGTTGGTATGAGGAGGTGAGGAACTGCCACAACAAAAGGAACACAAACCTTCCAGCTAGGGATCTTAGATGATGGTAACATGCCTGGCCCAATGGTGTAATAATGAACGTAGTCTGGAAGGAGGGCTGAGGGAGCCCGAGTCCACGCGCGGGAGACAGGCGGGAAATGAGGGAAAGGACCTGCACCAACTGAAGCTACGGATGGGTCACTTGATAAACTACAGTGATAAAACCCATTAGACAACTGGAAACGAAACAAATAAACAAACAAAAACAGAGAAATTAATATAAACAGAATGAATATGAAAAATACACTGTGACTCTCATGTTCTAGGGAGAAAAGTTCTGTATCTTAACACAAAAGAAAGAAAAATCGTAGCTTTGCTGCAAATAAACAACAGACAATTGATACAATGCTTGGTTGAGAAGTGAGACTGCTTGAAAATTGTTATTTGGTATAACAAATTTCAGACATCAGCCTAGCAGTCATTGTCTCCGGGCTGAGCAGCTTTGCCTCCTGTCCACGAAAGCGGCACGCTGTGAAAAAGCCTTTGCAGTTTAGGTTCCCTGCAGACCGAGGACATAGAAACAAAACATTTCCAATACTGGAGGCACTTGCATTGGTGGCGTTTATTCTATGTAGCTGGACAGAGAGGAAAAGCGTGCAGCCTTCGAAATGACATGTGCTGGTCGTGGGATGATATGGAAAAAAAAAAAAAAAAAAGAAAAAAACCCCAACAGCAAGGATTTACCAGATGAGAATGGAGACCGCTGTCACCTCCTCCCCCAATTCAGAGTGTATCCCCCGTAATTTATTCCAGCCGTGTGTGGTTTGGTTTTTGTTTTTTTTTTTTTCCTTTTTGTTTTGGTCAAAAGCAGACCCCGATTGCTCAGTGTAATAGGTGCTGCCTAACGGGAGAGAGGGGAGAAGCCACAAACGGCACCACCTGGGCAAGCTGCTCTTTGTCAGGCAACCAGCCGGGTTTGGGCAGCCTTCCACAACCTCTTGGAGCAGAAAAGGCAGACAAAGAGCTTTTCTTAGAAAATGACCTCTGTAAAATGCTCCATTTGTAGCTTTTCCCCTAGCAGCTAGTTTAAAGGCAAGCATGGCTGTGATTTATTCAATCAGATTTCTAAGGGAGTGTGGAACAGTTCCTATTCTCATCTTCACAGGGAGGAATCCAGGCTGCATCCCATGCACAGAGTTTGTTTTTTTTTTTTTGTCCAAACGTTGCTGGGTTTGGATAACGAGCTAGTAGGTTTGTATGTCTTTGAGATGAAGTTTTTCACCTTATCTGTGGAGGCCCAAGCCCCCATGGTGGAGCCTGAGCTGACTGAGGTGGGGGAACTGCACTCGCTCACTGACTGGCAGGTTTCAGAGGCTTCTGAAGAGGCAGAGCTGGACGAATTCTGCAGCGTAAAACAGCACCGCAAGGCAGGGAAAGGATACACAGGCCAACAAAAAAGAAAAAAAACAAACAATACCAACACACACACACAAAAAAAAAAAAAGACAAAAGCAGATACACAGAGACACACACAGGAGAGAGGGAAGGATGAGAGAAGCAGAGGGTTAGGGTTTTAAAAATCAATTAGAAACTGCTCAAAACCATTGCTAATGTTCAGGAAATCTCTGAGAAACAAACCAAGCCATTTGCTTAATGCGAGAACTTGCCACGCTGCTTGGGAATGAGGGAATCGAGGCACCGATCTCAACTCCTCATTGCCATTTCAGCCTCTCAATTCTGTTAGCTGTCTCAGAGCAAGAAGCTGAGGGAGCTGAGGGAACCTACGCTCCGAACATGCAATATACCCAGACAACTGATTTTATACAGAAAAGCAGATCATCAGTGCTTCAAAGACATAAAGTTAAGATTTAATACATGGAGCAGCAAACGTCACTTACATTCACAAGTTCTCAGATATTCTGATCTGCAAAAGTGCTTGTGAAAAGCTCATCTGAGTTTTATTACGGAACAGAGAAAGAAGTGATACTTACCAAAGCTGGAGGTTTCCAAAGTGCATTATCTGTATGCATGTGCCTCTGCAGGTAGTATGCATACACCAAGAGCACTCGGACTTAACCTTTTCTGCCCACCAGCCAACATGAAGGTACATGTACTCTGCTGAGTGCATAAACAGTGGCTTGTGCTTGCCACTCACCTCCTTGTAGCAGCAGAGAGAGAAAACATCAGGGGCTTGGATGGAGAGGGAAGGAAAATGCAGGACATCGAGTGTCCATCAAACATTTAGCTCCTAGCTAGGAACTTCTCTTCCACCTTTCGGTGCACGCCTTTATGTTCTTTTCCTGCTGTGAGATCTCTGCAACAGCATCTAATTCACCTTCAAGCAGGCCAAGGTGAATAGCCACGTGGAGCATTTTACCAACTACAATGCTCTCAGGCATCTCCCCCTCCAAAGTGGCATCACCCTCAGTAGGGATGTGCGTGCAGGTCCAACCGAGTGCTTGGAAATGGTCAAGAATACTGGCAAAGTCATCACGGCAGTACTGAGCTCTAGTCCTCGTCAGGAAATTCAACACTAATTCATCCTTTGGTAGTCCAAGACCCGTGAAGCAAGTCTATCTAAGGATATCCCTGGCATTTTATTTTATGACAGCAGAGAGAATGTGCTCTTTATCAAGTTTGTGTAGCAAAGCCTCGGATTTCAAGGAATGATATTTTGAAGAAGAAGGGAAATCTCATCTGAAATAAAATTTCATCAGCTAACCTTAGATGAGATCTTGGGGTGAGTTTGCAGTAAAAGGACAGATGGATAAGAGGCACTCAGAGGAGTAATTACTGCTAACACCCAGACGTTGTCTCACTGCTCACCAGAAGCCAAGTATAAGCAACGTGTAGCCAACTGCCTGGGGAAGGTGCTTGTCTCCCGAGATGGGATACCATCACCCTACGGATTTTGATGAAGACTGTTGGGGTTGTTGAGAAGCCAATACAATACCAGCATCCTGAGCTTATTAGCAAACTGGATTTAAATGAAACTTTGCACGTAATGTGGTGGACTATTTTACAGAAATAATGCACACCCCATCTTATCCTGAGATGAGATCAGATCTGCAGGTGACCTGTCAAACATGTTTAGGGTAGATGTAAGCTCAGCTAACGAGGCTTGGATTCAAAGTGCAGTAAGAGCTGAGGTGAAAATAAGATCAGAAGAAACTACAAGAAATGACACGTAGCTATCAAGAAGAGAAATGAGAAGGATGCACTGGGGTACCGTGACTTGATGATTTGTGGAACTTGTCACATTTTTGATTTAATGCAACTCCTTTTACAGAGACAAACCTCTGAAAAGAAGAATACTGACAAACATGAGCTGGCATTGACTCTGCCATCAGATATAACTACAGTACACTAAATGGAGACGAGCCAATTTTTTCTATCTTTAGAGAACAATACATTATACAGAATTAGCTTTTAGACTAAAACTCCAAGTTCTGCCTGACATTCTAGGTAGCGCAACAAAAGAAACTGTTTGAAAAGCCTCGTAAGAACACTCACACTAGCATTACTCTTTAGCCAGGGAAAAAAAAAGAAAAAAAAAAGAGAAAAATATAATTTCAGAAAATCCATTCTGAAACCTCATGCTTATGGCCCGAAAGACCCTCCTGAGTCTGCATACTCTGCACATGGCAGGACAGACAGTGAAGAGTCTGAGTGCCAAATACTGTATCACACTACCTTGTTTTCCACAGATGTCCTGATGATAACAAGTGAGGATTTGGTGTTTACAGCCAATAGACTATTCCTTTTTATAAGCCAGAAACTTCAAGAGCTTATGTGAAGCATTAGTAGAAATGGGTCATAAATGTTTATTAGCAATACAGCTGCAGGTAGTAACTAAATGGAAAAAAGCCAAAAATGTAAACTCTGAAGATGCAGAGAATCGTTCAATTTGTTTGGTGTATGGGGAAAAAAGACTGTAAGTGGTGAACTTATTTTTGCAACAAAGTGACTCCAAGGTGAAAGAAAGATGAAAGCAAGGACTCTTCCACTAACTCAGTTTGGCCATTTTCAACAGGCAAAGCTGGACAAAGGATAAGCCAAGATGCCATGAGGAAAACACCTTGGTAGTTGAAGGAAATGCAAGAGGTGGTGGTAGGAGAAGAGGGTCTCCTCATCTTGAGAAACTTGCATGGCACAGGGAAGGGGAGCCTCTGGTCTTGCTAAAAAAGGATTACAACAGTGAGAAAATGATGGAGAGGGCGGCAGAATGACACTGAACTCCTGAAGGAGAAGTGTAAAGAAAATGCAGGCGGCAGCAGGCTCAGATCAGACTGCAGAAACAGTCCTGACTGGTTGAACCTGGGTGTGGGAAGCACAGATGACCCTTCATTTCTTAGCAGAAAGCACACCAGGGGTTGAAACCAGAAACTGCAGAGTTACTGCTTGGGCAAAAAGTCTCCAAACTTCCGAGTGCTTGTTCCAGCCGCATACCCACCGGTACACGTGCCCCTGGGAGCACACGCACAGGCAAACACCGGGTACAGCAATTCCTACTCCACCTCCCGTGGAGTGAGAAACTTGACTGTTTTTGGGATTTTTTTTCAACTTATTTTAGTTGATCCCTTTTTTAAATGATTGTTTAGTTTGAACCATTTTTAAAATTAATTCTTTCATTTTAGCTATTTTAACTCCGGGAGATTTATCTTCCCACAGCTGTGATAATGGTGATTCTGCTCCGCTCTCAAACCACCTCTTCTGCCAAAAAGCTTGAAGTTAACAGCATCAGCAGAAAGCTAAAGCTGTGCTCTGCAAAGAGACAACCAGTCCCTCAAAGATACTTTATATGCAGTAGCTTGGTATCTGGTCTCTCTGACATTGTGCTACAGCTTGTTCTTGGGTAGTGTCCCACTGCTTGGTGTGCTGTGTATGAATTCCAGCAAGGATATAAAAAAAAAAAAAATCTGTAATTTGGGCTACTGGACTGTATGATTATATTTTCCATCTGTGTCCTCCTAACCTATAAAAGGACTGCAGTTACCTCGGATTACTCACATCCTTTGTTTGCTACATTTTCCATTCAAATACAGTATTGTTTTCTTAACCCCTTCCCTTCCTCAATTACTCGACAAAGCTTCCTGGGCAAGGATTTCCCAGGAGACCAAATCCCAAAGAAGAGCTTGGTCCAATGTCCTTCTACAGTCAGTGGAAGACATCTCAATTATCTTTCAAAAAGCTTTGGATGGTGACTGAAGGTCACCTCCTCAATTTGTCTCACTTTCTGGACCATGTCTCTACTGAACCCTTTTTTCTAGTCAGGAACAAACTGTAGGGAAACTTAACTTAAAAAAGGAAGATTAGGAGAAAAAAATACTTGGTGATAACTTACAGATGCATTTCAGTTCCTTTGGGGTTTTTTGGTCTTGATTTTTTTTTTTTTTTAAGGTCTGATTTGGAAGCATTTCTTAATTTACATGGAAAACCGAACAGTTGTAACAATGTATTTTCCCTATTCTAACTTCAAACTATTTCAAGCAATGGAGCCTCCCCCAAAGCAGGATCTCTCCAGCTTGCTAATCTGTATGTGCAGAGGCAAGTTCACATTCAATTTCCCTCTACTTCACTCTTTAGGGAAAGCAATTTCCAGAATATTCTAACAATAAAGCCTGAGTCCTCTGCTGCTTGACAGCACATCAACAGTTTTTTTAATCTTCTTCATCTGCTTCTTTTCTCTCCCCTTGCTTTCATCCCCACGAAGTCATAAGCAGCCTCTAAAATCCGACTGTATAATTGCTTCCTCTGTGCCTGTTGGCTCCAAGTCCAGAGGATCCTTCTATTACTATCCCTCTAAATCAAACATAACCGTACGACTACCATATTGCTTCCTCACAGATACTGCCAGATCTCAGTTTGTCTACTACATAGAGCAATGTGTGGGTTTAGCAACACCAGCCATGTCCAGTGTTGATCCAAGAGCTACCCTGTGCTCCCAGCAGCAGGTCTGTCAGAAGGGCTTTACGTGGTTTCAGTACGTGTCATGGGCAACGCTGGCCAGGGCTGACCTCCAATCTGGCATTTAGAGAAGCTCCAGAGAGAGACCTGTGATGCTTTTCCAGCTGTTCAGCTATACCTAAATGCACTTGCTTAATTAAGATTAAAACATTTTACAATGACCTTGCCACGCGTACAGCTATCTGTTACAGGCTAACACTTTCACTCCCAGTGACCTTAACAGCGATGCTGCAGAAAAGAGCTCGTACGAAACCAGTGTAAGGGCAGAGTCTGGGTTTATAATCGCTCTTTTTTCTTATCTTCTATTCAGAGTGTCATAACTGTAAAGACTTACTACTCAGCAACTATAGGCTTAAAAGAATTCTTCATTTTGCCACTCATCTCTCCTCTGGTATAGTCCGTTATTTTGTTTAAATCTCTACTTACTCCTTGTTTGACTTTTTTTTTTTCCCCATCTATGGTTTTGAATATATTCAGTTTAATTTTCAGTGACACTTGCTTGTCTAAAACCTAGGTGAGAGCATAAAAGCTTCACATAGCTCATATCGTCTCATTCCCATAATATGGGAATTTTATGTAGCTCTCTTCTAATTTTTTTTTAAATCCATTATTAAAAGAAAATGGGTTTTGCTGCCTTCAAAACTACTGCTGCCAGTAGATGCCACAGCATGCAGCTAGCAAACATCAGCAAAGTGTCCACCTGCGCAAGGTATATAGCTTGTAATTTCCTTTGTTGATTCCAGAGCTTGCTTTTCTGCTGTCTCGGTGTCCCTACCAGAAACAATGCCACTACCAGAAACAATGCCATCAGTGTTTTCGCAACAGTCAGCAGCCGCTGCTGCTCCTCCCCACCCACCACCGAGCCTCAAAAGCACAGCACCACGAGGAAGATCTGTCAGTTGGTTAGAGACACACAACACGAAATAACGCTGTCAATTGAACAGCTTCTCGGTAAGCTCACGATCACAATTATCTGTCAGCACAACACACACATTTTACTTAGTGCTGAACACACAAAGCGAGACACTGAAGCAAAGATGAAGCGGCCAGGCAATGATCTGTTACCTTTTCCTCTGCGTAAAGGTATACAGAACTAGAGACATACAGAGCACATACCTACTTGTTGTACCAACACACTACGCTTGTCAAGTCAACGCCACGCTGCTGCAGCCTTCTACAGCTCACCAACAGCTCGAGTGATGCTGGGGTCGGTTTGCAACTTTATGGGCAGTTTCTCAAATGGAGTGAAAGCGTAGGAACTTAGCTGGTGTAAATCAGCGTGACTCCCATCCACTTTAAGATGTTCCGCCAGCTGATACCGGCCTAAGTTCTCCTCCCAGCTTACCAGGGGAACTTGCAAAGGGAGGTGTTGGGTTTTTTCCATGCTAAGGGCAATTGCAAAGTTACATCTTCATCTGCAAACACAGCATCATCATGTAGATTACCGCCCTTTTATGCGGGTGCAGTGGATACTATGAAAACCAAAGATGATGCCAGCATGTATAACTGAGGTACGTATCTTAAAAGTCAACTTCCTTACCTTGTCACTATTCCAGTTTACTTTATTATTGCTCATTTACTTTTTTGCATTTCACTTAGGTTAGCCATAGCCAATCTAAACAAAACATTCATTTTATTAGTGTGGACAAAGTTCTTCAGGATGTCATCTATAAAAAAATGCTGATGTGTCCAGACTGGGGACAATGCAGAAGATGTATTCATTTGAAAAGAAAACATTTCTATTAAAATGAAAGAGGTAAATATATTAAAAAACTGTTGAGCTTTTAATTTTTTTAAAAAAACTTGAGAACATGTTCCAAGCCTAAATGAACCAGTGTTGTTGTGAATGATACCCTAAAAATTTCACCAAGGGTGCTGCTTACTAAATGTTCTGCAAAAAGTAAGGGTCTGTGCCCTGACAAAGGTGGTCTAGGAGTAGCCTAAGTGTTCAGGTGACACTTGGTAGCTGCTGACACTGAAGCTGTTGGCTGCTTGCTGACTGTGAGGACTACAACTATCATTGCCTACAAAACCATCTACTCCTCAACATGTGAAAAGAATTGCAACTACATTTGTTAAACTAAAGGACAAGCTTCTCCAGTGACCTCAGGGTGTGTTAAAAGTAAGTGATACTCAACAATAGGATATTAGATCCAATTCAGTTTGCAACTAAGATTTACGATGGGATTTATAATGTGAGATGGCAGTTCAGCCTTGTTTAAAAAATATTGCAGTTGACATATGATTTGTTTAAAAAAAAATCAAAACAGAAAAAAGAATTCAGGTGCTGGAAGATACATGCCACGGAGGCATGCAAACCTCTGCCTGCAGGTGGCCAGCTAGCTTTTATAGGAATGATGCCACGAACAAATAAAGCAGCAACTTCCTTCTGCAGACCAAAAAATGCTCTGGAAAAGTGATTATATTTACAGTGAAATCCTCTTAGCTTGACCAGGTTTGGGACACTATCCTATATAACTAGACAAACACTCACTTATGAGTTCCATAAAGAATTAAAAATCCCTCTCATTTTCATGCAGAAACCTTATTTCTGCAAGGCGCCCAACTGAGAGTCAAAAAGAACAAGCCTATGCACAGAAATGGGTGTAACAAAAATGGCAAAACCAATTCCATCTGATACTGCAAATGGCATTTTGAGTATTCCAGGCCCTTTGCACGGGAGGAATAAAGGTAGTCTTCCTGCTGCCAAAGCCACCAGTATCAACACCAGGCCATGAGAAGGCCGTTCTAGCCCTGTGATTTGTCCATGAAACACTAAACAGCCACCAGACATTAAGACCTTGCAGTCTGTGCAGGATATTGACTGGTAACCTCGGTGGGTCAAGTTACGTATTCCCTCTTGTTAGGTGGGACTTCTTGCTCTTTCTCATCTGTATATATCTAAAAGTTAGGCATCTAGGCTCTCTCTAGGGCCAGAGTGAAAACCAAATCCTTTGAGAGCGACTCATCCCTTTCTTCAGTGCTAACTGCAAGAGCAGCACGAATCACTCCAGCTAGCGGCCCAACTTTTAGATGGATGAAGTGCAGCGAGACAAACTTTACCCTCAGGGTTTAACCTGACTCTAAGGTCCCTCAAAACCACACCAGAACCTTTTTTTTTTTTTTTTTTGTGAAAAGTGAGCCAAGTTACAGAGTGCACCTCACGCTCGGGTTTTTGTTCTCATGCTTGCACGTACCTGGTTAGGTGCTTCTGGTGGCATGGGGGATGGCGATTTGGACTGGAAAGCATCCTGGGACATGAATCCAGAATCATGGGAGGACACACTGGACAGCCTCATGGGTGCCTGCTGAGGCAGATTGGAGCTGCGATAGCGATAGTGTGAACTAGGTGAGTGCGAGTGCGAGCCACTGGACCGGGAATCACTACTGTTAACGCTGTTCAGACTGCTGTGAGAGACAAAAGGAACAAAGAAAGGAAAGGGGAGAGGAAAAGACACAAGGGCGGGGTGGGGAGAGACCCATATACAGTACAATTAACATTCCATGTGTCTCTAGCAACAGGCAGCATAAACCGGAAAGAAAAAATGTTGACAAATTAAATTTAAATATATATATATGCACATATATATCAGTCGAGAACTGTAAGCAGCTGCAGTATCCCTGACGACCAGAGAGAAAATGGCATTTTAACCTTGAATTGACTCAAAAGATCAAATTCTGTAACCACTTCAAAGTCAGGTTAGGGACGAAGGGATCGCTACATGCCCCCTAGACCATTTGCACAGCACTTTCACAAAACACGTCTGCAGATGGTGCTCTCCTATTCCTGACTTACACCTTGCTGCTCTTGCACTGTGGCCCAAATTTTCAATGAGATCTCTAGCAGGGGGCCCAAAGGCATCACAGTTCATGGAAAAGTCTGCCTCCAGGCGTGCTATTGCAGTCAGTCAGCAGGCCAACCTGTCAGGCTTTTGAAAGCATCACCAAAACCCCTGTGCTTCAGAGCACCCGAGTCGAGTTTCGCTCACATGAAGGCTTTCTACCAGAAAAAATGCATGTGATGGCCTATTGAGTGGAGTCAAGCCTCTGGGTACGTAGCTTTAGTTGGTAAGAAAGACGATCAGAGAATTAAATATCCTGAATTAATATCCATGAAAAAAAAATATTATTTGATTTCTCGAACAAAGAGATTGATTTTTAATCTCCAGCACCCATGAACGAAGCAATGACATGCCAGCTGCAACGTGGGAGCCTTTGAAGTTTCCTGTTGGGGTGGCTCAGCAGGACTAGCAGGGTGCATCCCTCTGAAGGCAGCTTCCTACCTGTGCTGGCACAGCCCACCGACTAGCTGAAGGGATGGCTCTAAAGGATACATGGGCAAGGGCTGCACCTCCTGCTCACAAATTCCATGTCACACACATGTCCGAGTCAGCTTGGAGCAGGGGAAGAGGAGCTCTGCTTTATTCTACCCATACATAACAGGCTTTACCACACAAAAAGACTAGGTCAATTAGGAAGAGATGATGGAATTTTGGACCTTTTTTTTTTTTTTGCCATTTTCTTTTACAGCTTCAGGATATTGCATCTTTAAGCCTGTGCTTGTTGCTGTAAATATGCATATTTTCCCACATATATATAAAAGTACTGAAGTTTTTTTTTTATATATATATCTGCATGCAGAGAACAAGTAGGTACATAGAGGAAGTCATGTTCACTTGCTCTGACATGCTATAGGTAACTTTGCTCATACACAGGGAACCTGTAGTACATTATTCATAAAGCAAACTAAAAGGTAATAATTTGAGAGCAGCTAGAAAGGTGTTGAGCAGAATACACAACAGGATATCTTCCTTTTCAGCAAAAGGAAAGAGTAAATGTAGACACCAGGGTATGGGGGCAACATGCTAATAAACTGTTTTGTGAGAGAAAACAGTTTTCATGGAGAAAGCATAGACAGAATCCAGTGTTTCAACATATTTTTCAGGACAGCATTAGACAGCATTAAACAGTCAAAAAAACTTCTATCAAAAAAGCATTTCCATCTACCAGACTGATAGGGCAATTGCCAAGGATGTTTTTCCTTTTCAAATGGTTTAACTTACTGATTAGTAACAGCTACTTAGAATAATCTAAAAAGTCATCACATGAAAAACAGAAAAGGAAATTATGAATGAACAATCTCAGAGCTTAGATCAGTACAGTATGCTCTTTGATCTGAAATGGATTCAAGAGAACCGAATCAAAAGCATCTTCAAGTTGTCTTGAGTTCAAAAGTTGTTCAGTCATGCCCATCCTTTTTAATATTCCCAGTCACACACTTAAATGGATAAAGACCATGAGGGATTGATTTCATTAAGAGTTGTTAGTTAAGATTTAAGTATGCATACAAATCCATACCACAGTCTGAACTTGCCTCCCTTTGCCCCCAGACAGGTTAAAATTAAGTATTACCCTTCTACTTACCTGCAAACACTAGATTTTCTGGACATTGTAGTACTGGGAGAGGATGGAGGAGTCTGGTAAGACCAGCTGTAATCAGAACCTTTCAAATCTAAAATTACCTGATGAAAGATAACCAATAGCATCAAGATGTTTTTCCCTTATTAACAGAAAGCACCTGCTTGTTATACAACATTTGTCACCACTACAAACTTTCAGTGCCAATTGACCCAATCCAGAATTACACTGTGTATGTAACAGAAGAGAGCCAGATTCATGCTTGGCTTTCCAGGAGCTACCACACTTCAACACTAGGGCTACTATAACAAACGGAAAATTCAGATTTGAATTGAAAAATCTTTAAAAAGTAAAACTGGAGATCTATTTTATCCATGCTGTAAGCTATTTTGGTTTGGGTTTTTTCCTTAAAAAAAAACTATTATAGCCTTAGAGTTTAAGAGTTGTCACATTTTAAAAAAATCAATCGAAGATCCAATATTCAACCACAGCAGAGCTTCACTCCTTTACGCTTCCAGGTCAACGATAAGGTGATTAATGTATGACAAGAAAACTGAGTTCACACAGCAGGCTGGGAGTCACTTAGTGATATGCATTTTCCTATGCATTTTAAGGACAGCATGGAAAAATGTTCAAATGTTAAGACTCCATCAAGCCATCTAATCCCAGCAATCTTGCAACCACATAAAGACAGGGACACTCAAATGTAGGGCAAGGAGATGACAATCATTTCCCATGTACCCTCAGCAGAAACTGGGCATCTTCATATACTTCAAAGTGCTACCGCTACCACTTCACACTGATCTCACCAAATACTTCAGGAGCACTCAGTTGGTACTTCAATATAAAATGTTTTAAACTGCTCATGTTAAAAATTACCTTGCTGCAGTGAAGCAGCTACAAAACATAACATTAAGCCACTAAATGCTAGTAGTCAATAGTCCTTATAACACAAAAGGAAAACTGGTACATGCTACAAAAAAAATGTTTTCTGGGCAACAAGAGCTAACCTGTTCACTTGAAGATGGCAATTTGTGTGGATCCATGGTAAGACTTTTCAGATCATCTGATATGGTTTGTAAATGGGTTATTTCTCCTAGCATTGATATTTCTTCTTCCTGCAAAAACAGAAGAGCAAGCCTAATCACAGCCTAGGTTTTAAAAATCAGACCCGTAACACAATACACGACCTTTTTCTTTTTGCTGATGACTGTGGGAATGCTCAGGAAGAGCTGCTTTTTTCTTTGCCCATTAAGCAATCACCACTTATGAAATAGGGCTGGAAATATTAATTTAGAGTTGTATAACTACTTTAATATTGCTGCAAGTTCTGAAGCCCAGAAATCCTTTCTCTCATGAATGAGATGTGTCTCAGCCTTCTTTTTGTGACATCTTCAGCAAAACAGCGTCATTTTTGATGCATTTGCAAAAGATTTAGCTCTTCTATGTATACTCATGAATGTGCCCTAAGGATTTTAACCTTGAACCTAAATAGGTGTTAAACTCATACTTCTTGCTAGTTTTTAGAAACTTAGAGATAAAGGCACCATACAGGTACAAAACATTAATGTATCTATGATTCATTCTGGCTCAAGATACATCAACAGCTAATTCAGAGGATTCCTGCACCGTAAGTTACCATAGTAATGCCTCAGCTACCATAGTAATTTCATCCAGGTCCTCTGAGTCTCTAATTCACCTCCTCCTGCTCAGCCATCACCTCCCCACTCCTCTAACCATAGTTTTCTGTTGAGACTGGTGCTCTTTGTAAACAAGCATTGGGAACGTTTTCCCAGTGCGCCGGAGACCCTTCAGAAACGCATCATGCTTGCACAAAGCCACGAAACGATTCATCGCCGGGCTTCAGACAACCTGAGATTATGAAAATATACTTAAACCTTTTCAATGAACTGAAAAAGCTGTCATGTAGGAGGAAAAGAGCTGCCAGAAAACTGCATGGAAGCAGCCTGCAATCTGTCAGATAATGTCATTATATACACAGGGGAGGTCCTGAAACATTCATCAGTCCTAGCAGCAGAGTAGGAGTAAGGAAGATTTATATTAAAATGTGATTTTAAGAAAAAAAGCTGTAGAAAAAAATGCATTAGTAATGTCTCAGGTGTCGGTATGCATTGGGAACTCAAGCCCCCTTAAGTCTTTGTGCCCATTGTTTTCCCATTAGTCATCTTGAAAGCGTTCAGTGTCTTCGATTTCTGAACTACTCCAAATGCCTACAAGAAAGAGTCCAACACTTGCCACTTCCTAGAAAGGGATGTAGGTTGAATTTTGGCTAGTTTTTATGGCAAAAGATTCATTCCTAAGATATAACAAGCTACTCTTTTGAGAGGCTTTTGGCCACTCATCCGGTTTGTGAATTGTACAGACTTAAACTAGAGAGCTCTTACTATCACGGGTCGCAGCATCGAGATGAAGGTACAGAATCGACCGCGCTCCTCGATCAGAGCTTTTCTGACAGCTTGCTTCTCGGTTTCTTCAAGCAGCAGGTACTTATCATTGACATCTTGTAAAGCACTATCCAACTGGGGCTGAATGTCACCCCGTCCTGTATGCAGGAAACAATCAAGAGTACATTTTGTCAAAACTGTGGATCTCTATAGAGGACGACCTTATTTTCAGCCAGCACTGCCGCCAGATTGTGCTTTTGCAATTCAAGTCTCAATCAGCATGTTCCCTTAATTCAAATTAGTAAGGCTTTTCTTTTTTTCCCAATTAAGTCAAGCATTTGATAGCATTTATTATTTTTCCTTTTGCACAGAATAGAAATCCATCTCAATTCAAAAAGTTTCAACAAGCCAAAGACAGCATTTTACATAAGGATCTTCTCCAAGTGTAAGCTGTATAAATTTTTCCCATCATCCTTGCTGAAAATCAATAGCTTACTAATTGGAAGGATATTAATTACTAACCCCAGGTCTTCTTCTTTCCTACTTCTGTGCTGAGCAAGATCCTAATGACAACTCTGCAGAGTCACTAAAGGATTGAATAAATCTCCTATATGAGATGATATTAGGAACATGTTACTGATCCTTGGACCACCGGTATTAGAACTCTACACAAGCCATGGCTAAAACAATTTTCTTGGTTCCAAAGTCCAAAAGAAAAAAAACACTATCAACATCTCAAATGCACATTAATTTCCAGTATTTGTCTACGGAAATAAAAAAATATCCAATGTTTTGCAATCAAAAAGCTTCACTGTGTTAGTTATAGTCAACTCATAATACCAAAACTTTCCGTGACAGTTAAGCATCTTTTTCTGCACCAAATGCTTACTCTGCATCATGCCAAAAAATTATCCCCCTAGGAATGAAGAGCTGCTGCTTAGCCATAGTATTACTGAGTCAACGACGTGCAGTTGCAAGGTGTTTTCATGCAGCTTACACCCATAAATATTCTAAAGAACCTCAGTTGTGTAAAATTGTCTCAAATCTCCCAGGAACACCATCACATGCAAATTAGGTATCCAGGTACATATTCATGCCACTGTTGCTAAATACCAGGAAGACAACATGGAAAAATGGTGGGTGAGTTACAAGCAGTTACCCCAAAATTTTTATGGACAATAACCTTTCTGCACGGAGAATTTAAAGCTATGAGCAAGAGGAAGAAAAAGGTGTCCTGATGTGTGTAGCACATAATGTGGATGAATCAAGGTCAGAGTTACAAAGGAAAACCTTTGCCTTATCATCATCTGTATTTCTTCAATACTCCAGAGCGAGGTGAAGTCATCAGCTCCCCTGCACTAATGCACAGCCAGAGCCGCAGGAAAGAGCAGCGATGGAAGCAAAGAGGATCAACACTGGCTTAGTGGCATCACAGACTGGATACATCCAAATCTCCTCTGTACCGAGTTAGACATAGTCCGGATAAAACTGGACACCCACAAGCAAGCTCCACGATGGATCCTTGATGCATCATGTGCAGTCCAACACCAGCACGGCCACCACCAATGCCACCTGGGTACCAAACTGCCAGTGTCTGACCCCCTAGATCAGGCAGATCAGTGCAATCTGCTCATAAAACTGTTTTGGAAGTATGTAATTTCAAAAATAACTCACAGTGAAGTTGCAGTCACCTGCTTCCTCTTAAAATTAGCATCTGCCAGAAACAAGCAATAGAAGAGTTTCTGACAACTCCCTGAAGGTCCTGTGCCTTCTTGTCACTTAGGAGACAAACTCTCCTTTGCTATCAGATGCAATTAAAGATCTTATATTTCTCTGGAATGTCTTTTGAATTCCTGGAATGGAGACTTGCATTATTGCTCAGACTCCTTATTTTGAGAGCTGCCTGGAAATTACAGCAGGTGAAATAATCTCACATTGTTTAAACCTAGGTACTGGCTCACTAGTGTGGAGGTACCAAACGCAAAATATATTAGTTGTGAACACACTCATTAGTTGAGCTCTGGAGAACTGCTGTAAACATTCAGCTGCTCCACCATATGATCACGTACTTAAAACAGTAAATCCTTGTAAAATGCATGTGCCTACACAGTCAGAAGACACAGACTTAGAAAGCAACTGGACTCCATTGATAAAGTGGGTTCAAATACAGTGAGTTTTGGTAATTACACAGACCTCACAGAGCCACACGTCATGGACCAGAGCAACAGAGCACCCAAAACATGGGGCAAAAATAAACCTTGTTTACACCTGTGTAACTCACTCAGTTCATCGAAGTTATCAGGACAGCATTCGAGCTGTGTATTTTAACCCTTTGGCAAAAGCACGTGTAAAACTGAATCGTTCTCCAACACCCTCTGTACCTCTACAAAGTCTCCATTTCATTCCTTGAGCTGAGTCAGGACATTAACAGACATACCCTCTCCTCACCGCTACGTTCACGGACCCGTTTTTATGCTATGGCTCTTGGGCACCTTTGTAGCCAGTGAAAACACACAAGCTGTGCCAGGTGTCATTCAGAGCAGGAAACAAGCTCAGGAGAGTCATTTAGATGAGGTTCTGAAGCCAGATGTTTACATGGCATGAATACAGCTCTCTCCCGATGCCTCCTCACAACTCATCTTTTAGGAGCAGGAAAGCTTTATTAACATCCTTTGAAAGCTCCATAATGCAGACATCAATCTAGCAAGGCTTCTGAAATCAGGCGTAACTCTTCCCACTCCCTGAATCGCCACCTGCCTCCCACAGCACTCAGACAGCCCAGCACTTTGAGGGACAAGATCTCAGCCCAATTTAACCAGTTTCCCTCACTAAGCAGAGCCGAGCCTCTCAACAGCCCTACTACACCCAGAGGATGCTGAGAATGTGACAGGCAACTGCTGATCACCTCTGCTCCTCACCCACCTTGGGTCTCCACTAATTTGGATCCACTGCTTATCTCAAAAGGGAACACTGACCACTGGAGAACAAGGCAGTTCTTTTCCCTGCAAGGGAAGGTCACTATGGCTTCTCTGACAACTGATTGCACTATTTTTGATGCGGGCACGAGGCACACTTTCATAAGGAACATCAGCAGTTGACTATTCTCTCCAGTCCACATTCTCTCATTTAGGTTTACCCATTCGGAAATATTTCCAAACCAACACAACTATCGTAATGACAAATATTGTTCCAGAACAGCCTCATCACGGAGCAGCTGTAAAAGTGCACCTGGAAGGACACTCCTGCCCCAGCTGCAGACAGGTTTGAATGACCCACCAGAATAATCAGCGTTAGAAATGGTCAAAAGCACCAAATATAGTCACAGGTCTCCAGTCTGCACCATCCAGACATGAATATGATGTAGGGATGGCTCTGCAGAGCACATCTGGTTGCACTCGGAAGAACAAGTCAACAATCTGAAAACCAAGAAGAAATTCAGATCCAGCTTTTCTCAAAGTGGAGCTCTGGTGTTGCAGAGAGGGACAAAAATGCAGGAGCAGAAGTTGTGGACTGACTTCTTCAGCCGCACCATGGTCCAACTGCCCTGGGGCTTGTGGCTTGACACAGGCAAGTAACAGCTAATGAAGTGCAGAGAGCTGAACTGCTTCTCATCAATATTAACGTGAATCCACCGCTCCTTCAAGGACAGTCTTAATATGTTACCTTCAGAGCAGGTGCTTCACATCATTATCATGACGTGGAAGAGGTCTAAAGGACCATCATGCGTTAAAACCTCAGTTTTAGTGTTCTGTGTGAATCCCATTTGAAAGCCTCATGCAGCTTCTTAAATAACCATTGTTTGAAAAGAACTTCAGTAAAGAAAATGTATTAGGGAGAAGAAAAAAGGTAAATCTAATTTTCAACCCAGTTTCATGCCATATGATAAGACAACTTAAACCAGCAAAGCCATCAGCAACAGCAAAGGAGAATGATGCTCTCAATGCAAGTCTGACCACTGAAGTTAATGCTGTTATTGACAAATTAATGCAGAGAATATTGGTGAAATTATTATTTTTTCACATTCTCACTTGAGTGTTCTCTCACACTTTTTCCAGGTGTCTGCACAGAATTGGAATATTCAAGATGGACACTTTAGAGTGACAGAACCTACACTGTGTGAGACAATGCTGAGTACGCCTCTGCCCATCCAAACCAAAGTGGGCTCCAAGTTATTAATTCCCAAACCACCTTCTTCTCAAGAGCATACCTGCCTCAGCTGCCAGGACAAACAACCCCTTTAAGTCCTGCACAGTCAAGCCAACAAATAAACTAATATGGGTCTTGGCAGAGAATGGAAGAATTCTGCCTCTGTTTACACAAAGGTGGAAAACTTCCTTGCTGGGGTTAACGTCAGAGCCCTTCAGCAACCAAATCTGCATCTTTCTGGTGGCTACTGGAGATCTGAATCGACTGCTAATGTTCAAAAATGGTTAAGTTGCCCCTTAAAAGAATAGCTCCAAGTTACCAAATGAAGCTTCCAGACACAAACCAGGAAAAACACAAAGTGTGGTTTCAAAAAAGGGGACAGACAGCATGCACTACATTGCCCAGCTCCAGCCCTCCAGCCAAAGCACGTGGGTTAAGAGTCTCCCAATCTAATCAGTCCAGGCTTCTCCAAAGGGCAACGCCTACATCATTACGCCTACAAGAGGAGGTGTGATTATTTCTCTCAAATTCAGAAAAACCACGTTTCATTCACAAGAAGATCTTCAGGCAGCCACTTTAAGCTTGCAATACAACGGAAACAGCACTCCGATTTAAACAGATTTGAGATGTGAACAGGCAGCAAAAGAGGAGACAACCGTGATGCTGATTTCCACCCCTTCCCCAGCATGAAGTTAAGTAGAGTGGTTTCTTATCTATCGGTTAAGGAAGGTGCATGCGATCAGAAAAAAGGGGGACTTGGATCACAGATTTACAAAGAACGACACTAAGGACTTTAAGCTCTAGACTTTAAAGGTCATATTAACAATAAGATATTCAATTATTTGAACATCACCTTGATGACATGTCTATTCCATTTAACTTCTCTCCCAACTGTGACATGATTTATCAGTCCACGTTAATCCCTTTCTAAAATAAACCAGAGGTTTATCTACAATATTGATTTTCTTCTTTTACAGTGTTCCAATTAGATGCCAGAAGAAAATAAATCAAAAGATGGTTTGTTCATTAAGATTAGGCGATATTTTAGTTTCATTAGAAATTAAAGTCTAGGCAGTTAGTGGAGACCAGACACCATAAAGAGGCCACAGCAAGGGCTACAATAAACCAGCCACCAGGGTTACGGCATGGCACAGACTTACCCAGAGCCTCAGCTGTCAGGCAGGTACGCATGGTGAGAAATTGCAGGACACAAAATTGACACAGAAAGGAAAATAAAAAAAGTCAAACTGGTATTCCAGCATTCCTAGAGTTTAGACATTATCATCAGTGCCAAGACAAGAGAGCGAGCAGTTTGGACTAGACTATTTTGACTTCTTCTGCTGCTGATAAAGACAAATGCATTAGCTGTGCTTCCCGACGAGCTGTTGCAAATGAAACTCCCGGTTATTTACCATACAGTTTTATTTTAAGAGACTTAAACCAGTTTAGGTACTTTGTTTAGCTTGCAGATTCTGAGGTGAGAACCTGGTAACCCGTGCTTCAGAGGGAAGTGCACAACACAGCCATCTGTCAAACTCTGGTCCAGCCGATGAAGCGGCACAAAGCTCCTCCCCTGGCAGGGCAGGGGGAACTCGGGAACTTGCAAAACTCTAGGCGGGTGCTGCGTTAGTAACCACAGCCCTTTTTGATGTTCCCTACTGCAATTACTGCAACAGATTGTTAATTAAATGAAAAACTAATTGCTGATGCAATGTGGAAGAACATCAAAAAGATTAACCATGATATGTATATTTTAATTAAAAAAACTTATATATAAAGCTATATATAAAGTTTATATATAAAGTTTTGCAATAAACCTGGCTCGCTGTCAAAAAAAGGGGAACTATCAAGAGGCATTCAAAACTCAAGGAATGAAAATAAATCAAAGAAATATCTCTGGTCACTGATTTTGCAACACGTCTTCACCGAATTTTTGTAAAGTGGAGCTTACATTATAAGCTGGTGGGAGAAAAAAAAAAAAAGAAAAAAAACACCAAAAAACCCCTGCAGGCACCATGGCCTCATCCACACAGGATTTCTTCCCTGCAACAGATAAGGATAATTTGCTCAACAGCTTCCCTCCTTCTGAGCTGTATCACACTGACTCCACAGCCAGTTTTGGCTCTCACTTCAGTCATGGTGCCACACTTGATCCTTTGAGAGGAAGGAGGCCATCTCCCAGCAGAGACAGGGGCTGGCCAGGGGTCCTCCCTCCCCAGCCTGACCCTCCAGGCAGGGCAAGCACCAAAGCACTTGAATGAGAAGGTCAGCATTTGCTCTAAGAACCGAGATGTTCCTTGCTTATAATTACGTTGAAGAGCTTCATGTTTTTCAGTTAAGAGCCATGACGTTTGCACAATCATCCTTGAGAGGAATATAATAATATCACAGTTTCAAAGACCAGATTGTAACACAAAAACAGCTGCAAAGGCTCTAATCCACAAACAGGTCATCTTTGCTAACCCCGAGAAGGGGAAGAAAAAGAACTTTTGGCAGTATTACAGTAAATTAATAATCACGTTCTCCTCCCTCAACTTCATTAAAAGTAAGAATAGTTTCCGAAACTACTGCATATCAAAGTAGAGGTTGTGAGCTTGAATACTCAACGTTGATGGGACACGAGATGAAATGTGCTGAATGTTAAGGGCACTCTGCAGAAACTTCTACGAATGGTTTAAGAGATAAAACTCGGTTTTCAGGTTAACATGTCGTACATTATTGGGAGCGTTACATATAACTCCTTTTCACAAATCCATTTGGATTTAAACGTTTTCCTCAAAGCTCACACACAGCTCCACACGAAGAACCTGAAAATTAAACCTACCAGTCAAGTTATAGGCAGAAGGGAAACCTGTCTAGTTAATCATTAACAGCCAAAATGAAATATAGAAAATAAAGCCAACATGCACTCCAGATCTTACATAAACATTCAGCTATATTTTAAGTTAGTCACTTGACACTTTTTTTTAAAAACTAAGAATCATGCATTTTGTTAACTTTCCCAAATGGTTACATGCAGAGCCACAGCTGCTGTCTCTCCTCTGAATTCAATATAGCATCAACAGCTTCTAGCAGCTATGGATCCACTTACGAGGTCTTGACTCAGCAGAAATATAAAAATGGAATTTATTTTAAATATATGCATAATTATTCTGCTGACTCAGGTTAGCTGGGCTAACTTCTGATGTTCAATGTTTGTCTGAAAACAAAGAGCAATTTAGTAGATCTATGCAGTTCCATGCACGATGTTGCTTCATCTGTTCAGACAAGAGCTGAGTTTCAACACTGGGGAGGGCAGCATGTCCTGCAGGCCTGTCCCCCTTGGGAGCAAGGGGTGAGAACAAGGATGCACCTTGAGGATCACCACGACACCCCCAAGGACTGCATGGATCTGGGAGGTGCGCCAGGATCCTATTCAGACTACATGTATTTGGATTTATTTATTTTTTTTTTAAAGACAACAAAAGGAACAAAAATTATCCCTGTAAGGTCTTTTGAAATGCAAGACCTTCATTTACATGCAGATCATAGAACGGTTAGAGTTGGAAGGGACCTTAAAGATCATCTAGTTCCAACCCCCCTGCCATGGGCAGGGACACCTCCACTAGAGCAGGTTGCTCAAAGCCCCATCCAGCCTGGCCTTGAACACCTCCAGGGATGGGGCAATGGTGTCATTTTAGCAGATATACTCTAGCAAACTTCCTAAAAGGACCCTTTTTTGGGGTTGTCTGGAAACCTTAGCATTTTCCCTGTTACTTCAAGCTTTGGAAACACCTTTACTGTAATTAACACACCTACTCTGCAAACATACTTTCTAATAAATGATCTTAAATGCCCGGCCTGAGCTTTCGACGTGGCCGCATGGAACCAGAACAGAGACCGTGCAGAAGCCAGAGAAGAGGCAAACCCCAGTGTATTCAGCCCCTCGGCGCTAAGGTGGGCTGCCCAACCTGTAGCCCTCCGGCCAGGACAAGCCACGCAGCCCATGGCCCTCTCTCCCAAAAGCCCTTGAGATGCAGGCAAGGGGCAAGGAGCAGGGAGCTGCCAGGCATGCTGCAGCCACGGCTACGAGAGGGAGCCTCTGCAGCCCCGTGTGCAGGGAGAGAGGACACCACTGCCATGACACAAATGAGAAAAGCAGTATTTGAGTTCCTAGATCTGAAGCTGCCCAAAGCAGAAGGAAACCACTTTCCCATCCAGTCACAGCAGAGGAAGCTTGAAGGACAGTTTTAGTAGCATGCACTATATTTAAGCAAATCCAGAATTCAGCAAACATCTCACTTGCCCACAGATGATCATAAGGTTAATTCAAAAATATTCTTACAAGCGGTAGGAAGGGAATGAATTGGTTGGTTTAGAGTTCCCATAGGTGAGTCAGTAACTTTACAGAAAAATCTAAGGGACAGGTCCTGCTTGAGGAAGAACAGAACAAAAAAAAGTCTGAGCAACAGGGGAATAGGAGAGTGGAAGACACAGTAAGAGTTTCGTGCACTCAGCCACATGCCTGCCAGGACAGTGTCACCCAAGAGTTTCCCTGCCCACAGTTCAAACCTCATTTGTGACCTAAAGTAGAATCACTTCTGCAGCTTTATTGTTTTATAAATAAACACCACCTTGATTTTTTTTTCTCTCTCAGTGACAGCACATACTTCACCACGCAGCACATTAAACAGATCTATCCAGCTACGTACATACAAAAAAAGTTTCATAACAGCATTTGACATTGCACTCAGACTGATGCTTTATTCCTTCAAGGCAAAGAGGGGAAAAAGCATCTGCTCCTTTTTTTTTCATTCTATACTTAAACACTGTAGATAACTTGCACGAAGCAGGGTGAACTTCCTCCTACCTCCTGCCCACTCATGATGGGAACCCACAGAGCCAGCAGCTTTGGGCATTCCTGCTCACATCCATACAAGCCTCAACACCTCACTGCATCTCTCCTCCCCAGGGGCCTGGAGAACAACTCTCAGCTCCTCAAAAATATTGCAGCTCCTCCTTTCCTCCTTTCCCCCTGTACTGACTGCTCAGGAGCCTTCATTGCTTCTACCTTCCCTGTACACGTCCCTCTGCAACCAGCCTGAACCCCACCTCAGTCCCATTGGGTTTGTGCTTGGGACCCAAACACCCAGGGTGAGACAGCAGTTCAGAGGGATACAGCACAGAAATACAGCAGGTTCATGGACAACTCCAAAAGCATGTCATAACAGTAAAACTAATCAAGGGAATGACATTAAAAAAAAAGAAAAAATATTTCAATCATAGCATGGCTGCTATAAAAATGGTAGCAAAATGAGGGCTGTTCCATTCCCCGTTCAAAGATGTTTAATCCTGAAGGAGGACAAGACACCAGTGTGCTGACCCTTGTTACTAGACATGGCCCATATTTCGGGAGGGAGATATGAACCCAGAAAATCCAGGGAGAAAGTTCACTTGCTTTAACCACTGCTGACAGACACCTATGGTGGCATCTGCAGTACAAGAACAGCGGGATTTTTTTCCAGAAGGCTTTACGTGCTTCGCTTTCCTCTTCCCACCTTACAGAAAATGCTGTCTCCTCCTCCGAGATTGCAGATTGATTTATTCAATACTCAGAAGCAGGATAAAAGGGAGATGGAGCCAGATAGCTGTCACTTCAGTGAAACAGGTTCAAAAAATGGCTCCTTCTTCCCAGATCACGGAGATGCTTTTCTCAGCTCTCACCTACCATGCACTGAGTCTGTATCACACAGGGACAAGAAGCAATGAGACCAGAAAAGGGGAGAAGAAAGGAAAGGAAACAGAGGGAATATCACAGACTCTCTAAAGCTGTTGTTCTGAAGTCAGACATCACACTCAAAACGAGAAACATGTTTATGCATCACCCAAAAATAATAGCACAAAAAATCGTGTTCCCCTAAAGGCGACCATTCGGATTTAAAACACAATTTTTCCACGGACAGACAGACACACAGAGCCTACTGAGCTAAGCTCCCTCTTGCTCACTTCCATCTCTCTCTCCCTCCCTCATTCCTCATATAAAGTCAGCTAAAACTCAGGAGCAGTTTTCCAGTCACGTGGCTTTCCACCAGCGTAATTATTGACTCACCTATTAGGAAGGACAGTTGGAGACAGCTCATCTGTTCTGGGTAACACGCAATTAAAAAAGTTAAAGAAACTCCCCACCTCAGCATTTATTTTGCTTGTCCCTGGGCTCACAGTTTTTAGGCAGAAGGGGAAGCACAAGTTGCAACCTGCAGGCTGGGAGCTGCTCAAAGCACACTTCCTACCCGGCTGGGAAGCGCCCGGTGCCGGGAAAGGGAACCAGAAAGTCTGCTTCTGTACAAGCTCCGAAATCATTGTTCCAAAGCTTGGCCAAGCAAACCCCTTAGTGATGGCAATGCTGCAGCTATCAGTGATGCACGTTTCCATTACCATGATGATGAAGCTCCTGTGACAAGATGGTGGTGGGAGAGCAACAGGAGCATGAGACTCAGCTGCTAAAAAAGACAGATTGCCTTTGTGGAGAACTCCCTTTCTTTTCTTACTCATCTTTAGTTTTCTACAGTTGCCAAGTGCCCTCCCCCTGACAACATCCCGTGCCACCACCTCACACTCTGAGGAATAATGTAAGGTTTAGGAGATTACAGGCTGTTACAAAAGAAAAAAAAAAAAAGAAGAAGAAGAAAAGGTGGTAGGAAGGAAGAACAGTGAAAAATATTAATAATTACAGAACATTTACATAATGGCTTTTTTTTATATTATTCCAAAAAGATTCCAGAAAATTTTGCAGGTATCTGCACAAGTCATGTTACAGTGTCAACGTTTCTAGCAGGAATAAGTTAGCAGCAAGCGCTCTATTTTAAAACATGATTGACTTTGTACAAACAGTTTTAAGGCTTTTGTATAAGAACATTAGACAGCAGCTTCAGAATATGATTTAAATGACACATGGTAATTGTACCCTGGTACGTACCAGGAATACATTACAGGGGACCCAATTATTACAAGAGAAAGTCCTATTGCTGTTCAATCTTTGTCAATGAGCAGAGCACAAAAGGTTTTTAACAGTGTAAGTATGGAGCAAGTTACCTTTCTTTGCTTTCTTCTGTAGCTTCAGTGTATCAGATGATTTCTTTTTTATCTCTTGGCGGGCTTTTTTGTATTCTAAAAAAACACACAGTCTCTATTATCAACACACTCAATGTTAAAATGCATGTTTTTCACAGAAAAGGCTATGTTTAGAGACATTAGACTACAAATTTTAAGAGGACAGCTACTATTAATCAAAGCGGCTTAAAACTCGCATTTTGAAGTGCCTATATATCTGGCTTAATATAACATTTTAGGGTGTGAGCACATTCACATACCAAAATCTTTCCCAAATAAACAAAGCCTTTACAGAAATAACAACTGAGAACACAGTACAAAATTAGAGTGCTTTTCATTTCAGAGACTCATCCACTCTCAGGAATGGAAAACAGAGATGACAGGTTTCTCGAAACATCTGTGCTCAAAAACAAGTATCCAGAAATGGCAAGGCAGAGAATATCCTGTGATCCCTCTCCAGCATGAGAGTCAGGCAGAGGGAGAGGATGCTAAAACTTTGCCCAAGGAGGGGTCACATTGCCAGCTCTTTCTGATGAAGTGGAGCACACTGCAGTTGTCCTCATTTTCAGATGAGCTGCATATCCCGGGAGAATTAAAATCCCAGAACAAAATATTCCACCTCTAGAGTCCAGGCACACTAAAGGTACCAGATATGAAAACTGATACTTTTTAAAAAAAAAAAAAAAAAGGATAAAAGGCATGTATGCATGTATATACATATACACATACACTTTAACAGAGGAGGTCAATGTTGCTACTCTTTTATAGATGGAAAAACAGAAGCACGCTGGTGGTGGGCACAGGAACTCTACAGGGGCCAACTGCACCCTCAACACCCAAGTCTACCCACTAAACCCTAAATCTCACTGCCACTTTGGCCAGGGTCACCCCTACCTGCAGGAACCCAGGTGATGCCTCCCTCCTGCTCACTACCTGCTTAACGCTCTCGGGAGCACAAGGGGGAAATTTTTTTCAAGAGCTGCTGTTTTAGCTGCTTCTATTTGACCACAGTAAGAGTGGGGCAAGAAGCAAATCCTCTTCTGGAGGCCAAGCACGCTCCTTCCCATCAGTTCTCACCCTCCCCAAAATAAATTGTGCTGATGTTGCTTTTTTCAGGCGTAGAGAAATTCTACAGTTTTTGAGGGCCAGTGTCGAACTGACCATGCTAGAGGGATACCATCCCCTGTACAGGTTTGCAAAGCCAAAGGCATCTACCAAGATGCTCTTGCTGTGCAAGACTTTGCTGCCTCCTGCCCATTCCCCCAGGAAAGCCTGTAGAGCAGCCACCAGCAATTCAGCTCTGCGCATCCCGTGTCCAACGACACAGCTTTCCCGTCCCCCAGGTGCACATTTCTGTATGGCATCAGACATAAAATAACAATACTGAATGTTTTACAGTGCTGGGCATTCTCTGGAGAACGCTATGGCTGAGACATCATATGGTCTTAGTGAGCTTTTAACTACACCCCAGGGCTTTGCAGGGATAGATGTGGCATCCCCAACCCTCAGCACTACTGGAGATCACACAGTGAGAGTGGGGCGAATACGGCTAAAATCAGTCACCAGGCTAGAAAAACAACCCATCCCTTGGGGTCCTGCAAACTAAACCTTCAAAATGTATACGCAAGGGTTAAAAATTTGTTAGGCACTTTGGGAGGGGAGCGTTTTAGAGGAGAAAAGTTGTGTCCTGGTTTGAGGCACAAAGCAGGACAAGTTGCTACACATATTTAAGCACGTCATTCAGTTCCCCAGTACAAACATGAAAAGAGGAAGAAAAGCTGATATTACAATCTTAGTCCTATTAAAGAATTCTTCCTCTGTAACTACCTTTTGCATGGTCTTTATCCAGTTGATTGGCCACTTTCTTCCACTCTTCCATCTGTTCTTGAAGTGGGTTTATCAGACAGTCAATTAAAGCACTAATTTTGTTGAAAAAACACAAAGAGCAATCAAATCCTGCAGATGCCCCTATTCTTATATAGAGAGCCAAGGTCAATATTGGAGTATTTTTACTTTTTGCTGCGACAGCTACCAGTGTCACAATGTAAATATCAGAACATAAAAATGTTTACGCTGGAGAAAGCAAAAGAAAGGACTGGATCAAAAAAAATCCACATCACAAGATAACCAGAATTACCGCACAGAAGTTCAGGACAGTGAGGAACAGAGTGTAAACCAGAGGAGTGTCCCAAAACAGGGCCAATGTAAACAGTTAGATCCTACTCATCTGTCACACAAAAAGCAGTTTAAATGGATACTCTGGAGACTGGAAAGGTTCATGCAGCCATGAAGATTCTAAACTTAAATAACACATGTATATGCACAAGAAGACAGAGCAGTTGTACAAGCCAACAACATCCTGCCCACCGATGCGCCTCACCTCTCACCAGTGGAGTCCATGATACAGCACTAGTAACGCTCCACTAATTATTGAGATTGGGATCAAAGCATTTAAACAGCTAACTCTGGGGTAACTCGAGACTAAAGTTATCTCCTCACAGCCAATTTCACAAATATCTTTATTTTAAAAGGGAAGAAACATTCCCAGGTCATCAGGCAAAGGGGAAGCATCATTTTGGTTCACCTCAAGTGAAGTATAACTTTTAAGTCTGGTTAAAAAAAGGCACACGTGCAAACTACTACTTACTTCAGAGGTAGTATGTATACTATGTATAGCTCAGTTTATGCATTAATTAATCCTCTCCCATTACTCCTCCAGTCTAACCTTAACTGCAAAAAATGGATGAGAGGATTTGCCTTTTCCATACTGGTTTGCTAAAAGCTTCTCTCGTGGCCGCAAGCTATTTGGGCTCCCCAGTAAGCTGAGGAAGTAGCACACCACTTGCTGTTGCTTTAAAGCTTAATGACAAAGTTTTAAAGTCCTGAAACAAAGACAGGTTGGTCACCATCAGCAGCTGCCTGCTCAGCACTGAGCAACAGCAGCATTTAGAGTGATTTGAGGTGACAAGCCCAGTCCCCACAACATGCAGTGAAATCCTGCATGTTCACAACACCTGGTGTGCTTCGGGGTGGAAAACAACTGCTCTTCTCAGAGATGAGGTGGAGAGCCAATGCTGGGAACAGCTTTAGGTGTTCCCCAGCAGCAAATGGAAGCCAGGCCAGGCACGGAGCCACTCACCTTGAGAACTGCCGGAGTTTGGACTCTATACTTCTGTGCCTCATACACATCCTGGTGAGAGCAGACCCAATCTCTCGGGTACCACCTGAAAAACAAAACACGAGGCAGATGAGAACCCTGATGAGATTCCCCTCTGTGGTGTGGGCATGTCAACCAGAAGGCAGGTGCCAAGTCTTCCAGAACAACTGTAGAACAGATTCATAATAACTGTAGAATCGAAAAGACTATTAACCAGGCAGACCTCAGGAACATCTACTATATACCTATATATCTAATTCTTGTTCATCCAGAGACCAGAACTGAACAATTAAACACGATTAAAACACAGTTCTTCCCAGCAGCCTTATGTGCCATGAGGCCCAATTCCATGGCAGAAGAGATAAAGAAAAGGGTTGGCGATGTCAAAACACAAGAAGCAAAGCTGGCAAGTGAGTGGGCATCTACAGACATTTTGGAAATAAACCTCAGGGATTCGATCCAATTTTCCCACCTCTAGATTCTTTGGACCCAATGCCTGAAAAGGATTTCGCTCCTCCAGAACATGTAACTGATCCTACACATTGCCTCCCACATCACTGACACATACCATCAGTGAGTGTATCTCGCACGTACCTGCCATCTCAGACCACACATATATTTTCATTACATCGCCAGAAGGTGGCACTACGTGCCCTATACCCTCACTCAGCTCTCTGACAAATGCATGACAGCAAGAATAATTTTTCACAAGTGTTTCCCCCCCCAAAGCTTTCCCTTTAAAAAGCCCACATTCCTCCGTTTCCTACTTTGATAAGCCTATAAAACGTCAATGTAATTCTGTTTTGGTTAGCATTAGTTTTGATAATTGCTTAGTACTTATTTGCAAACCAAATCTACTATTCTCAGGGTACAAACATCAGCCTCGGTCCAAGGCTTTTCCAAACTGTAGGTTTCTCTGGAATAGCAAAGATACCAGCAGCTATTTAAAAGTCTCATTTGATTATTAAAATAACCATCGACCTGTAATATACAGTAAAATGTCTTCCTTAGTTTGTAAAAATGGTATTGTAAAGTAAAGTAAAAAATATTTTCCTAGTAAAGAAACACGAAAATTTTAATAATTTCATTTATTTTTTAAGCATGAACACAAGTCACCATCTTCCTGCATTCTTGCAGAATTAAATCCTGTGCCCACAAAATGGCTCTGGAACAAAGACACTAAATAACTGGAACAAATTGTGGCTATTTGGTATTTTCCATTGTTCAAAAAGATAAACAGAAAGTCCTTTGTCACTTGCCCAATTACTCGTGTTTTTATAAGGAGCTTTTGAAATAATATTATTTGGTAACACTGAAGAGCTGTCTCCTCGCCGGGTGCGGGCGGCTGGGAAAAGCATACGGACTCCAGCCTGGATCCAGCCCCACGGCTTCCGGCGATGCCGCACTTCCACAGGCTACGACAGACTCAGGAACAGCAACACGGATGGTGGGGAAAGGCACAACGGGTTGAAAGCAACTGGAGGAAGAGGACAGTGTCCGCCACGAAAGGCGGATCTCTGTCCCAAAACATGGGCATTTTTCTTTGGAGCCATTGTCCGATAAAAGTAACTCGGAGCTTAATGCGGCTCAACCCCAACGGCAGCGATGGGGAAATGAACCAAACACTTCCATGGCCACCACCAGCACAATTCCCAAACAAGGGTAAGCAAAACGCAGCTTTTTCAGGTTGAAAACTCATTGGAACACTGGAATATTAAGGACTGTCAATGGTTAAGTGACACTGCTCTTCTAAGCCCTTTATATGAAAAAAGGAAGAGTTGTTCCAGAACAATAAATAGGAAATAAGGCACCATGTGCTTTGGAGACAAGGAAACAAGGGTCAGTTACTATTAATATTAAACTGCAAAGAAACAACATTTTAACTGAAAACCCAATAACCAAAGTACAAATATATCCTCTCCACACACAGTACAGATGGATAGGCAAGGTCAGCAAAACAGCTATACAAAGTTAGGCCTATACATTGCTAGTTGTGCTTGTTTAAAAGGAAAAAACCAAACCCAACTGGTTGGGGATGAGACAGGTTACCGGTTCTTCTTTTGAAACTTCATGTTTCAAAATAATTGTTTACAAGAGCATGGAAGTATAAGGCATTAATTTTATTCTGTAAATAAAGACTACTCTAACAGAACAAAGTAAAGGGGGAAAAAATGTTTTTGAGAAGTTTTTAATGCCCTTTCTGGAAACAAGGTGTTGCAGAAGATGGGTTTAGAAGACTGGTCAGGAACTCCTGAAGCAGCAGCTCTTGCCAACCATTCTCTGAGAAAGGTGCTCCTCAGCCCTTCCTAAAGAGTGTAAATCCCTCCTAAACAGCACTTAAACTCAACCTGCCTAAAAACAAAGTGCTGGGAAACACGATTGCTCCAAATGGCTACGGCAAGAAAGGATTCCTGTTCCTCTGCAAAACTGTAACGCGCTACAATCAATAAACTGAGTTTATTGATAAATGAACTGAGTTTACAACACTGAATTCAGAATAAACTGAGTTTAACTACTCTGGAAATGAGAATTCTGCAGTACCACAAAATAACAACGTAATGCTTGCAGCAAATGTGTGTCCCCTCTACAGTCCTTCCAGCTGCCCTCTCTGCTCCTCCTGCCGTGGGACCATTCAAAGAGTTCCCCACAGCCTCTTGCCACGAGGCTTACCCAGCTGTTGGACGCAGAGAGGAGTGAGCTTTGGTTTTATTCCTCAAAGCTTTCCCATTCTCAGCTGGCTGCCATCTCGCCGTGCACCTGGCAGCTATTGGACCCACAGAGCACCCAGCACCAAGGGGGCAGGTGCCCACTGGAAAGCTGTTGTGTGCCAGCAGCTCCTGCCCTGGCAAAGGGGAACCCGTCTCCGTTCAACACACGCGGCGACAATGAAGTCACTATGCATTTCCAACTCCTCTTTAAAAGCTAATGTTACCAGCATCTAATTAAATGTAGGAGAGAGAACCTTTGCAAGAGACAAGAGGCTTTTTAATTTTTTAATTTCGGCACTCACTTGATTAGCAGAGGCAGGAGCCGTGTCCAAGCATCCCTACATACCTACCCAGGTGAGACAGCCCACGGAGGTACAGATGCACCTCCTACAGAGTTTCTAGATGTCGAAACAGCAGCAGCACCATTTCAGAAAGAATCACTTCCCTGGATATACCTAAACAATCTGCATTTTGGGGGTGCCTCAGTGATCCCTTGTTAAAAATCTACCATCAGACTGAAAGAAGGACAAGAGCAGCCCATCTCCTCCCACGCCTGAATCTTGCTGCTCCTCCTTAATGTATTAAGTGCTCCAACCTCACCGGAGTTAAACAGAGCTTTAGCTCCCTCTTCCCATCTATATTACCTGTGACGAATCAAAATGCTTCCTGAGAAGGCAAAAAACCCTTAAATACAGGTCTCTCACCAGCCTCTTGATTTATTGAGCTGGAGCACCATGGCCATGACCGATGGATTCAGCAGTGCCTTCCAGGAACACGTGTGGTGCAAAGGGTTTATCCCAACTGCCAGCAGGTTTCTGCAAAGCCTGGTTCCCACCAGCAGAACTGCATTGATGCTCCTGTTTCCAAAGGGCTGGGATCAGCTGGCTACACAAACTGGCAGAGGGGAACCATTTTGTACCACTGCAGTGGTTTGAAAACGTCCAAGCACAAGAAGGGATTCTAGTTTACATTTGCTCCTTTTACCCAATCTCAGCCAGACAGCCTTAGCAGAGAAGAGTAACATACGCTTTACATAAATTATAGTTTGATGTTATAGTAGTAGTTCACTCACAGAAGGAGTGGGTGGCCAACGTGCACATTCGCAGAGATGGACCTTACAAGCAACATCAATGTGTGTGCAAGTCCTGGTAGAGGCTACGCAGCTGAGCGTTCAGAACCTGGTAAGAAGTTCATTGCACTGGGCTGTGCCACAGTCAGACAAAACCTGCTCCAGCCTCTGTATTAATTTATGGTTTATCGTAATGGACCAATTGCCCACTCACTCAAGGGCAGAGCCATGAGCCAGGCGGTCAGAAGACCAAGTGGAGGTAACTCCTTTTTCAAGGCTATGAAGACTCAGACTTGGTGGCAAAAAGAACACCTGAAACAGCAGTGCACCTGGAGATGCCGAAAGCATCGCCTGTCTCCACTTTGCTTACAAGCAGGTCCCTGGGAAAAAGTCCTTACATTCTCTAGTAGCTTTCATTTCCTGAAGAGAAATACTGAGGCCGCATTAGCAAACTTTTCATCAAACCAAGGGTACATCGGGTGGGTGACCTGGGCTCCATTCACTGCTCTGCAGCTATGCAAGTTAAACTGCAGTGCCTTGGGCTCCCAGTTTATAAAATGAGGCTGTGAATTATCTGCTTCTCTGACATACTACAATTATTCATCCATTAAGGCAAACAATGCTTGGGAACGGTGTAAAGTAATACTTCGAAACCGGAGACGAGAGCCATATTCATCAGAATTCCCACTCAGAGAAAGTGGCTTAACAAAATGCTCTTGTCAAATTTGATTAGAAAGTGGGTGATAACATCAGCCTTATTTCTCATAAGTAAAAGGCAACTCTGCAAGGCAAAACGTGCTTTCGCTCTCACCTTCCCTGCTTCTCCCTGCTCCTGCCTAAGCCTGCAAAAGACCAAAAACCTTTTTCATGTAAGATAATTCAATGAAAGCCTGTGGATCACGACACTACAATGAGTCCACTATAAAGGCATAAATGATTTTCTTTCGACGCTTGCTTGTCATTCAACATGGCAGAGAGACAACAGGGAGAGACTGTAGGAAAGAGACTCAATTGTTTTATTGGAGTCATTATGTTTGTATTTAATAATGATCATATATCAAGGAAATGATTATTTGATGAAATGTGCAGCTGTACAACTGCACGGCCTCTGTATACTCCAAACAACCCACTACAATCAACCTCTTATCTTCCTCCTCTCGCTTCACTGTTGAGCAACCCCAGAAGGCTCAGAAGACGACTGCCTTTCAGGAAGTGCCTTTAAGGCTCCAAGTTACTAACGAGCTCATCTTTATCTTCAAGGGCAGAGCCCACTGTGCCAGCTACTTCCCTCTTTCCCAAAAGGGAGAGAATGATGAAAAATGGGTGTAATACTTTTGTAATTTCAAAGTTATCAGAAGAGGCTTCCATTTTCGAGCAAAGATTAAAGCAGGAGCGGAACAGAGGCTAGATTATTAAATACAACTCTGAGCACGGAGGCTATGACAGGATGACTAACAGTAGGACATTTTAAGTTAATGGTCATTACTCAACCCTTATCCAAACTCACACTGTTAGAAGAGCAAGCAGTTTCCACCACTGATTACATGGGGCACGGACCGTGATCTTGCAAAACTGTTTATGCGGATGCCTCTGTGAAACTCATGGATGATGGGATCAGTGCCATGCTGTTACAGCAGACAGGGAAAAAAGGAGGGTTTTTGCCTAAAAGTGACCAGCAGAAGGGCTGTAAGCATTACCACTGGGACAGAAATCTGAAAATGGAGCTATGGTAGCACTTGATGTTTCAGGGTGTCAACGGCCAACGGCTCGTAGGTTGGAAAAACACATCAAGAACTACAGACAACAGAGGGATGTTGTTCAGCATCTACCAGCCAGGAAAAGAGAACAGGACACCCTTATTCCTACAGCTACTGAAAACCTTTCTGAGCAGCACTTGGCATAGTCTCTGAAAGTTGCTGCTCAAAACTAGCTAAAAAACGTTTCCTGAAGTATTTTTTTAAAAAAAGTTTTAATTTAGACACCTTTCAGAGAATCAACAAATGCACATTCAAGGCCAAACACCTAACGATTTTAGATCAACCAAATTTAATAAAACAACCGTGGCAGACCATTGCCATGGACCTCATCTCTGTGGTTGTCATTGCAAAGGAACAGCTTGCTTGCAGTGTTCAGTTGAGCACACTTTTGGGTAAATTACTTGGAAAACATATTTATAGAGGCCTGATAGGAAGTTGTCACATTTGCTAAAGCCCCACACAGTCCAGATGATCCTGAGAAAAAAATGCAGTATGTGGCTTATTTTCTCTTTTGCAAAAGAAACTAGCACTTGTTCACGGATGGGACTAGCAGGATCTCAAATTGGATTTGCATTGATTTTAAAGGAGGAAGAAGAGTTAAGGAGAAGAGTGGCAGCTAATTAAAGCAGTAAAGAAGCAAAAGGAACAGGAAACCTGAGCCACCCCCAGCCTACAGCCTGCCCTGGCAACCTACAGCCTGCCCTGGCAACCGCCAGCTTTAGGAAGTCCTTAAAACAGACTATGACCATGTTCCAGTCAATATGTTAGAGAACATGCAGGAAAGCTCTTATGATTTCTTCTGATTTAGCTTATTCCCCTGCTCAGCAGCATTTTTGCTTACCCTAGCTGTTCTCCTCACAGAACACTGGGCAAAATCCTCGCCCCACGGGAGTGAACACGAGCGTTGCCATTAAACAAGCAGGGTCAGAATTTCACCCATGCACACGGAGGTTACTATACGGTCTGTCAGATACATTAAATAGGGCCATGAACCAGCTGTGCTATGATCTTTGGACAAATTGGAAGGTTTGGTCAGCCTTCAGGGCATGCTGAGAAGCTCACTCTGCTTTTAAAGAGGGTGTCACGCAGACCGGTGGCTGGAAAGACTTTGGGAAGGTTTAAGTTATCATAGGAGGCATCGATTCAATTTTGCAGAAACTAACAAGTCTGTCACTGATTCACAAACTTGTAACAGACACAAAATGCATCATTGAACCATGACATCCTGTTAGAGAGCACTAAAAGTCCAGGCAGAAGTATTTCTCAGGAACAAGCACCTCAAGTTCAAGCATGTTTGTACCAGGGCTGCAAGCTGGCTTCGTCCTCTCCCTTTCATAAGTGGTGTTGCCAACACAGACAGCAGCATTTTGCTTTTGGAGATTCCTTTCAAGAATTAGTATCTATCCCTCCTTGCAGGTGCTTGTTGCTCATTTTTATGAACCCAGAGTTCCATATCAAGGTTTTAATACCGCAAAAGCAAAGCATAATTAGAAACAGATTTGCTTAGAAGAGCAAATACCACTCTTATGTTTTCCAAAGGCTGCTATTTACATTTTATTCTTTGGAATACAAATAGTTTCATTACTGAAAACATACAGGGTCTGCTAAACATCCGTACCCAAAATGAAGCTGTAGCCACTAATATCATCCGTACCTTTTCCCCATTTCTTTTCAAATTTATAGTCAAACATATTTCCAAAATCATTCAATGAATAGCTAGGTAAACCTGACAGTCTTAATCTGAGCAGATCCAACTGCTTTGCTCCAAATGCTACACCCACTAACGGCTTAAGAAAGGCAGGTGACGTGAGTCACCAAGCTCGCTCTCCAAAAAAGAAAAAAAAAAGGAGCATGCTAATAAAAAGGACTCTTTATAATGAAAAGGGAATTCCTGAAGAACACAAGGCCAAGCCTGCGTGCAGTTTCAAAGTAACCCCTCACTTGTGCAGCATCCCAGAGCGGAGCCGATTGGTACCTAAAGGCTGGCTCCATCAGCCAGGGATCCTCACTGCCCCAAGGACCACACTCCACTGCGTTCTCCAGATGGTGAAAAGACAGAGATCTGGCTCAGACCTATTTAGCTAGCCAGACTCACTGATCTTCATACCTTCATGAATCTTGCTGTAAATGAACACTTAACATCAGCCCAATGTGTGAAGAAGGCCGTAACTCACGATCCTTCTGTTCTTCTGAAGTACAGCTCTTTATTTTGTCTGGGCACAGCTATGAACTGCGATGTAATCTGATTAGACACCAACAATATTCAGTGAGGAGAAGGGATAATACACTTACAGCAAATGGTTTGGAACCACGAGTGCAATTCCACCGTGCGCTCGGCAGCACACGGACTGCCTATTTTGAACTGGCAACTTCCACAGGAGCTTCCACAGGTATCTCCCCTCTCTGTGTTCAGCTATCAGCCTTGCAAACACCCCTGGGCCTAAAAGTCAAAAGCTCCTTAACTCAGGTCTCCCAACCACCTGTGCTGCTGATCTCAATCCAGCAAGGATTTCAGCTACGACCAAATGGCTGCTGCCTCCAAAGCACAAAATCAAGCACAACCAGGGCAAGCAGGTGCAAAAAGCAGAAGAAAAAGATTATTTTTCAAAAAAAATCCAAGTCAGCAGATCTAACTGAAACCCCACAGCAAGCAGATCTGCAGAATAAGGCAGTGCTATTTTTACATGCTGTCACTTCTTCCAAGAGAGCATGCTTCCTTACTGAATGGAGGGGTAGATAGTGGAGAAATAAAGGGAAGTAAAAATCATTCAAACTATCTTAAGGAATTATCAGTTCGAGAAATTTTAGAGAAAGTTCATTATGTTTCAGATAGTTACACAGAGATACAGCATTATCAACCCATCAAAAGACCCAATGCACACCTAAGCATTGAGAGCAGCATCTTGGTCTCTGGGCGCAAAGGGAAGGTCTGGTGCTGCCCCAGGTATTCAGGGAGGTGGTTCCCTCTTCCTGGGGCGACCTCGTGCCTTTGCTCAGCATTAACGAGCTCTAACTGCAACTGGTATATATGGGGGGAATGCTGGTGGGGATACTTCAAAAGGCAATACATCCTCCTTTCTGGTACTTTCTCAAGGCAGCTGCTCTGTGTGCTCCAAAGGCCATTTGCAAATCGTCTCAAATATTTATTGAAATACCCACGGCTCAATTTCATCCCCTTCGATTTATTTAGTGCTCGTTTCAGCTTGGCTTGGTAGAAACCTAGAGATTACAAACACACTGACTTCACAGAGTTACCCTCTAATACTCAGGAGACTCGTCAGCAGACACAGGGAAAACCTGCACACCCCTTTAATCGAGTGGCAGATAACAAAAGGGTAACAAGAATCCAGGGCACTAGTGTTTACAGTTACCCAGATTGCCCCAAAGCTCATTTTACCTGGTGCTATATATAAAGACAGTTGTGCTGCTCATCAGGTAAGCTCTCAAACAGTTAATTAGTTTTGTCCTCACTGATAAGGTGGTTTTTTTTTTTTTTTTTTTGCAGCATCCCACTTATTTTCAGCTTCACCTTCCTCAGCCTTACTACAATGTAATGAATTTTCACAAAAGCAAAGGAGAATGTCACCGCATGGGTTTGACACCAGCTGGCTGCTTAAGCCCGCAGTATGAAGGAATTTGCTACACAACACTGAACTCGGCTTAAAAAAAAAAAAAAAAGTAATATTCCACCTGTTACAGAAAGTGAAATAAGGACAGTCACCCCCAAGCAGAGAAAGCACAGCTCTTTGTGCTTTTGGCCACAAACTCAATAAACACATGCTCTGAAAGGCACAGCAAAATCTGAATTCATACTTTTGAATTTAGAAGAAGTATGGGCATTTTCTCCTTTCCATGGAGCAAGTGAGGCAAGCTTCACAGAAGAGCAAGGCTGGATGCAGGTGAGGTGAGACAGCTTACAAGCACAGGACCGTGCTCCCCAGATCTTTGGCTGCTTTGAATGCACAGATTCACATTCTCTGCAGGCAAACTCCTGTTTATTCCACAAATCCTTCCAAACAATCTACGCTGTCAGTCTGCATTAAAAGTGCCTGCTTCAACCGTGAAGACTGCAGCAGGAGAAAAGCTTCAAGAGTTCTTTGATTCACAAAAAGAAAAAGCAGCACATCTTGTAGACAAGATCAAATGAAGCTGCAGAGGTGTACAGCATTACAAACCTGGCACACAGCAAGGCACTGAGCAGTGCTGATTGGCATCCAAACACACAAGGACGTGCCCATCTCTGTGACAACGGAGCAACCGGATTTCTTCTTCCAAACAAGATCCATCAGACTGTAGTGAACACGTCTCTGACCACTGGAACAGCAGACGTAATTCTGCTGCACTTGCCTGTTGGTGCCCACACACACAATTGGCACCAGGTTTGTAAGATCTGTGCAAGAAGGCTAAGTTTTAAAACATCACTCAATCACCCTTTGTGAGAACAACTGCAAGAAGCTTCAGGAAACCAGGATTTGAATCAATGAAAAAGACTAGAAACCAAAAACACAGAAGCAAAGCAAAAATGAAGTAAGGGCTTTGCAAATCCTGAAATTTAAGCCTTAAAACTGGCAGCAAAAGCCACTCTGTGCCCACAGAAGTTGCTTTGTAGCACTGCTTCTCCACCTTTTTTAGTTATTCCCTCACTGCAGTACAGAACACCTTTCCTGTCTCCGTCTGTGGAACATCCCCTAGGAGAGAAGCAGGAGGGGATTCATACCTTACACTGCACACAGGACAAACCTTCAGAGTAATATTACCATTCTAGCCACGTCCTGTTCATCTTCTAGTCCTTAATCATCAAACCAAGTGAGGTCGGGCAGTTTTAAATAAGGCTGCCATCCCCATACAGAGTGCTGCTAAGGCTTTCTCAGCAATAGCATGCAAAATGATGTCAATACCCTTCTTAGGGGATGCCCTTCCTTCAGTTGTAAGGAAAGTGCCTGTGCCTGTATGCTCCCCTCCAAATACTGGTGTAATGTGTTCGGTTAGCAGTCCTTCCCTTCAGCATCTCATGGAAAAAACAGGGAGACAAATGTGGCAGGGAGCTCAGGAGGCTGTGTGGTCTGCTCTCCCACTGAAAGCAGGGCCAACTTTGATGAGGTTCCTGGGGGTCCAGCTTTGAGTGTGTCTAGGGGTGGAGAATCCTGGGCTCCTCTTCCAGTTGCTGATTAGTGCCACTGTGAAAATTGTTTCCTTTACCTAAAACCCAGAGTCCATTGTCCCAGCAGTTCAAATCTGCAGTTTTCCAAGCACTCCTGGGAGGCTGTGCTCCGCCTTGATGCTGTTTTGTCAATATAACACAGTAAATACATGTGGAAGGTGTTTATTGGTTTTATCCAAGTAGAGTCTTTGATGTCAAAGGAATTCAAACATCCACCTTACACACACAAAACAGGATTGTCACAACCCCATCTGGGAAAAAAGGACATTTTGGTATTTTCAAAATGACACAAACCCAATTAAAGATCACCTCCAAAAAAGCAGTCAGCCCAAGCACTGATTTGTTCAAATTCATCCATGTGCATTTACTTTTGCTGCATTTCTTAGGGTTTCTCAAAGAAATGAATTCACATTACTTTACGGTTAAGCTGATTTTAGTACAGAAACATTCATCTGGTCATTTGACATCTCTGGTAATGCAGGAAATCCATCTAAACCTCACAGCTTCTCACACGCTCTGATGCTCCCTTGTTCTTCTAACAGACCTCATCAACCCGCACCTACACTACACAGTTGGCTGTGACCTATTGCTATTAATTTGTCTATTAAAGACAAAAGCAAGTGTCAAAGCTGGGTGGAGGATGTCTGACCTAGGCTTTAAGCACTGTAATGCACAGGACTAGCATATAAATTACAAGTTTAGAGGAAAGTGCTCAGAAAGGGTCACCTCCTATTTAGAATTTATTAACTAATCCCCCCAGAGACCACCTTGATTTAGTACCAGGTAACCCATATTCCCACATTTCACAGTGATATTGTTACACGAAAGGTTTCTCTTCCTTCCATCCTGCTCAGCCATGCGAAGCAGGAACGATCAATTCACCCAGCTCTTCTCCCAAAGACGGTCAACTTGAGGGACAGGTCACTCAGAAATTACAAACACACAAATGAGCACACAGTAACGGGGAGTTTCAGCACGTTTGTAACACTGTGCTGGACATGCTGGGGAAGAAAAGCCTTGGATCGCTCAACAGAAAGTCATCTTGCCATGTGGTCTCAAAACCAGTTTGTAACACACAGGGCCAACAGAGATGATGAGATTTTATTTTGCTAACCGAAGGGAGAGACCCCAGGTTTTGGAAGCTTTAAGACTTGGGCTCTAGTCCCAAATCCCCAAGTGTAACCTTGACTCAGATCCACCTGCTGCTCACCAACATGTTCAGTTCTGACCTAGACTGAAAGGCAGAAACCTTGGAAGACAGTGAAAAATTCAGTCTGCAGAATAGGGATGCAGCTGCTCTGGAAAGGTGTGCAGGAAAGAGGCAGTTGCTGAATGCTTAAAGTAATGCTGTCAGGCCCTGATCCCTGAGCTGGGTTTTTGGAGACCATGGTGTGTACACAAGTCCCCAGGCAGGGCACAGCCCAGCGATACACCCATGTCGAGATCATGGCAATCAAATGCTGTACAGAGCAAAGCATCTTCCCACTGCGTAGCCATCAACGAGTGACCCCCACGTGAGCTCCTCAACAACCCTCGTGTGCTTGTATTTAACATCTGCACTGAGAAGTAATTTATGGTTTTGTTTAAGGGGAGCTTCTCAAAAGAGGGCAAAGGTGCCTCAAACTGTTTTCCCCAGAGTAAAGCGCATCCGCAGACAGTTCTTGAGGAGCAGATAACACATGGGAGTTTAATAACATGATACTGTTCTGATCCGTGGCATTCTCCTGGGCATTGCAGGGTCAACACAGGCCAAAACCTTTGCAAATTTAAAGTTGCAGTTAAAAAGAAAAACACATACAGACTTTTCACATCATTTACAGACCAGACACAACTTGTTCCAGAAAGAATAAATCCATTCCTCTGGCTTGTACAGATACCCACCAACCAACTTAACTATGCTAAAGACCCAAACACTTGTACTAGTAACTAGTTCTGTTACCACAACGTGCCAAAGTGAAAATGAACCTTAACAATGTGACATAAGCAAGATTTTTAAATACATATTTTTTTAATGTGCTCATTTTTAATGTGATCAACTTCTGCAGTTACGCTCCGGTAAGCACGACGTATCATCAGTCTTAATAGACTTCCAATGCAACAGCAGTTTCTGATTTATTTCCCCCCATCCCACATCCTCTTCAGAGTCCATTTCTATTTCAAGCATCAGTACCCAACGCTCGCAACATCTGCAGGTTGCCAAGCCAGTTTATCTATGGAAAAATGGATACGAAAGGCTTGTCAACAGAAGAAAATACCCCCTGCACTGAAAACTATGACTGGCTTGTACTTTTTCCATCTATCTATAAATATGGCAATGCCAACTGCTAATTAAAACAGACAGGTTCAAACGGTGTAAAAGCTGTAATCACTATATGACATGTGTAAGTCTCGAAATATATCTATATTAAAAAATGAGGTTAAAAGCCCTCCGAGCAGAACCCTGTAAAGGGATAAGCGCTCTCAGCGTTTCCCACTGTGTTAAGGAGAAGGGAGAGCTGCAGAGAGAGGCTGCCCCGTGCCCGGAGCGCGAGACAACGCAGTGAGAAGCGCAGAAATTCGTGAGATGCCTCGTTGCGTGGTACTAAAGCCACGCTCTCCCCGGGCTCCCGAGGAGCCCTTCGGCTGCCGAGCATCCGTCCGTGCCGTCAGCGAGAGGAGCTGCAATGCAGCACTCGCCCGGGCGCCCGTTAGCTCCCAATTTGTCTTCCCAGGCAGCAGCCCGAGCCAACTCAAGGGCACGCCTTCAACAGGAATAATTGCCGCCTTTAATCCGTCCAGCTGCAATCCATTTCAGATACCACCGCTCGCCATAGACTTTAGCCTAGATTTTTTGCAGCAGTTTGTTTAAAGAAGGTAAAATAAATGATCCAATTAAAAAGGCGGCCCCCAAAGAACTGGTTTCTGGTACGGGAGTAAGGACGGCATAATTGGGTCTTGATGTAAGCGGTATTTCTCTGGTGAAGAAAAAAAAAACTGTCCAAAGAAAGTAGTTAGTCTTGTTAATCTGCCATTCCCAACAGGATCAAAAGGCCGTGAAAGGCACAACTTGCAGGTCAGCCCATAATAGAACAAGAACCAGGTACCACAGTTGGCAGCCCAGGATAAACCAGCAATACACACGGGACACATTCTATGCCATGCATTGTTTTCCCATCTAGGAGATGTGGCAAAACCCCACAGCAGTAGAGGTGGGAATCACTAAAAAATCCTGGGGAGACTGACGAGTTGTAAATATTAAGAAAAACAGCAACACACTCAAGGAGCTCCGTTTTATCTACTAATAAAGCTTTACACCAGGCTTGCTAAAATGTAGGGGAGCTAGGGGCAAATGTAGGCATGAAATAATTAAAAAATGTATTGAGGTCCAACGGGAGACAAGCGAGTTACCTGCTATGAAAACAAAATTAAACCTAACACTATTTTAAAGCACTTAAGAAGGTGATTGAAGACAAAATAGCTACAAACCAGCATCAGCAATTACCCATCTACCATCTCTCCCCCCTCCTGGAGGCAGCTCCTGTAAGTCAAGTCAGCAGTCGCGATGGGCAGGAGGAGGGAGAGGATCCCCAGGGACATTTTTTCGACCAAGAACTGAAAGCGAGAAGGCTCCGCTTTGAACCCGAAGTGCACACAGAAGGCAGTATGATACGGCTTCCTTTGAAATTTAACTGCCTTTTGCAAAAGGAATTAAAAATAATAACAAAAGAAATGAGCTTGTAAAAGAAGGCGAAGAGATCTTTTTCGCAGAAGCTATTTCCAAGAGGGCACCACCTTCCTTCAGCCCAACCCCTGCATGAAGGACCATCCATGGAGTCACTCGGACAGGGTGCTCCTCATCCGAAGGGAGCTGCTGGCTACTAAAAATGCACCTTTGCTTTAAGGTTTTGTTAACAGAGTTGTGCTGGACATATTTCTAACAACTTTGACACTGCCAGGCTTTGGCAGGCAATACTGTGAAACACTGACCTATCTCTAACCTGGAGAAGTCAAATTGGGGTGGACTACAAACGCTTGGGGCAGGATGAGAGATGACCTTAGTCATGTCTCTGCCAAGGTGCATTCCAGGCAAGAAAAGTTCTGACAAGCAGGCAGAGACCAAAAGAAAAATGTCCTGTGCAATTTCCTCATTTAAAAATATATCCCCCATCAATTTATTCTGCTATCTCTTAGTGAGGTTCAAGGGTCAACCCGAAATCTAGGCAAGCCACCAGCCCTCATGGGTGAGGTGCCCTGCTTTCTGCAGCCGGCAGCACACCGGTGTTTGATGGGCTCAGGATCTCCGCCAGCTTCCTTTGGCCCTCCAGCCAAAGTGACGTGGTGCACGTGGAGCACGGCTGACAGTCTTCAGCACGGTGCAAACCCAGGCACAAAAGTGGATCCACATCTAGTGGATGCTGTTATCCACCCTGTTCTTTTAGAGGTTTTGGCCCCTTCTCTACACCTCCCAACAGCAGTTCTGTAGCCTTGGAAAAAGCCACTAGAGCATCCAAGGATCCCTCTTAAAAATAAGAAGAACCACTAGAGATGAGAACACCCACCAGAAAGTTGGGCAGAAAGCCAGAAATCAACACAGAGCATCTCCCAACACCTCATCAGATGTCAGACCAAGGTCCATCCTCCCTCAGATCACAAAATAGCTGCAGCCCAGACCTCCCCTCTACATAAAGTCGTGCTCAGCCTCACGTGCACGTTGGCCACCAAGGTACGAGAACTTGGCAGCCAACAGGAAACATGTTGTTCCGGCACCGTGCTCTCTCCGACCCATTCCAAAAGTAAGGAAACGGTCAAGCTCAAAACCTGCCAGTGGTCTATCGATTTAGTGCAGACAACACTTCCGAAAGGAAAAACTTCCAGGCTGAAGTCACACACAGTCTTTAACCCAGCCTCTCAATCAGGCCAATTCATTTATAGCAGGATACGCTTCCTGCCATAAAATGTCCATATGCAGAAAATATTACAAACTTCCTTCAAAATCTATATTTAAATTGGAGTGATAACACACTGCTGATATTCTCTGCTCATCACTGACTTTTTAAGGCAGCTAGACCGTTATATGCTTTAGCACAGCTTTCTGTTATTTTATCTGCAAGTTTTCCCCCATCACCAGCCGAATGCTCCTCCAGGAGAGCCGCCAAGATAGACACCACCTGTCCTGGTGACTCATGGCACTGAATTGGATGCGATCTAAAGAGCATGAATCATCAGGGAGAGCTATTTAAACCAAGTCCAGCATTTTGATAAGGAAAGCGTATCACCTTCATCAACCTGGAAGGCTCTTTTACAGCACAGAGCATGGGAGGATCCGCCAGGCAAAGAGCCAAGTCCTCTCTCTACAAAACCTTCCCGACGATGGTTTTGGTGACTGCAGGGACAACTGCAGGGACAGGAATGATAGCCCTGTCCAAGTGACACAGTTCCCCCGCTCACCCGCATGGACGAGTTTACACCAGCCTGTTCTGTCCTCAGCCAAGGCAGTAAAACTCCAGAGGTCTACAGTCTCTTTAGGCAGAACAAGGAAGTTTTCCTGCAAGATGCTCTTGGCTCAATGAACACTATTAAATGGAAAATACTGAACCTGCCTGGCTGTGGGAATAGGGACCTGAGCTCGTTTTACTCCTGGAATTCCCTGTGAATAACAAGAATGAACCCCCCAAATATCTGTGACTCAAATTTTAGGATAATTCGCTTCTCCACGGAACACCGATGCCATACTGGTGGTATTTGGGGAAAATTTGTGCAAAGCCAATACAACTTTTTTCAGCATGAACGCATCGAGGTCCACAGCATGAGCCTGAAAGATAAACATTCTGAGCCTCATCTTCCGAATCAGATCTCCAAAGAGCATGTTCTCCATTTCCCCTAGTAACTTCAGACATAATTCTTGGGGCGGGGGGAATGCAACAATATTACATTTTCTATGTCTGACCTTTAAATGTTTAACTAGCAATCTATTCTTTGCAGTCAAGATAAAGCAGCAGGTGATTAGCTTCACTATGAGTCACTATGCCCCTATAGTGCAATAATTCAATTAGACACTTTAACAGCCTTCAATTTTGTGCAGGGTCTGTGCTTGCTCCAGCCACAGTCCCCCAGCTACTATTTTGTTTTGCCTCCCAAGCTAAGCAGGGTCAGTCCAGGTCAGCACTGGATGGAAGGAGAGGTCTCCTAGAAAATCCCAAACGCTCTGAGAAATGGGGCTGATGTTTCCGGAGGGGGCACTGAGAACAAGAGCTCTGGGAGAAGGTCTGGAGCTTGAGCCTGGATGCATGCTGCAAACTTTCAGTGAGGTACAACCAAGACCCCTCCTACTCACTGATCTCAGGGTACACGTTATTTCACTTGCTTAGGCTTTTGCTATCCTCCAGCTAAATCTCACACACTAGTCTTCATTTTTTGTTGTAGCTGCTGCAAATATACTCTTTAGGGACTATCTCACATCTCCAGAAATGGTTTCAATGTGGTGGTGTGTGAACACCTACCCACCTCCACCTTCTGCCTGATCCATTCCTCAGCTGGTGTTATGATATCAGGAAATTGCTGGAGCAGTTGAATAAAATTTCCTGTGTAATATATAACACACAACTTCATCATCATTCAACGACACCTGGCTTTTAGAAGTTATACAGGAAAGTATTTGCAAGCTTGAACTGCGTTCTTGACAGCCGAGGCTCTTTCCGCTCCTCCAGAGTAATATCTTTTTCCCCAACAGCTTGATAAGCAATTCTGAAAAGGAAAAACATATTTCCCTCCTCCCCATCGCTGAGTCAGCAATGGCAAAAGCGAACTCCCAGAGCCTGCAAGTCCCCTGCTGACCTCCAGACCTCTAAAATCGTTTCACTTTCCCTCAGCACTTGAGTTCTCCAAGCCTGGGCACGGGCATGATGTATTGGGGTTGCCCTTGGGCTCGCAGGACCAGCCCCCGACTTCTGCTCACAGTCCAGAGGGTTACCAAAACACAAAGATAAAGTAGCGGAAAGGGTAAATGTTCTTTCCACCAACCCAGGGCCAAAAACGCTTACTGAGAATGAAACTACACACAGGATCTCCTGTTCTAAGTCCGCACTATGGGGCACACAGGTTAAGTTTAAAAATTTACTTTTGTAAGTTTTAGCTTAAAAATTACCTTCCGTCACCCTTTACTGACCATTTCATAAAGCTCAGGAGCCTATTACTGGCTGCAAGCTAACAGAGAAGTGCTTTACCTCAGACAACATCTGCTCATGGGTTTTGACCCAGAGATCCTGGGTGAAAACTCCACTGCCGTGGTCCATCCATTGGGGTTGGACAGTCACAGCAATTAAGGAAAAACAGTGACAAGCTCTCACAGAGAACAATGAAGCAGTTTTGTTTCACAGAAGGTAGTTGGATCAAAGCCTTTTATGAAATATTCTCCCACTTCTTAAACCTAGTGTTCTGCGCTATGGAAAGGGTTATTTTTATCTCATACCTACCCTGGCTGTATTTATATGGCCACGTTTAGTATGATATGTTTTTTTAATCCAGGATTAGACTCACCAAGAGTCTTATCAACACATCAGTTAGGGGGTTGCAAGGAAAGTATTTGCACCATAAACTCCAGCATGTATGCACACAGCTTCATTAACATAAGTACATTCATCCCAGTAAAAACTGCATTTTCATTAGGCGTTGCACTGCTGTTCACACAAGTGTTAAAGCAGGGTGGCTGCTTAATGAGTCTAATATTACTGTGACACAGGGAAGCCCTAATGAGAGTTCTGCAACACTGTATTCCAAAAGGCCCCCAGGACCAGTTACAGCAGGAAGATTTATGGCAAAGACATCTGTACCTATATGAGTGGGAGAGGTTCAATTTTACAGGGCTAAAAAAGTAAAACTGTGGCCTCGTAATAGCGAGTGAATCGAGACAAAAGAAATTCATCTTACACAGCAAGAAGATAAGCTGGCAAAAAATAAAAGCAGGTAAAGAGTAAAGTCATGTATCAACCTCGTGACTAGAAAGCAAGAAAGATGCAATCTATTTGGCTTCCACTTAAGACCAAAATCTCGTATTTCTTTCTAAGAAGGCCTTAAACCAAGACTCTTATCTGCCATTCTAATCTTGTAATTTGGTTCGCACAATAACAGTAAAGGAGCAGCAAGTAGGCACCACGATCTCTTTCTCTTTCCAACTCTTTTAAAACCACTTTCAATGCTTCAACCTCTCAGCACTCCTACAAGAAAAACCCGGTGAGTCACCACAAGCAACCGAGACACCCAAACACCTGTGACCTGTGCAGAGCTGAGAAGCTCTTCTGTCTACAAGATTTCATCTCCCCAACAGACACTAGCCAATTTTGAGACGGCATTAATGCCTTCAGAACTTGAATTGGTGAGTTCTGGAGTTTTCTGCTGAAAAGAAGTATGCCACGGGCATCACAAGGGGAGGTTTATGGTGGGGAGAAGTCAGGATAAAGCATATGTTTAACAGCTGGGCTTGGAGAGGCCATAAACCTTTCCTTTTTAAAGGCAATGCAATCTCTACACCGCATCCCACGTCCCAGGAGCGTGGGAGCAGATACATCCCTGGCTTGTCTGGGCTGAGTACGCTGTAACTGGAGCAGCTCCTGTCTCTGGTGGGTAAGACATAAAAAATACTGTCAGCCTGGAAAAGACATGGGTTGTGCTCTTGTACACTCAGCACATGGGAGATGGTCCTTCCCTTCAAGGCGCACAAGTGACTGACATTTGGTCAATTAGTTCTCTATTAACATGCAGCCAGGGACCTGGTAACGAGAATGATTTATTTTTTTTTTCTTCCTGATTTGATAGAAGAGACATCGAAACATGTTTTAATCTGCAACACAGACTGATAAAACCAGCTGCCCAACAGACAGTGTCTTTCACGAAGGCTTAATTCTCCTCGGAGAGCTCGAGAGCAGCTTTACTGCCTGCCGGATAAGTCATGTTTACAGCAGATCCTCAGAGCTGCTCAGCCTTCTGGATGAATTTAGAAATCAGACCAGAGGGTAGATTTGCAGAGCAGTAATTAGCACAGGAGCCGATGGAGAAGCAATGGAGAAGAATAATTTAGTCTGTGTCAACATAAGGTCAAGGTCCAGGGGGCTCATCTGAACTTCTGGGCAGCTCATGGGGAGAGAGGCAGGGAAGGATGAAACGAGGGGGATCTGCACTCTGAAAACCCAACTACTCCCCACAGACTCACTTGAGCAGCCTTAACCAGCTTTGCAACTCTTCTTCCTTCCCATTTCAGGGCTTTTTTTTATTATTTTGTGTTTTAAAAAGGCAGATAGTGAGCACCCCTGACAGGCGGCACGGCCGTGTTGGCACAGTGACTGTAAGGGAACAGGGTATTTCCCCACTACTGCCTTTCTGCTCATGAGTCAGCGAGTGCCTTAACTTAAATAACACACCACCAGCTCGATGAGGCTTGCTACTGTGCAATTGCACCCCAGAGCAGAGCAGATGGGAGAGCTCCTGTTGGACCAGCTGGATTCAACCCGTTACCCTCTAAAGCGACTTCCAGAAAAAGCCAAGGTGGGTAACTCCAGCCACCATTTGCACAGAGCTCAGCATCACCGATTCCATCTGGGATGGGCTGTGTCGGCATTGAAACAAAATAGAGAAATCGTTAGACAAAGACAAAAGATATAAATATATGAGACACAGATACAGGCAGACTTGCTTAAAAAGAAAACTCAGGTCAGAGGAAGGCCAGGAACCATCAGGCAGTGAAGCTCCTTCTGGGTTCTTCTGATCCAAAGAGACCTGAGAATTTGTCAAACAAGTTTCTGTAGAGCTGGTTTATTTGCGCTTCTCTCCGTTCCCAGGAATTAAGCATCTTCTTGTTTTTTAAGTCAGTAAGAACTTATCGCTGGCATTCCAGCTACAGACAAAAAGCAGTACCAGTAGAGTCAAGAGTGACACATACTCCTCCAATTACTCTTAGTATGTTCCTACTCCTGGAAATAAATCCATCAACACAAGTCCCAGAGTATAACAAAATAACTGCACACTCCAGAGCAGTGAAACGAGAAAAAAAATTAATCTTATGGAAATAGACAGCCGAGATCCTCATTCTTTATATCCCAATATGTAAAACAACACATGCAGATTCCCAGAAGAGCTAAATACAGTCATGGACAGATCAACTAAGAGGTGGACAGGTCTTCTTGCCATGAGTATTTATTAACTTTCTGAAAATGGAGAACGTGCGTTAATTCAGGAAGAGAAACACCACCACAAGTAAAGGAGGAGGCTGGACCCAATCCTTTGCAACATCCAACCTGCCCCTATCCTCTCTCCCATTTTCCAAGGAATTTCCCACCCCTGTCTGAGCCTGGGTGAGACAAGCTACTGCAAACAGGACCCAGGAGACAGTCCAGGTACTGCTCCTGTTTCACGGAGGCAGAGCAATTCCTGAAAAAAAAGCTGGGCTAAGAATAAATCCCAGTGGCCAGAGTAAGTACCTGAAGTAAACAGAAGGCACATGTAAGAAGATTTATTAGGTCTCCTGCTGTTAACAGCACTGTGAATCATGATGATGCCCTATTTGCTATCCACGTATGCCTTGAAGTCAATCATAAAAGTTCACTTGGCACAGAAACATACCACACAGGGTTTCACCTACAGTGTTTTACTTCTAACCTTTCCTAATTCACTTGTGTTAATCCAAAAATTGGCTACTTTGGTGCAGAAAGATGGAGAAGTCCTGCAGTGTCTCCAAGTTGGTAAGCACATGGGGCTGACAAGCCATTTGCCAGGCTGGGACTGCCCCACTACGTCCAGTAAACTCAGGATACACACTTGACACGTGAGTGTGTCAGTGATCACAGGAATGCTAACAGCAGGTAATCTTATCTCCAAGAACTCGTGACCTGAGTCCTCAAAAATCAAGGTAAGCATTATAGGACTTGATGCTGGTGTTGCTGTGAAGAGCTGGCCTGCAAACGCTGCTGGACAAGGTGCGTTGGGGGGGAAGATGGGCTGTTCCAGTGAGTCCTGTCTGCAGATGGCCAAAAGGGCCAGCAAAGGACCCCAAAGGGCAGGACTGTTACTACTAGTGGTAAACGGCCAAAGGAAACTACAAGGAGCAAGAGGAGGAAACGAGAAGGAAAGGAAGAGTGCCTTCAGAGCACCAAGTCACCCACAATAGGTCTGTTTCGTTCTCTTGTTTGCCACACAAAATGACTATGTATCAGCCAAACTCCTCCGCATGTCACGTTTGCCATCTCTCTTCTTGAGGGTATAGAAGATTTAGTAAGAGATTTTCATAACTTACACACAGAGCACACATGAACCCTCTGGTGCCAGGCATATTCACAACTGGCGACAGTGCCCTTCTAGGAAGTCCCATACCACTGTCCTTACCATGTCCTTTTGTAGAACCTGGCTTTCAGAACTAAATACAGGGAGTAGCACAAGCTTTTTTGCTGTGCTCCACCTGCCCCAGTCTTGCTCTTGTTGGAAGCACCACCACCACATCATTTGATCTAAAGGGATACCCATACCATCAGTTCACAAGCAGACACTTCCATTTAATGCTGGCTTGTCTGCTGGGAGCATGTCTCCGGTGTGCAAGGGACGGTAATCAAATTTATTTGCACAAGCCTGTGGAAAGTTCTGAAGATGGAACAATATTCAGTCACTACCAGTGTGCTCCCAGTTAAACTACAAAGTAGAGCTAAGGACCCTGCTGCCACATGTCATCTCCTAAATCACTATTTTCCTGGTAAATCATTAATGTGCATAAAACAAAAGAAAGGAAGAAATGATAGCAAAGCCATAATTATCCTCCCTATCCAAACACCTCGTATTTGCTGGTCCTGCATCCCAATTGTGAGAACGCATCTGGGATCATTGGGCAAACAAATAGATGGAAATGCTAGTTCCCAGGTCTACATATTTTTTCCATGATGAAAAGGGTCCCTCCAGGGCTGGTTCATACACAAACCACAGGAGGTGAGGAACGTCCTGGCGACCGCCCAGGGATCTGTTCACATTCACTGCACGTTCCCTAGTCCATTTGCCTACAGTATCTCTTATTTCACAACAGGTCCTCCTATTTGTACAAACCTCATTCAACCTCGGTTTGCCAAGGACAAACAAAACTGAACGGAAGACGACAGTGCCCCAACCAGCTCCAGCACAGCTCTGCCTTTATTTCTCTTGTTGTAGAAGAGACACAAGGCGACCATTTCAGCTGGAAACTTCCAGATGCCGAACGGGGAGCCAGGCCTGAGAGCGAGAGGCTGGAAGGCGACGAGGGGGTTTCACAACAGCCCTGTGTGGCCCGAGAGCATCAGGGCTCACCACCGACAGTGGCTGGGTTGCACATTCAGGATTATTGATCCTGATCCCTCTCCTAATCCCATGATTGACTGCCCAGGGCAAAAGAAAAAAAAATCTCATATTAGATACAGATAGCTAGCTATTTAAAATCATTAACAGAGATTTATATCTCAGCGCTAGTCTTGTGTTCTCTGGGGAAACCAGACAGCTGCATAGCTAGAAACTGAAAGCTACAATAAAATGAAGAAATGAGCTTCAATAAATCATTAAGCTAAAGCTCATAATGTTTATCTGCAATGTCATGTCCCCACAATCTACAAAAGCAGATGTGTAACTTTTTGTTTTTCTTTTATCAACTATTAAACTGTCATGTAGCTATTACAGAAGACTGAAACTTCTTTTTAAAAGCACTAAGCATCATCAGGGATTGCAGTTTCTTGTCATGGACAGGATACTTGCATGCCAATCCCTTTTGTGCAAGAGGAACTGGATTATATTTACCAGTTCTGCTCCGTCTTCCTTCATTTAATCTTCTTCTGGTGCACCCCATCCCTACATTTCTAAGTGCATTGCATATACAACGAGGCACAGGCAGCACCAGAGCTTGTCCAAGGCCCCAGGGCAACACAGGGAAAGTCCTATGTGGCCGTGGCACTTCTGCCCAGGGGAGGGGAGGTCAGAAGGTGGCCGACCCATCTTGAGAGCAGAAGAAGGTTTCAGTGTCAGCAGTTGCTTTCCCACACCCTCCCTGGCAAGTGGCACTGCTCCTTCCCCAGCCAGCCCTGCTCTCCCTCCCAAGCTCTGGAATTGCCTGGGAGATGGGAAGCAAGGGTGGGCAAGGGAAAGGATGGCCCTGGAGACATCCCATCAAGGCAGTCATCACAGGTACAAGGCGATGGCAGATGCTGTTCCCCTGAGAGGCTGGGGCAGGTGGCACCAAGAGGGGCAGCTGCAGGCCTAGGAGGCACGCTGCCATTTGTCTAAGACTCAGGGGTGACCAAGAAAGGGGGCAGCCAGTGCAGCACCACCAGCCATGTGTCTGCACGACCTCCCCCTGGAAAGCTCAGAGCTCTTCCCGCTCCGAGCAGCTCCATGAACACCTCTGATACTTCCCAGCCTCGCACTGTAACACACTATGGACACAGACCCTTCACCTCTCCCTCTGGAGCTCTGCTACAGCCACCAGCACAGAGGGGGGAGAAATCAGCCTTACAGGTATTTCAGGGATCCAAACGTTTTTTTTTAAAACCTTGTTTCCTTTTTTTTCTTTAGAAGAAGAATAGAGCAGGAAAGCTCTCTGTTCCCTCAGGCTTGACATCAAAAAATTAGCATTTGTTTGTTTTACAGAACAAGACTTGCTCTATCCAATTTAGACCCAATCTGTTAATCTACAAACAAAAGCAAATAAATACTGAAATTATGACTTAGGGGGATTTCAAGAGGCCTACACCTTACTGTGTTGCTTTTTTTTTTTTTGAGCTATTTACGAATACAGTCTTGCATTTATTCTACTGTATTTCCTGCTGGCACAAATGCAAAATTCAGAAGCTGCTGTGCTGCTTTTGTCTGCTGCTGCTGCACAGCGTCACTACACGTTCAATCCAGCCTGGGAGGGCTGCTCTTTAAAAGCTAATTTGAAGCATGATTTCCAAAATCCTGACTGTACGAATCTGCAAGCAAATCTCCCTACTGTTCTATACAAGCCCTCAAATTACTGCTATGCTCAAGTCCTTGAAGTCCACCAAATTAACAAGCTCCAGCCCACATGACTCAGGTTCACAGAAGTTCAACCCCAGCTTATGTAAGAGACAGAATTGGTGTGTTTGCCTTTAAAAAAAAAAACAACCCACCAAGATAAATACTAGGGTCAGCAAACATGCTGTGCAATATTTAACAAGAAAAAGCTGGGACCTTAACAGGATTTGCAGCCTAAAACTGCTCCTGAAGGCAACAAACATGACATGATCATTCTGACAGCTGTGACAAATTAGGTTTCATTTGCCTGAGAGCCAGCCATGTTCATTTAACTGCAATTACTGGCACATCATGATCCCCACGCCGGAGAGCGCACCCAGCCATCCAGCCAGACGGCTAAACAAAGCATCTTGTACGGATCAACCTGTTTAAATGGTTCTTCTGTAACAACACCAAGTCTTCAAAACCAACTATTTCTTAATACGCACCAATAGCTTGGTCAGGTGTTTGTCGTGGCCCCTCAGCTCTTTCTCAACCAGTGGAACAACAAAAGCTGGTGGAGATGCTTTAAACTCTGCACCCCTTCCCTGCATGCCTGGTTGCTGAATGCAGAGCTCACAAGAGAATGTGCTATTTAGAGATGTTTACTCTGTCTGGTCTAAGCCAGGAGATTTGAAAATTGTTTCATCCAGCCTGAAATATTCTTTTGAAAGACTAAACATATAAATTAACTCTTTTTTTGTAACTTGTCTTTATGCCTGAGAACATATCTGGACTTTGTGATCTTTAGAGCAAAATCCAGCACACATATCTACAATTTCCTAAGAAGCCTTTCCTTATCCCCTTACACTTCAGCCCCACCAAAGAAGAAAGCTTCAGTCAATTATACATGCACCGTTTCAACATATTTAGTTGGTGAGCTAATTTAAAAGGAAAAAAAAAACCTCAGGGATGTGGCCATCAGCTTCCTTGAAAATTCCTAGATAACGCATCCACAGCGTGTCTAATCTACTTAGTCACACCATAAAGCATCACTTCTTTTTCTTCAAGACAAACTTTATCTATTCCCGAGCAGGACTTTGCAAGCCCATGCGTTCCGTAGGCAGGAATGCAGGAGCCCTCGTCCGTCCGTCCGTCCGTCCCGTTTGCTGTTGAGGCACCAGCTGCCGGCAGTAACAGGTGTTTTCTGGTTTTCTTCTCAAGAGAAAGTCCCAGGCGCTATCTCCGGTGGAATGCAAAAAACCAGCGTGGCACGTAGTGCCCGACACGGAGCCGCATTCTTCCCAGAGCAAGCCAGCAAGACGCCCTCCGCCGCAGCCCCAACAGCTCAGATGCTTTTCTGGGGAGTAAGCTGTGTTTGGCTACACACGCTCCAAAAATTCAGCCACATCATCACTCGAAAGGCAGTTTTCCCCATTTTTTTTTCTTGTAAGGAAAAGCCAGTTTATCACAGCACACTTGTGCACTGCAACATTAACTAACTCTCAGGACACCATCAACCAAAGCTGAAGGCTCTACCCTGGCAGCAGCTAACTTCTATTCAATGTTTCTATCCAGGGAAAATCTTCACAAGTTATTTTCAATAACTTTCTTTTCTCTTTCCAAACTCTGCAGTGATCCAAAATAGCTCAAATTTCTGAGAATAAGATACGCAGGACAAAAAAAAAAAATACTATAGTGGGATTAAGAAAAAACAAGTGGCAAAGATGAAGTAAAACACGGAAATGGATTTTTGATTACAAACTGCAAAATAACCCATGACCAAAGCAAACAGCCATGCGACATGCCACCAACATCTTCTGAGGAATACTCAGCAGCGAGGCATCACACACATGAACGCAAATTTCAAAATGAAATCAAGTTTGTTTCTGATCTTCAAAGGCTTCTAAATGCGTTAACCTTTACTTGCTCTGTGTAGCCCCGCATATTTACAGTGAATTAAGCTAAACATGGGCTTAATTGTAGGATTCCAGCTTAAATCATTCCTTTATGTAGTCCTTCTCACCCTATTTTACACTGGGCATTTTTAGACAACTGATTTCTCTTGGTGGAGACGGACAACAGCACCTAACAAACTCGAAAGGGAACGTGATAAAAGCAATAATGCAGCCACCCAAAATATAGTCATGTTGCCTGTGTTTACAATGTAAAAAGTTATGTTTATCCCGACAAATACAGCTTTTGAAAAGGTTATTTCCCTCCCCCTCTGCAAACAGAAAAGGTTAACTTCATCATCTGCTGTGCACACGTCAAACTACCATGCAAAGGCAGGAGCTGCAAAGAGCACAGCCCTGTGCTCCTCTGACCAAGGGACCTGTCATAGCATCCCAGTAAAAGGCCCAGAAAACTGCCCTAAATTATACTCTCCTGCCTCAGACTCCTCTGCCACAGCCTGCTTCTTGAGTAGACTTCATTTTAAAGCAAGCCTCTGAGGTACGGGTTTATGAACAAGTCCTTGGATCAGTAAATTTGGAGGTAAAACCCAGTTTACCTTTTCTTTCAGTGTAGTCATTAAAAGCCAAGTGACAGGAGAGTTGCTCCCTCTGCCCGCTTTCGGATAACGCCACTGACACAGCGAAATGACACAAATTTACTTACTGAGTCACGAGTGACCACTGCGTTGCTGAGAGCTGACTCCAGCTAGTTTTTACCCTTATCCCTTGAATGTATTAATTTATTTTTTTAAAGATAGTGCAGGATTCTCAGAGGGACACCAGCACTGTAACGCTAAATACGGTAGTGCTCACAAGCTAAATCACTGCCTACGAGGTGTATCAGCAAAGTTCAGAACAACCATTTCGTCCACGGGCAGGCAAGATGCTCAAAATATAAGAGGTCATTTCAGCAAAGCCCAGGGATGCAGGAGCCGGAGCTCCTTAGCAGTTGCCTGGCAACGCTCCGTTATTTTATATTTAGATTATTTTTAATACACTTACACTTATCCCCAGGTCTCACCCAGGGTTCTCCCCAGTGTGAGTTTGGCATTTTCTATGGTTGGGGATGTGTGTGTTTGTTTTCTTTCTACAAATCTTATGGAAGCAACTGAATTCTGCCAAAAAGACCATAAAACTCGAGAGCTTTCTGAGAGCAGTTTTTGAAAGGGGCCGTCTGCTCCTTCCAGCTTCAGTTCTGCATCTCAACGTGCATTTTGGCTGGCTCTTTCTCAACAAGTACCTCTCACTGCTGCTACCTTCCGTCAGCACCCAGCCAGACACTCAGCACATTCCATGAAGAGATAGGCTGCACAGACTCTATTAGCTAAAAATATCAGTTAATGGGAAGCTGCCGTAACATTAAAAGCATTTTTATGCTGAAGAAGCATTCAAGTTTATTCCCTTGTCAATAAAAACAAGGCAAACTGAAAATTCAAAAGGACCTTGATTTACCAAATTAAAGAAAAAAAATGTTCAATTATTTATTTCTGGGGAGAGAAATCTCCCCCCGTCCCACTTCCCCACTTAAAGGAAAAGAAAACATAATCAGTGTCCACACAAAAAAACACCCTAAAGCCCTTTGGGCATGTTTTGAAGAAGCTATTTAGAGTAAGGAACATGGGCATTCTCTCTCCTTGTATTTATAATGAGGCTCCACCATCCCCAGGAGCTAAAGCAGAATGAAAATGGGTCACATATCTAATTAGCACTATTGAAGCGTGAAGCCCAAACATCCCTGAAATGTAATAGATTTTTTTTTTTTTTAATAACTCCAGCTTCATTAGAATATCCCACAGTCACCTATGTGAGATGCCAAAAGCTTTAAAAAAGGGTACCATAAAGCAGGCATGGATCCGGCGTCAGGCTGCTTTCCTAGTGGGGAAGGGGAGACAGTATTTTTGACAAAATCTAATCTGTTAGCTAAAAAATGAAGTGATTAGTCAATTGGCCTAGTTCAGCCTGTTCTTCAATCTCTTTTTATTATTAAAAAAACCCAAAACAACCAATCCCAAACAACACCACAGCCCCCTTGACTACAAAAACAATACACAGAGCACAGGTGTGGATGAAGCATGTTCAAGAAGGGTAGTTTCTACAGCAGAAACTGGTGGGTGCCCCTCTTTCCCCCAGCAGAGATGCCCACAGGCTGTCCCACGCTTTGTCCCCCTCCTCACATTTAGCAGCAAGCAGGTAGGGGCTCTGCAGCAAGCCCCCCCCCCAGCTCTGCAGTGGGCTCTGCTCCTCATCCCTGTCTCCCTCCCAGGGGTGGGTATCACACCATCCAACGTCAGACACCACCAGGCACACACCGGGCTGTCACGGCCGAACGCGTTTAAATTACAGGTGTGTGCGCTGGCAGAGAGCACTAATGAGCTTCTCCTCCCACTTGATGGAGAGAAGGCATGAGGAGATTCCAGAGAGGTGGTGGATGACTTTTCCTGGGGTGTGTTTACAGCACAGGAGGCTCCGAGGGGGTGCGTGAGCACCCCCACATCAGGCTTTGCTCTCCCCTCTGCTCCCCCAGCCTGCTGCTTGCTCCCACCTACCAGGGCTCCTTTTATCGCGGGCAGGCTCAGCCTCCTGCACCCAGCACCCAAGATGTCCTTTGCTCAGGGCAGAGGAATGCCTGTGGAGCTACGGGGAAGCACCCAGCAGCTGAGTCCACCCACCCGAAAAGACATCCAGTGAAGACTTCTACACGCAAACCCCTCTCGCTGGGAGCAGGGCTCTCGCCTCGTTTCGATCAAAGCCAACGAGCCGTAAACGCCGCTCACCCGTGAGGGTTTGGAAGTCACTACAGCCTTCTGGAAAAAAAGAAAAAAAAAAGTACCACGGAAAAAAATAAATCGGTGGGATGGGGGGAATGAACGGAGCCTGCAGCTCTCTGCTCTACAGATCAAACCTCACAAAGCTCGTGTTGCTGCCCGGGATTTCTTTTGTACAAGAGATGAGCAGGTGAAAGCGGCGCAAAAATCAGAACAAAGTGTTTACTCCGGCCATCCACGAGGATGCTTCTACCCCGCAGGCAGCCATGTCTTTTGCAGGACTTGGAATGTGAGCACCGTGATGCATCTCCTGCACCAACTCTGCATTTCTGTTCCTTACAATGAGCAGCATTTCCCTTTTTTTTTTTTTTTTTTTTTTTGTCGCAGTGGAAAGGCAGACACATCAGTGCACAGAAGTGAAACACTCAGCAGTTAATTTGGTTTCATCTAGTAACTCCCTTATCTACAAATGGAAACAAAACCAGAAACACTTTCGATTACAGAGACATGTATAAAAATGTATATATTTTTTTAAGACATAGCATGGCAGTTCACAAACCACCAAGCTCACCCAAACTGCTTACGTGCAATGGAAGTCAAAGCTAAAGCAGAGCAAAGAGCAATGGATGATCCACGTGGATGATAGAGATGAGCAAAGGCTGGAGACCACTGGTCCAGCATCTCAAGTCCAGACCTCACTTTATCACTGCTGGGGTAATAGTTGCCTTTTTTATTGCTTATGTTGGTAGTAAAAACATGATTAAAAACACCACTTATACCAGAAGAGACTCCTCACAATTTCTTCTGCAATCAAAACTTCACTCTCCATCATTTCATTATAGTACCAATATCAATGATATGGCT
>JAHREE010000563.1:17313078-17375208 GCA_033628505.1 Tringa tobata
CTGAGAGCTGACTCCAGCTAGTTTTTACCCTTATCCCTTGAATGTATTAATTTATTTTTTTAAAGATAGTGCAGGATTCTCAGAGGGACACCAGCACTGTAACGCTAAATACGGTAGTGCTCACAAGCTAAATCACTGCCTACGAGGTGTATCAGCAAAGTTCAGAACAACCATTTCGTCCACGGGCAGGCAAGATGCTCAAAATATAAGAGGTCATTTCAGCAAAGCCCAGGGATGCAGGAGCCGAAGCTCCTTAGCAGTTGCCTGGCAACGCTCCGTTATTTTATATTTAGATTATTTTTAATACACTTACACTTATCCCCAGGTCTCGCCCAGGGTTCTCCCCAGTGTGAGTTTGGCATTTTCTGTGGTTGGGGATGCGTGTGTTTGTTTTCTTTCTACAAATCTTATGGAAGCAACTGAATTCTGCCAAAAAAACCATAAAACTCGAGAGCTTTCTGAGAGCAGTTTTTGAAAGGGGCCGTCTGCTCCTTCCAGCTTCAGTTCTGCATCTCAACGTGCATTTTGGCTGGCTTTTTCTCAACAAGTACCTCTCACGGCTGCTACCTTTCGTCAGCACCCAGCCAGACACTCAGCACATTCCATGAAGAGATGGGCTGCACAGACTCTATTAGCTAAAAATATCAGTTAATGGGAAGCTGCCGTAACATTAAAAGCATTTTTATGCTGAAGAAGCATTCAAGTTTATTCCCTTGTCAATAAAAACAAGGCAAACTGAAAATTCAAAAGGACCTTGATTTACCAAATTAAAGAAAAAAAATGTTCAATTATTTATTTCTGGGGAGAGAAATCTCCCCCCGTCCCACTTCCCCACTTAAAGGAAAAGAAAACATAATCAGTGTCCACACAAAAAAACACCCTAAAGCCCTTTGGGCATGTTTTGAAGAAGCTATTTAGAGTAAGGAACATGGGCATTCTCTCTCCTTGTATTTATAATGAGGCTCCACCATCCCCAGGAGCTAAAGCAGAATGAAAATGGGTCACATATCTAATTAGCACTATTGAAGCGTGAAGCCCAAACATCCCTGAAATGTAATAGATTTTTTTTTTTTTTAATAACTCCAGCTTCATTAGAATATCCCACAGTCACCTATGTGAGATGCCAAAAGCTTTAAAAAAGGGTACCATAAAGCAGGCATGGATCCGGCGTCAGGCTGCTTTCCTAGTGGGGAAGGGGAGACAGTATTTTTGACAAAATCTAATCTGTTAGCTAAAAAATGAAGTGATTAGTCAATTGGCCTAGTTCAGCCTGTTCTTCAATCTCTTTTTATTATTAAAAAAACCCAAAACAACCAATCCCAAACAACACCACAGCCCCCTTGACTACAAAAACAATACACAGAGCACAGGTGTGGATGAAGCATGTTCAAGAAGGGTAGTTTCTACAGCAGAAACTGGTGGGTGCCCCTCTTTCCCCCAGCAGAGATGCCCACAGGCTGTCCCACGCTTTGTCCCCCTCCTCACATTTAGCAGCAAGCAGGTAGGGGCTCTGCAGCAAGCCCCCCCCCCAGCTCTGCAGTGGGCTCTGCTCCTCATCCCTGTCTCCCTCCCAGGGGTGGGTATCACACCATCCAATGTCAGACACCACCAGGCACACACCGGGCTGTCACGGCCGAACGCGTTTAAATTACAGGTGTGTGCGCTGGCAGAGAGCACTAATGAGCTTCTCCTCCCACTTGATGGAGAGAAGGCATGAGGAGATTCCAGAGAGGTGGTGGATGACTTTTCCTGGGGTGTGTTTACAGCACAGGAGACTCCGAGGGGGTGCGTGAGCACCCCCACATCAGGCTTTGCTCTCCCCTCTGCTCCCCCAGCCTGCTGCTTGCTCCCACCTACCAGGGCTCCTTTTATCGCGGGCAGGCTCAGCCTCCTGCACCCAGCACCCAAGATGTCCTTTGCTCAGGGCAGAGGAATGCCTGTGGAGCTACGGGGAAGCACCCAGCAGCTGAGTCCACCCACCCGAAAAGACATCCAGTGAAGACTTCCACACGCAAACCCCTCTCGCTGTGAGCAGGGCTCTCGCCTCGTTTCGATCAAAGCCAACGAGCCGTAAACGCCGCTCACCCGTGAGGGTTTGGAAGTCACTACAGCCTTCTGGAAAAAAAGAAAAAAAAAAGTACCACGGAAAAAAATAAATCGGTGGGATGGGGGGAATGAACGGAGCCTGCAGCTCTCTGCTCTACAGATCAAACCTCACAAAGCTCGTGTTGCTGCTCGGGATTTCTTTTGTACAAGAGATGAGCAGGTGAAAGCGGCGCAAAAATCAGAACAAAGTGTTTACTCCGGCCATCCACGAGGACGCTTCTACCCCGCAGGCAGCCATGTCTTTTGCGGGACTCGGAATGTGAGCACCGTGATGCATCTCCTGCACCAACTCTGCATTTCTGTTCCTTACAATGAGCAGCATTTTCCTTTTTCTTAAGTGCTTTTGTCGCAGTGGAAAGGCAGACACATCAGTGCACAGAAGTGAAACACTCAGCAGTTAATTTGGTTTCATCTAGTAACTCCCTTATCTACAAATGGAAACAAAACCAGACACACTTTCGATTACAGAGACATGTATAAAAATGTATATATTTTTTTAAGACATAGCTTGGTAGTTTGTGAACTGCCGTGCTCACCCAAACTGCTTACGTGCAATGGAAGTTAAAGCTAAAGCAGAGCAAAGAGCAATGGATGATCCACGTGGATGACAGAGATGAGTGAAGGCTGGAGACCACTGGTCCAGTGTCTCAAGTCCAGACCTCACTTTATCACTGCTGGGGTAATAGTTGCCTTTTTTATTGCTTATGTTGGTAGTAAAAACATGATTAAAACCACCACTTATACCAGAAGAGACTCCTCACAATTTCTTCTGCAATCAAAACTTCACTCTCCATCATTTCATTATAGTACCAATATCAATGATATGGCTCTAAGGAGACTCAGACACTAGTGATCTCGAAGTGGTTCAAATTGTATACTGCTTGACACACCTAATTTTTTTTTTTTTTCAAAGCAAATTGCCCAGCAACAGGTTAAAATTGTTCCAGGAGTCCTGAGATCAAGTTTTCCAAGAAGCTCAGCTTCACTGAGGCTCTCTCTCACCAGCTCGCTCCGTGTGCAGTTCTCAAAACTGGCCTCATACTTAAGCACCAAACTGGAAGAGGACTTGTGTTGTGTCTCCCACCCTACTGGAAAACCCAGGATGTGAAAACTGCCTTTCAGAGGATTGAACCCATACGCCCAAAGCAGCCTCCTTGCTGTCCGAACTGCACATTCGAGGTTTCCCACCCATGGCAATGGACACAGCCCCGTGAGGAACCAGGAACTGCATCCAGAGTCTCTACCACCAGAAAGTCCCATTTCCTATGGAACAGAAATAGCAGAGGGGAGGCTTTCAGTGGAAAATGTGATGAGAATAGAAAGCAAGAGAGTAAAAGCCCTGTCAGCACATTTCATAGACAGTCATTTTAATGAGGAGATAAACAGATAAAGCTTTCAATCCATGTATGGAGCTTTTTTTTTTTAAATTTGAAAAGAAGCTAACCAAGCACACGGGATTCAATAGAAAACAAAGGCTGAACAAAACATTTTCTGACAAGGCCTAAATAATCTGAAAAATGTCAATTCTAGTGCCACGGAGAAGCTGAAGGTTTCCCGCACTCCCTACCCACCCTATTTATTTTCTTTAATTACCTCTTCCTTTCAGATATCTGGCTGTGCAATGAAGTTAACAAGTAGTATGTACAAAAACCAACCCCCAGCTCTGCGTGGGACCTCCAGCTTTGCTGCAGCAGCACTGGAAATGAGAGCAAAGACTGGGAGCAAGCTAACCTTCCCTACTGGAGACAGATCCAAGGCACACAGTTTGGATCCAGACCTCCCCAGATACCAGAGAGCTCTATCACTGCGGCAAGACTTCGTTCTTATTACACAGTTGCTGACTTTTAGTTCTGCCACCCTCTACAACCATTTGATGTGCAAAGAAGCTGTCCCGCCAATAACATGCTAACTGTTCCTTAGATCTGATGCAACACATTTAAATCAGGTGTGTAAATGGAAAGTCAACGTTCAAAAGCCAGCCTGAAGCTATTAAGCAACAAGAGAGATTTCTTCACATGGAGATGATTTTAAACACAGAATTTAAAAAACATGAGATGGGACCCAGACAAGCAACTTTGCAAAGTGCTCTCCCACCGAGGTTTCTTCCATCATAACCTGGAACAGTAACCTCAGATAGGGGGTGGCAGCTTATTTTCAGTGGCCTCTTGAATGACCCTCCCTCCTGTTGACACTCACTCTTTGGGTGGAGTCTTCAAATGAGTTATCTCCCATCCATGAAGAGATTAAAAGCCAGCAGCCTCCAGTGAAAGGCTTTATATCCTCTAAGCTCTGCTCTCCTGGGTAGCTTGCAATACCTTCAAATTTCATATATGGCATCTTCAAAGATAAAGGATTTAAGGGGATTTTCAGCACAATCAGAATCTGCCCTGCAAGTACCACCACAGCTTTATCCCTGCTGCTGATAAGAAAGTGCACACATACACGTAGCTATGGACTTTTCCCTGGATAAAGTGATGTGTACCTACACAACCCCCAAACTTAAAAATGGAAACAAAACTAGTTTAATATACAAAATCCAATTAAGAGACAAGCATACTCTACAGAAAATATATCATCTTGTTTTAGGGTTTTTACATTTCAGATTGTGTTTCAGGTTAGCAGAAGAAAAACGTATCCTAAAGAGCCAGCCACAGAAACCCATTACAAACACATACACACTTAAACATGAGACACTGCTGCCAGACATTTTCAACAAACTGCAAACTTACTACATATTCAACCATCCTGAATAGTCCCCAGGGACCATTTTCTATGGAAATATTCAAGATGTGTAAGTGCCACCACGGAGGAAGCAGCACAGCCCTGTAACCTGTTACCCAGGGTGTACACATCATGCAATTCAAAGGTTTTTATTTTGAGGCAGTGAAGTAGGGCTAAAAACTGCCTCCTGCATATAGTTATTAATATAGAAAAGTAGAATGAAATTATTGCCTACACGTCAAATGAAATAAAGTCTAATGTGGTTTCTAATTTATAACAGCTGGGCCAAAATTATCTCTAGACATGAAGGGCCGCGACCGGAGCAGCGACTACACCGTGGCAGACCCCCAGCGTGGTATTTCGGATTGCCTACACTGAGAGGCTGGGAGATCCAGGCTCCCTGTCCCACAGAGCCTGTTTGAGACCCTCTGGGACAACGGCTGGACTGGGATGCTGTGCCTCTCCTGCAGAAGGAGCCAACAGCCCCATTCAGGAAGCCCGTTCTGCTCCCTGTTCTCTTGAATGAGGATGCCATGGTACGTGATTATATGCATCTTCCTTGCTGCCTAATGCATCTGGATACAACCACTCCAGCTCTCCCTTTCTCATCTGGATTTGCTCAAATAGCTAGTTAGAAGGGTATTCTTCCCAAACGACAGCGTAAGCGAACAGTTGAGTTTGTTTTACAAATCCTTGCTTTCTCGCCTCTATTTTACGGCAGCAATCTGGGCCAGATTAACAAGAGCGTACCAAGGGAAGCAATAAATTCACCACCGCTCAGGCTTCTGAGTCCGCAGAGATTTGAACAGCCTACCCAAAAGTTTTGGGCACAAAAGCTTTCCGTTCACACCAGGGAGATCTCATTACAGGAATTCCTATGTGAAATTCTCGGTCTGAATTGAGTAAGAGATCAGATAAGACCACAAGGACACATGATTATTTTCAAAAACCTCCTCGAAATATGCATGCTCTTTGAAGAGATGCAAAAGTTAATATCTATCTACCTAGGACTGGAGATGGCCACATCAGCTGCAGAGGCGATCGCTCCCGAGATCACGGAGTAAGCCCAGATAAATGGGAAACTGCACAATGAAGTACCTACAGCAAGGTCAGCTGCCTAGAGTATCCCAATCTGTTGTAATAGCTGGCCAGTCCAACATGAAGTATTATCTTTTTCTTGCATCTTAACCCTAACTTTTAAAATATACCTTGTACTGCCTTCCTCCAACACCTTTTTTTAATTTGAAAGCTGACTTTGGTATTGAGAAACCTGCGTATGCTACTTATTACATTTTTGAGAAGGAATTCAACAGTTAAGCACTTTTTTTAACAGGGTATTTAATCTGGTCCAGAGCATTCACCTCTCACTCCCATCAATAAAGGAATTTGTTAATGGACTTTGCTTCAGTCCCACTCACTTTCATGGCATACATCTACAGCAAAGAAGTTTCTACACAGATGGCACATTTCCAGCATTTGCTTTCAGGCTGCTCATCATGAAAAAGAGAGATATATTCCTTAAATATTATATGAATCAGAGCCATAACTCAAAGCCAGAAATAATCACCTTCTCTGGACAACATTCAGCAACCCATTCCTTTCTTCCCTGGCCTGCCAGCTGCCTTCAGCACAAGCAGCCATATTCCCCCTTTTAATTGTCGGCTCCTTTGTTTCTTGTGGTTTAGTCTTTCCTCATTTTTCTCCTCATCTTTCCCACTCTGGCTGTTTACAGGGGTTATACAGGGCCCCATCCCCAGGCTTTTTTCTCTCTGCACTCTGCTCAGCTTCCTCCTGGGGGACCAAATTCCCACTGAAATAATTTTCTTGTGATCAGCAGGAGTGCAGCATCCTCAACCCTTGGAAAAAAAAAATAAAAAAAAAAAAATCTGTGTTTTCAGTATTCTGAAACATAAACATAAAATAAACAACTTGACATGGATGACTCAGATTAGCTCTCCTTTTCAGTCTTGTTCTCTGTCTTAAACATCTTGGATCAGTTCCATTTTTTGATGATGTTCAGGCATTAATTTAAGTGAAACACTGCCAAAGAAAGGCAGACTCAAAGCATGCTCTAGCCCTGTTTCCTGACCAATGGAGACATGGCCACTGACTGACAGACCCAGCCAGGGGGGAGGCTTTCTCCTTAGCCCTTTCTCCAGATTGTTATGTCCAGGCTGTGCTTGTGGATTTCTTCTGCAACGCTGGGCTTTTCCCACCCATCCTAGTACTGAAGCTCATAACTAAGTCTGTGTTTCAATAATGCTGCTATTTTCATTTTTGATACATGTACTGCTGCTTCGTTCAGATTTAGCTTTCCTCCCCCTGGTCTAGCTTTACCAACGCTCTTAAATTTATTGCTTTCCTTCTGGTTTTATACTTCTTTGATGCCTCCATCAGGCTTATGCAATTTTGACCTTCAAGGACTACATCGTGCTGTTGAACTGTCAGCTCCAGTCTCAGGTTGGCCAACCCACGAGATACCATTGCTCAGCTGGTATATTCATAAGATACACCAACATGATTTTTCTCTAATGAACTAACTGTTCATCCTGTCACCTACGACACATGTCTGTCTGTCTGTCCTCGCAGCTTTTGCTGTGCTCAATCAGTCATTTTTGGTCATTGCCTATCGTCTTGATACCACTGTCACGGTTATACACTAGGAGCATGCAGTGGAAAAAAGCTTTCACAGGGTTTAGCTCTGTGCAATCTTGACTCAATACAAGCCAAAGTAACCCTACAATTATTAAAAACTGGCCACAAAATAGCTCCAAATATTCCCAAATATTATTATAACTGAAAATACTCCCAACTATTTCATAAAAAACATTCCCTGCCCAATCGCTGCTTTTTATTTTGGAAGTCTGTCACAACAATAGCAGCCCTGATACCAGCATATGGAGCAGATTGCAGTATTTTAAAGTTGCCAATGAGTTTAAACAAACAAATTGCAGAAATTAAAGTTAAAGCAAAACTTTTTTCCCAGAAACAAATACTGACACTGGATACAAAATATGAAAATGCCAAGCCAATACAAACACCAAAGGAGACAAAACAAAACCAGGCAGGAATTCCATTTTGGCGTAAGTGACAACAGTTTCGTGCCTGGATCGCAAAGCAGCCCTTTCACTCCTGAAGAATGAAGTGTCTGCCCCCCCAGGTAGGCGGGGAGGCACCCAGCGAGAGCAGGGAGGTGATGCCGAGCTGTGCTCTCTCTGTGCCCAGTGACTCACCAGGTCTTTCCTGGTGGTGGTTTAATTGTCTCACACTGGGCAGACTGGCAGCTCCCGGGGGCAGCTCTTCCAAGCAAACCCTGCGCCGGCAGATTGCAGGCTCCACCAGTGGACAAGCCTCGGAGGCAAAAACCGAGGTGTGCAACTTCAACGATAGAGGCTTGCTTTGATGTGACCTATAGGATTAACCGTAATCCTGGTGTGACTAAATATGTTATTTGCCATCTTTATTGCCCATGAAGGGAGATTTAATGACACCCCTACTTCTTTTTGCTCTTCCAGGATAGCAAAAGACTAGCAAAAAGATAACATGCAATACACTTAGACACTATTTCATACTAGCCAGTTACTTTTTCCCCTTGTTTGGATGGATGCTGAAGCAAAACTTAAACTATCAAGACATTAATGAAAGAGCAATCCAACTATCAGAAAATTAATAAAAAGGCAATCCTGACATCCTTGTTAGCATTTCCTCTGAACAAAACACATTCTGTAGTCCTCAGCTCCACGCAAACTGTTGCCATGCTTAAAAAGCATCTCCATTTGCCTATCCAGGTGCTGCAGAGACAGAACAGAGCCCGCTTCTGCACGGAGCCCGGCGAGTTACCGGGCATGAGCCATTCAAATTAAAACATGCAGAATGAAAGCAACTCAATCTTGAAGCACTGTCGTTACTTTTCCAAACCGAAAATGCAAAAGCTATGCATTTGAAGCAACCCATCGCCCAAAAAAGCTGCTTTAAGAACATGCTGAATATAGCACCAAATTTTGTGAAGTTATTTTGCTACAGGACGCAATCACTTCAGACCGACATTAAATTTGGCCACTGCAAAAGCAGCAGCAAGCAATAAGGCAGATTACAAATAACCAAATCTTATCTCATGACCTTTACAATCAGATGCTAAATAGCCACTTATCTCAGTGGCAGATCATTGGTATCATCAAGATTGCTCCATCAGATTCTCCCTACAGTCCAGTCTAATATTACATCAGCAAGTCAAGTGAGGACACAGACATTTAACCTTCTCCTTTGAGAGGAGCAATATCTTAGGGCTTTTTTCTTGGCTCAGAGGAGGCCATCATATCCACACGTAACTATCTGTAGCACTTACAGGCCTAAGTAGTCCAGGACCAGGTTCTCTCGAAGACATTCCCTATGGGCTGTTCTATGCCATTGTTCATGCTGAGTAGGGTCTGGATACTCTGCCTGGGACTAAAAGCATCTCATCCAGATAGTTTCATTTTAACAGTCAATACGCAACGGACTGTGGCTGCTTCAAGTCCCTTCCCCTGCCTCCCAGAACTTAAGGCAGAGAGTCCCATCTATACATAACCTGGCTTTGCCACAGCCTGAATGCTACAAGCCAAGACGTTCTGGTTGGGGACAGTTAAGTAGTGGATCTGAAACCAATCACTTGAGGCACCATTATTCAGAAGCTATCCAGATAGCAGCGAAATCCAAGAGCGTAAGAACACACAGGCTCCTGAGCCCTGGCAGATACTTTTCAACTTAATTGCTTTTCCTGTTCTACAGATTACCCCGAAGTCATTTGTCCCAGTCTGCATTCCTTCAACTGCTTGCTCATGGTAAGTACCTGCTTACTTAGCTGTCCTCAGTCACGTAGGCAGCTTGCACAGCTCCCTGCCCACGCTCTGCCTCGCCTGGACACGAAGCAGCTCCTTCTTGAGCTGATTTTGAGTAACATTACACTCTGCCTCACGGGTGAAAGCAAACTCGTACAGAAGGTCTGACAGGCCACAGGACCGTTTAGCGGAGGGGAAAGCAGCGCCCAGGGTAAAAAGGCCGAACTGCCCGCTAAAAACACTTTGCAAACTTCTAGGAGGAAACCTTTATTTAAAGTATTAGAGGCTTTGAGCAATGGGAAATCACATGCCTGAATAACCCTGTGGAGTTCTACCCTCATGCTGAGGCTTGAAGGTACTTAGGTTTCAGCACAGCCTTCTTGCACAAGGGCAGGGCTGATCCTGGAACACAAACCAGCTGCGCCCTACCTGTATCTAAAAGAAGGAGGTGCTTTGTTTAATTGCCCAGGTTCAAACAGCCTCACAGAAGTCTAGCTCCGTAGCTCCTATCAGTAGCTATAGGATTTCCTCAGTATACATTAGACTGTTATCTGTTACAGTCAATAATGTGAAATTCGGCACCGTGTTTACAGGAAGGGCACTGGCTCCGCACCAGGATGCTCTCCAGTGAGAGAGGTATAAAATACCACCGGTACCCACTGCTGTCCCTGGTGAAACTCCCAAGACAGGAAATCCCTGCATCCATACCTCTGCACCTGCTGAAAGTGGAGGGATGATTCATTCATATGCATGCAAAAAAATTATTTATTTTAATTATCAGCCTCATATGGCCATTTTTGCCACAACCCTGAATAACCTAGACGCAGAAATTAAACTCAGTTTCACTTCTCACTTGCTGTTACTCAACTTTAAGTCCTGCTATTAGTCAGATACAGCAACTTCATTTTTCACAGAAGTGCCTGGATCTTCATTCCCCTTCACAGCACCCCAGCGGCCACAGCAGCTACATAAGGACCACCAAAGTAGAGAGGACATAAAACTCTGGTACTGCTAATACAGCACATCAGGCATTTTATCAAGACTAAACCACAATAGCTACAGCAAACCCCAATCTCTCGTGCCCATTTATCACCGCGTGCATTTAAGTCTGTTGCAGCCTGTCAAGTATCTGGAAGCTCTTCCTGCCATCTGTTTCCTTCCTCCAAGGGTGCTGCAGCTTTCCATCACTGCTCTCTCACACAAAAAACTCTTTCTTTCCATTAATCTTAAGAATTATTTTTTAAATGGGCTACGCATTTTGAACCTGCCTGTGCAGATTTTAACAACTGTCATTTGCTAGGATTGATAAAATTCACCTCGTTACCTGTCTCCATTCTCAGAGTCACACAAAAATCTATTTTCCCCACCCTCGCTTTGTGAACTGGGAATATTAAGCCCAGCCAGTTAAAATGGCAAAAACACACCAGCTGTTTTCAGAATGCAGTGACTTGCTGCTCCCACAAAAAGCTGTCACACCAATTACTAAACCAATTAACAACAACTAAGCAAGGAGACAGATTTGTAGAAAGATTTGGTGGAGTTTCAGTGCTGAGTGGTACTTTTATTGCTGCCCTTTGAACACCAAAGTTTACAACAGATTGTTAATGGTACCTTTTCTGCAGTGCTGAGGTTCCTGCAGATGAGCATCCGTCTCCTCTCTCTATGTAAATATTGCCCTTTTCCTCACTTCCTACAGAAGGCACCTAAGGATTTTACCATTTCAGGAAACAGGCTGCCCTAAATATTTAAGGATACTTTTTGAGTTTGACAGCAAATAGCCTTAAATGTACATAAACATCTACTTGTATTTATAACAAAGTCTAGTTTTTTCATAAAGTGGGAAGCATGTTACATTGTAACCTGTCCTTAAAACAACAAAAAATAATTCAGCAACTTAAATTTTAAGTATTACCCTTGAAGAAACAGTGAATTAAAAATGTAGGTCATTTAATTAATTTAATTTCTACAGCTACTAGCTTTGATAACCAAAAACTGGGTATGGTTGCTACTTAGCCATTCATTTTCCATTTTGTTTCATACCACAGCCCTCTTGAAGAAGAAAAAGTATGGGATTTCTCACAGGAAAACTTTTTCATTTTAAACTTGAGACTAAATGACTTGAGGTGGAACATTTACATTAAGAACACCATTGCAAAAGAGTCAGCAGAAACACTGTGGTGTTAATATCACATTTGGAAGTAAAGGCTAAAAATTTGTTTAGAGCATACTTTGCAATAGGACCTCAGAAAGCAAAGGGGAACAAAAAAAAATAAATAAGGATGTCCCACACCAAGTGCACCTACTGTATTTGAGAGTTTTAATAATACGTCTTTACATAATCTCACTGGAAAACACCAGGCCAATCTGACCTACATGTTTTAAATAACCTGCTGCTTCTACTTTATGGAGAAGCTGGTATTAAACCATTAAGCTAATAGTCAGAGCTGGCTACTGTTTGGGTTTTAATAAGATCTGGCCCCAGCTGATAAAGTACAGTAAGAAAGAGCTTTGCAAATGGAAGCTTCGCATGAAAACCTGGTCATGGTAACACCAACTCAATTTCCCCTCTTAAAAAAAGGCTATAAAGCCAGCACACTAAGCTGATTTGCTCCATATATTAAAAGATACCAATACCCACCCGTATTCCAGCAGGTTGCGGGAGCAAAGGCATTTACAGTAGGAGGATGTTTCTCAGAAGGGTGTACACTTTGCTGTTCACATAAAGAGAGCTAAGCCTTACCCATTTTCCCCATATTTTGAATGCTGAGGAACTACTCAGCATGAAGAACCACGTGCCATGCTACCTGCTAAAGCTAAAGAAACTCCACCAAACCAAACCAAATTCATCTCATCTGCCTCCAGAAATGGCAGAAGTGGTTGCACAAGCCAGAGCTGAAATATTTGTAATTGTGAAATTGTACAAGAAAATTGGGAGGAGGGTATGTTGACAGAAAAAAACCCACACATCTTCCACACAAATTCCAAACTGCCAGGCACTGCTTGCCTCCCCTTTTTCCACCCTCATAAGCTCCCTGTTATGAAAGAGCAGCTTCAGCAGTGCCATCCCTCCCCACGCATCAGTACCAAGGGCGTTTGTATCCTCCAGGTCGCCACTGCAGCATCACTTCTTTCCCATGAACAGAAAACAGTAGTAATTCACAGCATCACTAAATAGCATACTGGGAAATCTTGGACAAATGAGCACTGTTAGATTGGGAATGCTGCAGAGCACAAGATGACCCCTGCAATTTGATCTATGGCCACAGGTCTGGCCAAAGTTGCTGCCTCTGCTTATTAGATGAAAGGGCTCCGTCTGCTCTGTCCTCAAATTCCCTTCCATCTTCTACCTGGTCTTTCTCCAAAGCAAACAAGACTCTGGACAGCAATGCCTAAGATGTTTCCCAAGGGGTTCGTTACATGGCAGCTCCTTGAGTGCTGCATCTGAACAGGCCCAAAGAGCACTGAGCTGAAGGCTCAACCCTGCTTAATTCCATCATTTTTACAGCCAAGGCTTATCTGCCTACCATGACTGCAGCACAGCCAACGCCAGCAGTAAAAAGGTACTACAGTTTAAGACATTGAGCCATCTTCTAGTTCTCTAGCATTTACAGCACATACAGTTCACATTTTCAGGTTCTCTCAAGAATGCTGGAATTCTTTTTAATCAGTATTTCACAAGACTTGCAAAAAATTACAAATTATGGAATAAATTATTTGAATAGAAGCCCCGTAGCACTCTGCATTTGTAGCATCCCACAAAGGCAGCCTTAAAAAAAAGTCTTCTCTAAAACAGTAACCAAGTAGCATAACACTTCTAACTCCTTAAAGGTAGACTGACTTTGGGGTAAGCTACACTGTCTGCACAACCCTAGCCATTGCTTGCTGTCTGCATCCCTTGAGGAACATAATTAACATCAAGTTAAAACCCTTCCTCCAGCATCAGGGAGATAATTGAAATCCGGGCAGTCCCAAGACTCTTCTCAAATTGAGGAGTTGCTAAACCAAAATGTAAAGCTGTGGTGAGATGTTTGTATTAATTATACTAACCAAACATCAAGGGGCTCCTATCTGAGGGCACTTTTCCATGGATAATTCATGGCAGCTTTTGAACGATCATCCATAATACACTCTGCATTCCTCAACAACACGAACAAGCTGTTAGAGCTACTTCAGGCTTCCAGCATGAAAGTGCAGTGGCTGCTTAACTCCCCAAAGGAACTAATCTCTCAAATATTATCTTGTAGCCATTCCTTTGTCAAAACAGAGGGGCAATTCACTGTTCAGTTTCTGGCAAAGTGCTGCCTTGTAACACCCTTGAATTATCAACCTTCCAATGAAGATAACTATGAGCTAATAGCCTGGAATTCTAGGCAAAAACACCTTTGAGCTTTTTTGTAAAAAATACCTCAGTGTTCAACTGTTTTTTGTAATGCCTTCCCTATTAGGTTTTGGCCACTTTGGGTTTTCCCCTTGAGGTTCTGCCCAGCAAAGCTTTTTGTAACTCCTCTATATAAAACTACCCAGAGAGTTACACCAATACCCTGGGTAAATACGTCCCCCTTATTACGAATAAATCAATTTAATTGACTAGCTACAAAGTTAATCAATTAGATTAACGGTTGACCTACTTAAAGATAGGGAAAAGTATCTGATACTTATTTTTGAGAAAATAATGTGCAATAGAGCCACCACCACATGAGCAGTTGGGCAGTTTAGACAGAGCAGGCTGAAGGCTAAGGGGCACGCAGGGTAGTAGAACACTGGGTTCAATGGGACACAAAGGATTCCATTTTACACCGAAGCATTTACTTGAAGTCTGCAGTAGTGGGGGGTAAAAAAGGCAGCGGGATGAAGGTTCTCCATGAAAGACAGACCTCTGTCTGCTCAACACACTGAGTTTTTCCAACAGGGGGAACTTAAATGATAAAGATTTCCCCCTCTAGATTTTCGCAGGGCTGTCCAGAGTTTGTGGTTTAACGAGTAGAGGGGAGAAGCAGCAAATGCCATAATTCCCCATTTTATGGCCAAGCTTGCTTTGAAAACCTCTCTCAAGAAGACAAGTCCATGAACTCCTGTGAACCTACACTTCACACTGCTGCATCAATGCCCTCGTAAGCCATCTATCCTGCAGCAAGCTACAGCAGAGGAGGTTTATCTGCGTTCACCCCGAGCTGCAGTCAGCAGTTATCTCATTGCACATGCAGCGAAGAGCCCCTACTGCTGTCATCTGGGGATCAAGTTATTGGACATCTGATTTTCTAACCCACTTTTTCCTATTCAACTGACAGCATTTTAGGGACATTCTTTATTAAGAGCTGAATGACACTGTTACTCCAAACTGTTAGGCTGGGGGAGAGCCGTGGGGTTTTCGTCATTGCCTTTTTGGTTTTAGAATAATAAGCTTCATTGGGAGAAATGGTGCTTCAGACAAAGGTTACGGGTTCATGCTCCACAACAGGGTGGGCAACTGCAGCTAAAGGAGTCTCCACCCAACACTCCAGCCTCTGGGTCTGCGGTGTGGTTTCACACCTGCATCACGGGGTTAAGGCAGTGACTACAGAGCAGAAAGCCCATGCAAGTCCTTTGATGACAAACTGCTGTGGCAGTGCCACGCTACTCAAAAAGCCCTATCTGTACTGGAAACCAGAGTGAGAGCAATCCTACTAAGTCATTCCTTCAGCTATTCGTCAATCAACAGCTGGGTACACTGACGAAGGCTGCACTGTCTACTAGTGAAATGTCCTTTCTTTCTGTGCACTCAATCTGAACATCCTAATTCTAACTCATATCAGACTACGTGTAACGTCACTTATAATTAACAAACCTGAAAAGCAGCGAATAATTCTAATTATGAGAGACAACTGAACAAATGATGTCAGGTTTTATGACAAGGCAGTTACGCCAGAGGCAATGCATCAAACAGCTACGTGACATTAAACTTTCTTCTGAAGAAACATTCACCTGCTCTCTATTAATTTACTCATTTGATATTTAAGGACTGGCAGCGCTGAAAAATGTGTCATTCCATTAGACAGATAGCTGTCCTGCCTCGGGGGGGAAACGCTGTTACTGTAATGGAAAGAGATTTAAGGCTCGTGTGCCGTCAGCCCCGAGCAGCTGTTCAGAAACCCCGTGAAACCATTCCTCGGGAAACCACAGACTCAACGGCATGGCCAGAAGTTTCCAAAAAATGAAAAGCATCCCTCATCCCTCAAGAGAATGTGGGTAAACAGAGAGAAGAACGGACAAGGAGGAGAAGGAGAGGGAATAGCTGGAGTCCACGCCAGCTTCTGCTGAAGCCTCTTGCATGAGGCAATTCGAGGCGGGAGGACAAAACAAGAACGACTCTGCTTTGCAAGGTAAATTAGGACAATTCACTCATGGTTCTTGCAAATACGTACTTTGAAGGTAGTCCAGCATATTTCAGTCAATATCTGATATACGCAAAGAAAGTTAAATGTATTATTGTGTACATATTTGCTCCTTTCCTTCCAGCTATGCAAAAATAAAGAAAATAAACTGTCATTTTGGCTGATTTTATTCATTTTTTTCCAAACTTTTCTCCCTGCTTTTCCCAAAGGCTTCTCCTGAGAGACACTCAGTCTTAGACTGTTTCAGTTGCATGTTTTCCCTTCAGTCCTGGTGCCCTCAGTAAGTTTTGGGGTCTTTTCACAAGATTTTGTCACACAATTCAGTTCACGGAGTCATCTAAACAGTAGCATTGTGTAAGTCCAGCAGCAGTCCTCGGGATAGATTAATTTCACCCTCCACCAACAGCAATGTCAGCACCCACAATCAAGATGAAAGCTAAGAAGCAGAAAAACAAATGCTCAGGGGAACCTGATTACAGGGGAGCCCAGCTATTAATGCAGTAAGCGGAGCCTCCTGCCATTTCATTTTGTTGATATATTCGGCGGTGGCATGTCTTCTCCCCGGCCACAGAGAGGGGACTGCTACTCCCTGCTGAATGGGAAGCACGCGAGATAAGAGATCCCGACTATCAGGTTGCAGACTGTACATTAATTCCCAATCCTGTCAGACAAACCGACCACGTTTCTGCTTTTTCTGATGCCTGCATTTCTTTCCTGGCACATACCTATTCCCGAGCTTAGAGGTGTGAAGAAAGCTGGGTTTGATATCTTGAAAGCAGCGTGCCAGGACTTCTCAGCCCTTCCCCGACCCCTCTATCTCAAAAGCAGGAGCGTTGCTGGTTGAGTGCCATCCCGACCAGCTGGCCCTCTCAGCACTCTTTACAACTGCCCAGTATCTTTGTGTGACCTTCACGGCGCTAACCAAGCGCAGAGAGGACCAGGCAAACAACTCAAGGAAGAACACTAAAAATATCCCCAAACTTGCATTAGTCACAGGACTCTGGCCCCGCCGAGAGCACAAGTCGCGTCGCGGCCCTGCTTTTCCAGCTCAAAGGGATCCGCGCATCAAGTAAGCTTAAAATCTTTCATTTGGGTTATTTTAAAATGGCAGTGAAGAAAAACAGATCTCTACTGCTGGGTCCTGTCCCATGACCGAAGTGGAGTATTAGGAGGCGGCTCGCTGATCCCAATCAGCACTGGCATAATTCCACGTTCAATAGCTTCCTTGTGCCAGCGCGCCACCACATCAAAGCCCTGCCACGGTTGGTCATCCTCCCGTGATTTTCTGAACCCAGGCTTCCTCTCACCAGTTTGTCAGAAGACTCAGCTGAGGAAGGACTTGCTCAGTCCTTCCCTTGGGAAGATACTCCCCGCAGACACGGAAACCAAGCCACACAACCTTGATACCGAGCTGGGGAATACCAGGAGCTACGGGGAACAGTCCACAAGTGGATTCAGCTACTTAATTCCCATCTGCTTAAAATAAAATGCAACATCGAGGATGGGTGGGAGCTAAAAGGAAGTGAAAGAAAATAAATTAAAAGTTCCTGGGCCAGAGAGGGTTTCAGGAATTAAAGGGCGAGCAAAACATCTTAAGACGGGGAGAAGCTGACAAATGGATATGAAACACAGCATGAAACCAACTTTCCTGCAAATTAAACCCTTTCACCACTCACAGAAAAGCTGATTATAATAGAAAAACATCTGTATTTTCCCCTCAATTTTAAAGTAGCCACTCACAGAAATGCCTGTGTGTTTCCTGAGTATACCAGACTTCAGCACTCTTTTAACAACCTACACCAGAGCCTCCCAGCCGGCCGGTGACCCGCAGGCGGGCAGCTCGGAGGAACAGGAGAGCATGGGTGAAAAGAGGATGAAAACCCCCTTTTTTCCCCAGCATCCCCAGCAGCTGGTGCTGTGGAAGGGCTGCGACTGCAAAGGCTGAGGGCAGCTGCTGTAGGACATAAATAGCCAACAGCTGTTTGACCATATGCTTAATGAACTCCAAGGGGTTAAGCTCTGCCACCCTCCAAATCTCCTCCACATGGAGCTGCCTGGCCCCAAGGCAATACCCTTTGGTCTGCCCGGCAGCATCCCTGCTTCCAGCCTTCGGGGCCTGGGGAAGGGGATGAGAAGGAAAAAGCCTGTGTCATTCTCAAGGATCAGAGACATTTCTCAAGATTTTGTTTTGAAGACAAAGGCAAGGAAAACCTCTGTGGGAAGTGAAAATCCATTAGAAAGTGAACTGAAATTCTAAGGGTGTGCTGAAAGCCATCACTCCATCCCATCTGTCATGTGAAGGCACTAAGGCAACACTGCGTGTGTCAGTACTATTTCAGACCATCAAGTTCAACTTCACATTTCTGTGCACGGTGACAGTCATCTCCAAATACAAGCCACACTCTCTCCTGCTATCACTGCACAGCTGGAGGCAGCTCCAAACCCCTGCCCACAAGGCAGAGCTGCTGGTTCCCCACTGAAGCTGAAATTCGGGGTTTTGCTTGGCAGCCTCCTCTTTTCCAGGGGCTGGTTGTGACCTTCTTCTGCCTGCCACCCAGCTCCACAACACTCCAGTTTCTGTGGAAAGCCACATCCCGACTGGGACACGCAGAGGCAGCGGCTCTTTTTGGAAATAAACTCCTTGAGAGGAGTCGAGAGCAACCACAAAGAGCAGCTTCCCAACAAAATACAAAACGCAGCCTCGGCCTGCCCTTCCTGTCAGCCCCGAGCACAAGAAAAGGAGCATTTTGGGGGAATCCTCTCAGAGGGGGGTGAGACAGACTGACTGGGTACACAAATATAGCAGCACGACAGGGGCAGAACGGAGCCTAAAGCGGTTTTTAAAATTGTGAACTTTAATCCTTCCCAAAACCTTCCGACCCTGTTGCAAGGACAGCTTATTTGCTATTGTTTGGGGAAGTAACTGTCACAGCCCTTCCCATGGGGCTGGGATGGGGCAGACAGAGCAGCTGCCACAGCACCCTGCATCTAGCCACGGTCACTTAACCATCCCAAATAGTTTGCATTCTGCATCTAACGCCAGGAATGCATTCCTCTCATCGCGCGGCAGCCATGCTAGATTAAATGAAGACACACACCACACCTGAAAAAAAGTGACTGAAAGAAAGGGATGAATTATTTAAACTAGCAGTGTATCTCTTTCCTGCATTGAGAGCAATCACATGAATGCCCTCCTCTGATACAAACCCTTATCAGATAACCAAGTACCAGCTTTCTGGAGCAGAGACCAGGAGTGAACTCTGCTTTTCCCAAACTCAGATCTGATAGCAAACATTTAAAAAAAAACAAAAACACAGCCTCCCAGCCATCATGAAGCAAGCAACACAACCAGCTGCCTACCAGAGCAGTGAGGAGCAAGAAGCAGGGACACAACAAACCGCCGTACATTAACAAGAGATGCTATTTCTGGTAAGAGCCTGGGCCCCTCGTTTCCTTTGACCAACGATGACAATAGTATTTGGCAACAGAATCAGGGCTAGAACAAAAACAAGACCAAAATGTTTATACAGAGAATTTACAGCACATTTTAGAACCTCTGCAGATATCGATTTCACAGAGCCAGTACCATCCCCACCGCCTCTGAGAAACCCAGACCACAGAAGAGTCCCAGGGAAGCAGAGACAGGGGCATCACACTATAGGTTTACAACCAAATAAAGCAACTCCATCCCACTGTTCTCTTACATGCTAAGATCAGCTGCAGTGACAATCTTAATGACAAAACACTGTGCAAAGAACCACCATGAATTACCAGGAGAAAAGTCAATTCTCCCAGTATCACCCCACCTTAAGGTGAACTGTGGCACGTGGGCAAAAGCTTCAGTTTAAAAAAAATAAAAATGAGGGTCAACGGTACTGCAATGTTCCCATAAAAGAGGCCACAAGAAAATGGCAAATGCAGTGAATAGCATTTGGCTACCACTCTTCCATTTACTCCAGTGATGTCACCTCTGTGAAGAGATCCCAATATTTGGGCTATATTTGGAACATCGTATCTTATGACAAGCCGTAATCATAACGTAGAAGACCACAGGAGCTAAAATGGTGATTCCCCAGGAAGAAGGTAAGCAAGCTCATATTTTTCAGGTACTGTAAGGTAGATTTTTAAGTCACTGGTGCAAAGAAACATTTCCATTTGCTCAATCTGGTCAAGACAATCTACACCATTCATAAGTGTGGCTACACAGAACTGTCAGTCCCCAAATTAACATCTGGATGCAATAAATAAATAAATAAAATGACATGCTATAGCGTAAGGTGGGGTTCTGGTGCAGCAGAGAACAACAAGGGTAGTATTGTAGAAATCACTGAATTACATAAATACTCAGTCCCCTGTCACTAGTGTTTCATACCACATGCTGTGTTAGCACAACAAACAGAATACACAGTTCTGCAATAAACACTGGTGGTGTTTATTCTGGTGCTTTCTCTGTTTTGGGCATAAACACACCCATAAGAACCTGATCACATGAGAACTATCCAGCTTTATACGCCTTTTCCCCTGTCCCACTCAAGTTATGGGTACCTAGCACAAATTTCTTTGCCAAAATTGGATTGTCAGTAAAGCCACGGCACTGAATCTGTTTATCTCTAATCAGGCACTCCACAGGTCTTTGTTTTTTCCAAAGCCATGTCCTTAATCAAGTGCAACTCCTTTCTAACATCTTTTTGAAAGTTAATTAAAGGTAATGGAATTCACTGCTCTAAGTGCATGGACCAAGCATGCTCACCACCCCTTATGGAGCAGACAGGTATCTTCAGAAATTAAGTTAGGCAATACCAGAAAGAATACTGGGATACATTAAATCATATAAATCAAGTCCTGCTTGTCTGTAGGAAGCAAACAAGATGGTGAGATACCAAAGCTTTTCTTTTGCTAAAATACTCAAAATTTATACTCTTTAGAGTTTCAGTGTTTATTGTGTTTCTATATTTAAAGGCAGAGGGAACCATTTAACCAGTTAACAGCCTCCCAGGAGATTACAGGTCAGGCTGCAGGTAGCTGGTACCAGCCATTTGGCAACCACACACAAGGGCATTTTGGGGCAACTGAAGCTGAGCATCTCGGAGATAGGTAAGGATTTTCTCTGGACTCTTCATGAAGCCGTCTCAGCAAGTCAAGGACAATGCACTTTTATGGAATCCATACAGCCTATTTTAATCCTATTTTAAGTAGAAACCAGCAGTATTTCCTTACAGTTGGTCGACATCAACAGGATGCAGCTTTCTGCTAGCAAGCACAGGTTACCTCTATCCGAGGGATAACTTCCAGAACACGTTTCATGCCATTAAAGCATTCACGTTTAGATTAATGTATTCTGGGTGTCCCATTGTTAAAGTATTTCTCCATAGCTTCCTTCCCGGGATTTCATTTTCCTCTTGAAAACAGTCACAAGAAATTAAAATGCTCCCTCGGAACTAAAGGGATACTCAGAAATTAATCCATAAAACAGGAGACCTATTTGAAATCCCCCTTTTCCAAACCATCAGTTTCTGAAAGCAGTTCTTTTCCTTTCACAAATTAACTAACTGGGCAGTAAAAAAATGGGGGTTTTTTTGTAAACTACTACTGGAATAGTTACAAACGGTATTAATGGTTATCAAGTGTACCTTTTTATGGTAGTGGAAAAAACAGTTCCAAATTCCAGAATTAATGCTGTTATTAGACACTTGTTTGGCTTGAGAATTGAATGAGAAAATCTAAGCTTCCAAGTGGCTTTCTATTTGAGGCTTGGGGGACTAATTATGTATTCAGATGCTGCTTGATTTAATATCTACTCAATTCCCATTCCGTTTCTATGGGAGAGAGACTCAAAAGACTTTGGAAGAAAAGTTTTCCTGACCATGAACCAGGACTTCATGATGCAGTATTTTAAAAGGAAAATTAAATTGCACAAATGGAGCAACATAAACTAATCTGCTTCTTGATGGAGGAAGTCAAATCTTTCTGCTAGCAACATGTGAAAATGGGGAATGATAGCAAAAACTGAACTACGCCCTAATTCCCCCTCCTGCTTAGTATTAAGTGCCACTGTGCTACTTCAGCTTTATTTTAGTTCTGAGCAAATGAGTATAAAGGAACATCAACTGAAGCTACCTCAAAACCCAAAGTTTCCCTTTATTCTACTGAAATACTAAGGATTTCAGACCCAAAAGAATATTGAGGGGGAGGTGGGGAATAGCCCAAGTTCTACCGGAACCTGAAAATTAACTTGAGTTTTCATCAGACTAAAAGGATTCAACATTCTTTTTACATGTCTGGGAAGCCTCCAAATAATCTGCCAAGTTTTGTTTCTTTGTCATACAATTTGTTAACAAATATACTCTGTCCTGTACGACCAATGTGAACCTTGGCCTCCCATTCAAGCTCCGGTTTTCAAATGTGTCAGAGGCTTCAGAAACCCATTTCTGGTTGTTTAACAAGTATCCGAAGCTACAAGCAGACACCTATTATACCTACGTGGGTGTGCAAATATAGCAAATACACTTTTTTGCAGAGACTTGTCTCAGGAAAAAATGTAACCTAAACATGTCTGTTACTGGTTACTTCACTGCAAATATGAAGTTTAATACAGTACTGTAATTAAATGAGTAAGGCAGAATAAACAAACCATTTAATTCTTTAAAAAACCTGTTACCACTAAATTCACATATTTCTTTAACCCTTACTTCTTCCAGCCCCACCTGAGGTTTTAGGAAACTTGCCAATCTCCCTTTCAGTCTCCCTGTTCAAGACGTTGATAGTTTTGGACACTTACTGCTGGGTGGACACAGGGAATGAGAAGTCAAAACAATCTGTGTAATCTTAATTATACAGTAACAGATTTACATTTTGCTTCCCCAAAGACTAAATTACAGCATTTTCCCCAAGACTAAAGATACAGGATGTCAGATTCAGTGTCCGTGCTTCTTTATGGACTGTCATTTATCTCTAAAAATGGCAGCATCAAAGGAGGGTGCGGCACCAAGGCACCCTCTCAAAGGGTGGCTGATTAAGGCCCCATCTCACATGCCGCACTCCACAGCCATTGCAACAGTCGGTGCTTAAGCCAGGAAGAGACAGGTTTATTCTTGAATTTTAAACCTTCACTCCTACCGACTAATTTTTTTAAAAACGTGAACCAGTTGAGGCAGACTTACTTTCAAAGTCACACGTACTTCAATGAATTTGAAGTTACGAATTTGCTCTTCAACTTGCCTGTTTTCAGGGCAGATTGGACTGCCTGATGTAAAACACCCCAAACAGTTTAAGTCATTGCCTATTCCCATGTTTCCCATCTTCCAATTAAAAAAAATAAAATAAGTAATAGTATAAAAATTTCCAACCCAACTAAATTTTTTTTTTCCTTTTTCAGGCACCCAGGAGCAAGTTCATGCTCAAAGCAAATCAATGCTGACACCTGTAATGCGTTTGCTGCCACCTTGAACTTTTCCACCTTTCCTCAGAAGGTTCATTTGAACCTTGTTTCCTATTCTGTTCCAACACTGGAAGTCCTGAAGTCCTCCTCCCCGTCTCACCCTACCCCCTCAGACACTGTGAAGACCACAGCAACATTCACTTGAATCCGAGACGCTCATGTCATCCCTTGGCACACACTCCCAGGTCAGCTGTGCGATGGCAATGCTTCCTCCTTCTCCTAAGAGGAAGCAGCAATCTCTTTTCCTCCTCTCATTTTTAGTCACTGTTTCACAATTAGGCACAACCCTCATGACATGGAAATAAAAACGTCCGATCATCAATTTTCTCTTCCTCCCACTTGCTATATGTTCGATATATTTCCTCCAATATTTCAAGTACAAGGTTTTCCTGTGCCTGAAGTAATGTTATTTAGGCATTACTGGCATTTTTACAAGATGCAGGTGTACTAGTAATTAGCAGTTAAACACAGATTAATCTCTTACCAGTTTAAGAAACACTGAGCAGTCCTGTTTAAAAAGATAACATCCTGCTACCAAGAAAATATGATTTAAAATGTATGCTAGGGCAAAAGGATCTAGTATGTTATTACAAAAAGGAAACAATGGCAACAGTAAGCTCTGCAAAATGTCCTTTTTTAAATACAGACTGTGTCAAATATAATGCAGATCATCTGCAAGAATTTGCAGATATCAGAAAAGAAAAATGAGCTAGGAATTTTAACTGTGACAGAGATTTAGTAAGAAGCTAAAAATAAATTCTTTGTCAATTGAGAAAAAATTGCTTGAACAACTCTGGCATCTGATAGCAGTTCAAGGCTATTTGGATACTACGAGATTTTCCTTTTTGTCTTAACTCAGTCTGTGTTGGAGACCACACAAACATTCTTCTGCTAGAAGCATTTGTTTTTTAAAGTTATTATTAGCCATGAAGATCTAAAGCAGATCTGTTCTCAGCTACATTCATAGCCCAGATGTGGATATTGTGAAGACTCTGCATGAAGAATCAAAGCCAAGATTCCAGAGTCCCGTACAAGAGGACCCACAGGAGATGAAAAGAAGGCTGTCTTCAGCATTTCCATCCTACAAGCTATTTAAGGGACTATGACTTCATACTTGTTTGTTCTCAAGTAGCACAGATGTGCTCTATCAATTCATAGAGTTGGAAGACGATGCGTAAAACGAGCATAAAGAAAAAAAAATATATCACTTTTGCACCCAAAGTTGCAGCAGTACAAACATGGAACTGATAGAATCTGCTCTATTATCAGTGGGGCAGAATATTTATGTAAATAAATACTTACATTATATTTTGTCTGACCATCATGTCTGAGAAGATTCTGAAGCCAACAGCAATAAAAATCTATAGCTGGAAAACCAGTTATTTTGTCCATGTTCTCAGCTCATCTAAACTGCAGGAACAAATGCTGTCCCAATTAGCAGCAAGCCTTGCTTTTGCCATGTCTGCTAGCTGCAAGATACTTAGTTGAGGGTTTTTTTGTTTTGTTTTTAAATCAAGTACTGTTACTTTTAAACAATGCATCCTGTCTCCCAAAGTCAGAGAGATAAAAAGTTAAACAAAACCCAAGCGAGCTCTCTAAGAGTGAAGATACCAGTAGGTCCAGAAAATTGACTTGCTGTGCCATAACACAACTTCCAACTGTGCCAAAGAGGGTGTAGTAAAATTCCTTTTTGTGTTGCTTCAAGTTTGTAATACCTTCTGCCAATAATGTTTATGGGAAAATACTTTATAAAGCAACCAATAAATTTCTACTTCCTGTGATTTTTCCTTTACCTACCCCATTTCCACCTCTCTTGCACATGTGAAAGTGACACTTGCCACCAACTGGAAAACACGAAACACGCAAGCGCAAAGATCAAAACGTGTGTCAAGTGAAGAATTTGCTTTGGGATGTCCCTGAACACCAGGATGCTGCCCCAGAAGCCACCCTGATTCACTCGAGTCTTCTACAGAGTATCACACAGCATCACGTAGTCACAAACAGAACAGCCAAAATTGTAGTGATACATTCTCAATGCATTGCCCGTATTCCAGTCAGCGGCACAAATTAGCAAAGGAGATTCCTTAATTACAAAGCGCTAAATTTAGGATTGCAACTTATTATTCATCTCAAAGGGTCACAGCCGTTTTTATTCCAGCAGCTACAAAAATCATCTTACATTTAATGCTACATGCATTACAGCATACAATTCACAGCAGATAACATTTAGGGTTGTTTTTTTTTTTAAATCGCCTCCTCAAATGTGAACGCTCCCTCCCATTTCTTTTTCCTCCCCCACTCTCCCACTCCCATTCAAATGAGGTTAGCTAAGAAAAACGCTATTCATAGGACTTAAGAGCTAAATATCCAATCTGCTCCTCAAACGAACAAGTAGCCTCAGTCAGTGTCCATGCCATAAACCTGCTCTGGAGGTTTATGAACAGGCCCCTGTATTTTTTAATTTGAATGAAACACATCTGAGCTATTAGAGATGCCTGTACCAGTAAGACCTACTAGAAAACTGCACAACCTGTGTTTTGCGTTACCTTAACCGAAATAAAACACTGTTGCTTTAAAAAAAAGAAATTAAAATTCACAGATTAAAAGAAATCATGCTCCTGGACTAAATCCCTACATTTTCAGTTACTTCTGTGGTGTAAGTGTCTCAGGAATTACAAGAGCTAGGGGTTTTCAAGCTGTCATTCTGACTGTACTATGAAAAAAATCTCTTCTGCCAATGTTCTTGTTCCAGGACAAGCCCAGGGACACACACAGTGCTGAGCATGCAGGCATTGTCTCAAAGGTCTTGCAATCAGAAAGTTCATTAAAAACACTGTTAACGATTAACCTCCAGTTTACTGACCTGCAATTGCATTCTCACTAAGCTTCCATGCTGCTCATCCGGCTCTGAACACAGTTCAGCCTCATCTTGTTTTCTGAACATTTAGCAACCGGCAGTACCGGTGCCTCCACAAAGCCCGAAGCGTGGCAGGTGCCTGGATCCAGCACTGACTCGTCCTGCAGCACACCCCATTTCAAATAAAGCCCTGAACCTCAGTCCTGAGAGATAAACCTCTGTAGATCCGTGCAATTCCATCTTCAACCAACCAGCAGGTAAGAAAAGCTCCTCTAACCACTAGGATGACCGCTATTTACTGCTGAAGAGGTCCCACGTGCCTACAGAAGCAAGTTCTGCAGGAGAAGGATATTCTGAAGGTGACCACACTTTCTACTTGGCTCTGCAAGCCTTGCTCATGGAGAGAGATGATGGTCCAGCCGGGTAACGGGTGTGCTTGATCCACATTTTTTTCCTGCCTATCCCAGTAATTAATCCAGCAGATCTATGAGGGCACCACACCAGTCATTTCCATCAGCTAACTCACAGGAGCTATACATCCTTTCACCGAAACCTTAGAATAGCTCATTCCTTTTCAGCAGGTGATGACAGGTCACACCCCCTGCGGTTTCACAACCCATTGTGACTGTACAGTGTAAGACACATGAAGGTCACAGCCTGTCGTGCAGACTAACTGTACAGGTCACAGGAATTAGGTAGAAACCAGAGATCCAGCAGCTGAAGTTGCCATTGCTTTCACGCCAAAAATATGCTGATTATCACTGAAAGACAGGCTCTAAAGTGAATAACTAGCTGAGACTACTAAAATGCTCAGCACAAGAAAGTTGCCTGAAGATATTGTTTCAAATGTCATATAATCAAAATATTCCCTGGCAGTTGCATAGAAGCACTAGAGAATCTGCAAGGTCTAAAGCCATTTTCTCCAGATATAGTGGCCACATCCAATCGAAGTGGTCTGGAGCACAAAGAAAAATTGCCTGTTACAAGCCGCTGGACATCTGTTAACAATCTGTTAATTCTTCTGAGTCTTCTTAAACAGAAAATCTCTCACCTTCTATAAAAAGAACAAACATCTAGCAGTAGTTGATCTAATTAAATTTGATTCAATAAAAATTGCTCAAACTGTAAGACTACCCCATAAATATGTAAATTTCACCATTATGAAGCAGCTAGTCAATCAACTCCATGAACAGACACTGAGATATTAACTTGTTTATATTGTTAAGCATCCATATCTAGTTGAAATTTCAATTTGACACATATACAAATATTTTCTCTTTTTTTTTTTTTTTTGCAAGATGAATAGGGACCAGCACCTCATTTCTCTCCAATTTAAAAAAAAGAAAAAAGAAATTGCTGAACATAATCAGCACATTTTCTCTCTAGATGAGAATGACAAATAGAGTCGCTAACGCACTGTGCTGCATTTCTGGTCTCCCAGCTGCTTAAAGCCTCTACTTCCAAAAGAAAGCATCTCAAAAGTAGACAGCAGTGAACGTAACTTGCCCTATGCAAATGTCTCCAACTTTAAAAGAAAACTAGTTCCCTGGGTGCCTAGCTCCTTGTAGTGCAAATAAGGAGGAAAAGAAAGGAAAGACAGCATGCCCAGAGTCCCCCTCTCTATTATTTCAGGAAGCTGTTTGGGAAAATAGCTGCTCAGGCTCTACATTTCAGAGTAGCCCGAATTACCCCAGCCACGAGCAAAGGGCTTCTTTTCAGCCAAAGATCGTGCTGCATCCACGCACCCTTCAAAGCTCCTTCTGCTGATCCTCATGACCATTCCTGGAAACTATTATTTGTGCAATCCGAAGCACGGCTCCAAGTACATCTCTCTGGCCAGAACAACACATGCCTCACAGTGTTATAAACCACTCTGCACACAGTACGAGGGAATCCACGCAGCTCCAAGGCATTCTGTAAACAAGCAGACATGCTGCATACCAGACAGAAAAAATTTAACAGCATACGAGGACTAGGAATTTACAATGCATACAGGACATCACTGACTTAATTATAGTAACCATCACACTTTTTTTTTTTTTTTCAATAAATGCTTAAGGTTACTTACCCTACTTATTTAGCTTTGAAATGTCAGAACATAGGCAGAAAAATGGGTACTAACCACATAAATAAGCAAAGCAGTGTGTTTCTGCTTTTCTTCTTTTTGTACAATTTCATGCAAATAACACCTGCAACTTCTTTCTTCTGCTTCTCCACATCTTCTAGACAGCAGGGGACAAACATGCTTAAAGCAACACAGGAAAAAGCACCTGAAATATTGAACACACTGGCAGGGCACCATCTACATTCATCCCTTAAGCCTGATGCAATTTCAGCTCTTAAATTTTCACAGATTTCTGGCTAAAGAGCGAGGCAGCAGAAGCTGGAGGAAAGCTATCTTCAGTTACTGTTATTTTATATTCTTGCTCTCATTTCTAGGCAAGTGGACTGTGAAAGAAAGAAAGAAAAAAAAATCACAAAGCATCACCACAGATGGCAGTTTGGCATCCTCCAGCCAACCTCACACCTGCAACTTCCACGACCCCCGCTGCAGCTGTGCTTTTTGTCTCCTCTCCTCCCAGCACAGACAAAAGCTGCAGAACACACCAGCGTTAAGTGACCCGCTCCCACCAATCCATTAATGAAATAAGTCTGTAGGAAATCAAGATGCCAGCTTCCACCGACGGCCCCGCTCCCACCAACGCAACTCTGCTTGCAGCACAGGCAGAGGCAGTGGTCAGGCAGTTTGGTCAAGATCGTTTGCTGTGGGGCAGGAAGGGATGGGTAAATTTTAAATCTTCATCCAACAAAAAGGGGGAGGAAAAAAAAAAAAGCATGGAAAATTGAGACATTGTGAAGAGAATTTGATGGTTACCAATACTGGGATGAGCCACAGGAGCTCTGTGCGATACAGGGGGTCATGAGCCCCGGAGGGACTCTGCAGATGGTTTCACTGCAGTTTTTATTTAGACCCTTGCACCTTGCCACAGCAAAGTGGGAGTTACCAGCTCTCTCCACATTACCTATTCCTGGCCATGGCCTGGCACGGCCTTTTCCATGAGCACCATGGAACTTGCACATCACAGAAGGTGGTACATATTCCTGCCTGCCCTGAGATGTGCCAAGACCATCCCTCCCCCACCTGTAAATATTATGCAAAATCCACATACAATAGATACCACCAAACTCAAATGTCTTCAGGACCCAAGTCAAGGCAGGCAATCCACACAGGGGTTTTTGAGGGTACTAATTTGGTTAAAGATTTTTTTTTTACATATATTTTTTATACAAAGAAGCTGCAGCTGGAGCATTTTGCAGCACATCTGCGGCTCAGCAGACGCTGCCGGTTCCCACGCCTCTCTGCTGGAAGGTTGCAGCCATGGCTGCCTCCAGCACCAGGCCTGCCGTAGACAAAGCCCTGACCAGCCCTCCAGAGATAATCAGGTGAGATGATCTAATGGTCCTTCTGGTCCTTAAAAAGAAAATTAGCTGTGAATCACTTTGATGCTTTGAAACCCCGGTAGGGTTTCTCCCGCAGACTGAGACCAGCCACTGCAAGATGAAACGCAAATCAAAGCCAAGTTTTACTTCTGTGGTCAGCAGCACATGGCTGCAGCCAGACATATTTCAAACCCAAGGTGAAGCAGATGACCAGGGAAGAAGGGTGAAGCCAGACAGGCTGCTCTCTGTCTGTAGGACACAGAGGCACTCAGTTGGCCAAGGAACAAAAAGGTAGGGAGACAAGAAGCCTGAGGAGCTTCATGGCCTGATGTTTTCCACATGTAAACCCTAAAAATGGCAGTACCTGTCCGCCACCATTCACTCACTCGACCCTTCTTATCAAAGCACAGTTCTCATCAACTGGGCAGAACTTGCCACCTTTTCCTCTTCGTCACTTAACTGGAGCCAGTGACTTACCCTCTAATCATGTTTCACCCTAGTACTCAAAAAAAAACAAAAAAAAAACCTGAATTATGCACTAGATGGCTATTAATAAGAATAACCCGAGGCTTTTTTTTTTTAAGCTTCAAAACTCCTTTTTCTCCAAAATCCACCTGCCCAATTGTCCATATTAAGGTCATTGACCAATATTTGAATCACACAAGGCTGTCGCTGTTTAGTGTTCCCACAGAAAGCTTCCCAGATATAATTAACTGGTAAGTTATATTGAGGACATACCCATCCAACCTAGAGATGCTGTTCCTCACGTTCCTGTCAAAGCAACTCCACTCCTACTCTTCTTCAAGCATAACTGAGTCTAAAAATAGCCTCATAAAAATATTAAAATGGTTTTCATCATAGCTTAAACTAGTGAGATGGCTTTGACAACTCCTCCCACAAAGCAAACTCCCTGTAGACCTCTTTTAAATATCCTAAAAAGAGTTGCAGCTCTACCTACAGAACTGAAATCTAAAATAAGTTAACCGAAAACAAAAGAGGAGGCAATTACTACAAGTCAAGCCTTCATTGCTGCACGGAAAGGTCTTTGTCCAAATATACTGCATTTAAGAAATCTTAATATCATGTAATTAAAACCTGAACTAATATGGCCAGGGAAGTGGTGCTTTAAAAACAAGGCTTTCAGGATTGTCTCGTTTGGCATCTTCTTTACATGGCAGAAACGAGTTTGTCTGCCTTCATCCTTCCTACACAACCACTGAGGAAGGTCTGTGTGTGTTACAAGAAGAGCACCTGAGTTTTTCAGGGACCAAGGAAGCGTAACAGAACTGCAGCTGGGCCTAACCCCCTTCAAACAACCAAGAACACTGCGTCTTGTTCACCCCTTGTTACTACCAGTCTTCTTACAAAACCAGGCTATTCTTCAAGTTACGTGTTTCTGAATCATCCAATTTAATGCAAATATGCTGAAAATGCTGCAATAAACATGTAGTTCCACAGAAAGAAAGGAAAAAGCAGGGAAACCCACAGAAGCTGAAAACAAAAAACCACAGGTAAGCCTCTTTCCAATAAAAACAAGCACTGCCCTCTGCAAAGCAGAACGAACTGAACCAGAGAAGGAAATCTAGACAGACTCAAGAAACACTAGAAAACAAGTTACCCCAGACTTTTAAAAAGAAAAAAAAAAAAGAAAGAAAAAAGAAGAGGAGGGGGAGGCAAAATCTAGTTGTTTCCAAGATCCTATGAACAGGTATCCACCTGTTTGGCCCCACTAATGTTTTGGGGGGTAGTTCTAAGCATGCAAAGCAGCATCTCTAGGATCCAAAATAATATTATTGAAGAAATTAGCTGGCAGGAATTCCAGACCCTGCATTTTTAATGTAATCACTCTGCAAGAGTTTCATGGCATCTCATGCTAGATCTCCAAAAGAACAGATAATTAAGTAACTTGCACAAACTTCATAGGTATTAAGACCAGAGGAAATTCTCATTGCTATAAATAGGTCATACAAAACAGATGTGCCTGGCAATGTTTGACATGCAAGTATTGTGGTCAAACTACCACTTCACACCTCCATCCCAGCGGCTGTTCAAACCTCTACAATGCAGGACTACTCTTGGAAGTCTTTATTTTATTCTCCTTTTAACTAGAACTAAATCTTCCTTGAACTAGAAATCATTGCAATTATGTAAATTGCTGTTATCACATTGCTTGCTTTAAAACAAATCCAAACTCCAAGTTATACTCAGAAATTATAAATTCTGTGCATCTACATACTGAAACTATTGTTTGGGGCAAAATGTGTCATGACAAGAAAGGGCTAAAGGAAGAGACACATATTTGCCTTGTGTCCCTTCAACCTTTTCTCTTTTTAACTGTTGGAAGCAGTGAATCAAAGGTAAAATGAACTGACTTGCCCTAGTTTGTTTCCATGCAACTTAAAGCTGCATCATTAATGTTTAATGTTCACTCCCATTGGTCATGAGAAGCTTTTTACATGCTGAGTGCATTTCATTTAAGACAACTTTTAAATAAAGCAAGAGAAGAAAGCTATTCATATATCCTTCAGATTCTGTGTAGACCTAGGGGGCACAAAATTCCTTTTTTTTTTTGACAAAAAAAAAAAATCACTCCTACAAATAACTCAGAACCAAACTGGGACTAACTTGAAGTAAACTGAAGTTAAGCATTAACTCAAAAACACAGGTCATTTTACCCATGATGATCATGACCTCAAAAACTGAGATCTAGAGAGATCAAAATTCTGCCCTTTTCCAACAGATTAGACAATGGTCAAAATAGTACATCGGAGACGAGAAGCTTTGGAAAGGATACTGAATAGTTGTACTTTTTAACCTGACTGAGCTTTAGCCTTCGTTAACCAACCTCTTAACAGACTTCTTGCCACTCTGGTCCAAAAATCCCTTGGCAGTATTCACGATGGGCAGATGGATGGCTGTATACACTTTTGAAGGCATTATTTTTTTTCTTGTGAGAGAATCCATTAACTCTAATACAAAGCCTTAACAAGAAAGCTTTATTCTAACAAGTACATTTGGCTTAAAATACTCACATCTGAACTCTAAACTCAATTACACTGTGTGTAAAGTCACCCTACAGAAACATCTCAACCACCTTCCTCATCTCTGTGTAGATGCACACCAGAAGTCCAGCACTTCCACCCCAGCTGGGAATATACACCAAGCTTCTTCTCCCACTCCTAATTTTGGAAGCCATGTTAAATTAGTAAGGTTGCCAACAAAGAATATATATTGTGAAGAGCAGAGAGTCTCTCAATACAGGCACTTCAGAGAGAATAGCTAAAACCCTTGTTAAAATACAGCTTGAGAAACATGGAGTTTGTAGCTCCTATGAAGGCCAGCCTGAAGCTCACAATGAAAGATTAAAATCTCTTAGTCTAAATCAATTATCCATCCTGAATGCGCACGGTGCATTTGAACCACTCAGTCTGGAGAGGGCTTTGCATCCCGGTACATACTCAGTGACAGCACTCCTGTCCCCAGCAGCATTAGATTTCAGCTTAATACCTCAAATGTTCCCTCGACTATATTCATAACCAAGGCTCCTGCCTGCATGGTAGCTACAGAAGAGCTAGATGTGAACTCTTTACCTTTGAACCAAAGCGAGTAACGCACACACTGAGCTGCTCTTCTCCACACAAGATAACCTAGATTTAAAATGAATGCACATTCACAACAGCATCAAAAAGAGATGTGCTCTATTGGACTCCAGTGATTTTGCAGACTAGCAGAAAATGAAGCATTAAAACCAGAGATAATCCATCACAGTATGCACTTTAAGTATTTATAAATAAATTAAACCCAAAGTACATTTACTAACAACTCAGCGTTCCAGACTTGCATCACTGTATTGTGTAAATCTAACAAATTCTTATTCTAATACTTCATTGTAGCATTCTGTTTTGTACCTGCTTGCAAGAAAGGGAAATTTTTTACTTCTGCACAAATACACAGATGAAGATGATTTCTCAGCAACATCTGTCATTATATTCTCAAATGATAGTTTTCAATACTGCTTCTCAAACTGTTAATCCAGTCATATCTCGGTGTCAAATTATCTCAGATTATTCAAACACGTCATCACTCTCTTGATGCAACCAGCTTAATCCAGTAAAAATTTTTTAAAAAATAAATCACTCTAATACCTTTTCCTGTAGAGCTGCATATGCAAACTGTCTCTGAACAGACTTTTTTAATATAAAAAGCCTCATTTCTTCATTAATTTCTACCTGATCTGCCCAAAATATTCCCAGCGCAACACATGACTCCTCTCTGTCTTCCTTCCATTTCTTCCCCTCCGCATTCTCCTTCCCCAGCTCCTTCCAGCATCCCCAAATACCAGAGGAATAAGGCACTGCTCTTGGGGTGGCCAAGTCAAGGCTGCCCTTGAGCTGGCTGAGCAAACAGCACTGCTCACTTGACCAGGTCTGTGCACACACACAGAGCTCAGACACACAACTTCACCCTCTCCTCAAAGATACCTGGCTTTCTGGGGGAGAAAGCTTTGGAGAGAAGGCGGGGGACCACATAGTCAAAACACACAGCCATGAAAAATGACCTTCAGTCACACGTAAAGGCATCTTCACACTTCAGACTACTTCATCAATGTCATAAGCTTACTTTACAGTTCAAGCTTGGCCTCAACACAATGCGGGGGGGGAAGAGAACAGAACTATTGCTGCCTGCCTAGGTCCAATTTCTGTACTTGGAGGACTTCTCTGGCCAGAGACCACCTTTCTGCATTCCTTCCCCACCTCCACCACAGGATACAAGTTTTACTTTGAAAGTGACCCTAAATGGAAGATTAAGTTTAATTTTCAAGCACCTGACCCCACTATGCCTTTCTGGACTACTTGCAAACTGTGCAAACCAGGCTTTCCATATTGCTTGGCATCCTGAAAGGCTACAATCTACAAGCCAAGCTTCAACCCTCTTCATCCCCTTCCCATCTTAACCCTGCAAAACAAATACATGCAGTAGGAATGCCTGGGCCTAAGTGAGGGCAGAAGCTGGTCCTGCATATGAAACCACATATTTATTATGCTTAGAACAAGCACCAGCTCTGCTTCCAAACGGAGTAAGTGACAACAGCAATGGCTGTTACTCTTGGGAGAAAGTGGACCCAGTTCCTAGGCTTGTGTTTCACTCTGGGGCGGGCTAAAGTGACTCCAGAACAAACACTCATTGGTGCACTCTTCAGTGTTTCCATTCAGCAGCCCTCAGGGAAAAAAAAAAAATAAAAAAATAGAGAGAGAGAAAGAAAAAGGACACCTCCCCACCTCACCTTCAACTGCCACGTTTTGCAAAATGCCTATTTTTAGACCTCAGTGAACATGCCGAGGTGCAGGCGCTACTACTGTAGAAATGGCAGCCACAACCCCCGACTTCTTGTTTGTCATCAATCAAATCCTCGTAGAGGATTGCATCAAACTGCGAAATACGCTCAAATACAGCTCCAAAGCCAAGTCCCAGCCAGCTCCTTGATATTAGTTACTATAGAAACCGGTCCCTCGGCACAGGCGCTCACAGCAGGAAATCATGCAGATTTCAATTTTACATAGTAATAAATGCTGCAGGAGAGGAGAATTTCACAACAATCGCAGGGGCTGATCGTACAAACCCAGAGCTCTTCTACCCCGTGACACCACCACGCTGCAGATGAACGTGCTCTCCTCCCCTCCCACCCACACAATTGCCACTGCAATTTGTTTTGAAGTGGTTTCCACAAAGCCCGCGTTGGGATGGCAGCTGCAAAGGTTGCAGAATTTTTCAATGGCTTCATTAGATTAGAAAACGTACTCATTTTTACATGCGTGCCGCCCAGGTGAAAACAACAACAAAAGCAAGAAGCAGAAAGATTCAAGCACATGTGAGTGCACAGAGTCCAAATATCGCACAGGAAATACTGTCAGGTCACAACCCAGGGCTCCTTTGGAAACAGCCCATCTTCCCTTCCATCTCCACCCTGTCCAAAAAAGCAACCCAAATGGAGGGCAGGTCACAGATTAATTTGTAGGAGAAAGCACTGTAGAAAGCAGAAAGACGAGAGGATGGCTCTGAGCCCTGAAGTGCAACAGCAAGGTAATTATATTATTTTAACTTTTCAGAAGTAGTTCTACAGGTCGGACTTCATCAGGTGTGGGAGTGGAAGAAGAAGACACCCAGCACAATGCACTTTTTGTCCTAGGAAGATGCTAATTTTCCAGTGAAATTCAAGAACCAGCAGGGACCCTTCCCCATCTCTCTAAATGAACCCATAAACCTCAACAGCACAAGTTTTGCTACCTCGACCAGGGAAGAAAAGAGCAGGGGACTGCTCCACTGAAGAAAACTACGGTGCAGGGGAGGAGGGAAGGGCTGAACAGCTTGCGCGGCAACAGGGACAAACATTCGTGCTGGCAACACCCAACAAATCATCGAGCAAACAGAAGGACTAGAAAATGAAGGAAGCTGGTCTATTTTAAGCAAGACCTCATTATTACCGTGAAGATGCAACGGCTTCCCTGGAAGCAGCAGGTATGCAAACACGGGATGAATCATATCACCCAGCAAATCACCTGGCAGCAGGAAGGCTCGTTTGCATGGACACACGCGGAGCAAACACACACAATCCACTGTCCTGACACCTCCAAAAACACGTGGAGGAGCACCCTTCTGGGAGGCAGATTGCATTACAGAAAGAAAAAAAAAAACACCAAAACCTGTTAGACAATGCAAATGTCACAGGTGCTTCTGTTAATGACTTTTAATAATGCTTTTGTTAATGATTAAACAGAGCTCCATTGTTCTGGACACTCCACTCAACGTTAGGTTGCTGGAGCTTGCAATTTCACTTTCTGTATACCTCTTACGTCATTAGAAACAAACATAATTTCTGTCCAGCCAGGGTAGGAACAGACTTAGGGATTTGGAGAAGACATCCCAAGTCAAAGCATGTGACATTTTTATGCCACAGCCTTCGCACAAAATGCCTTGCTGATACAAAGAAATGCCACAAGTGGCTCAAGGGACCTGGGACTGGGGTGCAATGAGGCTGAGGTAACTGCCAGGACTCGGGTCAGGTCCATGCTCACCTCCCCAGAAGTCTGGTGAGTTTGCATGGAGCCAGTTGACAGCACCAACTCGATCCTTTCTCCCACACATTATCTCTTCTTGGAAGCTGCCTCTGAGGTGACCAAGAGGACAACCACTGAACCTGCATCTCACGACACCTGTAAGGCACAAGGGATGAGGCAGCAGAAGCACAGCAACTGCTCTGCTGCCTCCACAGTACGTCATGGGCAAGGCCCACAAGGCAAGAAGCACAACCCAACTATAGAAACCTACAGCATAGTCTGAACTGATTTTTTATTTCTCTTCCTACACCACCTCCCTGTCTGTCTCACGGCAAATAAATAAGATAGGAAATAAAATGCAATGGAAACAGATCTTCAGCTACCTTTGCTATCCAACTGGTGACAGACTAAAAAAAATAATAACCCAAACCTTCAACAAGTCTCTTGTTGTGGTTACTACAGAATTTCTGCTACGTGCCAACTAGCAATTTATCACATCAAAAGGCTGACTGAATTAGCCTGAAAGCGGATCTCCCACCACAGGAACATGTGCTACACTGGGAAAACCAACCACCAACCAAAACCTCAGCCTCCACTTTCAAATCCACAACCCATTACCAAAAGGATGCTTTTGCATCATTGCTTCTAACTTAATAAATTAAATTCTCAGAGCCATTTATGATTTATCCTCATTATTTCCCAAACTGGATGTTTAAGTCATCGAAAGTTGGTTCTAGTCCTGAGACTGAGAAAACTCTTTGGAGCTACAAAACCAGTATTTAGTTATTAAGGTGTAGGTGCTCTGCATGAAGATGCCCACAGAGATAAAAAGTCATCACAGAATTGGAAAGAACAATCAATCTATCCCAAGCCTGCAGAAAAACCAGGACCTGGTATTCTATCCCACTAAAAGCAGAACAGCTGCGTAAGGACAGGGAGAGGAATAACTGCAACTGAGTATATGAAAAATTAACTCTGTGCTGTTCCCCCGCCCCACACTCCCAAAGATTTCCGATTCAGATGATAGTGAGTAGATTTACATTCAGCCACGAAAAAACAAAAAGGCCAGCCACTCCTATCTTGACAGACCTGCCCACTCCTTGGATGAAGTACTAAAGAACCTTATTTGCTTCTTCCCCCCACCTCATCCTTTTTTTTTTTTTCCCTCCTTCCCAGAAGTCAGTCTTGCATTCCAACCTTCTGTTTCTGTTCGCATACACAATCACCTGGCAGCTCTACCTCTTCCCTCACAATACTTCCGTCTCTGATCAAAGCACCTTATGCTCAAAAAATACTAGGTTGTGGAGCAAATACAAACTCTACTTCTGCATCACATTGTGCACCATACCAAGGGGTAGCTGACTACGTAAGTTCTTATAGACATTATTTTTATCTGTTGCCCTGAAAATGTCTCCTTAGGTAGGAGCATCAAAGCACCGCAAATGTTGCCAACAACCCTGAGCTAAATTTCATCTTGACCTCAAGGAGAAAAAAAGCCTAAATAAAATTTCTTTATGCTGCAGTGCATGCACTCACCCAAAGAAAAGGCAATAGTAATGCTTTACCTGCAGAGCAGTCCTTTTAACCCCCTAAATATAAAATCCAGTCATTAATAACCAAACCACTTTTCTTGTGTTTGGGCATATAAGATGTTCATCGCATTTCCACTGTTCCAGCCAAATGGGCTCACACCAACAGCAGAGGTCTCAGGGTGCTGCATTTGTTGAAAGACAAGGACTGAGATTTACTGTTTGTCTAGAGAAAGACAGGAATATGGAAATGGTGAATAGCAGAGCACTGCCCGTTATATATGTGTTTTGCAGTTTTAGCACTTGTAAGCAGCATTTCCAAGCACCGCTTCTCAAAATGCAACAGATGTATAATACGCATCCAGCTTCAAAATTATCTGCCAGCGATTCTCAATTGGTCCTGTGTTTTGCATCATCTTCATGAAAGTATAATGGAAGACTGAATGGTTCATTTAAATAATTTTCTTCCTGATTATTTCATATTTGAAAATCCACAAAGAAAAAGCCTGGACTATATTATTTTACTTCAAAGACTCCATGGGAGGAATAAGTGCTTATTACAGAGTCTTATCTTAAGTGACAGGAAGCTCAAATAAAGGTTTTATTATTTGAGTACGAGCCTCTAAAGTTAAGGAGTTGTCAGAAAAACAAAAGAATGGGACTATGAGAACCCCTTTCCTCTTGTGCCCAGCTTTGTTTTCATTCTAAAATTATGCACAGATCATCACAGAGTCATAGAATAGTTTGGGTTGGAAGGGACCTTTAGAAGCCATCTAGTCCAACTCCCCTGCAATAAGCAGGGACATCTTCAACTAGATCAAGTTGCTCAGAGCCCCATCCAGTCAGACCTTGAATGTTTCCAGGGATGGGGCATCTGCCACCTCTCTGGGCAACCTGGGCCAGTGTTTCACCACCCTCATTGTAAAAAATTTCTTCCTGATATCTAGTCTAAATCTGCCCTCTTTTTGTTTAAAACCATTACCCCTTGCCGTATCACAACAGGCCCTGCTAAAATGTTTGCCCCCATCTTTCCTGTAGGCCTCCTTTAAGTACTGGAAGGCCACTATAAGGTCTCCCTGAAGCCTTCTATTCTGCGGGCTAAAATAATCCAAACTCCCTCACAGCCTGTCCTCACAAGAGGTGTGCTCCAGCCTTCTGATTATTTTTGTGGCCTTTCTCCAGACCTGCTCCAACAAGTCTTTGTCTTCATCACAACTCCCACCATCCACAGGCAGGAGCATAGGAATTTATTTCCAAAGCATACACAGATTTTAGGTCTACTGCTATAGATTGTGGTGTTTTTCCCCTTCCCCAGGCTCCTTTTTTTTTTCCCTCTCCATGAAAATAAATAAATAAAAAAGCCACCTCTCAGGACTGTTCATAATGTTTTACTGTGGCACCAAGGATTTATCCCTGGGGCTACACTGTGCCTTATTTGCAGTGAGCAAGACACTGGTTCAGAAGGTGCAAGCACACTTACTTGGGAGATAACAGATGCTAATTCCAGCACTGTAACACTGTGCAGGTCCTGACCTTGGAAAACCACTTCAATACATACCATTTATATCCTCGCTAAGACAACCAAACACCCAGAGTAAGGACTACCAGAAGGTGGACTCACACAATACCTGGAGCAACACAGATGCAGAGTCTTCCTAGAAACGCAGATCTGCAGCAAAGGTACCTTTTTAAGCAGCTTTATTAAACATGAAGAGCAGTCACTGACTACTGTAGTACAAGAGCTACCCAAGGCAGACTCTCACAGATATTAATCAAATTTAATTCTCTGAGTAGAAGCATTAAACCAAATTTACATTTCTGCGTGCTGGTAAAGTTTAACGGGGCTGAAAAAAGCAGAGACACTTTAATGGGGCACTTCTTCCAGGCTGATACATGCTGTTCCTCAAATGGGTAACGTTAAAATGGCTATACTGGTTTTGGTACCCTGTCACTGCTGCGTGCCATGCAGGCTCGGACTGAGTTTTGCTTCCAAGTCTGCTCAGTGTCCCTCTGTAGCTGGTTGAGCACCCACAGCTATTCCCTCTCTGGCCTCAGACCCTCTCTGCCCACCAGACACCCTCAACTAGAACTTCCTGCAACTTTTGTCAGAAGGTCTGCATTGCCTTAAAGCCCTCTCAGACATCTGCAAAATGAAAGAGATGGAAAATGTAAATAGCGCCAACCAGCATGACAGATGTCAAAATTACCAAAGGCAGGGCAAACATACCTTCAGTAGCACTTGCCAAATTGGAACGAGGCAACTTCAAACAGCATTACAATCCGTGGAATCCAACTGGCCAGAGAAAGCTGTGCGATACACTGAGACGTATCTTGACAAGATTTATCTAATATGCTAATATCAAACACACCTATGTATACGTAAACCCCTTCAAATATGAATGAAAAACAAAAAAACCACAAGAGTGCGTATCAGCTGCCTCATTAACAATCTCACTTTGAAGATCAATTTTAAGCTTCAGGGTAAATCAAAGCTTTTAGATCATCTTTCCACAAATTTTAATTTACACCTGTGAAGATGCAGGTAGGCAAGACTGGGGCAGCTTTTTTCTCCACAGAAGTCGTCGACGACATATTAAGTAGAGATAGAATGCATGTCTTCACATTAAACTCCCTCATAACATGAGGGGGATAGTTACTCTTCTCACCAACTCTTTCAAGTTCCTGAATTGTAGCACTTATCTACAAAGGACATTCAAATGCAGCAGAAGCAGAAGAATACTGGCATACAAAAAGCAAAGCAATTTACACACATGCTTTTACATTCTATTCAAACCCAGCTTCTAATATGTTTATATGTCATGTATGTTTATATTTGGGATGCGCAGGTCTTGCTTTCATAAGAGAATAAAATTTTAATGCAAAAAATATCAGGCAAGCAGCTGTTAAATGAAATCAGACTTAAATCTCTTTCATGCTTCGGTTCGAATTGATGCGGATAAGAACATTAAAAATTTCAGGTGTTGAAAAACTTAAGCCATATGAGAAAAACCCAAACTAAAACTCAAAAGCACACACCTCCCCTAAAAGGAAACTTCACTGAGGTTCAAAGGTATCCTGAAGTATCTATTTAGTATTTAGTGAGTATTCTCTTTAATAATCATAGTGAGAAATAATAGCAGATTCCACTGCAGACTACCAAGTTCTGCCAGGCTGTATGCCAAACAGATGTAGTCTGAATAATACAAACTGCTAGAGAGATGCATATATCTTGTCAGAGCTCATGAGCCAAACATTTGAAGGAATTTTGTTTTTAAAATCTCTGGCACCAGCAAAAAACAGCACACGCTGCTACATAGCCAGCATTATTAGAGAATTAGCAATGTAACTTGACAGAGTCCCTCATGCAAATGATGGTTTTCAGATGGTCAGACCCACAGCAATAAAACCTTTTGGCAATAGGTGCATCAGAACTACTTTCCTCGTGTTTTTCCTTGTCAGGCTGAAACCAAAAAACATCAAACTGAGGGAAGTTAATTGAACTCAGGTGAAAAGAAAGACTAAACTTTGGGCTGATGTGCATCTAAACAGAGAGACAGCAAACAAGGAAGAAAAAGCTGAAATGAGCTGGTCAGGAAATTCATTTGTGTATTGAGTCACCACAAAACACCAGGTTCTTCACATTCAGGGCTTTTCCTACCTCAAAAGCTACGTGAGGAAAAATAAAGTACAGGTTATCCAACCCATCCAATCATAGGTTTTACTATAGGCAGAGCCCCAATTATGCCCTCTATTTCAGCTCCAAATGGGAATGTGAAGATAAACACTGCTACTGTTGCAGAATTAGAAGGAAGTAAATGACATAGAAAGAAAGATGCACCGAAAGGGAAAAACCAATGTTTGGAAACAGCGGTAATGGCACACGAGGCAGAGAAAGATATCAGCTGGAACAAGGACTGCAACTGATGAAAATAAGCTCTTATACTTTAACATTTGGTGTCTGCAAAGGTAATCACCTCCTGTTGCGTGTGTGTGGACGTGTACATCCATGTAAACACTTCTTCTTTCAAAGCAAATGCTGATGCAAACAGACTAACGAGTAGCCAGAGAGTGCTTCTGCTGACTGCTAAACCACTTTCATCAGCTACACTGGTGGGTCTTAAAAATAAAAGGCCACTCTCTGTAAAACTATAAGCAATTAGAAATAAAATGCAGCACCAAGCTTCACAACACGTCAGTTGTCCTACAGGGCACTAACACTGTCCCCCCAAAACAAGCATCTGCTTCAATATTTTCATACACAGTTCCCAGAAGAAGCATTTGGCACATGCAATGATAAACTGGCCTCTTGATTTAAATACACTGACCCTCCCTGCCTTGTCACGGAAAGAGCTACACGAGTCTTTATATATACACCCAGAAGCTGAACGTGAATTTTGCTGACTTTGGGTAACCTGTTAACTGAGAACCCTCTGACCACTGTGAAGCACAGCCAGGTGTTTCATTAGACAATCAAATACAAGAATTTATAAACTGGATAAGTAACAGGCAAAATTTACCAAAGAATTTTTTCAAGTTAGATAACTCCTCAAAGGGATAACAGGGAGACCATTAACATCACACCATCAGAGAAGAAAACCAGGAAGTCTGTTTGGTTTTGTCTTCTGAATACGGTTGTTTAGATTAATGGCAAAATACTTCTTTATGAAATTGGGTCCTAGTAAGTCATGGGGAGTTTTGCCATCATCTTCAATGGGGCCAGGCCTTTATCCCTGTCCATAGCAAGCTAGAAGGATTTGTATTTGTAAATGTGAAACCTCAGAGATGCCCCGAGGCCATCGACTACTTTTATATATATATATATATGTAAATACTCAAATGGGCACAAGTGGAAGTTGGGTTGGGAGGCAGATCAGAACCACCAACTAGCCTGGAATTTTGATTCTCTGCCCAGAACATCACTTTCTAAAAATAAAAACAAAATTCCCTTCCATCCTTTCAGTCAGGGAAGGCAGAAAGACAGAACAGAGGAGCTATACAAATTTGGCAGGCCCGGATTTACAGAGCTCCTTTTGTAAAGGATGTGTTGGAAGAGATAAGAGACAAGACACGACGCTTGTTGGACACAGTCCAAATAACACAGCAGAAAGTGCAAAATACCCTTCAAAAGCCCGCACAAGCCATTTTTTTGTCAGAAAGTAGGAGAGGTTCAGTCGTTCTGGTATCTGAATGCAAGTTCTATAAGCCTGCCAGCACAGCCAGAAGACAAGTCTCAAGGATTTTGTTAGGGTTTACTTTGTTTTCCCTTTGGGGGAGGGAGAATAAATAGAAGAGAGCATGCTCAAAGGAAAGACGTGTTAGAAATCCAAGTTAAGTTCTGCCTTGGGTCTCATCCTTAGTTTATTCCACTTTCTGGAGTGTTTATTATTTTACATGAATAGATTACCCATAGTTTACAAAACGTATGCATATAATGAGGAACTTTGTATCAGAATGTACATATTAGCTTTGAAAAGGAAAAAAAAATAAATATTGTTCCCTCTGTCATTCTATGGTTTGATTCTTGCTCCAGCAACTGCTACTATTCCCATTAGCCAGAAATGGAGGGGAAGGGAGGTCTGGCTCAGCTTGCACGCTGCTAATGGAAATGCACACTCTTCATGTTAGCAATATTACTTTCTTACTCTCCAGTCCAATGCCGAGGACATATTAGGACTCTAAAAAAAATGTTACAAAACCTCTAAGGTTTGAGGTGACCAAAAGCCACTCACCAGCAGTGCTACACACACTTTGGATTTGCTCTTCAGCAACGGAGCCCAAGGACACAGTGACCATGGGAAATGCCCTGCCGCTTGCAGGGACACCTGCGTGCCATGCCTCGGTCACTGGGCATCCAACATCAGAGAAGTGGCAAGCAGCCTTTTGTGTCCTTCCAACTCAGCCGCCTGGAAAGATTGCCAGCTGCACTGTTTTGGCCTCCATACTCACCAACAAGCTTAGACTGTTACCCAGCGAAGCCCACAGCCCAGGAAAATTAATTTTGACCAGTAATGTCTGACTTAAAGAAGAGGCAAGGACAAGCAAAGACGTTCCTCAAGGTTACAAGTACAAGCTACTATCATCATTATACACAGACATCAAAGGCCATCGCGTCAGCTTTATCTTCAGCAACCCTACGCTTACTTATACCAGCTGAAGATCAAGCCTTTTGCATTTGCTTAAGGTACAGAAGCGTCAGTGAATACAGATTTCAGTAAGTCTTGCTTTCTAAATATTATTCATCAACATATAATTCAAATGGTAATTAAGAAATGTTCACATGATTGATGACGCATTTAAATTACAGGTTTCCAGCATTTTTTTCAGTAAAGATTACTTCCTTTTTCACGTGTCGCTTTTTCAAAGTACAAGTCAATCTAACAGATGTCTCACAGATCTGCTCGTCAATGTAACAAGTTAGACTTTTTTTTTATTACGACAAATGGTGTAAACCACACAGCATTCTGTTAAACTCAATATTGACACATCTGCTTACCACGTGTATTAGTAGCCATGTCAGCCACTTTCTGAAAGGCATCCAAAAAGGCAGCAGCTGCTACTACTGTAGTCCTGAAATGCATACAGATAACAAAACATTAGCAGTGTCTCATTGCTGCCTATTTAATTATTGCCAAAAACATTTAAGCTTATAAAGAATACCACTGGGGACTTGCAGAGGCCACAAAAAATATCCTCTTTTATATCTGAATTTATTCTTTTCCCTCCTTCATTTCTTAATCCCTTCCTCGCTTTGTGTTAGCACTATGGACTTGGAGGCAGCCATGCTAATTCTGTGCTGTGAATTGCACAGGACAGGTGCTATTTCAAAAGAGCACAGCCATCCCCCTTCTAGATGATTTCCTCTGATGAACTAACATTAAGCAGTCAAACATGAAAAACAAATCTAACATATATTATACTGCACCCATTAGTGTACAAATTACAGCCACTGCTACTCCAGGGAATATGTATATTTTACGAATAAGCAGGCAGGACCTTCCTCTTATCTAGGATCCTGGCCAAACAATTTCCTGAATTTCTCATAACAACTTCTTGGAAATCAGACTGGTCTGGAGTTCTTGAGCAAATGAGAAAGAGGGAAAAGAAGGAAAAAAAAACCACCAACCTCCCAAAAACCCACCACCCGAAAAATAAACAAACAAATGAAAAGTGTTTCTGATCCAGTGCTCCTCCAAGCAGGTCACTTCCCAAGAGGTACACCAGCAGTCTCGGACACTGCACAATCCGAAGTGTCAACCCCACTAGCCCCACCTCCCTCCAGGTTTTGCAAGCACATAAAGACCACACGTCTCTTCAAGTGGACAGCAAACGTGAGTTACAATTTTCCAAACACAGCTGTTCTACATAAGCAGGCCCTAGAGCCCTGAACACCTCAGGTCAGTACCAGATTTCTGATGGGTTTAGAGTCTGGCTGACCCAATTTAAGGGAAAGTAGGCCAGGGCTCTACAGGTGAAGTGGAACTGTGCCCTCCCCACAGCTACCTCGTAGTTCTGTTTCTGCACATCTTTTCTACCAATAGCTCTGATTTCCTCTCCTAACTGTAAGCGTCAGCCTTTCCAAGCAAAATCCTGAAGGAGGACCATCAACTTCACTTTGTTTCAAGAGCTCCTTGCTATCCTCCAAAAACCCAGGAGACCTGCAGGAAAGCTGATCCTCAGCCAGAAAGACCACAGGACTGCTTAACTAGGTCAGATTTTATGCAAGTCTCACTCCAAATGTGCTCGAGATACAGGGGGCATAACTGGCAGTGTGATAAATGGCCTACTGACAGCACAAAAGGTTTGAACAAAGAAAAAAAAAAACTAACAAACCAGGCTTGAGAGGACCAACCAAATGCATAAGGACTCGTCACATGCCAAAGAGATTAAAGGGAGGGGAAAAAACCAACCCCTGACAACTATTAGCTAGCAATATTCAGCCTTGGAACTAGATAACCTTTTCTGGGATTTTCCTTAACAGTATTTGTGCTTTTCATCTTCCAAAGTTGCAGGTCATGCTGTTATTGGTGTACCATGTTGTTAATTATTAATTATATTGCTAATAACAAAGTTCCATTTCTCCAGTAACAAGAGCCAGGAAGACCTGGCTCCAGCTCAGATGACATCTGCTGTCCTTTATCAGAGCACACAGAAATGAACCAGAGGCAAATAGCTCACATTTGTTAGAAATGGACAGCAAATCCTCGAACACAGGCTTTCAAGCTGCCTTCCTGCACGTTCCTATAGCTAGAAAATCACAACATTCATTGAATGCAACATCACAGGGCTGGGAAATAAACAAAACTATCCCTCATGCCTTCCCAGAAGGCCTGTGGGTGAAGAGTACAAAGGGCTAGGAAAGTTCTCCATTTCTCTCCTTCCACTACTTCCTCTGCTTCTTCCACACTCACTCAATGTGACAGGATTGCTGGAAAAGGAAAAACCACATGCCAAGTGTGGTATTTTAGGCATGGCATGGCAGAGCAGCAAATGCCAGCATTTTAGGGCAAATGAGCCTAAACCCTAGCTTCTTCAGGAACAGTTCACAACACAGAACTGCAAAATAAACTGCCAATAACCATACCTGTTACCACTGCTGCTGGGGGAAAAAACCAACACTGATGCTCTGGAGAGCACAGTGGAGATTGTGGTTCAGGAAGAGCTGTGAAGAAATGGAGCTTGCATTCATATTAGCAGAAACAAATTTTACAAGTGAATGAATTCCAGAGATTGCAGAATTGGTCTGAGCGTGACACATATGGCACTTATTAAGTAAGCCAAAATGCCATTTGCAAAGTAACCCCAACAACCTAAGTTTTAATCATCACCAATAAATGATCCAGCAATGGAATTCCCTTTGTTTTTAAGGCAGAAGAAAGCACTGTTAAGACTCCCAAAGATTCTTTAATATTTTCAGCCCTCTTCTAACATAAACCTGCTATATTCTACACTGATAAAAAGGACAACATAGGGCTAACTTCAAATGTGTGTTCTCTAAACAGCAATAAACTATCTTTCCAATTTTCCATTAGAAACCATGAAATTTAGCTCATTTTGTGTTTATTATCTAGCTGGTGGTAGATTATGTATTTTCCTAAATACATTAAAACAGCAGTAGTAGTATGTGAAAAATTACATGCATGGGTGTTGACTATAAAACATGCACAGTTTTATTAGAACATGCTTAGCAAATTATCATGGCAGAAGCTGCATTTCACCTTTATGTTTCCACACACAAGGAACTGTAGGGGATCTTGACTGTGTAACACAAAACTTACCGGAGCTGAGACTGCAGTTTCCCAGCTTTATTTATAAAATCTTCCCACACTGGGTAACTTCCCTGCAAGAAAAACAAAACACAATCATGAATACTTAATTTGAGTGTTCTGGTTTTGATGCTCCAGATCAAATAAAACTAGAAGTAAAGCAATAACCAAGACTTCACTAAATCCTAATCCATTAACACCAAAATACATTTTCCCAGCAAGTTCTCTCTCACATCCTTGGACACCAGTCCCAAGCAGATGGGACATCAACTGGTTCCGAGTTCAGAGAAATAGTAGGTCCTCTGGGAAGGCTTTACAGAGTTTCCAAAGAGAAATACTGGGGGAGAAGTGGGATTTTAACTGAAGCAGAGGAAAGAAACATCTTACTTCAGATGGATACAGCAAAACCTAGCAGGAGTAGGGTGTTAGGACATGCACAGAGAAGCTCCTAAAACCAAAGGCAGGATCCCAGTTGCTCTTCTCTACAAATGGATTCTCTGTGTCATTACCAGCTTCCTATCCTCTTAAAAAAAAAATAAAATAAATAATTTTAAAAGCCTTTACAATAAAGGTCTGAGTTGACCAAGAGACTGCCTCAAACACTGTCTTGAGGTAACTCAGCAATTGGGCACAGAAAAGGCACAGTGGCCATAAGACAACAAACTTTCCCAACAGCTATCATGTAGCTGCAAGATCTGCTTCCAAAATAGTCCCAAATGACCTTGGAGCTGATTTCTGAAATGAAGCTGATAAAGCAGCGTAGCAGCACTGAGTGTATGCAAAGTTTTTAAGAAGGTTTAATTCCTCTTGACTTCAAGTTTCCTGTAAACTTTTTCCCCATTTTTTAAAATTGCATAAAAAGCTCAGGTTTTCATTTAGAGTATGGACAGCAAGTGTTCTTACAAGTTCTGATCTTTATTTTCTAAAGTTAAAAAAAAAGTACTGATCCTATGGTTAAAAAAAAAAGTCATCCTTTTTAGACTAAAGAAAGGTTAACTTGCTCTCTGCAGAGCAAGTGCATATTTTCTGTTAACACCAAAAGCCATGGTAGAAAGAAACCTCAAAATTTCCCTTTGACTGGAGTCTAGAGAGTAAAATAAAATATCCCTGCTTCCTTTAATAAAGGTATAAGACTTGCTGTTACCAGAGCAACGACACAATAAAATCCAGATAAGGCAGATCCTCAAGGCTAACATTACCCCAGCTCTGACTGGAAGAGTCTGCGAGCAAGTGCAGCTGTTTGTAGCAAACTCGATCCACCTCGATAAACTGGTCTGCTTTTTCTAAGTAAAACAAAATTCACTGCCCACACTGCCACGAGAGGCCACATCAAGACAGCCCCTTCCCCAAAAGTTGACAGCCAAATTCCAGCCCCTTCGCACACATCCCAAGGCAGCTCCCAGACATTCACGCACCACGGGCGATCCACTGGAATTAGAGCTGGAGCTAAAACCAAAGGCAAATGGCAAACCTCCCCCTTTTGACCCTGGCCCTGGACACGTTTTCATGTTCTCTACTTATCGTATTTTGAAAAAAATACGATGTTTTTGCAGAGAGGTCACGTGTGCACCTCCTACAGCATCACGGCACAACAGGGCTTGGGCAGTGTCACGATACACCCAGATACAGAAGCTGCTGCCCTAAGGCCACTGTCGAGTCTACCAAGTGGTACCCTGCATATTTTTCAGCAAGGGTTGCAGGTTTTTCACTAAAAGGAAAAAAAAAACAAACACACCTACCAAAAAACCCCAATGTAAAACAGGTGTTCATAAAACCTTACTATACCAGCACATGAGGGAGCCAGTGGGAAACACAGAAGGGGAAAGAGAAAATAGCAGTTATCTGGGTGGCAAGACCTAGAATATAAAGTGCTTCGTGCTAAGTAAAAACTGTCAGACATTTGAAAAAATGAAAGAAACCCACCAATTACTTGAAAGAGGAAAAAAAAAAATAATGCTATTTCCTTAAACCTATTAGTCTTACTGAAATCCCCGACTCGGAACCCCGTCTCAGTGTTCGTCTGCGTGCCGTATATGCATTATGCATGTGTACTCCAGGAGCCCTGAAAGCCCTGACAATTAACAGCAGGGCCTAAGGCTTTACTGGATTCTCCAGCAAAAGGCAAGCCGGCAAGCGGAGGATACCGAAGCAGCCTGATTATGTTTCCATCTCGGTGGCGTATTATCCAGCTAAACATGCCTGATGGCATGCAGGAGATTGACACCAGCCTGGTGTTTAGCTGCTTCACAGGGAAGCTTAAGACACTCCTATCAAAACACAGCTCAGGAAGAAAACACCTTTCTTTTTCTATTTTTTTTTTTTTTTTTTTTTGGTGGCCAGCTTGGCCACAAAGCAAGCAAAATTGGAATAATCGCCAAGCATTTCCACAGCTATTTGTTCTTTGTCTTTAAAAATATTGTTCTCTTCAAGCCAAGCCTGCTTAAATAAGATGTAACCGCTCACTTAAATGGTTTTCTATATTTGTTTGGTTGAAATCAATGTGATCTCTTCACCTGGGCACTCCTACAGTGGCCAAGAACATTTGATCTCATTTTGAACAGTAGAAAAATGCAGCATTTTTTTAAAAACATCACTGAATTAATAACTTAGGTGGTAGGTTCTGTCGGGGTTGTTTTGTTTGTTTTTTCAAATGTTGAAGAAAACCTTTCAGCAGTTTTGTGCCAGTGACATGAATTCCTATGTTATCTGCTCAGTTTGCAGTATCGTGATCCGCTTTCTGCGCCTCTGAGCTCTCTCTAATAAACTCAGCTGAAAATTAAAAGGAGTTTATATTATTCATGTTCCAACAGAATTTGCTTTCACTTTTCCCTGCTGAAGTCACATCCACAAGCTCATCTCTCTCTCGGAAACACAAAACTCAAGTCCTTGCGCATAAATTCTGTCACCCCTTTTTAGCTTTTCCAAAATACAGTTCCACCATTACATCCCTGCTGAGACCAAAACCCCCTTGATTCCTACCTATGGCAGAAGTGGACAGTGCCTACCACTCCATGGGGTTTTATCCCACCTCCAGCATCTAGGAATCAAGGATGCCATTTAGGGATGCTTGTGGAAGTGACGCAGGAAACAGACGAGTGCTCTGAACACCCAAAGCTCTGGTACCCTATGGAGCAGCTCCTTCTCCAAGACCTCTCTAGATGCCACCTTGAGCACAGCAGCCCCGCTGTAACTCTGTGTCTCACCTCCACCTTTGCAATAACAGTTCTTTGCTTTTGTCAAGCGGCCGTCAAGAGAAATGGTGACAGTGGTGGAAACCACACGCTAAAATAGCTCCGTCCTCGATGCGACATGTATTACTTTCTCAATTTAAACACAAAGAAACAGCAGGTGGAATTCGATGTTTTTGTGTAAGTGCTTCTGCAACATAAAGCCACTTTCGAAGAGCAATAACACAGTGTTTTTAAATGCGGTCTCTCCCAGAGCCTCCTCTGCACCTTCTGTAATTTCCGATTTCAACTGGCTGATAAAGGAAATCAATTTTCTCCCCTTTAAATGTCAGGGTTACTGAGGTCCCGGCGTTATCTGTGAAAGCAGCAGGCCTCCTCCACCTCCGGCCCCGCTCGGAGAAGAGCCGCTACAGGAATCTGGGTCACAAATCCCTTTTTAGCTCCTCATGGGTTAAAATAGAAATTGGTTACAGTGCGGGTTTGTTTAAATGGTTTTCTTGACAATCATTAATGGTTTAATCTGGGGACTATTTCCCCCAAAATAACTTTGTGCCCAATTATTTCTTCACCGCCAGATGAAGAAATTTGACGTGTCCTCAGTGAAATGGGCGTTTCACCATTACCGTGGGGCACCCCATGGCGCCGCGTCCCCTCAAGCTGCTCAGCACGGCCCAGCCCTCAGCTGCTCGCCTGCCGAGGGATGTCACCGGTAAGCCATAACATGCCATTATCCTACCCTATTGCTTAATTAGTCAGTTTATAGGTGATTAGTCACCTGATCCCAGGGCCCAGCTCCAGCTAATCTAGGCTGAACGCAGGCAGGGAAACACCTTTCCGCCTCAGGGCCGAAAAACAAAATGGTGCCTCGTGCCTGTCACCCATGTAGCCAGTCCGCAATTAGGGACATGAAACAACTTTCCCTCAGGGACAGGCACCGGGATGAGTGTTTGAAAGGCACCATCTGAGCCATCAAAACACCTGCAAATGCTGGACATCAACACCCAAACCTGCCAGCGTCCAGACAGACGGCATCCTCCATAGCCACGGCTCCTGAGGACAGGTCCTCCATGCCTGCTGCTGGGGTGGGAAGGAGAGGGGACACCATCTTCATTCAGTGACTTCCCATCTGACATCCAGACACACGGATGTGGGCAGATGTTCTAACGTTTGTCTGTCTTTCTCTCAAATCTATTTTAATTGGCAATAAATTTCATCTTCCCCAGTCGAGTCTGGTTTGCTGATGACAGTAACTGGTAAGGGATTTCCTTGTCTTTGCCTCAGTCCATGAGCTTTTTCATCTTATTTTCTCCCCTGCGCTGTTGAGGAAAGAGAGAGCAGCTGGGTGGGTGCCCAGCAGGTGGCCAAGGTCAGCCCACCACACCAGGGAAGAGCAGGCAGTGATCACTAACAGGCAGCTCTAGAAGGAGCATTTAATCCCTGGATGGATGAAGAACTCTTTTTTTTTTTGCTTTTCCTCCTGTGAAACAGCACAGCCACTCTACTATAAACACAGCTCTACAAGAGATTTATTGAAGTTTGTTTTTCCCTTCCTTTCAGGCCAGCAATCCTGCATGAGGAGTGAGACGAGACCCAGACAAGAAACTCAGCGATTCCTCAATAAAGGAAGGGTGACTTGCAGCAAAGGATCATATTTACTGAAATTGTTATTGATTGCATCTAACAACAAAAATAGGAACTCAGATTATTGTATTTAAGATTACAACTTGAGTATCAGCAGTCTTGACAGTTTAAAACTGTTCTGTCACTCCTCCTGCTAAGACGTTAAAATTTTTTCTCCATTAAGAGAAAAGACACTTACTTCCTTTAATAATTTATTTCCACGCACCCCAACTCCCACAGACAAGGCACATCACATCTTCTAAAATCCCTTGACAGCATTCTTTTAAGTGCTTTCATTTATCAGGAAGGCTTTTCAGCCTTATTATCAGTTCTTGCTGGGACACCAAGTACAAAGGCAGCAGGAACAGTCTGGGATCTTGCTCACAGCAACAACCCATCTAAACTTTTGGGGCAGGTGGAAAGAGACAGAAAGCTGCTTTAGAGTAAAGCAAATTCAGAATCTAATTTTGGATGTTCCAGGTAAAGAGGTAGGAGAGAAAGGCAGTGACTTGGTTTTACCTCACTGGTTATCAAATCAAGAGCTGTATGCCTTCCAGAAGAGTACTGAACAATGACTATCTACAGACTTCAATAAAACGGAATGGAAGAAAAAAATAAAACACTACACAAGCTACAGGAGTTAGGACTTCTCCACCTCAGTGTAGTCATTCAGCTATGACCAGCTAAAAAGCCGCATCCCAAACACACATCGCTCTTATCAAGCTTCACGCCCTAGTAACACGTCCAAATGCCATACATCTATCTTTGGAACAAAAATTGTAACTTTGCTCCTGTACATGTCCTCCTACCCCTCCAAGTAAATTATGCCAAAACCAGAAGTTTTTTTGTATTGTTTCAGATATCAGAATCAGGATTATTATGAACGTCTCATTTCTGTGGCGTTCGGTACACTACCTCCAAGTAGCAAAGAGACTTTATCGCGCTAGGCACCACACAAAGTCACAGATGTTAGACACAAAGAATAGCCTGGATAAAAAAAACATGGTTTGCGCATAGAAACATTTTTCCAAGGGGCCTTCAACGGGCAAAAACAGGAAAAAGTTGGGAGGGGAAGGGGACGGGAAGACAATGACAGCCTGAAAAAAAAAAAAGGGTTCCGGCCACAGATGTCTCAACACATGGGAAGATGTAACGGTTGACAATCAATTTCCCTTCCCAGCTCACATCTGGGACTAGAAGATTTTCCTCTTTTCTAAAAGAATCCGTAGTCAACTGGGGAAAAGGGCACTTGGGCAGCCACAACTGCAAGAGTCACAAAGCGCTACCAAACACTAATAGGTTCCTCTGTGCAATACACAGATTTAGCCAAGTCCATGACTCACAATTAGGACTGCCTAGTCCTTTAATAAGCCACAAAAGCTCCTGCAACACACAAGCGAGCAGAGAAAGAACATCATCTTGCTTAATGTTCATAACTGCTCTTCTCCATCCAAAAAATTCTGCTTGTTGGCTTTGCCTCTTTCTAGGTTGAAAAAACAAACAATTCAATAGCCTGTCTCATGAAGCTTTCTAAGCTGCATCTGTTTCCCAATCACTCACCACAAGAATCTCAATCTTTCAACACACTGAAACATAAATTTTGCTAGCAAAAGAGACTTCACTCTTTATAAAGATGCAAAGGTCTACACAACACCTATTCCATGACTACTTTGGTTTCATTTTCCTCATATGGAATCACAGAATGGTTTAGGTTGGAAGGAACCTCTGAAGATCATCTACTCCAACCTCCCTGCCATAGGGAATTGAGACATCTGTGGCCCATAGGCAGAGACATCTTTCACTAAATAGGTCGCTCTAAGTCCTGTCCAAACTGAACACTAACATTTCCAATGATGGAGCATCCACAACTTTTTCAAGTTGTGAACCTTTTTCACTGCCTCGCCACCAAAAAAAAATTCTTATGACCAATATAAATCTACCCTCTGTATCAACCCCCTATTTCTTAAATTCAAACCCAGAACTGAATCAACAAAGTCCCAATACTGATTTCAAGAGCATCCCATACTCTAGTGTTGTCCATCAGCTGTTTTCCAGTGGTGAAGGACAAGAAACAGTTTTACTTGCAGCAGAGAAGTTTCAGGTTGGACAAATCATCCAACTATAAGACCAGCTAACAGGGACCTCTGGAACATCAGGGAGCCTCCTTTCGCTGGAACTCTTTAAGGAAGAATAACACATTTATATAGAAGTCTTCTAGGAAAGCATAAAACTCCCACAAAGCAAGGGAAGGGACTACCTGGCTGTAAATTCCCTTCCATCTTTCTAAGCTCAAGGTGTCACCATGCACAGGGGAAGTTTGAGCTCAGCTCCAGCAGAACGCTTGCTGGGCCAGGAATGAAAAGTCATCAACAGATAAAGACAAGACAGGAACATCACAAGATTTCACAGCAAGAGCTGAACACAGGCATTACTGAGTGGAGGAGACAGGTACAAACTCAGGGTTTGAGAGACTATAGTGCACGCAAGTGAAAGTAAAAGCATGTCAAAGATCAGATTAAGATGTCATTTAACCTGTAACTACCCTTCAGGAACGAAAGCAGGGGTAATTAAAATCAAAGCCTTGTATCCGTACATCTACTTCCATTATTTCTGCCACTTGTTTAGGGAACGGCAGGGTTAGGAACGAGTTTCCCTCAGCATGCACAATATAAATAGGCATGCCAAGCTTTGCTTTCACAAGGTGATACATTATCACAACACTGCAAATTATGCAACAAAACACTACTGAAAACATCTCATACGCTATTAAAAAAACTGCCAAGTAGATATTTCTTCTATGCATCACAGAACCATTTGTTTAGTATTTTCAAAATTGTTTGGTTTTCAGTCTAAACAGAGCTCTAGGACATTGAGAAAAACAGATAATGGCATTATATCTTGAGAAAAGTCAAGACTAAAATGCAGTCAGGAAAATCCAGGAAAGGGTACTCACCCCACTGGGGAAAAAAAACAGATATCAGTCATTTCTACATTCCCAAGGCCACCTGAAGAACTCTAAAGAATGCTCAGTTCCCTGAGCACCAAAATGCCACAAGAACACAGGTATTTATTAGACCTCACTAACCATTTAAAGGGGGAGGGAAGCTAAGGCTGCTACCATTCTGTTGTTAGAGCTTTAGAGTCTTTAATTTGTATTATAATAAAGCCTGTTCTGCGCCAGCCCATATTTAAACATCCCCAGTGGAGGATACCAGTTGCCCCATGGTTGTGACTTCCATCTGTAGCACAGCAAGGACCTGTGAAAACTCAAGCCCCTTGAGTGTGGCATCCTGGCTCACAACCCAACTCGTGGTCCCTACTGACGTAGCAAGGAGGCCCACGTCAAACCTGTACCGTCCACAGCCCAGTTTCATAGTTTGTAAGATTTAGAAACTCGGCTCCAAAGCAGCCACTTTGTGGTTTAAATCCAAGATTGGGTAATTAGCAAACAAAAGTTATACTCATACTGTGAGAAAATACATCATGCATAAACATACAGTCTCTCCCTCTCTAAACACAGGAAGTTATTCATAAGGAGGGGGGAAAACAACTACCCACAGCTTCTAGAGACCTTTTATCCCATGCTACATTAAAAAAGCTGGACATTAAGTAGTCTTCCAGAGGAAGCATTTAGTTCCACATTCTTCCCTGCAGGTCTAAACAAGTTCGCAAGCCTGAATAGCAGATTTCTCCTCAGAGACTCATCAATACCGCCTTTCATCCACTCAATCATTAAGCGGCCACTGTGCATACGCGGCAGCTATTTCATAAACCCACAATATTTCTGCCAGATCAAAACGAAGATAATTAAAATATCAGGAGGCACTCATTCCAGTTAATGTCTATAGAGGACAGCCTCAAGCCAATAGCCCCGTGCTGATAACGCCACCAATACCACTGTGGTCTCATCGCTTCTTCCCAAGCAAGGAGAAACCCTTATTTCTGAGCATTTATTGCTTCATCTCAACACAATCTCTATGACACAAGCAGTAAAAAAACATCTCCAGGACCCAAGAAGTAGCAGTACCTGTCGCAAAAGTACTGACAAGCATCTGAGTTGACCACACAAGTAGTCAGGTAGCAAAATTTTTAATGCTTTATGAACTTTGGTTCTTGCCAGGTAGCAACGTGCAACTACGCTTGTCCCAGCTACTTTCTCCCCATTTCACTCATGAGAAGAGAAGCATCCGCTTTCAAGCTCCAACTTAGAGACTTGCTTTGCTCATGGACAATGAGCAACCATAAGGTCCACTCATGGGCAATTTTCTTCAGAGGCATCTCATCACAAAGCTTTATTAACAAAAAATCCCAAATTAAGCCACTACACAAAGGGCTTCAGAGGCACTACAAAGCATGCATGGGACTTCTGTGGCAAAAAAAATAAAAATGTCTCATGCTTGGGTGGGAAGCGTGGTGGCAGTTTCTCTGGAAGACAAAAACGGGAACAAATGTGAACCTTTTAGTACCACGAACCAGACGCCTCTAGTTACACACTCATCGCTAGCATTGCACACACCAACACAAGTTCATTCCTGCAAGTGTTCTTTTTAAAAATATCCAAGGTGGTTTGTTAAATGCATTCTAGAATTTAAAAGGACCTACACAACACTTATGGTTGTTGAGCAGAGGAGTGAAAAAACACAGAGCTCAAACAGCCTCACACGACAGACAGCCAAATTCTTCATCATCTACCAGCCTATGGTTAAGATGCTCGAGTCAGACTTCTCCACTAAGAAACTGAGATGTTCTGTAATTTAAGTTACAGAAGAGATGTTCAAGACACTTGTGTTGAGAGTTGATCAGTCATTTGTAGATGACATCTCTTCTGCATGTAAGTATTGGGTTATCACAGAGGAGGAAACAGCAATACATCCTAAGCAATAACAACGAAGTGGGGTGTGTGTGTGGACAGAAATACGTATTATACTGGAAGCTTAAAAACCATCCCCTCATTAAGTCCGTGCTCTAGATGCACTCAATTCCTTCTTGTCCTAGGGGAAAGGAGTAGAAGTCACTTGCCCTTCTGTAAAATGGGAGCCATTCTTTGGAGCTAAGTCACACACGGAGCACTTTGAAGATGAAAGCTGCTATGGTCTAAACCACAAAGCTACCAGACATTTTGTCTCCAATCCTTGGAAACATCTCAGCATTCCAGCTATCTCATAGCCCAGCAGGAAGGAGTCAATCAACGTCCTTAAAGGTCAGCACAGATGCCAGGGAGCAGGGCAGTGCTCGGCACCTTACAGCATCAAGGCAGACATAATTTTGAATTGGAAAACACACACTTGAATTGTGAAACGCAGTTCTGTAGTAGCCTCTTTGTGGTACTAACTCAAATCCCTCTGATGCCACCTTTGTGTGCCCTGAAGGAGACCAAAACCCCATTTTGGATACTCTGTTCTCTGCCATGCACTGCTTTCTGCTCATGTCCAAGACCACACTGTCTCCGGGTAGACCACGAACCTTAAAGATATTTTTCAGCAGCAGAAAACACACAGGCTGTTAAGCAGAAGATACTATCTACAGATTCACAGGAAAACTCCCATCAACGGTAGCAACTTCTTAAAATTTGGGAGGTTTAGGTATTTTAGATCAAAGATTTTGGTACAGCTCGTGCGCACTCAGAACTGAGGAAGGAAGCAGTGAACTCTCCCGACTATCACCCTCTGTTAGGTATTAACCAGCGCCGAGCCTGTAATTACATGGACTTCTTGTCCTCCAACATTTGTTCAGTCAATTGTGTTTCATGCAGCGCTGCGCAACTCCTTCCACGCTCACGACCTCGCAAACCCCATCACGCTGCCCTTGGGCAGATCCAGAAGGAGCACTCTTACCGGACATTAAAAATCCTTGCCTTGCCCGGGGTATGCCACACAATAAGCCAGCCCCTTGCAGCTGGATGAACTGTTAACACCCACACAAGAGCCTCTGGATCAAGAAAGAACGTGCTCCTAAAAACATAAATGATTTTTAAGTACGTTCCCAGCAATGCCCTGTTGCATGAAGCCCAGTATTTAAGCAGTGGCTGCCTTCCTGCACCATCATTCAGCCTTCGCTGCACGTCAGTCCCTCTCCTCCAAGAGACTTACAGACAGATACTGCAGCTGCTTAGAAAAGACAAGGAATTTCAGTGTTCGCAAACTGTTTGGGCAAGCGGGCTGTTGGGAGGCAGAAGGGGTAAGAAATCAGTGCAGCCAGCTAAGCCCAAAATGTCTTGGGGGTAAAACCTTTAAGAAAAAAAAAAATAGGAAGAAAAGGTGCACAGAACAGAAATGAACTCATTTCACACTTCTTGGGGAAAGGGAAGAAACGTCAAGTTGGTAGGTTTGGAATAAATCAGTGCCCTAAAGACTCATGTAAGGGACATGCCAGTGCAACACAGCACGCGTGGGAAAGGGAGGACAGAGATTTCCCCCTCCTCTCCAAGCCTGTACCTGTCTCTTGCACATGAAACATTTGTTCTTCCTTACAACAGTTATCAGCCTTAACAGCTGGATTGAAACTAGACCTTAAAATCATTGAAGCAAACATTCCTAATCTCCACAGAGATCCCAAGCTCCAAATAAAGCACGGCTGCGGAAGAGCAGTCGTATTACGACATGTCAGGGTAGAACAAATTTGCCCAGATCCTCTGATCCATGTGGGCTGTCCCTTGGATTAATAAAAATGCAGAGGACCTGCAGCTGTACTTGCCGTAGTAACTGTGTCAGCATTTCTATTTTTGCCAACAACTATTTTTTTCCACTCAGTTTATATTATTTGTGTGAACGGCACAAGGCCATCCCTCACAAGCAAATCAGGCCTGCTTAACAAACGACTCTTAATCCTTGATGTGACCACCCCCGCCTCCACCTTCCACAAAAAGCAAGACTGAAATGCTGCTTCTCACTTCCTAACTGGAGGTAAGAGGCTGCAAAAACATAAATGTTTCTCATGCCCATATGTTCATGTCCTCCTCTTCTGCTTTGGCCAATAGCTTTGCAGGGCTGAAGGCAAAGCTGCACCACCCTCTTGTCCAAGAGTCCTACCAGCAGCAAGGGAGCAAAGGGAAGGGTTCACCTACTTTATAGCATTAAAGTAGAGGTTACTGCCAAAAGCAAAAAGTTGATTTTATTGAGAGTTTTCAGCTGAATGACTATAAGGTACATGCACTTAAACCAAAAGAATGTCTAAAATTTCACTCCTCCTTTGGGAATCTTGTTTTTGTTTGCCAACAGGACCATGTCTGCAGTCCCCCTCACACCTGCACATCCCTCACATGGGGGTAGATGAGGGAGGCCAGTTGGTAATCCACGCCAGACCCATAAAAATTCAGTAAATCCTCCCACTTGGTACAAACGAAGCCACAGACAACCTGTGTGGGTTCCACTGCTCTTTACTCATCCTCCCCCCTGCGCCCACCCCAAGCCAGAACACGGGCTGGCAGAAGAGACGAGACAAATAAAGAACATACAAAAAGGAAAAGAACCAGCATCGAGCAAATGACGAAATACAAACACTGCCAATTTCAACGTTTTCAGAGATGTTTTCTTGTTTCCCTTTTTCTTTCAAGACAGCTGAGAACAATGCCATTAAAAGGAACGTAAAATCAAGACTCAGAAGGAAAAGCAGCATTAAAGAGAATCTGCTCTGCATGAGAAGACAAGATCCTTTGAAACCCACCCGCAACAGGCCCTCCCAAAAATTATCTGCACTGATTTGCTTTGTACTGCAAGAAATATTGAAATTAACAGCACATTACAGCATCTCGTTTCTCAATTGCCAGAAATGAGTTACAAACCATTCAGATCAAATACTCCCTTCCCACAGGGAGCTACAGAAAGTATGCCGCGTTCAAAGAGAAATCGCACGGCGTTTGCATGCAGCACACAAAGCTACTCCTCCGAGGGGACATACATGTTTTTTTTTGCTTTTATAAACTTTTGATTGCTTTGAAAAAGATCTTGCATAAGAGTATAACAAACGTTAAGTGCCACGTACTCAGTGACGTATCGTAGGAAACACCAGGGCTCTGACAATGGACCAGAACTTAAGGATGGGATGGGCAGACTTTTTCCCACCTTTATGATTCTTTAATCTGATCTTGGAATCTCAAAGCATCGAAGCCCAATTCTGGAGCGCAACGGCCAAGTACAATTCCCATTGTGGGCTTGCCACAAACAACCCTGTCACCATGCACACCACCATACTATGCAATAAATGTGACCCTTGTTTTGCATGGAAGACATGACTTCCCTTGTCAGGAGACTGAAGGTCCAAGATGTACGTGAAAGCGCTGTACAAATGGGATGCTTATTAGACATTCTTATATTTAACTCAATAACACCGTTTCTCTAAATCAGTTAGCTTTATGCTGAATTATTTTAGAGCTGGTTTTGTCCTAACCACAAAATTATCTTTGGTAGAGGATGGAGAGAAATTTGGGGTTTCTGGAGAAAATACTAGAAGCAGTTCAGCAGCAAGAGATAATCTTGATATCAAAAAATGTGATGTGTTAGTCACACAGCCATATACTGCCCTCATTAAGTTTCAAAGTTAACCCAGTACAGAGACAAATGGAAACAATCACATTACTCAGGATTGTAATTCCAGTTCCTGTAACCTTGTCGAGATCAAGGAGAGCTCAAAATTAACAAGAGGTACACCTGAGCTACTTCTGCACCAGTGTGAACAAAGGGAAAAAAATAAATAAAGAAATGATTTCACGCGTACTGTATCCTCACCACCTCGGCTGCAGCACCCATCCGCATCCCCTGGCAAGGCTTCAGAGTCATCTTAATACGCTGCTGATTAACCCTGCCATCTTCACAACCAAGTTTAAGGCAGAGCAATACATATGATGAAAAGAACCTGCGAATTATTTAGTTAAAAAAGGCAAAGGCGGATGCTGCAGCAAAGCCCTCGGCGCTGCAGGGCACGTGGGGCCTCGACGGCAGCCTGCGATGAGGAACAGGCTCAGATAGCGCACTCGGGTACGCGTGGGCAGACCCCCACGCAACGTCTCCGAGATGCTGCCAGAAGCCTGCCCACGCAGACCCGGCTACGTGAAACACCACTTAAAACGCTAATTTTTACTTTACTACTATAGGTATGATCGGTGGGAAGGTTCTGGTTAGCTGTCAAAAAATAGCTCCTTTTTCTTAGAAATCGTCAGGCTCCTTTGTGCACGATTCACAGCGACTCCCAGTGCATCTCTCCCCAGCCATACAGCATCAGCTGCAGCAAACTGAACTACGGGTAAAAATCATGTGTTCTACTCGGGCTAAATAAACCAGCAGATTTTTGTTTTAACCTTAACGNCTGCGATGAGGAACAGGCTCAGATAGCGCACTCGGGTACGCGTGGGCAGACCCCCACGCAACGTCTCCGAGATGCTGCCAGGAGCCTGCCCACGCAGACCCGGCTACGTGAAACACCACTTAAAACGCTAATTTTTACTTTACTACTATAGGTATGATCGGTGGGAAGGTTCTGGTTAGCTGTCAAAAAATAGCTCCTTTTTCTTAGAAATCGTCAGGCTCCTTTGTGCACGATTCACAGCGACTCCCAGTGCATCTCTCCCCAGCCGTACAGCATCAGCTGCAGCAAACTGAACCTCGGGTAAAAATCATGTGTTCTACTCGGGCTAAATAAACCAGCAGATTTTTGTTTTAACCTTAACGACAACCACCACGCTGCGAACGATCTGCTGCGATTCCTTCCAAACCTTCCTCCCTCCCTACAC
>JAHREE010000563.1:17380037-17450688 GCA_033628505.1 Tringa tobata
TTTTGTTTGTTTATAGCATATCACAGCTGAAAATAAACCAAGGACACATAACTTAAAGCCATCAAAATAGCATCTTGGTAACTGAAAGATTTTTTTTTTCTTTTGCATTGAAGGAAATTTCAGACTTTTAATTTTATTCTGCCTTTTAGTGACTTGTAATGATAGAATTTTCTGCGGGATGACAATTCTGCTTCAACCAGCTGTAGAGTGAGAGTTAACATTCTTCTTTAAAGACCTGAGTCCAAATGGTTGTTTAAAGTGCGAGTACGAAGTAGTGTGGTGATGTTGTGGTAACGTCGGGTTACCATCTGTCACATTATTTCTGGGATCTGCTTGATTGATTCCTAGCAAATCACTTCCTGCCAGTTTTATTTGCAAAACTTTAATATGGGCAAAGGCTATTTCTGTGCTCGTGAGCCCTCGTTACCGGGGAGCGTTTCATTACCAAGTGATGACATTCTGTAAAATATCCCTGTGCATGGGCAAATGCCAGCACCACTTCCCGACGGTGGGACGGTGGAGTGCATCTTACTCGGCGACCCCCAACAGATGCCAACCTTAAAATTTGTCAACGGCGCAACAGTAGCCCGTGTTCTGACACCCTTCAACGCCTCGGGTGCTCTGCTGACAAGAAGCCCGTTCCGCTGAAATCGTAAGAAAGTTGATGGTTAAGAAGGAATTTCTCCAGAGATAAGTGGGCAGGTTGAGCAATGCCTTGGTCACTTTGCCTGCCCTGGGTTGTTCCTGCTGCTTCTCCCACCGGAGCACCAAGGCACAAAGTACAGCCGGGGTGAACCGGGGCACAAATCCCTGAGGGTCAGGAGTCCGCAGCCCGCTCCCCAGCCTTGCCTTATGGCCAAACCATATCCATTTGCATTCCTGGGCCTTGCTTTCTTCTGTAAAATGGAAATCCCAGTTTTTAAAAGCATTTGGAGTGGTTTTGCACCAAGCGTGGGTGTGAAACGTCATTGCAATCAGGACAAATACATACTCTGTCAACGTGCTGTAAACCCTTTAACGGGGGTCCTGATCTTGCAATGATTTAAGCCCACTTATGAATGTGAGTAGCCCCGTGGAAGACTGGATTACACACGCACTTAAGTGTTATCAGATTGAAGTCATAGAACAACAATCACAAAAGGTACTTAATCACCTTTAAATTACAGTGTTCCTAATTTAGCTAATGTTATTCCCCAAGGAAAAATTGCCTCATCTAGCATACAATCAAGAAAGAATCAAGGGCTGTTCCTTCAAGTGGTTGACAGTTCAAAAAGAGATATGATTTTTTAAAAATAGGTTGCTAAAGGCTGAACTATTTAATTGAATTATCTCTTTAAGAAATTGATGCAAATTAATATTATAAGACTCCATTATATTGCCACAGAATCTTTCATCCTCAAGCCTTCATAAAATGTATTCATAAACTTGAAAAACAAAGGAGCATTCTGTCCCTGTTTGAGGCTTTCTAATAACGATTTATAGTTTGAAGGATGACACTGTTTTCCTCTGTATAGATTGAGAAAAAAAGAGCCCAAGAGCCTCCAAGAGGTGGAGTCCCTGACATGATTTCCTTTAGTCCTCAAGGGGCTCACCAGGTATAACCCTGCTCTGTCCAGAAAAGCAGATGAGCTCACTTTACTAATTGGATGGAAAGGTACAAGAGCAGGCAACGCAGCCAGAAAGATGACAAAAGGAATTGATCAAAAATGGAGCAAACCCAACAGCATCCACGTGAGCCAGCCATCCTAACAGCATTACAAATATTAAATAGTGATGCCTCTTTATCACTAGCAAAAAATCTCTATTATATCTAAAGAGGCCTAATTATTCACTGGTCGTACATGGAAGTAGGGACCTGGTGAGGGAGAATTCACCTTTTTTTGAGAGCAGGTGTTTACAGCCTCTGGTTTCAGAACATGCGAAGTAACAATGTTGTGATTCTCCAGCTTTATTTGGGTTATTTTTATGCCCCAAATTGTTTTTAAATTGCCAAGTAGCATTGCTGTAGTGGGGGTACCTCTGCAATCATTTCTGCTTACTGGCAAAATAACAGCTGCTGTTGCTTTACCAGGATTGATTTCCATAGAACAGCTCCATCTAAAGCCTACCTACAGGCAACAACTCTGCAGCAAAATATCAATGCAGTCTCATTTTCGGCTGTAAGCTTTTCTCAGAAGCAAAAAAAAAAAACAAAACCAAAACATTTTCAGCAAAGTCCAACACAGGATGTCATTCATTCAGAGCACATAGAGGACGAGATGCTTGTTTTTAAGGGATTAAATTCGTTTTCCACCTCTCCCCTCACCAACAAGTCAGAAAAAGAAGTTCTTCCCCCAGCTATCTCTGTGCACAAGGCACAAAAGCTGAGAATTGGGTTTACGGATGGTCCACGTTTTTCAGCAGTGGGAACACGAAATGTTCTTGCTCACGTTTGCCATCTCAGGGCGGTAGATTCAGAACAGGTGCTTGGGTCTATCACCTCCTCCCAAGCAACACTCTTCTCGTCGCTCTCAAAGCTCTTGCATGATGAACCTCAGTAAATGGCTGGTGGGGTTCCTGCAGCCAGGGTGAGGTGAGCACTTCCATCCCATACACATCCACAGTAGCACCGACATTGTGTTTCCACATTCGCCACCCGGCCATGGCCTCCTTGCTACAGTGTCCCACATCACTGGAGCTCAGGCAGCCATATGATGGGTCACACAGGAACCCAATTTGTTTGAAAATGAAGCCTACAGAGAAAGATTATTTTGGCCTTAGAGGAGGACCCTGCCTTTTGTGGTTCATGAGGAGGGGGCAACCTGTATAACCATTCCCATGCTCATTGCCCAGTAGGTATCTTCTTATTCCTCATCTACAGCCAACACAGATTTAAATCTCCAGAACTGTTGATCTAAACCCTCTTTCAAACTGGCTTCATTACCTTATATCAAGTTCTGGTGTGGACACGTTCACTCCACAAAAACTGGCCTTGCTTCCACATTTTAAAGCTGTTCAGCTGATGCATCTTAAAGTCATGCCCTAAATTAATTTGGATAAAATTTCCTGAGTGCACCTGTGTAGAAAAGCAGTAAGTTAAAAAAAAAAATCAGGTTATGCTTGCAGTTACATACATGGTTAAACGCTCTGCAGAAGTAAAGCCTGTAATAGGTGTCACTTTTTGCAAATACTTCAAGTTCTCTTCTTTAAAGCAACATCAACTTTGACTTCAGTATAATTACACATATATATCAAAGTTGCCTGTTGGGCCCTGTCTCCAGCATGTACATTAGTCCAGGCTTTTGTCAGCCATTTCTCCCTTTAGATGTGATATAAAATGAATCTGAGTTCTTCTGCATTTTCCACCAAGTAACAATTTTTAGTAGGTCACTATTCCTGAAATCTCTGAGATCCGTATTTATTGGCGTGCACAGAACTCAGGGTGTTGAACCACCTCAGGACATGGTCATGTGAAACATAATGCAACACTTTCTCCTATAAAAGAAAACATTATTTTTTGCCACTCCATAAATCCAGCTTTTAAAACAAGCGTTACATTCACAAAGAAATGGTTTAGGAAAAAAAATATAAAATGTATTAGAAAAAAAATAAAGCGTGTTTCAATGGGCAGACTTCCAACTGTGTAAAGTGCGGAGGAGTCAGGCTGTTGGGTTTTTTTCCCTATCTCTTTATTTATGTTTAGTTTTCAAAATTCTGATGAAAACAACTTGAATGCTAACCCTCTTTTCCAGGCCTCGACACCTGGGATGTCAGGAAGGAGAAATCGTTAGGTAGATGTTTCCGCTATGAGTCCAAGTTAAAGCTCTGCTGCAAACTCCGTGGCCAAAAAGCATTTCGGGCAGATCAGATCATGCTGAGAGCCTGCTCGTGTACAGTTTCTTCAAAAACAAAGAAACAGAAGAGTTAGAAACAGGAGGAGCCCTTTCAATGAAGCGAAGAAGATGGACAAAAAGAAAAATCTAGTCTACTGATCCAAATAATACAGGCAGACTAGCACGTACTGGAATTTGGGACTAAAACCAAAGAGAGCTGACGTGAGGACATACTGCAGGGAGGGACAAGCACAGCCATGAATGGTGCCATTGTGTGACTGTTTTAATTAATTTTTGTAATGAAGCCAAAGCTCTAATTTACCACATCCCAAAAGTAAATAGAAAAGGTTATGACCTTAATTTCAGAGGTGGGGAAGGAAAACCTAATTGCTAAGTAGTCAGCTGTCACTCGTTACTGCAATTGGATAGATACACTTGGTGTGTTACTATGAATAGTTCAGATTCAACAGTCAAAATAGTGGGTAATGACAGTTTCGTTCTCTCTCCCCTTCATCTCCTTCATCTTCTTTCCAAGTCTTTGATTAGTAACACTTTGTACCAGTTTTATCACGTGGATTGCAATACTCCCGACTCCACCAGACTCTGAGTAAACCTGTCTGGGGCACATAATAGCCTTTTTTATTTTTTGGCTGCTCAGGACACAGATGTGTGCAGCTTCAGCAGGATGCAAAACATGCAGAGATTACAGGAGGTCCTTCCTGCCTTCCTACTTTCCACTGGCCCCGAGTGAGTACACTCCCATACAGGAGCCAGTGATGGAGAGACAGTTTTTCAATGTAATGTGTCTACCAGCAGAAATAGTGCAAAAGCCACATCTGTTTCTACCCATAGCCACTAAAAAAATACAATTTAATGTTCATTACATGCTGTTCAAAACACGCCTCTGTTTGCATCACTCGGACTATGCACAACCATCCCTGCACTTAACTTCTATGAGTCAAGTGAAGATGCATGGCCAGATCTGAAATTGGTGTGAGGTCCTCACATCTCATCAAATGCTCTGCCTCCAGATGTGCCCACACAAAAAGAGTACAATACTGTGCACTCGCTAAATGAACTATTTTCTTCTGGGGATCTTTTCGTTCTTTGCCCTGTAGCGCCAGCTTGAAGAGGAGGTTTTCCAGCATTAGAACATGGAGGATTTAAGCAGAAATGTTCATCATAAAAAATGCTGCTCTAGCAAGTTCTGCTACGGCAGAAACAAAGGAGTGATCTGTGTTAGGCTGACTAGTTCACACAAAGCACACCGGTACTAGGGTTCGTATTATTAGATTACACCTATAATGTGGTAGCTATCATCCAAAATACAGGTAACAGAGTTCTTGCACCAAAATTCCTGTGTTAATAGCCTCCCTCCCTTTTCAGCGTATGCAGAAGCAGCCGTCTTTATTCTAGAAACAGGAACATTTCTTCTGGCACTATCCTTTTCTCAATATTCCTACTCAAAATCCTGAATTACAGGGCACTTCATCTATCGTATGTCTTTAAATCTTCAGTGGCAAGGTAGGTTAGTTAGCTGGTTGGCATAGTTTACCAGTTTAGGTCCTGAGCACAAAATTCAATGTCTTCTTCTGCCAGGAATCAAGATAACCAGGAAAATTCACCTGGTGCTGTCAACAACTGAGAATAAACCTCTTGAATGACTTCCTGAACTTCTGTCAGTACAAGGAAATAATAGATATTCCCTCTTCTGTGGCTGTCAAATCAAGAGTGGACTATCTTTTTTTGAAGGACGTGTTCTAAGGAAACACAAATTAGCACAAATGCTGATGGCCTGTGCTACCTGACAGGATGATCTAACGATGTCTTTTGACTTTGAAGGCCACGGCTGCGTGAATTAACCTCTACAGAAGAGGCAGGGTTTATCACAAATCTTGAAAGACAGCTGCCAGTCTCACTGATGCTCAGGGATGATGTACAGGGAAAGCACTGATCCTTTCATGCTGTCATCCCCATGGGTTGAGGCACAGCAGCAGGAGGGAGAAAGATCCCATGATAAATGATCTGTGCGTGCCCGGTGGGCAGTGTGCTGGTCTCCAAAGCTGTATCTCTACTGCAGACACTGAGGCTGTTGGCAGAGGTAATTTCTTTCATTAGACCAACTAGGATGTTTGGAAAAAAGCAGACGTGTTTGAGTGCATAAGCTTTTCCTAAAACCTGTGTAAAATGCAACAAAATTCAAAACTAAGTGAAGACATTTAAAATGTGAAAATGATTTCTGGGTAACATTAGATGTTGCTCTCCTGTGTGAGAAAGCAAAGCGTCGTTTTTTAGAGGAGAGCTTCCACACCAGTTTTGGTTTTAGGGCTGAAAATATCCTCCCTGGATATCTGGTTGACATCCACATCTTTTGGCCTTTTGTATCCGAATCCCATGGCAACGCTGATTTCCCAGCGATGGGTGAGGAGGGCCGACGGGGGCTGTGGTGTGGGGTCTCCTCCCGCGCTGCCGCCTGAAAGGGGGAGCGGATTTTACGCCCTTCAGCTGCCAAAGGAGCGCTTGGCTCCCCTGTCAAGGCTGGCCTTCAGCTCTGTAGATCTCAGTCATCTGCGCAGAAGAATCGCCGCACGCTGACCTAGATACTCCATCAGCTCTGCTGCAGCGCTGCCTCGGCGGCCAGCCTGCCATTTCCCCGGTCTCTGCTCTGCCCCATATCCTGCCTGGCAGATTTAAAAAAAAAAAAAAAAGGAACAAATTAGTGTGAATCAGAATAGCCATTTCCTTCAATGATTTTTCCAGAAAAAAAAGAGTTTCCCAGGGAATTCTGTTGCCTTAATCTTCCCCTACTGCTCCGCTTCCCCGCCATCTCATCACATTGCTTTATCTCAGAAATCCTGCCGCTTTTCAAACGTACGCTGTCCTCAGGAGAAGAGAAACGTGCCACCACCATTCCCTCCGTTCCTTGTATCTCCACTGTGTGCTCCCTAATATGTCAACAGAGAGTGGGGAGGGCAATTTATTAGATAATTCATTAGAGAAAAAGGGGGGGTCCCAAGCGAGGGGAAGCCTGGACCTCTGAGAGGGTCCATTGGAGATGTCTGCATTGCACTCCAGTGGCGTGTCATTAACGGGGCACTGGGGCCAGCTCCAGAAGGACAGCTGATAATATGAAAGTGTCTTTGCAGCTGCTGATCTGTACTAGGTAGAACAGGAAAAAAAAGCCAAAACCCAAGCCCTTAATTGCCTCTAAAATTTCACTAGAATCAAATTAGATTGGCAAATCCAATTTTTCCTCTAAAAGAGAAATTAACAACTGTAAAGGTCCCTCTGGGATTACCAGGAAAGGGGAGTGTCTATCCTTGCAGCCTTGCAACACCAAGGGGCAACACCAGCAGAGCATCCCAGAGGGCAAACTTCCTCCTCCTTGTCTGTTTCATGTGGCAGCATTGGGCCTGGAGGAGACACAGCATCCTACAGCACGATGAATTGTGGTACTGAGCTGCCTGTTGGAGGAGAAAAGCTGCTGGCACCTCGAGACCCCTCGGTTGAACCCCGTGAACTATAGACTGCTCTGAATAAAATCCCTGCCCTCCTTTCTGCTCTGAGCCATGCAGTGCCACGGACTCGGTTTTCTGCTTCTCCACGCTGCTTTTGTGCAGCCTGAAATGAAGCATTTGGACTAAAATGCTCAAATTCCAGCCCTTGGCTTCCTATCTTCATTACAAGGCTACTGCAGCCTCGGAGGGACTGGCCACCCCTGCGTGCTGCACCGGAGCTCTGGTGGTACCTGTCAGGTGGGGTGGAGGATGGTCCCACCGTATTTTGGCTTGGTGTTCAGTGGGACTGAGCGAACAGGTCGTTCAGCCACGTATGACAAGAGGAGAGGCTGTTGCCAACAGATTTTTTTGCAGATTGTTCTGGTAAGTGGGAAGACAATACTGCGAGGCAGAGCATTAAACATCACAATTCACTTGGCAGGATTTGCAGGGCAAGGTGAATAACGCAGAAGCAAGGGGAAACAATGTGACTTTACTCCAAGGTGTATAAAAATACAACATTGGAGCCTGATAATTTCTCAGAATTCAAAAAAAAAAAAATCTTGTAAAAACAAGCATCTTGAGAGAAGCGAGCGATTCCTTGAATTCAGGAGACATCTTTTCCTAAAGAAGGGGGAAGCAAAAAGGAGGCGAGGCCTGGCAGCTCTGCCCTGTGCTTTTTGGCTGATGCTTCTCTTCTTGAGGTAATAAAAATAACAGTGTTTTCAGAAGTGCTCTTGCTGACGGAGTGACTGTGAGAAGGGCTGGTGTGGGGAGATGTCAGCCCCATTTTCACTTCATGCCACTTTTTTTCCTCCCTCACTAACCTCTGATTAAAAGGGATCTTTCTTTTACATCCACGGTCTTGCCAGGGCCAAATCCTCAATCCCGTGGTGAAGTCTGAGTGCCGAAGCTGGGTGGGAAGATGGAGCGCTGGAGAAGCTGGGTGGCAGCAGGATAGGGTTTTGAAAAGAGGTCCCTGAGGAACACGTGTGTACAAGATGGTTTCCCGCCCCCTGAAGACTTCAGGGCATTTCTGCTGTTAGGGACAAGGCCTGGACTTCACCAGAAGAAGACCAGCAGCCTTGAAAGCCAGTGCCTGGCTGCCGTTTGCTAAGATTGTCTGGTGACAGAGGACACAATGTCCTAAAAATTTGGTGCCCCACTACTCTGGGGGAAGGCTTCACCCCTCCCTCAGATCGCATGGTGGCATTTCAGCTCAGCAGAATCAAACTGGACTGGAACTTGCCCCAGGACAAACCAGTTGTGTCTTTTGTTTCTGGCTTTCCCACAACAGTCTCCTGCAGTGGAGAATGGACTTGCTTTTCCCACCTCTCAGAGCACGTTTCAAAGCCCATCTTCTCCAGGCCACAGAGGCAGACATTGAGACGTGATCAGAGACACAGGGCTGGAGGCTGTAGGATGTTCTAAGCAGGCACGTGTGATTTGACAGCGTAGACTATATTTGGGGTGTTTATTTTGAGGGAGAGCCTTTTGTATTCAAATCGTTGCCTTAGAATAGCTCGCTGAAAAACGTAGATGTTTTATTTCTGTTTAAAAAATACCAAATACATTGCAGAGGACTGCAGTGGCACCAGTGGATTAAAAGCGAGGTAATGTGAGAAGCCAGTGAGCTGGTTTGTCTGTCACCTGCCAAGAGTTTAACATTCAGTTGTATTCAGCAACTTTGCTCTTAAAGGTACTGAGCTTTCCAAGTAATAAAGTAAATGCAAAGATGGCAAGCAGTGCATTTAAAATATTTATCAGGGCTAGTGCAATAAATATATTCCATTTCCCCATTTCTATTTATGAATTTACTTAAATGCAGTGAGATGAAGTAATTTTACAATGAGCATAATAGTTTTCCCTTGCATCAATCACGCATTGATTGCCAATGCAATCTGAGATAGTGGTACCAAAAAACAAATAGGAAATATGCTTCCAGATTTTGTTATTTCTCTCCCACTGTGATCAATCTTTGGGCTTACTTTCCTTCTCTGTCCCATCCCTGCGTCGCAGGCAAGAAGCTGAGTGTGCCAAGGAGGAATGGTGGTTTGCAATGGATCTGTGCCACGCTGTTGTATGAAAGCTGGTCCTCTGGCTCCCACATGGACCATCCATAGAGGGCACATTACATGCATGGCTGCTGCAGCACAAGCTCTTTGAAACACTATGTCAGCTCCTCTCTCTGATATACCAATAAAGCAGAGCTTTTGGAGCATTAATTTTTCAAGATGTGGGCAGTTATCTGTACCACTGCAGCCCATGCAATGGCTGAGCCTTGTTCTGCCAGGCTGCTGGTTTATTTCTTCAGGATTCAGTGCACTTTCTACTGATGCTAGCGGCAAGTCTCCCGCTTATGTTGCTGAGAGGGGGAATTGGCGATTGTGATCATAGCATATTGTATGTGAAAGCTGATGATGAGGATTTTGTAGATGTGGCACTGCACTGATTTAATGGATTTAATGCCTTTTCCATCCATTGATCATGGAAACAAGACCTTCTCTGCTAAACTTAGTCCTTGAAACTAAAGCAGACTTCTATCAAATTATTTTTTGCAATGGTCAAAATAGGGAAGGAAAGAAGAAAGAGGGTAGGTTTATATGCTGGGGCCTCCTGTGTTTCAGGAAAATTTCTGTCTCAAGAGACACTGAGGCTTTTATCTCCAGGTGGGAGCTGGGAGGCAGGAGCAGGTGTCTCTCCCTTTGGCAAGCTCTGCGAAAGCTGCTCTCCACCTCTGTGTGGAAAGCTCAGCAGGCGTTCCTGCAGTCCACAAATTGTTGCCAGCTGTCAAAGTGAGATGGCTCAGCAGTGAGTCTCCCGGGCTGTGTTCTGGCCAAAATTCAATCGGATTACAAACCAATTGCTCCAGCCTGTCCCAGAAGCAGGAAACCACCAGCAGCTGGCTGGTGGGGTCTGGTCTCGGTGACAGACAGCGCTGGTCCTTGCCTGCTGCAGTGTGTTTGCGGTAGCTCTCTGGGAGCAGTGGCTCTCCTTGCAGGTCTCCCAGCTCTTCCTCCTTCCCCAAGCTTTGAGAACGACGACTTCCTGAAAAACAAAAAACAAAATTAAAAAAAAAAAGGATCAGGAGAGGACTGAAAGGCGCACTGATGCAAGCAGCTTTTCTCCAAGCAGTGACTTCTTGGCAAAACATGTTCTGAATCCCCAGGTGCCATGTCCTCCCAAAACACCATCACTCGTGTGTAATTGAAATAGCAAATATATTTCTCCAAAATAAGAAAATTGCTTTTATTTCACATACAGTTTGGCTGTAGACAGCCTGGCTGTAGGTTGTCATTGAATGCAAATCAAAGAGGCCTAGCCAATTCTATAGGTAGCAGGACTATGTAATGATAGTTTGTACTCAAAAACATTTTGGAAAAGAGAAGTTTCCCGTTTGGGGACTAAGTCAGGCTCTGATTATTTGTGATTATAGGCAAGATATTAATGAGAAACAAGTTGTCATACATGCACCTACCTGTTGTGTTTCTTCCCTCTCCCTCTTCAGCACCGACTGAGTACGACATGATACAGGACTTGGTGATGGATCTTAGTAGGATGCCTCAGCTAAAGCCCCACATGAGCCTACTTGTAAGTTGGACCTTCAGCAGAACTCACTTGGGAAAAGAAGTCATCATCTTCACTTCACTTGTGGGTGCAAAGCAGCGAAGCAGGCATGTGTCAGTCTTGCCAATTTTAGACTAAGTCTAAACGTGAATAAGAGAGCAGGATGCTGCTGAAGCACTTGGCTGATCCTGCTGGGTGAGAAGTGCCAGCGGTGGAGCATTCCCAGGCTGAGGCAGTGGGCTGCCTTTGGGCTCCTTTGCAATGAAGGGATGAGACCTGTAGGAGCGAAAAGAAGAGAAGAACAGGGAGATGTGGATGCCTGAGGGTGTAATTGGGAGCTTTGCCCCATGAAAGGGTTGAGGGAGGGAGGCTTTGATTCCTCCCTCTCCCACGCACCTTCACTTCCCTTTCTTTTCCTCTCCATTTCTAGTCCCGTGGGGAAAACATTGCTATTAAAGCAAAGCTCCAGGGAGCCAAAATATACGTAGGGATTCTTTGGAGGAAAACTTGGCTCTGGTCAAGTAAACATGAGTTTTGGAATCAACTTCAATGAAGCCTTAATTTCACCTTGGCATAATACTGTCCTAAAATACTTCCAGGACCGTACAAAACATTGCCTGCTTGATGCTGACCTTTCCATCACAACAGTACGGAGCCTGTTGCCATCCTGTGAAATTCACCATTCTTTTGTGATAAATCACATCCTTCTCTCAAGGGGTAACAACAAATAAATACCCCTTAATTGTCCTGAGAATGGGATCAACAGTTTCATATATCACTGGGCATCATGACTGGACCTTTGTAGTTTCAGTGAGAAACTGCTGGAAATCGAATGTTTCTGCAGAGGTTGTTTATTTGAGGGACAACTGGAATATTCCAGTGATCCAGATTTAGTTATTTTTGGTGTCCCTTTCCATAGGGAGTTGGCAACCTATTTAAATCCAGGGGACCATGACTAGCTATTCAAGTTTTGCTCTGCTGGATTTGTGCTGTGTATATTTTGGAAACAATGTCTGCTCTGAGCAGGAGATAGAGCGATGCCACAGCCCACATCAGTGAAAAGCTCTTGTGATTATTTTTCTTTTCCTCTTCCATTTTCAGAGAAGGCTGTGCTCTGTTCTCCCTCTTTCTATACTTTATTGCCAACGTGGAATGCTTTAAAAATGCCGTTAAGGAATGTGTTACCCGGTAGGATCTACACGGCGTTTGACTCTCTGCTCTTTTCAACAGCAGCGAGGCTCTGAATGTACGACATCATTCTGATGATTGAAAAAGCACAAGCAGTTTGTGTTTGGTAAGTGTAACTCTGGGGCTATCGACAACAGGCTTCTAATGTAACGCAGAGAGCCCACATTTCCTTAAATGCACAGTGATTTTGACATAATCGGCCTGATATTCCAAGGTACTCAAAAATCTGAGGATCTCAAGCTGATGGTCTTCAGCTTCTCAGCAAAGGAGACCAGACATTGGAGATTCTAAAGTTCAATCCAAAGGATGAGCCAACCAAATTTGTGGAGTCCAATGACTACCTTTTTGCTCATCCCCCACTTTCCTTGCCCATTCCTGGGAGAAATCAGCTTGATTTCTTCACTTACACTCTACGTTCCAAAAGCACTTCTGGAGCCAGTTCTTCACCAGCCTCGAAGGGATCAGGGAGTGCATCAGCAGGGAGGGGTGACTCAGCGTGGAGAAGCGGTTTTCAGTCACAAACCTGCCTCCCACGGCGACTCTGAGCCGGGAGTAATCAGTGTGTGTGTACAAATGCCTGGGCCCGGCGTGATGAAACGGCAGCCGCTCCTCCTGCAACATCTGCCTCTGCTGTCAGTCTCTCACGTCTGCCCATGTAGCACCGTCTTCTCCACAGCCCAGCACCCAGAGAGGATCTCCTCCTGCCATCCTTTCCCAGCCAGCAGCAAAGGGTCCCTCACCTGCCTCCTCCCCATCTCACCACATGCCTGGCTCTGGTCTATGTCTCCCTGCAGACCTCTGCTACTAGTAGGGGATCACCAGTGCTTTGGGAAGTCCCTGGCAGAAGATGGGCATGTAGTCTTTATACACTGTATACTTTCAAACATTAAGATGATGTGATGATGTGAGGTTTCCTTCCATGCTGCTTTGTCACCCCCAAACCCTGCCACAGGCTGGTTTGGCTGTGTCCTTTGGGACAGGACGGCAGTGGGTCTGGGAACAGACTGGCTGTGCAGGAGTGGGATGCTCAGAGATCACAGAATCACAGAATCTTCTAGGTTGAAAGGGACCTTAAAGATCATCTTGTCCAACTGTCAACGTAACTGACAAAAATAGACACCCACACAACAAACAAGGAGCATCATCACTAAACCATACCTCCCAGCACTACATCAACCCGTCTTGTGAACACCTCCAGGGATGGTGCCTCAACCACCTCCCTGGGCAGCCCATTCCAATGTCTGAGATGTTCCCACTTCCACCATGGACTCATTGTATGAGGCTGTAAAGCCAGGTAGCTTCTCTGTTCTCTCTATTTAAAGACTGAAAAAGCAACTCTGACCTACCGAGATTAAAATAATTTAAGAGCCTGGGCAATGTCTTATTAACTGACCATTGCCAGAAAAGTACGAGAAAAAACAAGCTGGAAAATGCTTCTTTCACTTGCCTTGTTCTCTCTGTGAAAATGACATTTGAGAAGAATGTCACTTGGGCAGGTAGAAGTCAGAGGTTCTGCTGCCATCTAATTCCCACAACCTCTACCTGCCTCCCTGGGCCCCTGTATCTCACTTAGCACAAGCAAAAAACTTGGTCGTCTCACCAAGAGACAGAATCCCAGTGCAACGCACAGAGAACCCCATCAGGTACCTGTTGTTAACAGCAAATTTCATTAGAGATATTGGTGAAAGACATAGCAGGTGGATGATAAACCAAGGGCTAGTGCAGAGCTGTGCAGTCCCCGGAGCTACTTTGGTATCTTCAGCAGGAGTCAGACTGGGCACGGAGTCTGGGCCATTTTGTAGACCTCAATCTTCTACTTTTGTGAGCAGTCTGTGGCTGTGTGAGAAGGATGGCTTTAAAGTCCCTTTTAGACAGTTTTTGGCCAGAGAAATGCATGCATCTGACATGCTACAGATGATAAGAATTATTTTTGCCAGCACAGTTTATTAAGAAATGTCCTTAGTGATACAGCTGCTCAGTTCTTCATTCTGTGAGTTATAATGTGAAAATAAACGTTGCTCTGCAAACAGAGAAAGACTGGTTAGTCTCTACTAAATTCCCCATGAGTGGCACCAAAGCTGTGGCCTCAAGAAGCTACAAAGTTTTCGTGAAATAGGGCTAAAAGGGTCTAAAGCCTAAAGACTGGCCTCTACTCCTGGAAAAAGCACTGGTGGGATGCTGTATGCTTTAGCACTCTGTTGTGTTCCTTCCAGACACTGTCTTGCTCCAAGCAGGTGGTGTCCTCAGCTCGGTGCCTGGAGTCTGTACAGTTCACAAGGTAAGCAGAGCGTGTCCAGATTGCTTGAGGAAGGAAGAGATCCCAATTCAGCAGTCCTGCTTCACCTCAGCACCTCTGTGATCTCTCAGATGGCAGCCAAAAGGAGTGTAGACAACCAGAACTGTGTCCTGCCTCATCTCCAGCTGGTGTCATGGCTTTTTCTATGGACTTGCTGATTGCCATTCCAGCTACTCACTCCTCACGTGCCGCTGCTGCTTGGCCATGCCGGTCCTTTATTGCAAAGGTGGCAGCTGGTGGTGTAATGTTTTCTGCTTTGGGAAACATGGGCCCTTGCTACGTGCAAAAAGAAATTCCTACAGCATAAGTCTATCTGCTTGTGCTTTTCCTCTGTGTACATAACCTATAACTATTTTTGTCTATCTAGGCACAGACCTTTTATAGTTATCTCTGCTTATTTTCAAAAACCTTAACATTTGGCACGTATCCTATTAGTTCCACTGAATTTCTGTTGCTTTTCTTCCCTTTTTCCTTCATTCCTTATCCCCTCTCCTCCGTGGATCCCAGCCCACGGTCTCCTCCCAAACAGGCACAGGCTGGTTTCAGCCCTGTCTGCCCCACTCTGATTTAACCTAGCAGCTTCCCCCAACCCAAAATTCATAAAACCTTCTCACAATAGCCAGTCACAGTGCTGGTGCCTTATTTCCAGCTCTTAAACTTACAAACCTATTTATAGGTCAGAAGGCTTGAAAAGACATCATTAAGGGAATACATTTGTGAATCTAGAACAAAGATCTGATTCTGGGATTTTCTTTACGCAATTACTTAGTGTAAATAATAATGTTTGGCACCTGCTTTCCTCTCCCAAAGAAATCTCACAGCAGTTTACGGCTATGAATTCACTAAGCCACTGCCAGCCTGAGTGCAGCAGAGAGAGGAGCCCCCCTTGAAGGTCTCAGATTGACACCATGTTCAGATCCACTAATGTTATTTTTCTTTTAAATTCACTGACTTGCCCTTACTCTGTCTGTGACCCCACTCGTGCACCTCCTCACTTCAGAGGTTGAAGTACGAGTGAATTAGACCTTCACAGATTCGAATTATATCAAAAATATAGCACTGCAGTGCTCAAAGGTGACATTCAATGGAGACTCCGAGCTCCTCTCTTTATTCTGAAGCCATTAAGCATTATCATTCATCTATAAAATATAGTACACTTTACACACTGATGCAGAGAGATTATTTTTTCTGTATTTCTTCATTTCCCTTCACTATTAATGTAATGTGAACATCAGAGTACAGGGCTCAGGAGCTCCGTTCTAGCCCTGCTCTACAGTGGAACCTGAATGCATTTTTGTGCAAATTATGTCTTGTTGTTTACCTTTGGTTCTGATGAAAAACTGCAAACTTGCAGTTGGTGTTCGAAAATCAGTGCTAAGTAGGAAAGTTCATGCATTACTCATGGAAATGCACTTCAAAACCAGATTTTCTCTTTTGGACCATGTCTCCACCCAGAGAAATTGAGACTGAAGTTAAAAATGGCAAACCCCAAACAGGACCCAAACTGAGAATGCAGCCACATGAGCTTACCATGACTTTTTTATCCCTGAATTCAGATTTTTTCTGTTTCCCTGTCACCCTTCAGCTCTAAGTGCCACTTTGCTGCTGGTCACGAGGTGAGGAGCTAGAACCACAGTTCTCTAGGGCACCACTTGGAGTCAAGACCAGAAATGTCTCTGTAGACATCAAGCGCACATCTAAACCTCATCAGGTTCCACAAAGGTTTTCTTCTGCTCATGTGCAGAGCTTGACCTGGTTGGCATTCTCATGGCTCGTGTAATAACATGGATTAAAAACCCTCTTTTTCTTCTGCGCCTTCAGTCTATTTGTGCAGGGCACAGTCACTTTGGAACCATGATGGATTTGGCAGAAAGACTCACTGAGATTTTTTAAATTAATAGATTCTTCCTCCTTGTGTTCACTGGGCTGTATTTATGTCTTTGTCCACACCATGTGTCTCACCACTTTATCTTCACCTGAAGTGTGCCTACACTTAGACTGAGTGTTCAGAAGTTTGTGATATCCTCCTGTGTCTCATCCTCCATCTTCAACCCAGCTACACCTTCCTTTATACCTGAATGGAGCCTCCTTGGAGCAGAGACCTGTTGGCTCTGTGGAGGTGCCAGCTGTTCTTTAGGGCATAAAAAACTATGGCCCAGAACAGGGCCAAGTTGCTGATGAGCAGCAGTTGTGGGTGCCAAGATGCTGATGACTGTCGGGCCTGTTGGTGACTCCTCTGGCTACACCTGTACTAGTGAACTGGTGCCAGTGCCCGCCCTCTGGTCCTGAGCTGGCGTAGTCTGGCCATGTCACTACTTTCAGCTTCTCTTAGCTTCCAAAACAAGTTTGCAAACTTCCTAGTATTAGTATTCCCTGGTTCAGACTAACTCCTGAACCTTTGTTTAGGAGAGTGCTACCTACCCTGGCCCGTAATCATGCCCGAGAACACTCCAGCACCTTCACAGTGTTGATGTTCCAGTGTCTGAGCCTGGTCTGTGGTGGTGTTCATGCCAAACTAACATCAACTTGCTTTGTGGTTTAACAATATTGTCTTTCCAAGCACTGAGGATTCTTTTCCCTGCTTAGTTGGTGCTAACTTCTGTGAATTCCCTCATTGTCTCCCAGTTTTCAGTGCATGTGTCCTCTTGACAGGTCCGCAGTGACACTATGTGCATGTCTTCACTGCAATTAAAGAGTGGTAGCAGTCTTGTAGAGATATATCAGAAATCTCCTGTTCAGAGTAATCATAATTCAGCGCTTGCCTTACTTATTCACAGCAGATAAACCAACCCCTGCTGAATCCCAGGCTGCACATCCAGCTGGCATTTCTGCAAGGTAGACGCATCTTATGCCCCAGGCCTTCCAAGGTTTGACGAGCCTGGAGGATCTGGTCCTAAATAGCTCACTAAAGGTCGTGAGGAAAGTCTGAACAGGATGTGGAAACAGCTCTTCCAAGTCATGAGTTAGCACAGCAGCCCCTGGAGCACATTTTTCTCAAATTTTATATGTGATGGAGCCTTTATGTCCTTTAAATTTTCTTCCCTCTGTAATAACACACAGGACCAACCTTAGCTCATATAGGCCAGGGACATAGCTCCAAAAGTAGTCAGCAAGCAAGTCTCAAGGGAAAAGAAGGAGCCCCATAGGCAGAGGAATGCTAATGCAATAGTCCAAAGGCCTTCATTGTGTGCGTGCTCATATATTACAACTTAAAGGTGAGTAAAACAACTTCCATGACAGTGACCTACCCAAGAAGGCAAAAAAACCCCATTAATGTTGGGAAACAGAAAGGGTGAATAAAACAGAGGAGCAGAAGAAAATGGGGATTTGTCTGTTGTCTGTGGCAAGCTCAAAGTAGGACCTTGTTAAGGAGGGGCTGATGAGGAAAAGGAGGCCCCTGGCAGCAGGCAGGGGTAGGAGGGCTTCCAGCGGTTTCCGGCTCAAGAGAGGGCTGGGAGGGCAGTGCACCAGCAGCATGGGAAGAGCAACGGAAAAGAACAGGGAAGGCCAGATGTGCACCATGTCTTCTGCAGAGAGCTGCTGCAAAGGGAAGTCCACCCAGTCTTTGCTAACTGTAGCTTGGTAGGTAGTCCATGTGAAGATGAGAAGTAGCACATGTAGCTCTTCTGAACACAAGAGCCCCCTCTGCACAGCCTGTGGGTGGCTCTCCAGCATCTGCAGGGGACAGACACACACAAGGTCAATGCAAGTCTCATTAGGGACAGCTCTAATGGGTCCTGGAGCAGACCCTGGCAGGTGCTTATCACATTCAGGATGTGGTTGTTCAATCTGCCTGTATTAACACTGGGGAAAAATTAGAGTGAGGCAATCACCATCTTAATAACACAGGATTCACCAATCTCTTCGCTTACTAAAACAGCAATATTTTAAAACAACCTTTTTATTTTCTTCCATGGCTGCATCCTGGGGTCTTATTTTATCTGTCACATCCAGTCTGCTAAGAGAGGCAGGTTCTGTATCTTAGTCTGCGGTATGATTTTCTGTTTGTCCTTTTGAATGACTTTGCCCAAAGGGGTGACAATAAAAAAATGTGAAAGCTGGTGTCAAAATAATTTCTCTGAGCCCAGAACATACTTTTTTTTCATTATTCTTGACATTCTCTTTTATTTGTGTCTTTTCCTCTCTCCACTTATGTTCACTATTTGAGCAAAGTAAAACACATAATACAGATAATTCTGCTTCCAGATTTCTTGGCTAGTGTTGACCCACTCTCATGTGGATATGTGGGAGACCACATATGGTCTTTATATTCCTGCAATTTATGAAGACACATAATTTTCCATTCACAAGTGTACAGCAGCATGGTCATATGGAAGAGTCTTTGACTCCTGCTATTGGGAGCTCTCCTACTACTTAGCCAGAGCCAAAAGCTACAGAAACACCCCAGAAGCAATCTCATCCAGCAGCAAATAAAAAAAAAAATAAAAGGAAATGCTCCATGTTGTCACACAGATTATCCAAAATAGATCTTATTTGGTCCTTCCATTCTGGTGGCCAAGTGGGGTGATGCTTCCAAGAGAAGGGGAACCAACCCAGTGCTTCATGCTTGTTATTCATTTGGTGGGAAGTTCGGATGTGGAAGGGCTTTAGGAACAGACCCTCCTTCCATGATATTTAGAAGGATGTCAGGGATGTCTCATGTTTTCTTGCTCTGTGCTGTGTTGAAGGACTGAAAGGAAGAGGGCCCATGTTGCTGAAAGGATGGTTTTATGTGCTGTCAGGCATTAATCGTCCCTGGTAACACGGTCTGTAATGAGGCGCCGGTGTTAATGCTCCCACTCGTTCTGCGCGGTTCTCAGAGGCCCTTATCGTGTAGGGACCGGGAGCCAAATGGCACAAAGTGAGGTTGGAAAGGTTCAAGAGCAGATGACATTGTTTCAACACTAATCCCCATATAAGGCTGTTTTAGGAAGAAAGTCACATGGTGATCACATATTAATACATAACGCTGGCACAGCCGGTGGGGTGGTTTCTCCCCCTCTCAGTCTTCTTCATCTCTTTCTAAATTCTTTCCTCCCTAACCCAGATTTTCTGTTTTAAAACCCACTGTAAAGGACCTGGCCTGCTTCTAAACATATTCCCAGGTATTTCATGTGTTTAGCAAAAGCAGGGGCTGATTTTGGAATGAGGGCCACCATTTTGACATTTGTGTTTGGGAGATGGCATCTCCAAACCTGTATGTCAAGGGTGACATCTCAGGATCAGACGTGGTTTGGCTGGCACCACGGCTTTGTTCCTGGGCACGGCCACTTCTCCCGAAGGCAGTAGCAGGGTAAGCATTTTTGTGCTCTCTGTCTAGATAAAACATAAGCTGACATGTTTTTACCCTTTATTATTGACATTACAGTGACTCTTCAAACATCGTATTAGATGATGTACAGACATGGAGGATGCAGCGGTCCAGCTCCCACATCAAATCAATGAAAAATGTGGAAAATCATCAGATGCGCCACGTGGGTTTATTTCAATCCACCTGTGTTTTTTAATATCCACAGTTAAAAAATGGTTAAAATTAAAATTATTTCACACTCTAGGATCCCTGGCAAACCACGGTGCCACAGAGCTTGTAAAGATGAATTGGATGCTACAGTCAATTGGTCTTAGTGAGCTAGTGAAGTCGCTGCAAAAATAGGATTTGCCTTGTGGCTGAAACAGGGGGCTGGGAATCTCCTGGCATTTGTTACAGTCTCCACCACGGATTAGAAATGGTGGCTTAGGGCAAGGCTTTGTTTTTCTGCCTCGTTGTTCTCTTGCCTGAACTAAGCAGTATTTCCTCCCCTTAGAGAAATGCTCGTGTTGGGAGATTAGCAAGGTGTACCCAGAGCCTGGCACAGCGTGGCCACAGCTGGAAATTCCAGGGACTGTTTGCTGCAAGGGCATGTGTTAAATAATTGTGCTTTTTTTTTGTCATCGTGGCTGTTGCTGTCTGTCAGCAGCAGTGGGAACACAGCAGCGACTCCATCGTCACTGTCCTCTGACATAACGGAGGAGCTGGGCCACGGGGTGAGCACGGGAGATTTATGAAGGCAGGGTGCACAAATGCTTTTTACACGGAGATACACACATTTTCCTGGCCCGGGTGATGTATGCAATGTGAACAGTTCAGGGATTCCTTTGAGAGGACACGCTTTGCAAATAATGTTTGTTTTGTTTCAAAACAAACAGGGAGTGATTGACACACACAAAGGTATCAGCAGTGCCACAATGGGAAAATTATAAAGGCACTCACGTGTGACATGTCGACTGAGTTCACATGCTGGGACACCTCTGGAGTTTGGAATTGCAAAAGCACAGAAGAGAACCCGGTCTTCAGATCCCACAGATATTCAGTGGGCTTTGAGTGCCCAACTCCTTCCAGCATCTAAAATAACAAAAACTTGATATGAATTTAATACAGAAATGGGCATTAATGGACTTTCCTCAGTTCAGGCCAATGATTCCCTGCTTGGGCTGCAGAGCTGAGGAGATGCTGTCACAGAAAGTCAGAGGTTGCTGTTGGCAGTCACAGTGTGGCAGCGGCCAAAGACCCTGCTCCAGACTGCCTCCCGCGCCGGTGGGGCTGGCAGGAGTGGCCAGGGGCAGATTACACCAGAGCAAAGGATCAGGCATGCTCCAGAGGAGAACAAATCAGCCACCTGTAATTACCCACAGGCAATCAGGCAAGGAGGGAAACTGTTTCCTGATTGCACAGCAAACCATTTATTTTTTACAGATTTTGGGTTGATTAGCTGCTTTCTCAGTATACAGAATTTCCTCCTTATTTGTTCCCAAATCCAGCCCCGTGGTTCACCAGACCATTCCTCCCAGCAGGTAATTCTGATAAATGGAAAGTTCTGTGAGGTCTCTTCAGGACACAAAGATGACTAACTGCAGCAAGTATCTCCAGCATAGATCAAGCAATGAGATTCAACCAAAGGACCTAGAAGCAGGTTCTGACCTCCTTTACACCAGCTGAAGTCTTAAGTAACTCCAGTAGCTTCAAAGGATTTATCTGTCTTGTTTTAGTATAAATAGTCCAAAATCTGACCTGACCTTCCCACTGTATGCAGCAGCAATTATTTTATATGGGCAAGGGTGGATCCTACCACAGCTGGGTTTGAAATGATCTCAGTTTTTTACACCACTCTGGCAAACGAGGTACAATTTGGGGTAACCCGGCCCACTTTGGGTTGTGCCTTAGCATAACATCAGCTTCTTGAGCATTCAAAGCATGAGGTGGACTGCCAGCCCACCTTTCTCACGGTATGGTGATTCATAAATAGGACCAGGTCCATCCCTTCCTAGCGCACAGGTGGAGGGACTTGTAACTGGTCAGGTTGACCAGTCAGATCTAATGGCCTAAATTCTGCCCTTCCTCACCTCTTAATCAAAATGGTGATTTGGACGAAGGAGTAAGACAAGGAGAGCAACTGAGGGGAAGACTTAATGAGTAAATTTAGGTAATTTGAGTATATCAGTGAGGGTTATTATGTATATTTTGGACTGGACACACATTACTCATCCCTCATTGCTGCAGTCTGTAAATGTCAGGAGCTGTCTTGGCACATTAGAGAGGGACACACCACACAGGACATTGCTGCATTATTTTTTAGAACAAAACTGACCTTTTCTTTTTTCCTTCTATGCTGCCTGCAGGAAGACTTTGGCCATGCCTGGGGTTTATCTTATCTGCAGAATGAGTCTTATTTTCCACCTCAAGCGTTACATGGCAGGATGTGATTATCAGACACTGCTCTGCTTGCTCCGTGCACACTCTCTGACAGCGCTGACATGTTTATTATAATTAATAAACATTATTATTCATAGCACAGTGGCAGCTAGAGAGTCTAATGATACATTAGGGCCCTGTTACTCTAGGCTTGGTAGAAACTCATAGGGAAGCAGTAATTTAAATAGACAAAGAATGTTATTACTGTTTTACAGGTGAGACCCAGAGAGATTTGAGAATTCATCCCATGCCTCACAGGAGGCTTTGCAGAATCAGAAGCTGAACTCACATCCCTCGAGCTCCAACCTCTAATTTTACTGAGACGGAAACGCGGGAGGAAAACCACTGTCATACAGGCAAGTGCATCACAGGAAACACACTCATTTTCTGGGCTCCATAGAGATGCAGCACTTCTAGGGGTTTTGGCTTTGTTTGTTTTTGTGTTTCCCTTCCCTGGTGATTATTTCTTCTTTTCTTTTTTGACTTACAGCTTGTGAGTCATCATTGTACAGAGAAAGTTTTGATCCTAAAAAAAAAACAGAGACAAGTTTTAATCAAGAAATCAAACATTATTATTTTTTTCCTTTCCCTCCCTTTTTATATCAAAGCAGCACCAGATTGGGCCCTACAGAAAGAAACTCAAGTTCCATTTGGACTAATGTTTGATTGCCTTTTACTGCACCTGATACCATTTCACTTTCACAAAAGCTGAGGTGGAGAACTTTAACACATCTTTACTGCTAGATTTACTTGTCTTGCTGGCAGTGGGGTTAATCTTGTCCCGTACAGGACATTTGGCATGATCCTGTACAAATAGCTTGATAAGTTCTGTCTAGTTCACGGGGAGCATGAAGTGATGTCTCTGTGATCTCTACCTCAACAACTCAGTTGAGATTCAAATTGTTCCTGAAAAAGCAACCTCGTCCTGATGTTCCTGAGAAGTTTGCTGATGTTCCTGAGAAACTGGGGGCAGTTTGAGAGCTGCCACTGGACTCTGGGATATGTCTGACCATGACTGTGCCACCCTGTTTTTCTTCATGTACTCCTGCTTCAGCTTATATTTGCAGTCACCTCAGTCCAGGTGGTGTGTTTTCTGCTGTTGGAGAACTCCTAGGTGTGAGTACTCCTACGGTATAAGTACTACCAGAAATCACCTTGCTGTTGTATCTTGGGTGAGGATGGAGATGTAGACAGGTTGTCTTCACATCAGCATTTGCTTTCCTCTTTAACTTATCTGTGCTGCTTCATTTCATGGCACCCCCAGCCAAATGGGTGTGATTATAACCTTGCCAGTCTACATCAAGCTGTGGATCCTGTCCCAAATACTGCTATGCTACAGCTTCTTTAAAACCTTTGGCAGACCTGTGGGCCTGTGGGCCAGGTGGGGACATCCAGGCATTCAGCATGTAATCTGGGACTGCTCCTGGTGTTATTCCATGTGTGAGATTTCCACAGATGCAAAGAAGTCATCCCCTCTTCCTCCAGAGAGGCAGCAGCTTTAGGATACCAAATACAAGTATCATCTCCCGCAGCTGCTCTGAGGAAGGAGGACTCTCTCTGGAGTAACAGCCTCTGCAGACATTAAGTGCTGTATTTAGTAAGACACATGGGCCTGTGATCATGGAGGCTTTTCTTCAACAGGGGAACAGGTTAACAGAGCCCACGAAGAGCATCTTCTGCTTCAATGGCAGAGAGAGATCGGTGGGTGGAATAGCAACGCCTGAGCTGGAGCTGGCTGGGGTACAGGGGCTTACAACACTCATCTCCTCCAGAAAGCTAAACCAACATGAATCTGGCATACAGGCAATGACTTGAGATTTAACAACATGCAGTTACTAATATTCCCACACTAAAAAGCTTATGGTACCAACTACCCCCAGAAGGATGACCCTTTAGCATGGAGAGGTGTCTTTCCAGCGCTGCTGCTCCAGCTCACGTATCACTTGCTGTGGGTATCTTTTAGTGGTTGCAAATACATAGATGCGAAGACACTGGCAAATTTAGCCAAGGATGTGGACTTGTGGGACATTTTGCCTCACGGTGTACTGAAAACCAGTACAGTGGAGAGCTTTTCTTGTTATGATATTAACTTTTGCAAGGTATGTAGGATGAAGCAGACTTTTCCTCAGAGAGCAGATGGCAAAATCTCAAGGCCTGCTGGGTTTTGAATAAAAACAAGGCATCATGAGTGGCCAGACTTGAAGGCAAAGACCAGATATGATTTAGTCTTCTCTCTCCTATTCCCTTTATTTAAGGACAACAGCTGACTGCATTTCCACTGTATTTCAAAGGGCTGCTTCAAACGGCACATTTCAACTCCCGGCATCTGCTCCTTCCAAAACACTGAATAGCCACCGTGCTTCATAACACCGTTTAGAGCTGTGAATTTCAGGGGCACTAAGCACCAGACCCAAAAGACTGCCAGGTGGATATTTGAGTGTGGAGACACTTGAAAATTTGTGACACCTTGAAGACAAGGGACTATTTTTTTCCTTTGGAGAAATGAGACTGTTTAACTTTTCCTGCTCAGTGCTGAGCAGGATTTCACTGCAGATGCCAAGTAGCAGGACAGTATAATGTCTGTGAAGAAGCACGTCCATTAACACTGTTGAAAGCCTTTGAGCCTGCTCATCTGTCCTCCAAGGACCTGCTCCATGGAGAGGTTGACATTCTTCCTGCATTTTCCATCTCTCTTGGGCATGATAGACTCACCTCCTCCTGAGGTGAGCAGGTCCAGAGGTGGGCCACGAAGATGATCAGAGGGATGGAGCACCTATGCTGGAGAACAGGCTGTGAGAGTTGCACTTGTTCAGCCTGGATAAGAGAAGGCTCTGGAGAGACCTTATAGCAGCCTTCTGTACCTGAAGGGGGCCTACAAGAAAACTGCAGAGGGACTTTTTAGAGGGGCATGTAGTGACAGAACAACAGGTAATGGTTTTAAACTAGAAGAGGGGAGATTTCAATTAGATATCAGGAAGAAATTTTTCACTATGAGGGTGGTGAGACACTGGAACAGGTTGCCCAGAGAAACTGTGGGTGCCTTATCCCTGGAAGTGTTCAAGGCCAGGCTGGATGGGGCTTTGAGCAACCTGGTCTAGTGGGAGGTGTCCCTGCCCGTGACAGGGGGCTTGGAACTTGATGATCTTTAAGGTCCCTTCCAACCTGAACCATTCTGTGATTCTGTCTTTAAGATTCCTTCCAACCTAAACCATTCTATGAGTCTATGATTCTATGAGTTCAAGAAAGGTAGCTCTCCATGGACCATCCACTGTGTATACACAAGGAAGGGAACTCTTGTGACATTTGCCCTCCAGCCTCCTCATGGATACAGTCCTGACAGAATAGAAGGAAAAACGGAGATATTTCTAGTTGTAGCCTCAGCTTACAAAGACCACGTTTCACAGCTTTATGTTGTTTGCATTGACAACAGTTCCATTGCAGTTCCTGTATCTTTGTGGGTTTGCTGTCTCTGTGGTTTGGTCTTTTAAACCAACAGCTGATGTCGAAATAGACTTGGGCTTTCCCGAATTTTCCACTTTTGATGGCAATCTTGTCAGACCTCTCAAACCACAAAGACGTATGGGTGGTGAGGGAGTTCTATGAATGGCCAGACACTGTGGGGAGCGGTGCTGACTGTTCAGCATATCTCACTCTGAGTCACTGCTGAGCCCATCGACGGAGATGGGGAAACACGCTCTTTGTCAAGGTACCAGATTATGAACAAAATGATAAAACACACCTTGGATTTGCAGGTATTAAAACTTTTTGGGGAGAAAACATTGCTATTTAAAATAAAATTAAAAAAAAAAAGGGAAAAGCTCTGCTAGATCAAGCAAGATCTGCTAGATCAAGATACAACTGAAACATTACCTGGTGTCAGATCCCTTAAAACACTAAATGAGGAGTTCAGCAATTAACAGTGTATGTGAACAGCTCTCTGACCTAAGCTCTCTGTACTCAGCACAAACTATCTGATGGTTTGGAAGCAAGAGGAAAGTTGCTGTCCCCAGGAAGCAGAGGGTCACTGTGATCTAATGTCTGCATTTGCAAAGCCAAGACTTCTTACTCATCCCTTAAACGTCTATTTTAAATAGTATTATTTTTAAAAGTAGCCACGAGACAGACTTGTAAAGCAATTCCTTGTAAAAAATCATTGGTTCAAAGACTAGTATCCAAGTAGCCTTTTCACACTGTAAATTTAGTCTGTGCATTTCAGATTTCCCCTGCAGTAAATAATGGATTAAGTCATGAAAATCACATTATAATGAGAACGACATGATCCTTTAATGAGACCAGAGCTAGGGAAACTAACCCAATTTTCCATTCTCCTCAGAAACTGGGCTAAGGTTTATCATTAACATATCATGACCATCTTTAATTGAGTAATTAATGACAGTAGCAAGATAATAGCAAGGTGCTTGGCAGTGTTACTCTAGCTGGTGCATAGACACATCATGAAAATCTGATCTTTGTCTAGAAAAGTTTACAATTCAAGAAAGAAGACCAGAACAGAAAGTCTACTGCTGCCAACCTCAGGAGTACCCTGACTACAGGCTGATGACAAGGTGCACTCTTTCCTACCCTTTCTGTTGAAGCCAAACCCTACACGAAGAAAGACCAAGGAAGAGGTCTCTCACTGGTGAGTAGCCACTGGCACTCGTCCCAGTAGAAGCAAGACCAGAACTCTGCTCTTCACTCTTATTTATACATGCCATGAAGCAGGCCCAGAGAAGTCTCTGGTGCAAGGTTCAACCATTAGTCCTCATTCCTCACCCCAGAAAAGCCCAAGTGAGAGGGCTTCATTCCCCACAGAGGCAGGGTCTCTTTTGCTTGCCTTCTCTTGCAGATGCAAAGTCCTCACTCATTTTTGCACAGTAGCCCTGATACAATTAGGAATGTGAAGTGTGGGGAACATTTCCTTCTCTCACTGATCTCCAGCAAACCTGTGATGATGCTCATATGGAAAGGGAAGCAATAGCTTTGAAATCTCCCAGGCTGAGGGTGGGAATCCCAAGTCTCGTCATTTCTGGGCAAGTGCTTGAACTAGTAGGAGGTTTTTTTACCAAAAAAAAAAAAAAATTAAAAAATTATCTGTTCCGTTTTTGTTCAGGAATAAAAAAAAACCCCTAGCTGGTAATCTCCACCCAAGGGGAGGATTATGGTTATGTATGGGAGCATTCTGCAAATCCTCAGTCTGGATGATTGCCCTTGCTGTTTCCTGACTGTGTGCCATGGGCACACCAAGGTGTGCAGTAACCTTCTGCTCTCTTCCACTCTCCAAGCTTCCATGGGAAGAAGATGTGAGCTCACTGGTTGGAAGGTATGAGCCATCCCAGCCAGGTCCTGGCTTGGCTGTATGGAGGACTATAAGATCAATTGTGAATCATCAGTATTCTGCAGCCAGCCAGCTGGATGTTCCTAGGTACAAGCTGACACCAAATTTGGGCTTTCAGGTAAATACCCAAGTCCAAGAGACAGATGGTATTTTCAAGAGTGACTTCACATTTCAGACAGTCTGATTCTATGATTCTATGTCCTGCTCAGCATCATCAATGTTGTGGGCCCCATTCTGGGGTGGCAGCTCTCCCTGTTGTGGCACAGTGCCATGTAATGCTGAGGGCTTTCTAGCTGCCATTCTGGAGCCTTCCTTTCACTTGCAGCTTTGTACCCTCTCTCCCAGGTTGCTGCAGGAGTGTTTCCAGAGTTTCTGGGACGTTATTTTCCTCTGTTGTTCTCACACTGTCGTTCTCATGCTGTTATTCTCATGCTGTTATTCTCATGCTGTTATTCTCATGGCCTTGAACATGCAAACCTTGATACTGTTGTTACAGTGGGTTCTCAAGGGGAGGAACTGCCACCGGGGTGAGACTCATACCTCCCCCTTTCTTTCCCCTTGGTGAAATGAGGGGACCCAACAATACCCAAATATTAACAACCAGTTGGCATGCAACACCCCCCCTGATAAAATTGTGCTCCCAACAGCATCACAAGCAGGAATAAAGCACAAATTTCCCCCACGGGAAATTCCTGGTGAAAACTGTGTAATTATGGAATGTTATAATGGGAGGCCCTGCTATACTGCAGGGGACCCCCATCTGGGGGACCCCATCACTCATTTTCCCAGCTGACCTCTCAAAGAATTTTCCCTTTCTCTTATCTCTTTCCCCACTTCAACACTCGTGGCTTGTTGTGACTGATAAGCTGGTAACATCAAGTGCTGTTTGATAAGATGATTGCAAACATGGCACCCCAACTCAGGATGTGGTTATGACTATCTGAGAAAACTCGTACATCTAGGAACTTGTCTTCATCGTTCATCTTTCTTTCAGCCAGGCTGATTCAGAAATGCACCGAGCACTTTCCAAGAAAAGACTTGTGAGATGTTCAGCCCAACTTAAGATCAGGTCTTTAAAAGAAACTCTGTCCTCCTATTTATTATAAAAAAGACCAACAGCATTGCCAGTTCTACAGTGATGGCTTCTGTTAAGATTTCATGATGTTACAGAAGTGTGGACCTACTTCCTTGATGCAAACAATGATGTCAGCTCGTGACTGATGAGATTTTTTAATCGCCTTTATCTTTAGATCCACCCAGTAATTAAGACTCAGAAAGGGACTGTACTAATATGTTTGCATGCAAAAGATGATGCTCTGCGTGAAGTAACTGATTCTATTAGCATCTCCAGCTCTGTCTGAAGAGTTCCTTAGTCCCGCCAAAACTCAGGAGTAAATCCAGCTAAGAAAGATATGATTTCTTTGTATTTTTTCCAACCACTGTTGGAGATCCACTCCGGCAAATCCAGACAAAGCACTGGGAACATACAGAGATAGAGCAGGCTCAAGCTGAAGAGAACCTAACTTCCCAGCATCCTGAAAGATAGCTGTGAGATGTTTATTAGCTGTGATGATACATGAGATAGAAGGAAAGATGACTAACAAACATTTCACTTGAAATTGTGGCTGAGTGTCTCATAACCAGTAACAGTCAACCACCTCTAGGCAAAACCCTCCATTAGTCCCAAAGAGCAGACGGCGCAGTGGGTGAGTAAACTGAAGCTGGGACACAGGGATTTCTCAAATCACTTGCCATTGCTGATTTCCACCCCTGGTGCTCTGAGCTCTAGTATGCAGCCAGCAATGCCCTTGCTCCAGAATCATTGTTGGCTCGACAACGTCTAACATAACTCACCCATTACACATTGTCTAGGGTTCGGCTGTCATGGCTATAAACCGTGGAATAAGGCGAGATAAGAGATTATCCAGATTACTGGCAGGAGTAGAGGCTGTAGAGCAACCTTGGCAAGGCTGCTTTTGCTATCTGGCAGAAAGCTGAGTAGAGAGGAAAACAAAGCTCTGCCTGTACTGGGGGGCACAATCCTTGGCATCCTGCTTGAAGAGCTTGACACAGGCTGCCATCACCAAGGAGTTATGACAAGCGACCCTTTCAGCTCAACGAGGCTCTGTATGGGTTTAGGGCACCTCCCATGTGTAACGGTTGTGCTAAAGGTTCAGAAATACAAGAGAGTTAGAATCATAGAATTGCCTAGATTGGAAGGGACCTTTCAGATCATCTAGTCCAACCATCAACCTAACACTGACAAAAAACTCCAGTAAACCATGTCGCTAAGCACTATGTCTACCTGTCCTTTAAATACCTCCAGGGATGGTGACTCAACCACTTCCCTGGGCAGCCTGTTCCATTGCTTAATAACCCTTTCAGTGTAAAAATTTTTCCTAATATCCAATTTAAACCTCTCCTGGTGCAACTTGAAGCCATTTCTTCTTGTCCTACCACCTGTCACTTGGGAGAAAAGACTGACCCCCCGCCTCACTACAACCTCCTTTCAGGTAGTTGTAGAGAGTGATAAGGTCTCCCCTCAGCCTTCTTTTCTACAGGCTGAACAACCCCAGTTCCCTCAGCTGCTCCTCACGAGACTTGATCTCCAGACACCTCATCAGCTTTGTTGCCCCTCTCTGGACAGCCCCCAACACCTCAATGTCTTTTCTGTAGTGAGGGGCCCAAAACCGGACACCATGTTTGAGGTGTGGTCTCACCAGTGCCGAGTACAGGGGGATGTTCACTTCCCTAGTCCTGCTGGCCACACTGTTCCTGATACAGGCCAAGATGCTGTTGGCCTTCTTGGCCAGCTGGGCACTCTGCTGGCTCATGTTCAGCCGGCTGTCGACCAACACCCCCAGGTCATTTTCTGCTCGGCAGCTTTCCAGCCACTCTTCCCCAGGCCTGTAGCACTGCATGGGGTTGTTGTGACTCAAGTGCAGGACCTGGCACTTGGCCTTGTTGAACATCATCCCATTGGCCTCGGCCAAAACTAAAGCCTTAGAAGGCACTGTATGGCATTGGGGACCCTCTGCTTCACCTTATACTTATGCAAGGCTGGTGGTAAAAAAGTTTTATAGTAACACACCCCGCACCTCCTGTTTGCAGTAGGGTAACCCTCACTAGAAAGGGATTAGGGTCATCCCAGAATGGGAGCCCAGTGGGTGCTCAGAGAGGTGGTGGATGCCCACGCATTAGCTGAGCTGTGGTAACTGTTCACGTACGCGCTCTCACCCCTCTGCAAGCAGCAAGGAAAGCACGTTCATCTAACCCTCTTCCACTGAGGCTTAACATAATGTGTTTTACCTCATGGCTGCCGTAGGCGAAGAGTATGAATCAGCCGGCTATTGCAGCACAGCTGACATGTAAGAACTCAGCCATGTGTCTCAGCCCTCTGGGCTAGCTATTGTCACAGTGTCCTTCCTCCTGCATTTGTCTCAGCTTGTTTATGACCCTGCGTGGTTGGGTCACATCAGATTTTCTTTGTGCCTTCCCTTAGCAGGGACCAGGTTCCTGTTTCATTTTTGCAATGCAGCGTTCACTTTTCTGCTGTGGTTTAGACACTTCTCCCTCTGTACAGGGGGTGGTTCGCTGAGGTTTAGAAGTACTTTTTATAATTTTACTTAAATCCCCTATTGCCAACCCTTTCTATTCACATTCAGACATGTTCCTCTATTGCTCTCTGTGCAAATAATAAAGCTTTCTTCATAAGCAACCAAACAAAAAAAAAATTAGCTTAGCACCGAAGGCTGTTTAAAACAGATAAATTTTAAAGCCGTACATAAAAAGTGGGGCTGATTTTTTCAGTCCTCATTGTACTCAGCTGAGCATTTTGTCATTATAACTTTGGATTGTAGCAAAAGAACCTTGCAATAAAAGGCTGCCATAAATTGACCTTTTGTTGCAAATTTTGCCATTCAAGCATAAAGCAGCAAGAAAGGCTACATAAGCTGTGTTAAAAGTAGGTCACTGTACGTCCACTGTTAACATGGCGGGTCCTGGCTGCCCATTACTAACTGGGTTTCTTGGTTCGAGCAGCGATACGCGCACAGGCGAGATGGTGAACTCACTACACAGCTTCATGGGTTGTAGAAAGGCCAGAGTGATGTTGGGGGTGTTTAAAAGCCTTGCTCCTAGTGGATCAGGACTGCTGCGGAACAACTATAAAGCTGCTTTCTGAGAAATGGGGCATCCTGGTGGCAGGGATGGTGTTTCTGCAAAGAAATCAAAGAAGGGTGGCACTGCCACACCTTAGATCCTAGGAGTGCAGAAGGGACACCAGGAGCTTGTGGGAACATCTACTGGTAATTCTACAGCTCTGGATGCAGCAACAGAACTGCAGGTCTGCATGACCTGTCCTTGCTGAGCCTCTGTCTGCCCATTGTGCTCCCATCCAAAGCTGGGACAATACTACCTGCATGGGCTTTCCACCATAGCAGTATCCTCATCCTCCAACTCAGGGTGTTTCCCTTTCCCCAGCAAAGTGCTTGCTTTGTTATGCTCTGGCAGGTACAAGGAAGAGGGAAACAGAAGGGATCAAGAAATGACTTGCACTGGGGATCTCATCTCTTCTAGTCTGGTCCTTTCAGTTTCCACTGTGTCATGAAGTCACCTAGTTGACTGCAATATTAGCTTGCTCTCCGGTAGAGAGCAGAGAGAAACAAACTTTTACCTCCTCTAGAACTGCCTGAATTGTCATTGAGTCTTTGGTATTGGTCCCCCAAAACATTCAAAGGGTCTCAATCTCTGCAGCTCCAGGACAGTCCAAGCAAAAATAATAGAGGTGGTTTTTCTCACCCTGTCCCCTTCCAGGGCTACATACTATGGGTGATTCCTATTAGTGGATCCCTGATTTTTTTGGCATTGTCAACATTACTAAAGAGAGAGTTGAATCCAAGCCTCCAAGAGTCAAGAGGATCTTTGCCCATTAACTCCAGTGGGATGGGACAGACATTACCTCAGAAAACCACCACACTCCAGAAAAATGCTTAAGTGCACAAAACTCTAAAATGCCTTTCTGAATAGGAGTGAACAAAGCCCAGGGTCAAATGTTTCCTTGACTCAGACCCCAACCAGCATAATAGAGATAACAAAAACCAAGTGAGTCATAGGAACTCCTCAAGAAAATAATTTTAACTTCCATGTTTCCCCTGACTGACCAAGCTTATCTGACTCAGCTGCACTAACTGGCCCAGAACAAGACTGGATTCAAGATCCAAGCTCCTCCTGGAAATTGACAGCAGACCCTGGAAGGTAATGGAGAGCAAGAGCACTTCCCCGTATCAGGTAGTCTCAGTGCCTTGTCCTCAGCTCAAGGGTTTTCTGTTAAAACTTTTACTCAGCAACAAAGAGGAGCCTTCATTTACTATCCTTGACATAAAATGACATAATAGACTGAAAAGGAGAAATTGCTTTCCTTTGTGTCTCCATTATAGACTTACACAGTGAAATAATACACAGCCTTTGATCTTGTTCTGTTTGTGTTCTGCATCATCTTTGCAGCTGACTGAAAAATAAAATATAGGATGTGTAGATTTAAAGACTTCCAAAGTAACAGACTAGCTAGACTTCATGATTTGTGCTGAATTATTTATTGCACAATAAATGACTTACCTCTTTTAGTAGGCAATCTGTCCATGCCTTCCCTTCCATGGGCTGCTGTTCAAAAGGGCTCAAACACTGTCAGAGGAGTGAAGCAGCAATGGAAGCAAGCAAGATCCTGGTGCCTAGTCAACAGAGGAAGGAACAGAAAGTGGAAGTTTTAGGTTTTTTTTTTTAATTATAGCATTGTATAGACATTAAACAGGAAGGTTCTTCCTAGTATTTTTCTGGCAGTTCTGAGTGGTCCCAAATGGAAGTACCTTTCCCCATTCTGAATAAAAACGGGCTAGACAGAATGGGTGGCCCAAGATCCCACAGAGCTAGAACACTGCAACTTGGTGAGGGACACTGTAAGGCAACTAAAACCTGGTCTGACTTGCTTATCTGACATAGAAGTTGGTGCATTTAACATGCATTTTCTACAAGTTTTGAAGCATTTGCACCAAAATACATTGAATACACTTCTAGATGTTGTATGCTAAAAAGTCTGTGGCCTGTATTGCACTGAAGACCCAAGTCTAAACACAGACTGATTAAAAAGTGCTCTGCACAGGAGCACCAAACTTTTTAACTCCCCCTGAAACAAGCATCAGAGAATTTGTTATCTCAGTAAACCTGATTTTCTGAAGAGTTTGTGGAGTCAAACTATCTGTGTGTTCACAGACATCTATATGTATAGATGTGCCCACCCCACAGAATCACAGAACAGTTGAGCTTGGAAGGCACCTTTGGGACCATCTGGTCCAACCCCTAATCAAAGCAGGAACAATAAGAACAGCTTGCTCAGTGCTGCATCCAGTCAGGTTTATAATAGCTCCAAGGATAGAGACTCCACAGCCTCTCTGGGCAACCTGCTCCAGTGTTTGACGTTATTTCTTACAGAATTTCCTGTATTTCTGTTTCTGCCCATTGCCTCTCTGGTGGTGTCACTGGGCACTGCCACTGAGAAGCATCTGGCCCATCTTCCCTACGGCCCCCCTCCCCTCCAGTCAGGTATTTATACACATTGATAATGTCCCCTGCAGCTTTCTCTTCTCCAGGCTGAATAATCCCAGCTCTCTCAGCCCCTGCTTGCATGACCTTTAATCATCTTCGTGGCCTTTTGCTGGACTCATACCAGAATGTTCATGTCTCCCTTGTACTGGGAGCCCAGTGCTGGACACGGCACTCCAGATCTGTCTCAGCAGGACTGAGCAGAAGGGAAGGATCACCTCCCTTGCCCTGCTAGCAACACTTTGCCTAATGCAGCCCAGGAGGCTGTTGGCCAGAAGGACACGTTGCTGGCTCGTGTGTCACTCCTCCCAGTGAACATGCTGAGGGTGCATTTGGCCCCATTACTGAGGTCACTAATGAAGTGACGAGATTAAACAGTACTGGCCCCAGTACCTCGAAGTACCTCGATGGTGACTGGCCTCCAGCTGGACTTTGAGCTGCTGATCACAACCCTCTGAGCCCAGCAGTTCAGCGAATTTTTAATCCACCTCACTGTCCACTTATCTAGTCCATACTTTAACATTTTGTCTTGAGGATGTTCTGGGAGACGATGTCAAGAGCCTTGCTGAAGTCATGATAAACAACATCTACTGCTTTCCTTCATCCACTGAGCCAGTTATCTCACTGTAGAAAGCTGTTGGGTTGGTCAAACATGATTTGACTATTTTAAGTTCATGCTGATTACTCCCAACTACTCGGCATTATTTGCTCCATCACTTTTCCAGGGATCATGGTGAGGCTGCCCAACCTGTAGTTCCTCAAATTATCCTTCTTGCCCATGTTGAAGACAGGAGTAACACCTACTTTCTAACAGGCCTCAGGAATCTCCCCCAGGTACTGCAGCCTTTCAAAAATAATTGAGGGTGGCCTCACAGTGCTATTGGCCAGCTCCCTCAGCACTCACAAGTGCAATCCATCAGGTGCCATGGACTTGTACATGTCTAGTCTGGCTAGCTGCTCCAGACCTTCCCACTGGTTTCAGGAATCTGGGATTCCTGTAAGCAAATCTTACCAGTAAAAACAAGGTAAAAAAAGCACTAAGTACTTTGACCTTTTCCATGTCCTTTGTCACCAGTTTCCTGGTCACTCTCATCTCATCATCATTGCAACCAAAGCTAACCCTGACCTTCACACAGCTGAACAGTTCTACCTTGTTGGCAAATGTCAGGTAGAGCAGAGCCCTTCTTTTTGATGGCTTCTCCTTCACCTGTGTCAGGAAGTGGGTTATCATCAATGCACTCCAGAAACTGCCTTGATTGCTTGTGTCCTGCTGTGTTGTCCTTCCAGCAGATATCAGGGTGGTTCGAGAATCAGGATCTGCAAACATGAGGCTTCTTCCAGTTGTCTGCTTCTTCCCAATCAGGTGATCTGTAGCAAACACCCACCACAGTCAGTCACATCGGTCTGCCCTTTGATCCTGACCCGTAAGCTCTCAGCTGGCTCATCAGGCAAAGCTACTTGCACTCCCACTGCTCTTTCACATGAAGCTCTCACACCTTCAGAGCTTTCTAATCTTATAGATGATTTCAGAGAAATATGTATCTATCTCAAGCATATGAAGTTCCTACTACAATATTCACAGAAACTTCTCCATGGGAGGACACATGAAAAGTGGGATGCAGGAGTTGTTCAACCCTTCTTAGACACTGGAAATCCAGTTATAGGACCCAAATAGATGGGGGTGAGGGGAAAAACCAGACTACATTATCTCAAATGCATACAAAGCAGTTCTGTAATTTTTATAGAAGCATTGTGAGGCTCAGGACCTTCTAAAATAGAAAAACTCTGAATGTTATTCTCAGAAGAAAAGAACAGCTACATCACAGGACACCCCAAAGGAACTGGGCCAAGAGTTTGTGTTTCACCAATAAAAAAATGATACAGGGACACCAAAGAATTGTTTTTTAGAGTACTTAGCTGTCCTGATGTGTCCATGTGAATCACATCAGTAGGGACCAAAGTGCCCCCTTGTAATTATACGACTTTATTGTGTTTAGTCTTTGCTGGTTTTGAAAAGTTTACCTCAAATCTATAGTTACTCATCCGGCTGTCCAAAAGCCCAACTGTTCTTGAGAAAGATCTGCTGCCAGTGACACCCTGCAAATCATCTCGATACCAATGCACATGGTGGGTAGATGCCTCCATCAGGCCAGAGTGGCACTTTGCCAGGAGTTTGTATGATGTTGCACAGCGACAGTCCTGCCTAACCCTGCGCTTTCTCCCCTCTCCATAACTATGTGACCAGCATTAAATATGATTCCAGGTAGAAATAAGAGATGGAGGCTGAAAAACAGCCTTCCAGGCTCTTGTAAATCTGTCTTGTAAATGCAAGCTGGTGTCCCACAGGGATTTTATATTACCTGCAAGGGGACCACTTCAGAGTCAATGTCAGGAGATTTCTCTCACCACAAACAGTCCTCCTTAGAAGATATTCTGCAGCTCTCAATCATTTTTAATTAATTATTGCCACCATGGGCACAGGACATCTTAAGCACAGATGTCCTTTCTATTCTTACTACCAGCATTCAAGATGTTGGTTTATCACTTGTTTCTCTAAACCCAGAGCAAAGCTTTTCTCTCAGGTACAAAGAAGAATTTCAAATATTAAACTTGCCTCCAGTAGAATATTGCATTTTGTCCTCCAAACAGTTCTTCTGATACAGAACCCTACAGTCATCCAAAAGCAGTGAACAGAAGAAATTTTTTACTGAGTTATAAATACGAGCAACTTGGAATATTAAAAAAAATAAGAAAAAACCCCACTGATCTGGTCTTTTCATTCACTCACATCTGTCCACACTGCTTTCATATGAAAATGACAAGACTATGCAATTACATTCAAAAGTGATATAAAAAAAATTTCATCTAAGTTCAACCATTTTAGTCAACCTGAAGCTGACCCAGCCTTTGTGGATTTTTTTTTTGCTAAATCAGAGGTGCTATTTTTATTGTTGCTTTGCCCGTGGTCCAGCAGAAGCTCGGGGCGGCTGCGTGCCATGCTTCCACAGTGACGTGCCAGAGATCATTCTGGGGGAATGCCTTGTGTTAGCATTACTGCAAACGACGTGATGTGCTAGTACAGATGTCAGGTGAGAATTTCACAGTTACGATAAAAATCAGTACAAAGCCTGTAGCTGGCCAGTGTACCAGGAAACCTCTACAGACTTATGCAATCCTGTTTGTTCCAGTTATGTCAATCAAAATTGCCCTGGCTCGGGAAAATAAAGCAACTACAAACAATTATTTTCAAATAACAAAACTCCTAAAAGGTAATTGAAGAAACTCTGAACTCTGCTTTATTCCCATATATAAAAACATTCCATACATATCAGGGATTTGTCAGAATTCCCCTTTCTCCATCTTGTCTTCTTGTAAAATTTACTTTTAATATCTGTCAGCTTCCTGAACCACAAAGCCCTCGCTTCTGTTTTGCTGTTATTCACTGGGGCAAAATAAAATGCTAAGGCAAGAAGAGAATGCAGGTGTGTTTATCCTGGGTCAGGGCAAATCCGTCAGGAGTGGAAACGTGAGCAAGGGGCTAATGGGTTGTTTCCAGCCTTTTTTTCTGCTGCAGTGGGAGGTCTCCTAGAGGGGCTTGTTAAAGGACATCAGCCAAAACTGCATCTCCACCTGCCACCACCTATGTGCTGCCCACTGCAATGGCTTATCTTGGAGGGAATGGGATCATCCTCTTCCTATTGTAGGAAGTCCCAAACTTGCAGAGAGTAGAGGGGTGGGGAGGAAGCATCTTAAACCCTGCAATTTCCCCCTGAGAAACCCTCCCGTTTCCCTCACAATCTAAAACCTCATCATTACAATCAGGGAGTAAGCGCCAGGGAGAGGTTTCAGCGCCTTTCATCCCGCTGGTGTCTCCGAACCAGGAGCTTGGAAATAAGTGCAGTGCAAATGTTACCGTGCAGCTACTGACAAAGTCTCCCTGTTACTGCAGTGCTCTTCTGATGAGCCACAAATGGCAATACCTTTATGGAAGAATACAATGGCACTGCCTAGAGGTGATGGGCCAGGTTTTAAGAAGCATTGAGCTCACTGCAGAAGTAGATAGACCTTGGGGAGAGATTTTCAATAGTGTTTAAATCCCATCAATTTCCATAGCAATTAGGTGTTAGTCACCTTTCAAAAATCCCACTAAGCATGACTCCTTCATACCCTGGCTTTTAGCAGTGGACAGTACCTATAAAACCACATGTTCTGTGTGGGAGGAGGGTAGAGACAATTACTTTGCTGAGAAAGTACAGGAAGAAATAAAGCTTAAGAAACAGAAGCAAACAGAATTACATTTTGAACCTACCATGTATAATTCTATATAAAACATAAAATTACTGAGAATATAGCGGTCAGTTCAGGCAACTAGCTTTTTTTTTTTTTCACTGTACTTCATAGACTTTGCTATAAAAACCTTGTACAATTTCATCTAACACCCAACACAATTATTTCCCACACCCAGCTCTCTCTTTCTTCAACTCACACACACTGTGTGTCAGTGCAGTAACAAGCTATTCCTGCTGCAGGATGATGAGAAGATACATCTTTGGTATATCAGTGTCGTATTGACCTGGAGTATTGACTACAGACCCGCATCCCATTATGCCAGGAGCTGCACAAAGAGTAGAAAGAACTGGAAAGCAACCAGGGAGGGCCCTGGCAAGAGCAGGGAGGGAAACGGAGCACATAGTGCTTTGATGGAGTTAGGTAGAGAGCAATCTCTTTCCAGTCCTTGGAGGAGGGGACAAAAAGCAGTTGTGAGACATGCTTCACATTTGCTCCCCCTAGTACTGACTGCCCAACAGTAATTGTCCTTCTCTGAAGAGAGCTTTTCCAAGGTAAGCACGTTTCTATAAGCCAGTGTAAGCAAACAAACAACTACCATGCATGCAAATCAAGCATTCCCCTCAGTCCTTAAGTGTGTGACCAGTTAGAACATTCATCCTGATTCCTGGATGCAAATAAAATCTTAAATGACAAACAAAATACTGTAAAGGAGTTCCTCAATACATAATAGACATATATTAAAAATACATGAGAAAGGGCTCTGTTTTCCAAAGTAAATTCAGTAGTTGGTTTTCAACTACAAACATGGTCCAATAGTTTATTATATCACTTTGAAGCTCATTGCTTGACCTATGTATATACCATATACGAGCTTATTTGAAACTGTCTTAGCATAAATGCTGGCATTTCTGACCACATTTTTAACACTCAGTCTGCTCCCCAGAAGATGTTTTTACTTGCTAAGGATATTCTCGCACATGGATTTGTTTGTCAGGAACATCCACAGAAAGTTTTCCGCACATATTGTAGAGTACTACAAAACCAATAGCCAGCATCCTGCCAAAGCAAACACCTGAAAACCAGCATTCTCTGTGCAAACATGGGGATAGTTACGACACTCGTCAAGAAAGTGGGAGCTGCAGGCTCGTACCCTCTCAGGTTGCCATTAGGCTAAATGGGAGAGTCTTCCTCCTCTCCCCCAAATCGTACTGCTGCCCAGGTACATTAGACATAGATCGGAGTGTATTTGACTTCCTATCAATACCTTGGGAATACCTACCAAGACCTGGGCTCCCAGGCAACTTAATGTCTCCATTTTCTACCACTAATTGATTTTAAAGTCCATTTAACTTTTGAAGGCACATGAACAGCCTGAATAAAGACTACAGTTGAGTATCTCAAGTCATAACTAGGTGGAGTTTAAGTCTACTGTAGCTCTATGTATTCAATAGGAGCAGTTCAAATGTTGATTGCTAAATGCTTGTAATCAATTTTTCAGATCAAGGAGTGAACCGATAGAAAATATTTAATCAAAATGTTAAAAAACATGCAAAAAACAAAGTGCAAAAAAATGTAATCTACTCATGAACAACTTACAAGTAGTAGTTACTCTGTAAAAAATTTAACAGAAGCCATAGCTTGAATTATGCTACAGATTCCCCCAAATGCTCAATTTTTTCCCTAGCTAGAGCAAAACACCCCCTGGTCCTTCAATACCAGAAGAGAAGGGAGTGCTCTGTAGATAGAAGTGAACTGTACCGGTCAAGAAAATTCACAGCCCGCAGAGACAGGCAGAGCAGTTCAAAGGGTTTCTTTTTTTTCTTTTCTCCTGTCCATCTGCAGGCTGGTGTGCTCAAAAGAATATGCAGCAGCCACTGAACCGGAGCCACATGAGTTGCCCTCCCCTGAAAGCCAGGATGCAGAGGGCTTCTGCCTTCTGGAGAAGCTCCAGGCACTTCCTGCTTATCCCATGTCACTGGCAAGGCCCGTGCAATCTTTTTTCCCTGTCCCCTTTGTGAGGCAGGAAATCCCTGAAGAAACCCAAGTCTCAACCTCCTGACTATAAAATCCAGACTGAGGCAGCCGGCACGCCTCAGTAGGCGTATGCGTGACAGGAGAAGGCAGCTCAGAGATAGGGGAGGAGAGGACTGGGACAAAGGCAAGGTGAGTAGGCTGGCAGCAGCAAGACTGGGCAGGCCCAGCTGTAGCAAGGGTATGAAGTTCAAACAAGGTGATGCACAGCGAGGTGCAGCTTCTGGCCTCCCATACACACTGTGTGGTGGCACCAGGGAAGAGTGAGGCCTCCTGAGATACAACAGAGAGAGAAAAGCCAAGTCAGGAACATGGCTGGTGAGCAAACACATTCTAAAGGTTAGTGCTCTGACAAGAAGAGGGTCATCTGGCAATGGTGGTTGATGGGGAACTAAGTAGACCCAAAATCTCTTTTTGTGCCTTGCTATAAAAGTATCAGCAGTTAAACTAAAGACCAGGTCTCCAGATTCCTCATTCCAGGCATTATCATTTATAGACATTTTAAAAAAAACACACTCAAGTTCCATCACGTTATCCATTAGGCTACAAGGAAGCACAGAGAGGGGGATCCATCATTTCCCTGCCTGCACAAGGCTCATCTGTGATCAGAAGCATTAACTCAAACCATCTAAATGATCATGGATTCTCCAAACAACATTTTTCCTTCCATTAAAAGAGTTAAGCAGTCAAACAGCAAAAACCCTAAATCAATTAATATAGAGGCAAGCTTTTCTGGGGGTGCCTTGGCCCTCACAAGCTGTTTTGCTAAAGTAGACATTAAAAAGAGAGAGAAACCTGCATAACTAAAACTTCCTAGGTAATGGTAACCTGTTCATCTCTTTCTCTGCCTCACGTCTGTGCTGACCAGCAGCAGCACATCCCTGCCAAATGGACAACATGGCCCACCTCTGCAGCCCTTGCACAGTCCGCACGTGCCACCCTGCAGCATTAGTTCCCAAGCAGTAAGGCCAGAGGTGGTTCTTTCCCACTTCATGCCCCATCCAACAAAGCAACTGCTGGCCCATGCTGTTTTTCTCTGTATTTCCTCCATTTTCAGCAGAGTTTGCAAAGTTAAAATATACATGATTGCTTAACCAGAGCCATCATCTGGAGCACAATCAAGATTAGGAAATCTGCATTTTGTGTCTTTCTGAACAAAGTGCCTTTCGGTATCTTGAGATAACATACTCTTTTTCAGCTTTGTGTCAGCAACAATTTTGTCTCACTCCCTCCATATTTTTTTTTGTTTGTTTTAATATGAAATGCCTTCAAAAAGAATCCAAGTCTTTCCAAAGCTAACAAGGAAAGGATTTCTTCCTCTGATTGAAGTGGAGTTAGCAAGGTTGTAATGAAGCACTGCGTGCCGAGACCTGTACGATGCCGACAATGAACACGTATTAAGATGAGAAGAGTCATTGTAAAACTCTGGGCAAAGGGGTTGGGCCCATCTCTCGGCAGCCTGATGTACACCTCATTATTTCAACAGCAGACAAACAGCAAGACCAAATTGTTTACAAGAGTGTGGAGGTAAAGCTTGACAGTATTTTATTTCTTCTGTAGTTAGTGATGACAGAAGAGGTGATTATGAAAAGCAATTGAAGTGTTTCTTCCCAGATTGGATGATTCATAACTCCTTGTTCATACCGTTGAATCCAAACCAAAGGTTGTTGAGGATGGTGAGAGGAGGAAGAAGGAAGAAAAGAGAAGGCACAAAGTAACAGGGTGCACTTAAATCAATCTCTCTGCAATCTTGAGCCATCCCTATGCGCATTCTTTAAGCTGCACTTACAAATGAGCACACAGTCCAACACACAGATAGGAACAGGAGTAAAACATTTTAAGAAGTACAAAAACAATGCCTATGTGGAAGGCAGAAGATTAAGTGCAAGCAAAAGTCTAGACACTGGGTCATGCACTGAAAACCCATTCATCATTTCTGACAGTAAACCATCACTTGCTATACCCCAAAATGAATAAGCCTGAGTAAAGCTCAGAAAATCTGTGTCAGAGCAGAGGGATGAAGGCAGGCATAGGTTAACGTGTGCTACATCCTCACCTGCCTTAGTCATCCGAATAACTAGAACAAAGCCAGTGCAGCTGTGCCAGTTTACGCCAGCTTAAGCTATGACCTGTTTAAACATTTTTGGATGGAGTCCAGTGATAGAGTCTAGACATTGTTATTCAGAAATAACTTGATCTTCATCTTTTGCTTTTGTGCAGAAAGGAAGAGGAAATCTATGTCACAAAGCAACACTTCACGCAGAACAGCAGGGAAAGACAGGATGGTAACCCAATTAAAGGCAGATCAGAAATCTTTCAAAGCCATTTATAAAGAAACATAAACTATCTCCATCCTCCTGTGACTGAGTGAAAAGAGATTGCATGGAGCAAGGAATCAGGTGATCTGCCTTGCAAAATCTTCTTCGCCTCAGAGAACAAAATTCAAGAGCCCATTTCATCAGCCTTGCCCCTTCGGTCACTGCTGCAATCTTCTGCTTTTATCTTCCTCAGTTCCTGATCTGGCAGACCCAGCACTCAGGAAAACGAGTCTTGCTACTGTCTGCTATCTCATGTTTGCAAGGAAAAATCTAAGGAGCTCGCAAGGTCTTCTGTGTTTAGGGGCCATGTCAAACAGTGTTGGTTTTTTGCCCCTAGTTGCTTACTAGAAAGATTGTCTGAAGCAAAATACCTTCTCTAATTCTAATATTTTGTATCTTTCTGGTCTTTATTGCCTCTAGGTCTCCTGGTCACAATGTTTTATTTTTAGCTTACTTCTCTTTACGTAACTTCCATGGAAGAATTCAGCATGCTCCTTCCACACAAATATCTGCACTCAGAGCAGGGAGATGAGGGATTCTTTGAAAGGAACATCTCTGAAGTCTTTGTGCTCCAGCTTCCCGAAGGCCCTGACATTCTGTCTCTTCCTTTGCTTCTACATCAGCTTCTTGTCTCTTCACATGCAGCTTTTAAGTATATTTTTAGATAGTTGAACAATTCAAAGTTTGCCTGGAGCCAGCATTTAAACTTAGACCTATATTTCCAGAAAAAGTGATTTAAAGTTGGAATGATTATTTAGAAGTTTCAAAAAGGTCGATCTCCTGCTGACATTTTTACATACCTTACTTTTGTAGCTACTTGTATTTCAGATGAAAAATTTTTACATTATAAAGAAACATATCATCTGTTCTGAGAGAAAGAAAAAGAGGTCACTAAATTCATCATAAAATGGCAGACTTTTATTTATTTACCTGTCATTCTCACGCTAAACTCAGTGGGACTGCTTTAGTACAATCCAGACTACAATTTGATGAGATTAGCTAAAGTCTGTGTTTGAGGTCCTAGTACTGCATCTCACACATCACACACACATCACGGCAAGAGCTGGATCAATAAAAAAACCCCTCAATTTGCTAGTTCTTTTTTATCAAAATCATTTTTGCAGGTTAATGTGGCAGGGGAAACCAGTACGCTGCATTGCACGCTGTTTATTCTCCTGTGGCTGGCCAAAGCCAGCATAAACCTCTTCTTGGAAGCCTTTGTGAGTTGAACAAAAGCACACTCGGAGTACACACACTATTCTTATCCAATAGGGCACAGGTTCTACTTGCAACTGAGGAACCACAGCCTTAGAAGATACATGGAGATGAAAACCAAGTGATCTCAGCTGCCATCAGAATGGATATCTGTTATAACTGTGATATCTGTTAAAAGAGAGCCTCTCATCTCACAGGTGTGCCTCATCTCAAATTGCAGGATTTGTTGGAAAGCGGCAATCAAGCTTGACACACAGATTCATTCTCCTTTAAAAGAACTCCAGCTATCTCCACCACAGCCTGTCTTCCAGTTCCACCCAAACTTCCCGACCTTACTTGGGTATCTGATGAGAAGTTGTCTCCATCAGCCATATGAAGACACTACAGAGAGATGAAGGATGGTGAACTCCAACGCATTTTGCCTAGAGAAGAAAAACAGTGGTTCCAAGGACCTAACCCCTTCCTTGCCAGACAAACCTGTCTTAGGTACCCAGCTGGCCTCTGCATTATCTGACCATATCAACCTCAGAAGCTGAAGACTTGCTTTTTCCCACAGATGAGGCCTATGATCAGCAGTAAGGTTGTACTGGCCCCAGGCACCATGACGTTACAGGAGTCATGTAGGAGCTGCTGGAAAGCCATGTGTGGCTCAAGGGTTCCAATGCAGTAACTGGTGTCTTGCCCATATCTGCTTACCATGGGGATTGCTGCTATCTCCTGCCTACCTGCTCCTCTCTATTGCTGATATTTCACCAAGGCTCAGACTACTACTACAAAACCAAATAAAGCCAAACATTGCAGTTCCTTGCTTTCTTCCAGCACCTCTCCCAGTCATCTCTTCACTTTATACTTGCTATTTCTGCTGGTGCTTAGTGTCCCTCTCATGCCTCATACAAATGATACCAGCTACCATCCAAACATCAGGATCTTCACAGACTCCTACAACTACAGTCTTGATAATGGGATACTTCCCTTCCCCACATTGCTGGCAGCCTACCTTTTCCTGGCAATTAGTTTGGATGTAGCCTGTGATATTGACTTAAAGGAGACTGAGCAGAAGAAAGACCAGATCACCAGCGAGGCAACTTGACCTCGACAGTCAAGGAAAATAGTATTTACATGACTAGGACAGGGTTCAGGCAGAACGGGACTATGTAAAGAAAAGCATTTGTGCTGGAGACATAATGGAAGGACAATTTATCACTTTTCAGCTCGTCTCCAGGGTTTCTCCACAGAATTACGCTCTTATCTACAGCACATGTAAAGTAATCCAAAGAAACCTAGTTTTCTCATGGTCTCAAAACAGAAATCTAAACCAACTGAATATCTTTGAAATTTGCTTATGTGGGCTTCAGCTGTTCCTTAGTAAACAAGGAATGATACTCGTCTCTAGAAGGGTATGAAAATGAATTAAATAATATTAATGTTAGTTCAGAGAAACACAGAAAAGCCCATTAGGTAATAAACATTTGTGACTTTGGTGTAGTGTTAAACAGAACCCCCTGGAACATGGTCTGAAGCTGCATAGTGGAACTGCTAAAGCTGGTCATTCAGCAGACATCATCCCTCTTTTGCACTGAACAAAGCAAACGTCATATGGAAAAGAAAGCATGTACACATGCAATAAAACCCTGTATCAGAACGCATAGAAAGGGTATAAACTCAGGTAACATGGCAAATGTTAAATCTAACACTTATCTTCAGAGTTGCTGTATTTTTATCTCGGTTTTCTTCTAATAGAGTTTCTTGGATGAAATATCAGTACATGCTAGCAAAGAAAAAGTTCAAACCAAACAGCTGGATGTCATTTTTTCCCCTCTAAGGAATGTCACGTTTGGAATGGCCCAGTGGGCAAAGGCGAATACATAATGGTTATTCAGAAAGCAATTAGATTCTGACCGCAGGGAAATGTTTTCTGAATGGATTGAGCTTTAATAGAGTAGACCCAATAGTCTCTTTTGTTCTTCTATTTCTTATATAAGGAATCTTTTTTTCCTTAGAGTTAAGATCTGGGTTAACGATGAACACATAATCATACTCTTCATACAGTTCTTCGCTGATAGTTACAACAGCTGCATTCTAAGATAGTCAGTATTTTGGGCTGATACAAACAACAAAAGCAAGTAGTAATCCATGCCAAAATCAAAAGAAATTTATTTGCCTTTTAGCAAATTCTAATGATTTAGAAATCTCACATCTTCTTGTGCTGATTCCTTCTATTCTAAGACATGAGAAGTTACGTTGTGTTTAGAGAGCTAATAAAGAGCAGGTGAGAGCTAATTCTGCTCTCAATAACACAGGCAAATCTCAAAGCAAGGGCAAGAGGGTTCAGGTAGGTTATGTAAACCAGTGCTGCTACCAGATCTCATCAAAGGCTAATCAGAGGCAGAAAACAGCAAGGCTGCCATAAATCAACATTTGGTGTTTGATAACATAAGAAAAGTTAAGTCTTTACAATATTTAATCTTATAGCTCTGTAATGATAAGTTGTAAATATCTACATTACCTGAATAACCAGCAATAGGCAAGATTAGGCAGTAAGAGAGCACCAGCAGTACCAACACTGAAGCAGGGTAGAGGGGAAGGAATAAAAAAGTTTATTCTGTTTTTCTTACAGATATCCTCATACCAGGAACGGACTGACAGTTTGCCCCAACCTAAAAGGTGTAAGGCAATACAGAAGAGCAATAGCTTTATTAAGTAGCTACAGAGCAAAACACGCTCTTCTAGGTAGTGAAGTCTCATCAGAGCGGCTATGCTTTTTTTTCCTGCATAAATTATAATGACTGTTTTTGCATTATTCCCAGTAACACTTAGAGGCTCCACTAAATCAGCACATTACTGCACCAGCTCAAAAGGCACTGACGTCTTACAGACTCATTTTAATACAGGGTTTGTCAGTTCTCAGTTCTGGCAATTATGTACACCAGGGCTGCTTCGTGCAGGTTTGAATATACCAGCTGTTGCTGGTTTTCAGACAGAATCAATTTCAAGTGTCTCTAATTAGCCAGTGAGATCAGGTGCTCTCATAAAAGATTGCAGTATTGGCTCAGCTTCTTGGTGCATCTAAGCCAGTCTTCTGTGTTTGGTTGTGATCAACAGCTGAGGTGTGAATGAAAATGCCTGAGGTTACAATCATCTTTTCTGATACCAGGTGTAACATAAGGTGGACAAACCCCTTTTCTTCCCATTTTATGATATTATTTCTCCTTTGTAAGTGGGGAAAAAAAATAGCCTTTGTCATCCTAGTGGAAAATGTTCCTGCCCATGGCAGGAGGGGTGGGAACTAGAAGATCTTTAAGGTCCCTTCCAACTCTAGCCATTATATGTGTAATTCAATACACTCCTACATCTGAGCAGTCAGAATACCCGTAGAACTGTAGTACAGCTCATTTTCAATGTCTGTGATGATTTAAAAGAAAAGAAGACTTCCTTGATTTGGTAGCAGTATCTACAAGAATATTTACTCTGTAGTGAACAATATCAAGTTATTAAGGAGAAGAAAGCGCTTTTTTGTTATTAGTGACATGCAAATAGTGAATTAATGCTAATCATGAAGGTTGTTCATAAGAACGATAAAACACCTGCTTGGATAGACACCAAAGGTAAAACACATGAATGATATCACAAGTCATCAAATGATAAGATCTTGATCTTATGAAGTGTTTTTCACTGGAATGTTCAGATCATATAGCACAATTAAATTAAAATCAATACTACGCAAAAACAATTGGGAAGCTGGTAAACAGGGAAGTGAAGGAAGTACTCTGCCAGCCAAACCATCAGTGGGAGTGGTGGGAAGAAAATTCCTGGTCAGACTCAATTCCCTGCAGACTGCTGTTGTTTAATGTTGGGGTTTTTTAAGATACAACATTATAGAGACAAGTGCACAAACACGAAGAGAAAAATAATCCCTGCAGACTGTCCTTTCAAATTATTACAATACTATAATGGGAATTTGTCCACTGAAACCCATCATCCTCCACATCACCAGTTCAGACTTCTAGGAAGACATGGGAGAACTATGTTTTATGATGTTCAATTAATGCGTGAAAGAAAATGTATACTGTAAATGTTTTTTACAGCTACTCTGCAGCATATTGCCACATTCAGAAAGAATTATCAGAATTATGTTCTAGTATTCTTGAGAAGTGTATATATTGTCATATTCTATACAAGTCATTTTTAAGAAGTGCTGGAAGAATGTGGCAACTGTGTTTTCATTTATTTTCTGGCTCTCTGTGAAACAGAATGTAACGTTTTACTGCCTCTTCCTTCTTTCTCTATAACAGATCATTTAATCAGAAGTCGATAGTCTAGAGGATGAAAATGTTAAAAAGCCCACAGAAACATATTCAGTCTCCTGCCCTTTGCAGTTGAAGTTGTGAAAGTGTGAGGGCAACAGATCTAGAATTGGAAGATGGACTTTCTTGAATATTTTTGACACATAAAAATATCTGTGTATTACAGATCTTGAAGTTATGATGATGTTATGATATTCCCTCTAAATCTCTCTGAGCCCATTGGGTTGGGTCTGTGAAGGGCTGTAAATGCCTGAAGCTAGACCTAGATGGTGTTTAGGTACTAAATGCAAAATATTCAAATCTCAGAAGTTTCACTTTGCACTACAGACATATGGTCTATAGACATCTAAACTTTCACTCACAAGCAACTTAAAGTTCTGCTTCTGGGCCTGCTCAGAAACACCAGTCAAGATCTACAGTCAGGTCACCCCCCTACCATCTGAAGGTCCTGACCCAGTTGCTGTGCCCACTTGATGAACACCTACAGCATCCTTTTCCTCCTATGACAAATGTCTGTTTTGTCTGGAAACACAGCTAGCAGAAACCTTCCAGAGCTTAAACAACTTGTCTTGAGATTTAGATGCTCTCAGGGAAGGGCAACAAGGGGTTGCTAGCAGACATGAAGAAGAGAGGGGCACCCTTTTCCTATCTCCTCGTACGTTGGGGTATACCCACAAAGAATATTGTTGATAAAGAATTGCTCTAAATGGCCTTAGGGATCTCTTCTTTTTCTTTCTTCCTTTTTTTTTTTTTTTTTTTTAAGCTTGGTTGCAAAATTAGTAATTTCTTTGTTTCCTTTTAGAAAGAGCAGAACAATATTTCTATTTGAATTTTTTTTATCTTTCCTGGACACAATAGGGAACATTGGTGATGTTACAAAACCTGTACAGAGTGTTTCTGAAATGTTCTCTGTGATCATCCAAGCTTCCCAAAGCTTCTTATTAAACAGAGAGAATAGCAGAGAAGACAATTTCATATCATCCAGGGATATAGCTGTGCAGCATAATTTTTGTTTGAAATTGTTTTATATTGGATGCTACAGATATAGACAGATTTAAAAAGAGTGTTGTTTTAAGAAGTACATGAAGCTCCTAAACCAGTGTCCTCTCTTTGTTCCTATTCCAAGCTCAGTCTCAGCTCTTCTTAGATGCCCCAAAATATGATTCAATGATGACACTTTAATCATATCTGTTTTGAAGACAAGGAAAATCTGCAACAGCTAACAAGTCTATTGTCTCATGATATGTAAATGCATTAGCTGAGTAACTATACCATCATCTTCAGTATAAACCTTCCTTCCTGTTTTTAACTCTTCTTTCTCTAATCTTCCTGACTCTTACTATATCTTATTCTTAGGTAAAATCTGAAATTTAACAGATCTTTTTCAGTACACTCACATTTCCAAATTTAAAGCCAAAGTGTGCAAGTAGGTTCCTCATAGATTATAAACTGCCTTTCACCACTTTATACATGGTAAAATATTAAATTATTTTATTCTAAGAATATATTGCTACAAGAGTTAGTCTTGAAATCATGGATCATCAACCAGAGGTCACAAATTAGCCATCTAATGTACTCTGTGGGCTTTATCTTCTGTGATAATCCTGGAAAATGTTTTACAGTTAATTTTAATGCACTCCTTGGGTCAATTTTGAGCTGCGATTTGTCATGCATCATGAATTTACAAGTCTAAACGAGACCTGATATTAATTATTACTTCATAGCAGCCAAACATTTTATAAAGCTATAGTGATGTTCCTGTTCTTCATCTCTGTAAGTGTCTGGTTGCTAAATATTGGTAGTCAGTGCTTATTTCTTCTCATACTTTGAATTTGTTAGGCTGTACTTACTAGGAAAAATACTGCAATATAAAGTATGCAATTATGATATTCATTCTTTAACCTTCTGTGTGGTATTTGACACCCACAGAGATTTTCCCAGCTCTGGGAACTGTTGAGTCAATGTTGTTTCAGCTACAGACCAGCAACCATAGCAAATGTTTTCAAAGCTGTCAGAAGCTGCACTGAAATCCATTATTTATAACCCTAGATAAAAGTGATCTGATTTTTAGAAACATAAAAAACCCAATAAATTCCCAACGAAGACTAATTATTAGCATTCCTATTTAGCAAATAGAAAAACTAGTCTATATATACTACTCTCATGTATTTGTGTCTAGTCATACCTCCTTCACCAGGAGCAGTTTGGCTCATTAAATGGCCTGTTACATTAGAAAAGCAGTTCTTAAGTTTGTGTTTAATATTTCACAGCAATGGCCAAAGAGACACCATAATCCAGGTCATACCAATAAATGAATTCCAACCAGTATCTCAGAGAACAGATGTCTAATAGTTTAGAAACTAATGTGAGTGGATAAAAATACCAAACTAACATGGCTCTAAAAAACTTCCTTTATGTACTTAAAGAATTTGAGAATGTTTTCATTCTAGAGCCAACTAATAGCTTTGTAAAGTCTGATAAACAAAAGAAAGAGGGGAAAGACTACTGTCAAAAAGTTTTCCCTGAAACAATTGCCTGGAGGACATAGTGGGAGAGGTGAAGACTACTTCCCCTCACACAGCTAAGAGGTGGAGGTTTCTTCCTTCACTGCAGTGACTCCTTGGCCTTTCCTGCTGTCCTGGCCCTCTTTCCTGTCACTGCGGGACACGGGGATGAAGGCTGATCTCCCGGCACTGCGAGCACACAGCTCTCAGCCCCTCCTGATGTTGCAAGGGGAAGGGAGAGAAGGTGGAGGAAAGCACCCCAAAAATCTAGTGGGGCAGTAGCAAAGGGAAGACACTAATCTTCTTCACTATATCCAAATAGCAGCTGGAGGAGGTACCTTCACCCTGCCTTAGAATTAGGTCTCTGATTTAGGCTACCCCATCAATTTAAGCCACCTGGATTTCTATTTCCTTTGCAGCAGTAATGCAGCCCTTACAGTCTGGCTGACCTCCACTGGCAAGCCTACAGCCCAGAGTCTCGTTATAGCTCATGGTGATAGGCTGTGCTTTTATATCCAGAGCTGAAATAACAAACTCGGTTCATGCAGGGGACAGAGCTTTGGACTCATCTCTGCTTGAGAGGCCTGGTTATTTATTAATTATATTTAAAATTTTATAACAGCTTAAAAGGAATGCGAGCCAGAGGCAACACTTCCAGTGAAGCCTCCCTCGTGCAATGCTTGTGTAATTCTCTTATTTTAGCACTGATTTGTGCAGCTATGAAAAGCTCCAGTCAGTTCCTTTCTCTAATGCCTCCACTGGTCCTGGTGATTTCTTCATCCTTTGACATGGGAGGGTTCTCACACACAGACCCCCAAAAACACTACTTTGTTGTGAAATCCCAGTGCACAGGAGTCCAATGGACAGACCAGTGCAAAATCTTGCCCCATCACTTTCTAGGGAAAACCTGTAAGATTCCTGCTGTTTGATACCCCTTGGAGAGACTGGACAGAATGCTTTGCAAGCTGCTTCCCTTCTCCTTGAAATCCCACTCGCCATAACAAAGTGAGTGTGGTTGGTAGACTCCAGGATACAAGTTTCTGATCAGAGCCTGCCAAGATTAGAGTATTGAAGGGTGGTGTAAGTGAACGAGTTCAGTTTAGTTAAGAATTAATGTATACTGGTTCGTGGAGTTGGGAAAGGCCATCATAAACATACGGATGATTTGCCATGGCCTTTTACTTGGTGCGAAGAATCATTTACTCGGTCATAGGCACTTCTGAAGTGGTTTGGTCTTCAAAACGCTGCATAGAGTGGGAACAGGGGAAATTTATATTGGCTGAGCCTTTTTGGGGCATGGATAACTAAGGACCGGACTCTGCCATAAAGCTGCTTGTAAAGGTACCTGTTAATCACATCAGTGAGCCTTCTCCGGGTCTCCTCTGGCAGTGGACAGGCATCCTTGGAGCCCGCCCCGCAGTGGGGCAGCTGCTGGCGTCTACAGCCACCTGGTGGCTTCTTCCTGCATCCTGACAGCTTCTGCGCTCCCTCCTGAGAGGCACAAGAAGATTGGGTGTCAATCTTTCATACCACCAATGTCTTTTTAAACAAACTTCACCTATCAACTTCTCATTCTGAAAGATCTTTCGAGATCTTTATTGCCTTTGTATTCTCTCACTTTTTATGTACATTCCCTCTCTGCTTTATATGAGCCAAGAGCTACTTCCAGACACTTAGTGCGTATTAGCTAATGAAAACATAGCAGTTTTGCGGAGTAGATTTGTATAATTATGCCCATTTTGCAGCAGAAGGTACTGAGAAATAAGTCAGGTGAAGGTTCAAGGTCTCTCAGCAGCATTATTGGCATGGGCTCTTGCCTGGCTGTTCTTGCCTACAGTTTGCTACTTGCTGGTGTTTCTTGAGATGCTGGCCCCAAGGAAGGAGAGGCTGGGAGATATGATGTGCTGCACCCTGTTAGGAAATCTATGAGAAGTCCCTAGAAACCCTCTCAACCTTCCATCCTTCCCTGTGGCTGAATTTAGCTTTACAGGAATGCAAGCAGGGAAAGGCAGGCCTAAGAAACCTGACATAAATTCAATGTATTGTGGATGAGCTGCAGGTTGTACTTTGATTAAATAAATTTGCATAGTCAGTATTAGCTATATCCTAATGTATTTAAAAAGATGTTAATCAATTAAGAAGTGCTTAGAAAATGATATGCAAACTAAATAATATAAGGCATAGGAAGGCATGCTTAAGGGAGTGGTTCCTGAGAGGTTTCTTCAGCTTGCTGTTGGTGGGTAAGATGCCATCCTGCTTCAGTGAGGTTTTATCAAGATAAGCCATTAAGTGACTGCTTTGATTTTAGTAATAAAAGATAGTATCTGTGCTTCTTGATTTCTTTTAAATTAACATGCAACTTTCTGTAGTATTGTTACAAGTTTCATAAACAAACCCAGCAAAGGTAACAAATGGTAATTGGGCCCACTAACCTCAATTTAATACGTTTATCAACATCTTTTGTTTTTTCCCTTCCTGTGTTGCTGACTGTGTAATTTCTTCCCTGTTCCCCTGCTCAGTGCATTAACCCTTCAGGTACCCTGTTGATTTAATTTTTCCTAAGAAAAAACCCAACAACTTACTGGCCCATTATGTGTCTCTTCACATCTCTGGCCTTTGGTGTGAATAAAAAATAAAATTGAAACATCTTTTCCTAGAGCTCTTGCTGCCTAAGACTGTTACAAAAAAGAAGTGGATGAACAAACTGACTGGGGTGGCAATAAGGGAATAAAAAAACGACTGTGATCTGGAGTCTCAGACCAGTTTTGGTCTCTCCCTTCTGGTTCCCTTCCACTGATATCCTCCGAGTATTATCACTGAAAGTCTTCTTCCTAGCCAAGGTTCAAGCCTGCACATCATCATCATCATCATCCTCTCTGACGTACCTGTTGCCCCTGACACTACTATTAAACACTTGTGCTTTGATACCTTGTTGCATTGGACATCATGACTTTTTTAATGCTCTTTTTCTCTCAGTCTAGACTTTCTCCCAAACGTATCTCCCCAGAGCTCTTCCTCCCACCTCAAAGTGGAGCTCCCTCAAAACTTCTTGGTGCCCCTTCCACCCCACCCTCTGTTTTCTGTCCTTGGGTGACCTCTTATGCTGATGTGGATGTACCTATTACCTCTATGCCAACTACCTTTAAAATACTTATCTGCTGCTGATCTTCTGCACATTGGTTTCACATCTCACTGCCTCTGCAGTGCTACATCCTGACAGACAGCTTGCTACCGAGCTCACCGAGATCCAAAAAGGAGCTCATTAAAAAACAAACCCAACAACACAGCTTTCCCTAGCTCCCTGGTCGGCAGCCAGGGTGTGTGTCAATTTAAATGTCTTTGATATTTAAATTTAGCTCTCCCTGACTGCTGATACCATTTGGCAGAAGGTGTACTTACAATATTATTCCCAAAGCTATTCAGCAGGCATCTCTGCTACACTCAATCCTTCCCAGGAATTCAATTCTGTGAATAAAAGAAATGTAGGGATGAGCAAATTAACAGTGCTGTCCTAATTGGCTAAAGGGATGTTTTTCTTGTTTTCAATCTCTTCTTTCTTCTCTTTGTCAGTTTGTATGCCGTATCAAATCTTCCCTTCTAGCCAAGGACTTTCTTTAATTGTTCATGACATATCTTCAGGTTTCTTGGAAAATGAACATGTGTTTTTGTGCTTCTTTCATAGAATTACAAGGAAGAAAAAAAGTATTTTTTTAACAGGACAGTTTGTACAGCTGCAATGCTGAAATGTGGTATCAGAGGCAGATGTATTATCTGCCTGAAAATGTTGAACTTCTAGGTCCCACTTGCACTAGTTGTGCAAGATAGTGCAGATTGGACTAAAGGTTTCACGTTGTTTAAGAAGAGAAAAAAAAAGAAAGTTACCTGACAGCTAGACTCAATAAGACTCTTTTGATTATTTTTATTTTTTTTAGGAAACTTCAATGCTCCAGTGTTGTGCAAGTATTTCCTTCAACTACTTCTTAACTTATGGATTATTATTCATTGAGGTTCCTAATTTATCTTCTGAGAAGAGCCTGAAAAATTATATACTCTTGGTTTACTAGGAATAAATTTGTAACATTTTAAGAAATTACAGAACATTGAAGTTACACAATTGGAATTCAAGTGATTCTATGTCATTTTAGGTGTTTTTGACCAAAATATAGAAGCTATTGGTTGTAATAAAAAGAGAAAAATTAGTGACAGTTACTCAGATATTGCCAAAACCTGAAGATATTTATTGTGCCTTGTTGCTAACATCTATGCCATTGCAGCACCCAGATACTTTGAATTTAGACAGAAACCCCACTAAGATTCAGGGGGCACATTTTTTTTCCTTTCCTGTTTCACCTGCAGGATTTGATATGCTGTATATGCTGAAATCTGATTCCATACAGTCATGGCTGAAAGAGTCTGCCTTTTGTCCATGATAGCTCAGAAGTGAGGCATTCACCTCTACCTAATTCTTCTCCAGGTAAGTGCTATAATTTATCAGCTATTCAGGGGAGAAGTTCTAAACTTTTTTCCATAAAATGCTTAAATACTAATAAGAGCTGGGCACAACACCCACTTCTTGAATACTTGACTGTATTGTAGTATCATACTCATTTGCTTTCCTTGTCCTGCTGAATATTCAGGTATGCCATACAAAGCAGAACTTCCACAGGAGACCAGAATGTCCTGCAGCAGATGAGTAGAGTGACAGCCAAGAGCAGGGAGCTTTGGATTTAAACCTTTTGCAGAATAATGGCACCTGGACTTCAGTGTCCCACATCCTGAGTGTCTCACCCGGGCAGCTGGACAATTACTGTGAGCATTTAGGTAAATGGTCAATTCCTGGCTCTCCTTTGAAAGGGCTGATGACCTTCGCACTATCTCAAAGGAGTTCTTCCCAAGAGGAGAACTACACCTCAGTATGTGCAGAATCAGAACCCCAAGTACAGACAGTTAGGAAGCAGGAGGCACAGTAAAGCTCCCACTGATAAAGTCTTGCAACTAGATAATTAATCTCTTACGAATGACTGCAAAAAAGGTCTCCCTTTCCTCTTCCTAGCACTTTTTTTTTTTTTTTCATTGAAGCCTTTTTATTAAGATGTAGAGAAGACCTGCTCTTTTTAGCTTCTTGGAACTACCCAGCAAGAACTTTAGCAGGGGATACTTAAAAATGCAAGTTACATTAATTTTATATAGTAAATTTGGAAGATACAAAAATTCATTGGTTCTTCCTGCAACAGCTCAAGAATAGTATTTAGCTGTGAAGTTACCTGTAACCTGTTCTGTATTGCATCTTTTTCTTACATGTTTTTTTCTTTACTATATAATACAAAACCTGTTAAATTCAGTGGGAACTGTGTTGTTGCTTCTGTTCCTAAACTAGGAAGTTTTTTTCATGGTGCTTTAAAAGCTCTGCAGAAATGCAAGCAGGAAAGTTTCAGTCTGAGAAGACTGCTTGCCATAAATTAATTATTGAACACATATTAATATTCATAAGGGACCCAATTATCCAGGAAAGTCATAGTGATCTTATTTGCTGATTAGCAAAGAAAACACTGACATGATATTTTTCTTAAGTTCACCTTGTTGACTAAAATTTGTGTCAATGAGTAAGTGCAAGGTTAAGATGCAATAAGAGGATAATCACACTGGTGAGGTAGTAACTGCTGAATTAAAAGTGATTCTGTGACTGATAGAAATGCAACTTAGTGATTTTTCAGCAGGTAAGAATCGTAGAGTTATATGATAGTTTAGTTTGGAAGGACCTCTGGAGGTAGGTTGGTCCAACTCCCCCATCAAAGCTGGGCCAAATTCCAAGTTACATTCCTCAGGGCCTGCAGTGTTTACAAAACATGAAACAGGAAATGCTTGAGCAAAGGAGGTAGATATAATTAGGTATAAAAGGCATACTTAAGGGTGGTTCTTCAGAGTTTCACCCAGGGAAAAATGTTTTTTGAAGTCAACAAGCTGTCCTGTTTGACCAGGCAGTGTTAAAAGTGAGATAAAAGGCTTATCTAAAGTGCTTTAACTCTGATCCCAACTTTTGCTAAAATAAACCTCAAACTTCCTAGAAAAATTACAGTATTCAGGACAGCCATGAATGTAGTAAGTAGCAGCTGGGCCTTATCTAACAATTTAATTGAATAGTCAGCATCCCCCAAACCTCTGGATCACTTACTGAAGGGCCGCTGCAGAAGTGGCTCTCAGGAGACACCTGCCACAGGTCTCCAGGGATGAGAACTTCACAGCACAAAGGTGTAGGAAGAACGGCCAAGCTGTATCAATGTCATCCTGAGACCTGGCATGTGAGGAGGAGCAGCCCTACATGCACAAATAACACTATGTAATGAGGAGCAGCGCTTCCTGCGCGCCCGCACGCCTCCTGATGCATGTTTATCCTCCTCTCCATCACATACATTAAAGCCAGAGAGTGCTGGTTTATTCCCATTCCTGAGAAGGATCACCACCTTGTGATTTTACCCAGGATGCGTTCAACCTTGTTACAGCTCTGCCCACTGCTCGTTTTCTGACTCACGTTGAGGGTGAGAACCAAAGGCAAGTGAAGTTCTTGTGGGAGCTCACCTTGTTCAGTGGGACTCTGCCATCTTCAGACAAATTTCAGGTTGCCTCTATACAGCAGGAAAAGGCTGACTCATTTGGTTGTTATGACGCAAAAAGGTACTCAATATTTTCTGAGAAGTTTAAAAACTGGATTTGAGTTTATATCATTTCCACACTGAGAAAGTTGCCCTTTTTGCAGCTGAGACTGGGCTAATTTGAAAGCTGGGGGAGAAAAAAAAATGTAAAGATTCTTATGGAACAACTTCGATTTTTTTCCCCTATATCACTTAAAATTTTTTTGAAAGCCCCAAAACTAAAAGACTGGGAAAACAACTGACTTATGTGAGACTTTGTGAATGCCTAATTTGTCCTTAAATTTGCTTCTTATTTTTCTCCCCATTGTTTGCTTTCTGTTTTGATCTCCCCATGCCAGCACAACATCCTTGTGGATGTTTCATTATTCGGGTCTGATGTATTGGTGATGAAATTTTTGGGTTCTGCCAGCTCTTCTATTGTCTCATGAAGTGCCGTAACAGTTGCTTTAATTTTGCAATGAAGGATTAAAAAGACTGCCAGTCAGAAAGGCATGTAAAAGTCTGATTAAAGGGTTGTCTTTCCAGTGGTAGTTTTTGGATTTATTTGAGAGCCATATACTGAATTTTTTGTCATTTTGATATGTACCAAGACATATGATAATTTTTATAACGCGATTTCTCCAACACAAGATTTATCAAAAGACTACTGTGGGTACAAAGGGAAGATTCTGAATAATATTAATCTGCAATTATAATATTACTAAATTAATCTCCAGTAGTGTCTTCTCCTTGCTGTTTGGAATTTAAAACATTAGAAATTCCAGACTACCTCCCTGAGAAGATCAGCCCCTTGGTCCAGATCTGTTTTCAGTGTGGCCAGAGCTAAGGAAGATAAATTCCGAAAGGTTTTAGCAGCTGAAAAAAAAGAGGATGGGACATGGCCTGTAAGCTATGAACATTAACAATAGAAAGGCAGAGGAAAGACTTATGGGTGTGATCTTGAGAAGGAGCTGAAAGATGGCCTTTTTGGGTCCAGGCCCTGGAGTCACACACACCCATTTCTATGGGCAATGAAACTTCCTACCAATGTTTGCTGCTTCTGCCTATGCAGAAACAGGATTTATGCACATTTTCTGCAAATAAACAAGGTTATACCAAGAACATATCTAATTTGTATCAGCAATTTTTATTCAAGTGGGAAAAATATCCTTGCAAGGCCTTGCAATTTGATGATCGACTTGAGCAAAAAGGGCAACACTAGTCAATAACATCTCAAATGCAAAACTCTTCAATAGACCTTGAAATGCTTTGAAGAGCTGAATTTTAGTTAGCATGTTGCTCCGTGACAGTCACGAAGTAAACTAAAACATCATATTGCATTTCTGGTTTTCCTCAAATACTGAAGAACAATGTGTGTGATTATGCAGTAATACAAGACTGAAAGGAGAATTGCTCAAACTGGTCTTCAAAGCAGGCAAATCTGGTCACAGCAGACAAGCAAAGAAACTGAAAAGGTTTGGGAAAGAAATAAATAAGAAATTAGCATAAAGTCTGAAAATGGACCAGAGATCTCACACATGTTTGGTACTGCTACATCTAAGGCAGGACTTTACATAATGGGAACTTCTACAGAGCTAAGTGGAAATGCTTAAGAAAATTGTAGGAAAACAAAATTCCAAATTCTTAGTATTTATGAATACTGGACACTTGTGAGATAGTAAGAGAAATCTTTTCTTGTTTTTAAGGGAAATATATTTTTGTGTGTGTATACATGTATGATTTATTTATGGATAGAAATTTTCAAACTATGTGAAGTTAATAAAATGAAACATCCATTTACTTCAGAAAAAAGGATAAAGTATTCATAAATGACAATAAATCAGATTAAAACAGGATTTTCTTGCAGCTGCAGATTCACCTTTAGATATCTGACACATAGACAGTGACAGATTAAATCTGGTTGGCTGAAATTGTTGTGTCTCTGGCTGTCTGCCAAACCTTTACAGCAGAGCTAGTGCCATGGTGTTTTAAATTTAAAATATGAAAGCGAACTAACCCTAAACACAACTTGCTTTATCACAGTAGCCTGAAAACTGCAGTGGTCCAAAAGCTGCTTTACTTGCCATTTACTTATCCCATGCCAGAGTGAGGCACATATGTGGGGTGGGCTGAGTCTGCCATCAATTTTAATCTGCCATCAATTTTAATCTGCCATCACATTGTGCTCAAGCATTAAGTGCAGTTCTGCTGCTGCCAGAGAAAACTTCAGCCAAGAAGTGTCATTGGACAAGACATACTTGAGAAAAAATGTTCAGTCTGATCTGTGAGGAAAAACATACTGAAAACAAGAGCCAGAGAAGCTGAAGTTTGGGGGTGAGATTGGTTCTGTAAAAGGTGTTAATTTATCTTTAACTATTTAGCCCATCACCTGTATCTTGGAACAGGAGGTAGAGGGAACAACCAATACCCTTGTTCATGTAGCTAACTCTTCTGTATAGCACAGTAGCATGAATGTGGCCAAAACCATTTCGACCTTAGCTAATGACTTCTTTCACAGAAGAACTGCCCACTAATTCAGATGCCTCTTGTACGGTCTGCTTGTCATTAAAATCCCTTGCATGGTTTTAAATGTGAAATCAGGACTTCTCTGGGACCTTCTCTTTGGCCCTGGCTCCAAATGACAAGAATGCCTGCTGGTATCCCACGCAGGGGAAGTTAATGGAGAGACCTCACTTGACTTGACTCTAATGACCGTGTTTTGTCTTTGTCACTCTCTCAGTAAAGTCCCAGCACTGTTTTCTCAGACCAGATCTCCCAGGAATATTTGCATTGCTACAGCCCATTAGGTAATTATAGACAAGGATTCTTTAAATGCCAGAACATGGTCTGTGTTCAGGCAGTGTGTAAATCAGCTTATCAAGGCCTGGCAAGCCTGAGGAACAGCCAAGACCATAGGGAAAGCTCAGTCAGCAGCACAGCGCAGTAGGCACTGTGCATAGGAGAACAGAGCATCCTGCACCCACTTCCCTGAGGAGCAGCCTCTGTGATCCCTACTTGTCCAGTCCTGGCTTTCCTGTCAGAGCACCCTTAGCCCCTCTCTCAGTCCCTCCTGTTGTCTGTGTTTGGCCCTTTGGTAAAGAGCGAAGGATGAGGCTCATCTTACTGAGACCCGTTCTTAGTAGAAGCACTTCAGCTTTGGCACAGAAGCTGTTGTCCTTCAACACGTCGCTTGCTTCCACTCTTGAAGCATGCCAGCAGCTACGAGCCAACAGGACTAGAGAGAGCGTGGCTAATAAGATATTTAAAAAAAAAATAAAAATAGAATATTTCAGTTGGAAGAGACTTGCAACGATCATCCCATCCAACTGAGTCTGAGTATTTTACGGACTCTGGCAGGCTTGAGGAGTGGGCCCATGCTAATCTCATAAGGTTCAACAAGGCCAATTGCAAGGTCCTGCACCTGGGCCGGGGCAATCCCCAAATATCAATACAGGCAGGGGGATGAAGGAATTGAGAGCAGCCCTGCCAAGAAGGATTTAAGGATATTGGTAGATGAAAAATTGGACATGAGTTGGCAATGTGAACTTGCAGACCAGAAGGCAAACCGCATCCTGGGCTGCATCAAAAGCAGTGTCGCCAGCAGATCGAGGGAGGTGATGCTGCCCCTCTACTCCGCTCTGGTGAGACCCCACCTGGAGTACTGCGTCCTGCTCTGGGGCCCCCAACATTAGAAGGGCATGGACCTGTTGGACTGGGTCTAGAGGAGGGCCACAAAACTGATAGAGGGCTGGAGCACGTCTCCTGTAAGGAAAGGCTGAGAAAGTTGGGGTTGTTCAGTCTGGAAAGAGAAGGCTCTGGGGAGACCTTATTGTGGCGTCTCAATACTTAGAGGGGGCTTATAAAAAGGACTGAGAACAGCTTTTTACTAGGGCTGTAGTGACAGGAAAAGGGGCAATGGTTTTAAACTAAAAGAGGGTAAATTTAGATTAGGCATAAGGAAGAATTTTTTTACAATGAGGGTGATGAGATGGTGGAACAGGTTGTCCAGAGAAGCTGTGGATGCCCCATCATTGGAAGTGTTCAAATTCAGGTTGGATGGGGCTTTGAGCAACCTGATCCAGTGAAAGATGTCCCTGCCTATGGCAGGTTGGACTAGATGATCTTTAAAAGTCCCTTCCAATCCAAACGATTCTATGATTCTTCACATCCAAGCCCAGACTGTAGCAACGGAGAGTAGATGGAAAACAGATGTTAGTAAAAGGGAACTGCTGTAGACAAAAAAGAGGTCCCCTCTTATTTGTCCCTCTGATGCATTTGGTTCAGACTTGCCTGGTTTATTCTCATCTTCTTGCAGTTACTGTATGTCTCTTTACAAGCTCATCTCAGCTACTTGCTCACAGAAGAAGCAGTCCCTCTCTTTCATTCCACTGCTAGGGTCACCTACTCTACACTATACTCACCTTCATTTCATTATGTCAGCTATCAAGAAGTAATAAACTCACTTTACCCTCTAAGAGGCAAAGCTGCATTTTGCTTTAAGGTTGCCAGCCAGCATTTTCAAATAGGATGTTGTAACATTCACCTGTTATTCTGTTTGTACCATCAGATCTGACATTTACATGTGTCTCTGCTACAGTCAAGTACTTAGGGTTTTTATTGAGATTTTTCCTAATGTTTCATGTAATTAGTATCCCTTGGTATTTTATAGATGCGCACAGCATATCTCAGGAGTGTGAGGAGAACTCCTTCCTTCATTAACTCTACTTCCCTCTCACACTGGTAAACAGCTGGTTTGAAAACACAAGAGAATACAAATTCATAGAATTATGTTCCAGGAGGGGACACAGTCATTTAAACTGTCACATGTAATACAAACCATCTTGTGTCAACCAGTTACCTCTGTATTTAACCCAATTACTTCTGTTGAATAAAAGTATACTTTGTGGTTGGCTAAAATATGTACAACGTGACACCTGATTTACAGACATAAAGAGATAGCTCTATTATCTCTCCTGAGAGTCGGTGCCAGGCATTAATCACACTCAGCATTAAACATTTGGGCCTTATTCCTCAGTTGAATGACCTGGATCAGTTGGCAGCCCCTGCTTTTGAGCCACTGCTGCTTGATTAAAGAAACCATTGGCACACAGGATTTTTTTTTTTAACCCAAAGGTGTTTCTCTGCTATAATCCAGTCACTTTTCAGGCATTTATTTGACAAATTCAAGTCAATGAATTTCTTAAATATCCTAGTGAGATGCATTTTTTTTCAGTCTAAAAAATCAGGTGTGGTGCTCTTTTGCCCATCTCTTTTTTTTCCATTTTTAAGGTTGATTTTTGCCCTTGAGACCACAAATTACCATGGGCAATTCTGGTATCATTGTCAGCAATGCCATATATCGCAGTAAAATAATTTTACTTTCCCTACTCACTCTGCTCATTTATACATCCAAAAATTATTACTTTAATACCTCTTGCTACAGGCACAGCTACTGTCATGGATATGCATGTTTAGTGATTTTCACAGTTGCTTCTTTCCACGTCACAATCCCTCATTTTATATTGACTGAAGTTTCAAGAGAGCTTCGAAGACCTAAAAATACAGAAAGCATGAGATGAGCCTTAAGTACCCATTAGTTTTTCAGAAAATGATGCATCAAGCAGTTGAAAGAAAACTAAAACAAAACAGAAAAAGCTAAAGATGCAGACTGAGAAGTCCCAATAAACAGGAATTAATCATGAAAGTAAATTGAATTATTTTACTGAATCACCTCCTGTCTAGCTTTGGCTCATTCATATTGCAAAGTAGCACACACAGGCAGCAGCGTGGCTGTGCATCAGACCTTGATTTAGAGACAAAATATGGGAGAGTTTTGGCATGTAATTTAGGAAAACTCCACAAGAGGGGAGTACTAGCCACAAGCAAAGACTGCTCAGGAAATATGAACGGGATCTGACTGGGTTGCTCTGCAGAAGGTTTTGCAGGAAGCTTAACTTCCACAGCAGCACTTCTGGGGGCTCTTTGGAGATGGAGATCCAGCCCCACTGTGGCTGCTGCTTAGACAGCCCTACCTAGTTGTTTTTATGATTCTAAAGTAGCTGAAGTAGTTCCTATGCAAAATAGTTGATAATTACATGTATTGAAGTAAATGTTGATTGAAAATATGCTGTTGGACTCTTCAGCTTTTGAAAAATCCCTTTTTTAACAGGGAATGTTACTAAGTCAAAACTACAGATCTCATTTTAGCCAACACAGTTTACATACAATTGCACTATATGGAGCAGTACTTATATCCATTTTTAACCTGTTTTCTTACCTTTTGGCTCTAGATACTTTGTGTGGGTGTTTTCCAAACTTCAGTGTTTGAAACGAAAAAGTCTACAGCTTGAGTCTTGTAAAATCTGTATTACATGTTGATTTTCAACACATTTCTGTTCTCTTCTCAATGCTGCATGCTCAGCAGAGAAGTACTTCTGTAATCAGGACACTGTGATAGCTGTGTATCTGCGGAATAAAAACCACAACATTAGGGTCCTGTTGGGCTCATTTCAGGACAATCCAGCACGTATTGATTTCTCCAGCACGGATGGAAGCTGAAAGCAACCAGCATTCTTGAAAATCATCCTAGTTTTAGCTAAGAAAAACAAATTTGAGATTGTACCTGAAAGAACCTTTGGGGAAAGGTGCAATTTCAGGTAAATTCAGTATGTTTATGTTTCTTGATGTTTATGTTTCCTCTGCAATACACCTGTACTCTTACACACTCCTTTCTCCTTTTGAAAGCTCCATGATTGCTGGTTAACTCTGCTGTTGTCCTAGAGATTAAGCCAACCTGCAGCTTTTTTAACTCAGACCTATTACAAGAGATTGCAGTGGGAAATGCAGTAGCTGTAGCCTTAACTTCTGATCTGGAGGAAAGGGACATGGGCTGTTGTCCCACTGTAGGTGACTATCAGCTCATCACATGCAAGTAGAGTTCTGTAGGAGACCACAAATGTTATTAAAGTGCTTCCTACAAGAGTTTCAGGCAGGGAATATTCATCTACACTTTGACAGTGGGGCTTGAGAGCATCTAGAGAGTGACCACACTCTACCATGGGTTCAGCACTTTTGGAGACACTGCCTATCCCACCAGCCCTTGCTGTTTACCTGCTAACCACCATGTTTTTTCTCCTTGTTCACAGAGAACAAGCCAGGGAAGGGAAACTACCCAACTAGAGTGTGAGTCCTCTTGGCCTTCCACCAGTCCCCAGTGCCTGTGTTTGTGGCTTTTTGTAGTGGGCAGCTAGAATACAGACGGCAGCTCTACAAAGCCTGCCCTCCTCAATGGCTGTATGGAGGATGTCCATCACCTGCCCCACACATCATTTGTGAGGGACCTAACCCCTTCCTAGAGGAAGAGGCAGGCCAGGAAGGTCCATCAGCAAGCCTGGTTCTGCTCATCCGTCTTGACTGTGCTGAAAGAGGCTGGCATTCTTGAAAATCAGCCTGGTCTTAGATGCAGAAGAAGAAATTTGGGAGCCAGGGATCTGCCCTAAGCTAAGGGAGACAGAATCCATGGGACATGGACTTGGCATTGGCAAAAACATGACGAAGCTAGAGCTAGAGCAGGACATTCAGCAGTCACCATGAGAGATGGTGGGGTGGACAAGAAGGCAAGAGATAGGCTGCAGTTTTGGCAGCTGTTTATAACTGTAGCAGTCAAGTAGGCTTGAGCCATGGTTGTGAGTACTTGAATAGTCCCATGACAGAGAGACCAGACAGCGAGCTTTCTTTGAGATACAGATAACACCCCTCTGATGGAGGAACAGTAAATTAGAAAGCAGTGCAACCTCTCATCTAAGAGTTCCTCTATCTCTCATCCAAGGCCAAGTTTGATGTAGCACAGCTGAGTGAATTTCAGTTACTTTTATCGAGAAAATTGTTAAGAGGTGAAAAAATACATGAACTAAAACCTTGCCAGATAAGAAAAATAAAAAGCAGAAGTGAAGCTGTTGAAATTGTTAACAGCAGCATAAGGATTAGAGGAGAATTCTGATATGAAAGACATAGAATCCTAAAAAACCAAATCAGGAGATCAGACCACAACTCAGCAACACTGAGGATGCCTCCGCTCCACAGAGCAGCAGAGATCAGCCTCTCCCCACCTGACTGATGATCTTATAGAAAGCAAAGAGTCATTGGGCACCTTACTTGGGGCAGCGAGCACATGCTTAGCCCAGTAGCTCACTAGCTCTAACTCTGTATTTGTTATGTATTTTGGCCAACACATTTTTGGGTTTTGCTCTTGTGTTTATCCTGTCTAAAGAGTTTTTGCTTAGACAGTGAAGTTACCTGAGCAAAGTAGCCTCTGATACCCCCATTGTCAGGGTGAATCACTATAAAAAAGCATCCTTAAGGAGGTGAAATGAGAGATTAGTGCTACTAAATTAAGTTTGGACTTCAGAGGAAAATATTCAGCTCTCTGAGCCAAAAGAGTATTTTGTCTAGGAGTACTTTTTCCAGTCTTTAAAGATTAAGAAGCAATTGCACCTCCTAATGAAAAATTAGAGTAGATGCACAGAAAAGACTGAAAAGAAACAGGGAAGATGGATAGCAGAGAAAATATACAGAACTGAGTGAAAGAACTTCTCTGCACCTCGAGATGATGAATTTTCCGAAGTTTTTATCACATGTTCCTATAGTCTAAGTAGACAATATTTGGTTTACAAAACAACCAACCAACCGACCAACCAAAAATCCTGCTAACTGGAACTTGCCAGCTGTGTGGATTCTCTCTATAAAGTTTTATAGTTCAGGCATCTTGCTGTAATGTGCTCCTCCAGAGTCCCTTATTATAGGCTGTCCCCATTTTTACTGACAGTTCCAAATCGTAATTTTCAGTCATAAACTTTCCCTATCCTTGACATTTATAGATGTCGAATGATTTATGTGTAAACCACTTTTATTGGCAAGCAATATTTTTTGTTATGAAGTCCTGTGGAATTCAGTATGTGGCAATTAACCCTCTTGGGAAGTAAGTTAGCTCAGCAGCAGGAAAAGTTCACTCACAGCAAAGTTGATGTGAATTAATTCCCGTCTCTTAAGATTTTTTTTTGTCATATGCTAAGCTCTATCTGCTGTTCCTTTCTGGTCGTCTGGCTTGTCCTGTCTATCTGCCCTCAAGAGCTCACCTGTTCTGAAATTCTAGTGCATGAATGGATTATTGTTGGTGTGTAATTTGCAATTCCAGCTGATGGGAATTCACAAGTATGAGCTGATTTTCTGTTTATAGAGCTAGTGCATGTCTTGCTTCAGCATCGCTCCATACTGAACTTTGCTGTCCTGTGGGTGAATCTGTGATCCAGCTATGCAGAAACAAGCTGCTCTCTTAGCAAATGATGGAGAGAAACAGCCTCTGGGATCCAGGTGAGGTCTGTTGTAAAGAGAAAGAACCATCTGGACTGCATGTGAAAAGAGACATCACAGAGGAGTCATTTCTGTTAAATCCTGTGTAGCTGCACAAAACGAAAGACTTTCTTAATAAATGCCATTGCAACGTTGATATACTGCTCCACCCTGCCTCAGTCTTCTGGTTCTTTAACCTCTTTTTCCCTTTGTCCTGGCTTGAGGTAAAACAGGTTCTCAAACCAGGACACCCTTCTTGGTGTCTGTAGTCTGTCTGCTATCTATTAAACCTACTCCCATATTGCCACCTTTATACTATGGAACAGAACTTCAAACTCAGATTAAAACACAAAACTCTGTCACTGCCAGTGTGAGGATTGTAATTTTTTAAAATAATGAGTTACCCTTTCCTTTTCCTCCCTTCTGTTCCAGTCGGCTGACTTGCGATTATGGATATCATTGACGGAAACCTTGCCCACTCTATAAAGTAAGAAAAAGAGGTAAGCCCATTGATAATATATTAAAAAATCACAATGTGCAATCCGAGAGATAAAATTATACAGAAATGGACAGCATAATTCCCACCTTATAGGGAAAACAGAACCAAGAAGGGGACAAGTGCTTGTAGATGTAGCTGTTGGGGCTGAGATATGGGGCGTGCGGCCATTGGCTATACCACAGCCTGTGTGCCTGTACTCCTCAAGCACAAATAACTTTCAGTTACAGCCTGTACTCCCCAGGCACTACAGCTTTACCCTCAAAGAGGTGCCCTCAAATATTCTGTACTATCAGACTGCAAAGAACATAATAGCTACTGGCTTTAATTCCCTAATTATGCATTAATGAGAGACAAATTACTTTACAATCTTCCTGCTGGCACTGAGAGAAAATATTGCTAAGCATCCCTTTGAACACTTTATAAGTACAGTATGTCATCAGGATGAACTTTCAGGATGTGCTGCGTAATATTTTATACTTAGTGGAATTCCAATTTATGCATTACATATATATATTTGATAATGTTTTTGCTGTTGCTCAGACATTAAGCTGTTTTTTTGACATTTATTAAAAACATACTTGCATAGTTCTTCATTGTGATAGGTCTTGAAAATAACAAACTGCACTACTTTGTTAGAAAAATGAATTAAGCCACCCAACTTCTCAATATAATAAAACCCCATGAAGGATAACAGTTTTGTGTCCTTCACACGCCCACTGATATATATGCACTAATGACAGCTTTTTATGCAAGTGGCCTCTTGCTTCAAAGCTCAAAGAATCTCTAATTCTGAATAACTGCAGTTTCATATAAGCATCCTTCTCATTTTTCAGGAACCCTACCACTTTCTTCTTCCAAACATTTACCAGGTTCTGCTTCTTCTCTTGATGATTGATGAAACATAAGGATAGATATTTTTCTTTCATCTTTTAGTCTACGTATCAGACTTTCTCCACCTACTTACCAGCGTGGGTAGATGACCGTTAACATGTAGAGTGAAGCCAGGCTCTACATCATGTGTAACATGCCCGCAGACAGCCAGAATCAGTCTTGCACAGCACATGCTGGTCAGTGGTGCAGGATATAAGCAATAGGTCTGATACCTCAGATATTGGTCCTGATGTGTGTGACCATGATCTTGGGCCATGTCTTGTGTGTTACAGGTCTGCATCTTAAGATGGCATAAATATGATGCTTGCTTCTGCAAAACCGGCAAAGTGTTCATCAAGTGATTTATTTTTTATACGCTGGAGTTCAGCCAACCATTTCTGGTTGTTCCGACATCACGTCGCTGCCCTGCCAACTGCTGGCTCTCTGAGCTTGGAAAGAGTGAAGCTGCTTCTGGAGAAGGGCTAAGAGGAAAAGTCTGCTCAACTCCAACCTCTTCTCGGTTGCCTTTATTTCCTGGTTGTGAAGCTGTTAGGGAATTTCAGAAATTCTTGCTTCAGCCTGTTCATATTTGTCACTGTGAGATTTAAATCATTAAAAGTTGCACATAAACACAAAAAAGAAAAAACAGATTGTTTCGTAAAGTTGGAAAATAAGGGCATAGCAAAAAAATCAGTAGCTCTACCTAACTATCTACAGAAATACCTTTTGTTTACAATAATGTGAGCAACAGAAGGTAGCTCTTATGGGGAACAAAGAAATGTGAGTATGTCAAGCTCTTCACCCTAGCCAGGGCAGTGAGAGGAAATTAAGATCTAGTGAGGAGCCACTTATTTGCAATGTTTTGGCTGGAAATATGGAAATATTCTGACGACATCCGAGCCTCCAACAGATGCATCTGCAAGCATTGCAGTCAAAACCAGAATTCTGTAATTGCTTCAATTCCCAGCGCTCACTGCTCCAAATACAAGTATCAAGAACAATGACTCATGATTTACATAATCCTGAAAAGCATTTTGCACGAGTATTTCTTTCATCAACAGTAGGTGATTTCTTGGGTGGAAGGAGAACAAGTGTGCAGTTTTGTTGGTCACCTAATAAGATCTAATTACAGCCTGCAGACGCAGAGACACCCACACTCACTCCTTCCGTACCAGCCATGGATTACTGCCCTCTCCTCTGGCTCAGAGATGGTGGCTTCAGCGTAACTTCGACGAGACAGAAAGTTGATGTCCTGTAGTGGGTTACATTCACATGTTGTCACAGTCAATCCAAGCAACCTTACAGCTGCATAAAGCAGGATCCATGGGGAGAGAAGAGGGGGTTTGGGTAGTTTGCAGTAAAACAGAAGATGGAAATTTTACTCTAATCTTGAAATCATCATACCATTACCTTCACTCACATAATTCTGCTTCAGTCTGTTCTCTTCAACACCCTTCCTCTTTCTGTTAGCCACTGAAGCTGGGACTGGTCCTTGGTACAGTTCTGACTATGTGCTTGGTATTATTTCCTGTAGTTGTTGGTTGGTGTATGTCAATTGACATATCTTAGTCTTCAGGAGGTTTGTGCTGGTCCCAGTAACTTAAAAGCTTTGATTATTCTTATGTTTGTTCTCTACCATGAAACACCCAGAAGGGTTACACATGGTTTAATTTGCTCTTATGAAGTACTGAGTGACTCTGTGGAGCTCAGTCCATAAAAAAGGCATTTTTAGCAGGCACAGGGCACATTAGTAAACTGAACATAGGAAATCAAGTGCAGATGTATTTAAGAGGCTCAGTCTCAAGTGTTTTAAATATAAAACTTGCTGACAGCTATAATAACCCTAGTTCAACCTGGGGAAAAGCAGCTCCTGCTGTGAACAAGTTTTTACAGGTAGATGACTATGAATGTGGATGTCTCTGCTGCAGCAGAGGTCATTTCATCATTGAGGGAATACGCATCATCACTGGATGAGACCCATGTCTTTACCATATAGAAAAACCTGTGCTTCACTCCTTTAGCTGACAGGATCTTTACTTTTAGCCTAAACTGACTGAACCAATGAATGACACAAAACCCCTTCTCTTACTGGCTCCTGCTTTTGCCTGTATCCATTCAAGTCTACACATTTGTTTTCAGTCTCCTTTTTAAAGCATGAGAAACTACGAGTCTTTATCCTCTTCCAAATCCACTCCATTTTGCCACCACAAGGATCCCATCTCCTTTCCCAAGCCGGAGTGCACCACTCCATTTGTGTGTGATCCATTTTGCTCATTCTTTTTCCAGTTCTGCTGGAGTGAGGTCCTGACCTGTTACATAGCTTCATCACTTTTTGTGTTAGTGTAACAGAGAGACCTGTCCAATATCATTGCGCTGCGAAAAGTACGTAGCCCAGGGAAGGTCCCTCTCCCAGAGAAAAAGGAGGACTGAAGGGGCCTCTGGGAAGCTAAAAAAGGATCATTTCAGTCCAGCCATACAAATCACCTCAGGAACAGTTTTATTTCACAGTGAGGGTGACGGAGCCCTGGAACAGGCTGCCCAGGGAGGTCGTGGAGTCCCCTTCTTTGGAGATTTTCAAGACCCGCCTGGATGCCGTCCTGAGTAGCATGATCTGACATGCTC
>JAHREE010000563.1:17455135-17500949 GCA_033628505.1 Tringa tobata
CCACGGTGCTGTCGAGGGATGGAAGAAAGGTGACTGTGATAGAGAGGGATCTCAAAGAACCTGACAGGATAGTTGGAGAATTGTTGCAACCTGGAGGTTTTAATGCACTTAAAGATCTGGGTCTTGAAGGTGGGTGCATTTCAAAATGTAAATATATCTATAATACAACAGTTACTACACTCAATTATGTTCTTAGAAAAAGCATGCCTACCAGGAAAATGAGGAAATGTATTACCTGTGCTTAATATTTTAGCTATAATTACTTGTGTATTTCCATTCTGCCATTTTGAAAATATTTGTCCTTCAACATGTGTGTTTTGATTAAGAAAACTGGACTATACTATATACTTATATATATAATATATATATTATATATATTTCTTTACATACTATATGTAAAGAAATACTTTTAATACATAATTATGCTTTCTCAAAGACTTTTTGTAACTCATCTATTGGCTTATATTTTGCAGATACAGTGGAAGGTATTGATTCACAAATAGTAAATGGTTACATAATTCATGACATAGAGAGCAAGACGGAGGTTGAAATTCCTTATCCAACATCTGAGGATGGCCGCGTGGCGAGTGGAAGATCTTTTCATCATGGCCAGTTCATCATGGGGCTCCGAAGGGCAGCTATGGCAGAGTCCAAGTGAGTCACCTTGTGAATGTCACAGTTGGGATCCAGGGGTTCAGAAGCACTGTTCCCAGCATCTGTGAGGTTCCTTAACCATTTCACTCTGTCCTGAGGTGGAAGGCTGCAATGAAAAAGGCTGAGAGAATGCAATAGCTGTAGTTACTCGCTCTGATTTCTGTAGATGTGTTCATGAGTTGTGTAAATGCCATACATTAGCCTTTGGGACAAGTTCATCTTTGAACTACGGAAATACAGGCTTTAAATATTAGGCAAGGTGTTGTCCCATTCGTGTGAGAGAACAGTTGAAGGATAAAGGGCTGATTCTCTTCTACTGGTTTTGCGGTTTGGCATTTTACAGAAGTGACACCTTCTCAGTGAGCAGTGAGTAGAACTTCTTTGGTCAAGAAACGAGTGGCAAATTTTTTATCATTTCTTAGAATCGTAGAATGGTTTGGTCATGTAGTCCGACCCTCCTGCAATGAGCAGGGACATTTATTTTTTCCACCAATGTTATCTGCAATGCCAGAAATCAGCCTTTTACATTTGCGTGTTGTTCTGCTTTTTCTGATAACAAGAATCCAAGCAAAATAACGAGAAAGGAGCAGTAAAAGGAAGTAGCTCTTCCAACAGTTCTTAACTTCTGTTTTTCAGAACCTTGAAGACACCTTCTCCTCCTAATGAAATAAAAATTGGTGTTTGGTATTTCCTGTCTAACTGATTGCTTTCTTTTATACAAGAGATGAGAAGAAAACTTTTATTGAAACAGAATAGATTCTAGGTGCTGTTTTCTGTGGGGTGGTGTTTTGTTTTGTTTTGTCGTGAGTTTTTTTTTCCCCCTAAATAATGCTTACAAGGGAAACACACATGGCATTGTCATCTTTGCACCTTACATGTCTTTATTCTTAACTGGAAAAATGCTTTCTCCTATATATCTTTTATATCTTATGAATTATTAAAATTAGCACTAAAAGGTAGTAGCTCTGTAGTACAGTTAATGTTAATGAAAACCACATTTACTGGATATAAAAGCTAAAGCCTTCTTGTTGAGGCTTCAAGTTCAGTGAAATTTGGGCACCAGTTTGTCCAAGTTATGGGAAAACTCTAGTAGCTATACACAGTCTTTGGAGCAGAAACTTACAAAAGCTGATGTTTGTGATTTGAATTAAATTCTTTCCTCTTTTTCCGTACTTTCTTTAATGTTCTTTTTCTGTATGTTTGCTTTCCATTTTAATTGTAGCAGAGAAAACTGCATGTTAAATTTAGGTTTGGGAGAGATCAGGAACTCTTAAAAACAAAGCCTCGTGGCAGTATTCATCTCATAACTTGTGAAAATATAGGGAGTAATTATTAGTGATTAATGTAGTCTGTTTATAAATACTAGGCAATATGAATTGATTTCAGATGAGTAAAATTAATTTTGCAGAGGAAAGAGGTAGGGCATCATTAGTTAATTATTTTTATAGTGGGTGAGAACTGGAAAAACGAGTGAGCACTTCCTTAGATAACTGAAGTGACAACTACAATGGAAGTTTAAAGCTGATAGAATCATAGTTCTGTGGAACTCATGATTCACCTGCTGTTAACTTGGCATGTTGCTGCACTCCCTTGCTGTTGAAGTTTCTGTTATGCTTACGCATTTGCCATTCGTATTTTGGTCCAGCCAACCTGGCTGTGGCCTGCCAAATTAAGCCAGTCCCAATCTGCTTTGAAATTTCTGTCCTGTCTGACATGTAGAAAAGACATGAATTCAATTGCTCATGTTCCCTCTGAGAGTCTAAAATACCAAACTGTTGTATTTTCATGTGGACCTTTAGCTCATTTCACCAAGTTGTGGAATTCCATCTGGATATGAAAATATTTGTGAGGGAGAGAGATTGTCCATTTCAGGCTGCTAAGGCTGAACTGCTGGGATCAGGTCTAACAGCTCAGACTCAAAAAGGGATATAAGTTTACATAAATTTAATTTGCGAGCTCTGGTTGGGAGGTACAAGTAAGGGATGCTCAGTTCAAACTCTGAACATAAGCATTAGCAGAACTTTAAAAGCATAAATAGTGCCCAAAAGAGACGTGTATACTGAATTTCTGAACTGAAAAGCTAGATGTCTCTGTCCTAAACAGGTTAGATCGTTTTGGACTACTCTGAGAGTTAGGTACCTCACTTTTATGTACTGTGCATGCCGAGTGTTGAAATGTTACTTTGAATCTTGCTCCTGAGTTCTGCCTGGAGTGAGGTCTCTCCCGCGCTGCTGGCATTGCCCACTGTTCAGCAGAGAAGGCTCACTCAACAGCCTGATTTCTGACCGTTCATAGGTGTCCAGCTCCTCTCTGCATCTCTCCCACAGCCATGGAGCACCTGAAGCACAGCTAGGGAGTCAGCTGAGTGATAGGGTGTTTAAGATAAGTGCTACCAATTTAGAATATTCTCGAGTGTCAAACTAAATGGTAGTATTGAACTGAAATTAACGAGAAGCACTTTTTGATATTTAATGTGGCTTCTGAAAGTGGTCAAGAACACATCTTTGTAAAGTTTAAACAAATTGTTTGGGTCGGCAGAGACAGGATTAATTAAAATCTGGTTTTCCTTCTGTGCCTTGAAATGTTGGCATCATTAATGGTCTTCCATTCTGTTCTAACACTTCTATTTTATTTCAGTGCAAAATTCATTGAGGGGACTGTGTTACAGTTGCTTGAGGAAGATGACTGTGTTGTGGGTGTTCAATACAAGGACAAAGAAACTGGAGATACTAAGGTGAGACAGTTCTCTGTTACAAACTTTGTTAAACTATTGAGAGAATAGAGGGTTTATATATATGTGAGTGTGTGTATAATTTTTAAAAACTCTACTGGTGCAGAAATAATGCAGTTATCAACAATGCAAAGGCTTTAATTAAGGGAGATTACTTTCTAGTGGATACAGTCCCAGCACATGGGAATTCTTGTTACAACTCATTGGGCAGCTTCTGCTTTTATTGTCTCTGGAGAACTCAGTTCATTATTTATTTCAGTATTAACATCTGGATTTTAAAATCGTTTGAGAGTTACTTGTGAAAAAACCAATATATTAAGATTTGTGCTTTGCCTGTGTATAGAGGTCTACATTTCCATGTGTGCTTCCACCATTGATTGAGTTGTCTGAAGTAAAAAGATAGATGCCTATTCATAGAGATAGCTCTGTCTAGTCATTTCTTGGATCACAGGGAGAGAGTTCTGGCCTATTTTAATTGCATCACTGACTTGATTAATGTTCTTTGCTTCAAATAATACTAAGCTGTTGGCTAAGCACTATGAAACTGCATGAACTTACGATAAAAGGTTTTGGAGAGACCAATGTGGTACATGGGTACTGGAAAGATAGGAGGTTTGGAGGGGGAGAGGCTTTGAGGAAGGGGTGTTGTTGGTTGGGGTTTATTTCCCCAAATCCAATTGGCTTAATCATCCAGCAATATAGAAGGGGGTGTTTTTTTGTTTGTTTGGGGTTTTTTTTGGGGTGTGTGTGCATGTGCATGTTTTGCTTTGAGATATATTTTCCAGCTTTATGCATTTATGGATGATATTTTTGTTGTAATGTTAAGTATGACTTAGGTGAGCAGCAGTAAATGTGACCAGTGTCTTAGCCTACATCTTTTCTAACAGCATGGATTTTGTTTTAAGGCTTTGAGTTTCCTGTCTGTGTAATGAGGATAAACAAATCCATGTTTTGCTCTGAATGCTGAAGTTCTGTGACTGGAAAGAGCTGTATTATTTGCTGGCCTAGATCTCCTTTGTAGAAATGTAGTATGAGAAATTTCTGCTAAACTTCAGTTCTTCTAACTGTGTTTCCCTCCCTATCACTTTTACAGCTAGGAAACTACTTTGAAAAAAAAAATAAAAATAAAGCCTGTTTGCATTCCTTAGCCTGCTTTCATAAGCAGAGGAGGTTGATCTATGTTGTGACTTGGGTTTTTCTGTTCTCTCCATCCCCATTGTCCACCACATTTACCTTTGAGATTTTTATTCTCTTAAATGAGGTTGAAATTAGCCAGTATGCTAAAAGTAAAGTTACAAAATTTATCAAAGCCAGGCAACTGATTTGGGGGAAGATCTTTAGTATGTTGACTGGAAAAATTGTAGGATGAATTAGACACCAGAGAACCCATGCGGGGCAGGTGACCACCTTCTAATTGCATAAATGATTAGAGCTTGCAATCGTCTGAGACACGAATCCATAGGAAAGAGGTTTTGTTAGCTCTGTTGTCTCTTAAACTGTTTCTGAGCTTACTTCTATGAGCTTAAAGACCAGAAGTGTGTATTATCTTGCTCAGCTATATGATCACCTGGTTTTGTCTGGCTTCCCTTCAATGTAAGGATTGTGTGTCACAAGTGACTGAGTCCTGTCCCTACGCAGGAGAGAACTGCTTGTGGAGGAACCTGTTCCAGGCAGGGATTTTCTATTCACATACTGGCTTACGAGATGCTTCCATCCAATAGCAACATATTTTCCAGGAGTTCTAATGAAACACAGCATGCTTTTTTGCCGTGTTACTTACAACCTGAAAGCTTTAAAGGAAATTTTTTTTTTTCTGCTTATGACAAATGTATGAGATTATTGAAGACCAAGGAATAATGTTCAATATAAATCTATAGCCATTTGCAGTTAAATCACTGACTATACTGACAATGAGAAAGCTATACGTAGAAGAAAACATCTACCTCTAAATGCTTTCCACTATAATAATGTTGTTATATTACCATAACAATAAAACACTCAAAAATACATTTTAATGATTGGAATAGTTTGCTCATATTAGAGAACAATGTGTGTGTGTGTGTTAAACATTAGGAATTTGTTAATATATTCAGGGTGAACGTAATCAGTTTACTTGGATTATATTTTATATTTTGTCTATATACGCTGTTTGTGCTTATAGTTCTTAAGTATATTAGGAACTGCTCAGAGTTCACTGCTTGGTCTTTTAAAGAAGGTCTTAGTACACTTACTGCATTTCAGTTTGTAATGATTTGTTTCTATTTAGTTGCTTATGCATGGGGCTTCAGTTAAAATGTCTTTGTTTCCCTTTTTTTTTTCCCTCCTGAAGACTGTTACAGGCTGAAGGGAGGAATTATTCTACTTCCTTGTCTTTGTTTTATCCACGTTCCTACACAGTGACCATAACTATGTTATCTGAATGCACGTCTGAAAAAGCTGGAGTGTACTGTTAGGCTCTTAGAGAAAATAGAGTTAAATCAAGATGAGGAAAGCAAAAAAATACTTTATTACGTATATTATAAATTTGGTCTGTGGTCCTCTTATTGTTTTCTAGGACATCTAATGTGCAGTTGAAAATGAGGGCTTGGGAGTTGTTTCCCACTGTTCTGACATAAAACTGAAAATGTCATATCTCTTTTTTCTTTCTTTTTTTTTTTTCCTCCTTCTTCCATGCTGCAGGAACTTCATGCACCACTTACTGTTGTAGCTGATGGACTTTTCTCCAAGTTCAGAAAAAACTTGGTCTTCAATAAAGTTACCGTTTCATCCCATTTTGTTGGTTGCATTTTGAAGGTAACTTTCATGTATAATACCACATAAGCCAGTTTGCTGCTGTGCCTTAATGCAGGTCTGAATTTCACTGGTTATGTTGTAGTTCATTACCTTTGTGCATATGCTTTGGTATGTTGGCTGTTTGTGATGTATACTGAGAAATGAGAAGAAAAGTATTTCCCAGGGTCTGATGTCCTAGAGAGGCCTTGCAGCATCTAAACGTTGTTGGGAAGATCACTGTGAGGTGATACCAACACCTCCTGGATTTAGGTAATACTAAATACAAACTGTAGGGTTTGTAAATTGCTTTTACTTTAAAAGGAGTTTGAGTATCTGCACTGGGGTAGGGAGAAGGGGTAACAATCAGTATTTCTTAGAACACTTTTTATTCATTAAGCTGTTGTTATCAACAGAATCACTGTAGTTATTAATGGCAGATAAGTATTCTCATACACGGTGAGTTATTCACTCACGTACTTCACTCTTACATTCCCAGAGACTTGCTTGGGCAATCCTGGGGAGGCCAACCCTGACTATAGACTCAGGAGAAGCAGGTTGTAGGGCTATTCCAGGAACTTCTAGTTGGTGTTTGGAGAGCACCTCAGGTGTTTGTGTAATCCTGCATGCTGTGTTCTCTGTCTCATACGGCGGCCACCACCCTCTTGATGGTGTCACACAAGCTGTTGTTGATGTGGGCTGGTGGCCTTGTACCAATTCAGCAGACTCTTGGTATCCTAAGTTTATTAGCTCTTCTAGATTGCCCAGGATTGCTGGTCTCTAGGACTTAGCAGTCTTTGGGAAACTTTCACATGCTGTCTTCTCAGTAAGTATTTTTTTTTTCTCTCTTTGTTTACTGTTTAGTGGGTTTTGTTTTGTTTTCCATCCAAATGTATAGGTACCTATAGAACCCATTCATAGGAACTCATACAGAAGAGACTTTTATAGCAGAGCTTTTTAAAATGAGAGAGAAATTTTCAGAAGTCTGTGGAGGAGATTTAGGCAAGAAAGACTTGTCAAATATAATTATTGATAGAGGCACAAACATTAACACAGAGAATATGTCTGTATGAAAGACTCAAGCATTTCTTTTTTTTTTTTTTTTTTAAGGAAACTATTGACATTTTGTTCTAAGGACTGTCTTGAATTCTAATATTAAATATTTTCCAAAAGAATCAGTTAGGACTATGCCTTTAAATATTTATCCATCTATTACACCAGTTTCTATGTCCCTTTGAGGAGAGCTTGGAATTTTTTATTTATGTTTTTAACTCCTAAATTATTGATGCGTACACTCTCCCAGGTCTAGGATAGCTCAACTTGTTATTTCAGAGTTAGCAGATTTGGTACAGTTAAAGATCAGGCTTTCAACTCTTAAAACACTTCTAGGTAACTATGAGGCAGATGTAAAAAAACCCTTTCGTTAAAAGCTGGACTTCTGTTTTTAAGAACAGAGTACAGTGTTAATCTAAGCATATAGTTGAATAAGGGAGGGTTTAAAAAACTGGATTTAGGATTCAACGTAAGTAGTTTAAACTGAGTGCTGGACCCACTGGACCAGTTTATAGAAAATTGTTTTTTTAGAGCAAAAAAGTTTCAGCATCTCATGTAAGGTAGTGCTATGTGTGCTAATAGTGTTATATCTTATATAGCATTAATCTCTGGATTAGAGATAGGCACCATTTTAAAGTTTGAACCCAATCTGTAAAATTATTTCCCAATATATAGGTGCTTTGACTGCTTTGTGTTAAGGTATCAGTAGCTAAGATAGTAACACTTATTTTTTTCACAATACTTATGCCATTTGTTCAGGGAGTGGAAATCTTGACTTTTAGATCATCATAGCAGCTGTGGGTCAAACCATCTAAGTTTTATGCTCAAGAAGAATATCCAAACTGTGCTCCTGCCTGAAGGTGGGGTACCTTGTAACCGAGTACATATATACCTTCAGGACCTATAAACTTTAAGAGAGAAAGTGAGACTCGAGGTTGGTAGCCGGGTGGTTGGAGAACCCAGGTAGGAGTCCTGGCTGGGCCCTCTGCAGCTGCTGCAATAACCCTTGGATTAGCAGCAAAAATAATTAAGTAGAAGGAACCAAAACTACAGAACTTTCACTAGTCTGGGAACACTCACTTGGAGGAACTTGAGCAGTTCTTGGGTCCCTACCCCTGTAGTTATCACTGCCCAAGTGCCTCCTGTTCCTCTGCTTTTGGAAACTTAAGTTTAAGACCTAGTTAAATAGGAACCTGTGATTCTTCCTCAATTGGTATCTTAATGTAGTTGTATAGAAACTAGTGTATTTCTTTCCTTCACACCACTTTCTTTATGAAAAGAAAACAAAATGATCCTACTGAAAATTACTACCTTGATTACATTACAGGTTTTCAATGGCATGTATTATATATTAGTGAGTTATTAAATATATGACTAATATATTCTAGTAAATATTAAAATGCACTGCCAAAAGACTTGGAACTACACCGAACTTCCTTTTGAAAACATTTCTCTTGTCCATTTGAAGAGAAAACTAGCACAAACTTAGTATGATATGGGATTTTATTTCAAAGTATTTTAGAAAATGCATTTGTATATCTGAAGTTTTAATATCCTTTCCTTAATCAGTCTCAACCTTTCTCCCTCTTCTTTTCTTTTTAAGGATGCACCACAGTTTAAAGCTAATTATGCTGAACTTGTTTTAGCTAAAACTAGTCCAGTGCTAATTTATCAGATTTCCTCAACTGAGACTCGGGTCCTTGTTGATATTCGAGGGGAAATGCCGAAAAACTTAAAAGAATACATGATTGAGAACATTCATCCACAATTACCTGGTAAGCCTTGAAAGATTTCCATCCATATTTGCCACAATTAAATGTACTAAAAAACGCAGCTTTCGTTGAATCCATTGAACTGTGTGGGCTTTTTCCACGTGCGCAGTTCCTGTGTCAGTAACCATTGGCTCTTCCATTCAACATCAAGTAACATTTTGTTCAGCTCACACCTGTGAGGTCAGCAATTCAGAAGGGTTAGATCTCTAAAAAGAGGTTAAAATAGGTTGCGTGCAAATTATTTTAGACTCTAAGTAGCATAACTTAAATATTTCATTATTGCAGATCACTTAAAGGAACCATTCTTGATAGCAGTTCAGAATGATCGTTTAAGGACCATGCCAGCCAGCTTCTTGCCTCCTTCAGCTGTTAACAAAAAAGGTGTGTATTATGAAATAAAAGGAGGGAAAAAGGCATTATAAACTTCTTCTGGGACTTACAGCTTTGTTGTCATAGTTATATGTTTGTTTTTCAATACAACGGGCTCATAATTCTTCTGTGAAAAATAGTATTTTGAAAATTTATACCTTGGGCATAGCTTGACTGGAATGTTTATATTGATATCAGACTCCAAATCAGTGCCTGCTTTATTTTTCAGTTTAAATCACTCAGTTGCTCAAGCCCATACAAGTGTGATCTTTTTTAAGGAAAACTTGATTAAAAAAGGAAATTACCTTGAAAAGTGTGTGTGTGTTTGTGTTCTTTGACACACACATGCATATCTATTGGGAAAAAGATTTTGACCTTGATCATCTTAAAGCCCTTTTAAGCCTATTAATTTCAAGACATTCTTCTTCTTTCATTTTTTTTTTAATTTCTAGTTGTTATTCATCTTATTTTCTGGTGCGAATGAATTCTTAGTAAGTTTAATTTCTTAAAAAAACTAGAGGATTAGAGTTCTAAGATTTCTTAATGGTGATGCAGTATCCCATTAATTTTTCTCCTCTCTCTAGGTGTTCTTCTCTTGGGAGATGCATATAATATAAGACACCCTCTAACTGGTGGAGGAATGAGTGTTATTTTAAATGATGTTAAAATATGGAGATGTTTGCTTCAGGATATTCCAGACCTTTATGAAGATTCTGATGTCCTTAAGGTAAAGCTTTACTTTGGACTTATTTTAGGCAGCTTTTGCTGCAATTCAGGGACACACTTTCAATTTTTGGGCAATTTGGGGACATGTAAGTTATTAGTGAGGCACAGCAGTTTTCAAAGCTTTGAATGGATAAATCATACCAGAAGATATTGACTTGGCTAAATGACAGCTAGAATAATTACAGACTACAAGTAAATGATTCAAAAAGTATATTTGGAAATTGAGAAGCTCTTAGAGGGACTCAGAACATCAATCAGGACAGCACAGGACTTACCTGACCAAATGCAGATATTTACATCTCAGCCAGTCACCTCAGACTTCCAGTTATTTCCTACTTTGTCTCAGTCAACAGAGAGAACTGTGTGGGTGTTAATCCTTCAAGTTTCTGACCTCCCCCAGCCACCTGCTATAGGATGAGATGAAGCACACCCTGGAACTACCTTTTCCCCCCCTATATTTAGTGTAAGAGGAGCCTAGATAACTGGTTTGACAAGTTTCCAAAGTTCCTTAATGACCTAGTTTGTAACCCAACTAGTCTATCACTAAATCCACTCTACGTTTTCCCATGAGTGTGACTTTTACCATCTCTTTGGGAATCTTTTGAATTCTCTTCTGTATTTAGTGATGGAAATATTTGCTATTTTTTTCCTTTTTCAGGCGAAAAAGACATTTTACTGGTCAAGAAAAAAATCTCATTCGTTTGTAGTGAATGTTCTTGCCCAGGCACTTTATGAACTCTTTGCTGCCACAGATGGTAAGTATATTTTAAAGATAACTTATGACTGATAACAACTTGGTAAATATATATGCCTGGGGAGGGGATGTGTATGAGCATATATCCATGTGTTTGTGTGTGTGTATATATATGTATATTGATATATATTAAAAATATATCAATCAAAGGATTTTAATGAGTTAGCTTGTGTTCTCTACCTAGTTGTTTAGTTCTAGTGTTATGTAAACCGAGTTCTAGCAAAGTGAAGGAAAGTCTGGAGCTAGTATTTAAAAAAAAAAGACAAAAACCACACCAGCACAGAAAGACAATCAACACTTACTCTTGTGTCAGTTAGTATTGAAGAATATGCAGGTTTATAAGACTATCCTTTAGTTAAGTAAAACTAGCTCAAAATCAAGCTGAATTTAGCTGAACAACAGCTACCAAAGTCCTAGACTTAGTATCGCTGTTGTGTATGCTGAAAAGTTTTTGGCATGTGTTGAATATATTTGCTGAGTCATTTGAATTCCTTTTGCAGATTCCTTGCATCAGCTAAAGAAAGCCTGTTTCCATTACTTCAGACTTGGTGGAGAATGTGTCTCGGGTCCTGTAGGATTGCTGTCTGTGTAAGTTCAGTGCGTGGGTCACAGTTAACATGAGCTGGGTTGAACTTTGTGAGCCTCTGGGAGGATCTGATCCCCAGGGATCAGTACTGGGTCCAGTCCTGCTCAATACATTCATCAGTGACCTGGATGAAGGGATAGAGCGTACCTTCAGCGGGTTTGCTGATGAAACGAAACTGGGTGTGCTGCCACGCAGCGAGACCTGGAGAGGCTGGAGAGTTGGGCAGAGAGGAACCTTATGAAACCCTTGAAACAAGGGCAAGTGTAGGACCCTGCAACTGGGGAGGAATAACCCCCTGCACCAGTACTAGTTGGGGACTGACCTGCTGGTGAGCAGCTCTAAGGAAAAAGACCTAGGAGTCCTGGTGGACAACAGGATGACCATGAGCCAGCGATGTGCCCTGGTGGCTAAGAAGACCAATGGCATCCTGGAATGCATGAAGAAGAGTGTGGTCAGCAGGTTGAGGGAGGTCATCCTGCACCTCTACTCTGCCCTAGTGAGGCCACATCTGGAGTACTGTGTCCAGTTCTGGGCTCCCCAGTTCAAGAAGGACAGGCGACTGCTGGAGAGGGTACAGCAAAGGGCTACAAAGATGATTAGGGGACTAGAACACCTCTCTTATGAGGAAAGGCTGAGGGGCTTGGGTCTTTTTAGTTTGATAAGATCCCCTCTCAGTCTTCTCTTCTGCAATGCTTATAAATACTTAAGGGGTGGGTGTCAGGAGGATGGGGCCAGTCTTTTTTCAGTGGTGCCCAGTGACAGGACAGGAGGTAATGAGCACAAATCTTGAGTGGAGATGTCTATTTGTAAAATGAAAATTTGTCAGTGCTTTCTGATTCTATTTATTTACGTGTTTTATCTTTTTATTTTTAATACAGGTTATCTCCTAAACCAATGGTACTGATTGGCCACTTCTTTGCTGTGGCTTTATACGCTGTTTATTTTTGCTTTAAGTCAGAGTCCTGGATCACCATGCCTCGAGCATTTTTCAGTAGTGGAGCTATTCTTTACCGGAGCTGTTCTATAATATTTCCACTTATTTACTCTGAAATGAAGTGTTTAGTCTATTAAAATCCAGGGGGAAATGACTGGAGGAAGAAAACATGAAAATCATGATGCCTTCAAAATCTTTGGACACGTACTATTTAATATTGTATTATGTTTTCTTCTCTTCAAAATGCAATTTCCTTGATAAGGATGTGACTTAATTTTGGTTTTGTGCTTATATACATATATATTATATGTAAATACTCTTTTCTTTGCAATTAAAGTTCAAAAAGGAGTTAGCTGTTTACAAGGACCATAATTAAGTGTTGACATGTGGTAGATAATTGCCAGTTTTGTCAGAATTTTATTTGTTGCTTTATCCATTGCCGAGTGCACCACTAATATTAATAAACTGAAAAGTGAACACTGTAAACCATACGCTGCTATTATCCTTCATGCTTTTTTTCTGTTCAGTAGTTCCATGGACTCTTTCTTTATTACTGTGAAACGTTGTAACATTCTTGAGTTATTTCATTAGGATTTGCCTCTGTTCTTTTTCAGTTGCAGCTAAGCTACTAGTCTGCTGACACTTAAAAGGACACTGTAAAGGATTTCAGATCTTGAGGTGTCACTATGTACAACTTCAGTCACTGCTGCAAGTGCCTTCTCGCTCTTGTGACATCATTCTTTACACCAGAATTAATTTAAGCAAGTAATAATCAAAGCATAGTTCTGTTGGCTGCTGCACTGCGCTGCACTCAGGTACTGAAAGCACACGGTTTAGAAAATTTCTTCCTATTTCCCTTCCTTTTAAAAACTTGGGGGGGGTGGATTTCTTTTGGTTGACTTGGTGTGTGTGCAATTGAAGTTTAACACTGCCACCAACTGAAGCACAGCAGCAAACCACATCCAGTGAGACAAATTCAGTCCGGGCTATTTCCAGTAGACACTAAAGTAATCTTTAATGCTACTGCTTAAAATTCCTGACAAGTACCACGAAAGTGTCCTTTTAATGCTTGGAGTATGGTTTGTTTCCTGTAGAAATTAGTGCATGCCACTGAAGAGTTCATGCCTTTTGCTGCTAGTCGCTATTCCTCTCCATGTTTTCTTGATCAACTTGCTTTCCTTTGCTCTCCTGCATTTTTGTTTTTCCTTGCCTTCCTTGGGCTGGCCGTGTGTATCGCTGCGTGGCTCCTCTCTTGGCTTGTCCGAGCGATCTCGCATCAGCCCGGCCAACAGCTTACAGAGCAGGAAAAGATGATGTTTTTCTGTACTGGTGAAACTTCAACCGTGTCTTGAAAATGACAGATATTGCATAAGCTGCGTATAAACATCCATTTTATGTTGAACTGTGAAAAAATTCAGTGGAGAGGCTTTTTTAGTGTTTTATTTGATGGATATTTCTTTTCCGGAAGCAAAAGTATGTATATTTTTCTAACCATATCACTTTTGATACCCTCTTGAAATTACACGCCTCATGAGTATGTCTATGTTTAAAGTTTAGGGTAAAGTACTAATGCTTTCAAATATTATTATATATGGTAATTAAATGATGCTCCTTTATGGGTATACGAAGTTTGCTGAATTTATACAAGTGTTTTCAAAATTTATGACAATTTTGAAAATATTGATTAATTTTACATTTTCTATTTTTTTATATTATTTGCAGTCAGTCTCTTTAAAGTCAAGGATAAACAATCCTGAGCCAAATACGTGTCCTCAGCTAACTTAAATAAAATACTGTGATACCTGTAGATTATTTTTTTTTCTTTTGTTGTGTATCTCTGGTTAATGAGTTTTGTTAGGTTCTGATTTATCAGGAAATACCAGTGTGCTTAAATTTACATATATGTTTAAGCTCTTTTTTTTTTTTTCTTTTTTTTTTCTTGAACCCAGTGCCTGGTTAAGTATCTTGATAGTCAGGGCAAGGATCACTTCTTGTTGGAAATTACCGTGGGGGAGAGAAAAAATCTTGCGTGTGTCAGGAAGAGTGAAGCTTTGGGCCTTGGCTGGTGGTGGTTTCCAAAGGCAAAGAGGGAGAGGAGAGCCACAGAAGAAGGATCTCCTGGTATCACAGCCAGGTTTTAGAGCTGGTCTTTGTGCAGGGGTCACCAGGCTGGTCAGGCACGAACAGCAGACCCACGGGTCAGATGCTGAAATGCTTCTTGACGTTAAGGCAACAGGTACGTACGGAGTGAGCAATTCTGGAGAAGCACCAGGCAGCTTAGTGGGGTGTGTTGTGTTCTCATACACGATTTTAAATGGTTCCACCCATGCTATTACACTGGCTAATTTGTTTTTTTATGGGAACGTTTGGGTTTTCTTCAGTTTGGCACCTTGTTTACCTGTGGGTCACTCTTAGGCAACTACTGCTTTTTCAAGTGATGCAGCTGGTTTCCTTCAGATGCAGGTTCACTCTCCTCGGGCAACAGCATCTTCACGCTGTCTTCCCAGGTGTGGTTTCTGATAGCCCTTATATAGGGGCTGATGCACACATGGTCCTGAAAATTGACATTGTGTAGTGAAAGCAGACAGAATTGTATGTACAGGTACCAACTTTTAAGTGCTGGCTGCTTATGGCCATAGTGTTGGTGTGGGTTTGACTTTATGGGTTCTTCCAGGCCAGGAGGTGGGATCTGGGGAGGGACTCTTTATCAGGGAGCGTAGTGATAGAACAAGGGGTAATGGTTTTAAACTGGAAGAGGGGAGATTTAGATGAGACATAAGGAAGAAATTAATTCCTGTGAGGGTGGTGAGGCACTGAAACAGGTTGCCCAGAGAAGCTGTGGATGCCCCATCCCTGGAAGTGTTCAAGGCCAGGCTGGATGGGGCTTTGAGCAACCTGGTCTGATGGGAGGTGTCCCTGCCCATGGCATGGAACTAGATGTTTTTTAAGGTCCTTTCCAACCTGAACCATTCTATGATTCCATGATTCTCTAAGGGCAGGACAGGAACGGGAAGGTCACAGAGGGGTGAGGGTCCATAGTCCCAGCTGCGGCTTGATGGCGTGAAGGCTTCATCTGCACTGGGGGACACACTAGGACCACCGCTGGCTGTCCCCCTTCCCTGGTGACACTCTGTCCATAATGGTCTCAGCACAGGCTGGTTTGTGCTCTCCCAAGCGCCTCTTGGGAGTGATTAGGAGGGGAAGGGGACTAGTGTGGAGCAGGGATCGTTGCCAACACTGGGTGGCTCGGGCTGCCCTGCTCCGTGTGGTGCCAGGTGGCTCCTACGTCACAGGATGGGTCCCGATGTGTTTTATGAAGTTGTGGAGTGAATACTGAGATCCTGGACCCAACTGGTTCATACACTTTCTGTGTGGGAAGTATGGCACAAACATCCCCTCGCCCGTATTTCACCATAAATAAAAACCTGCTATTAAGGTTTTAGGTTACGGAGCTTTAGCACCTTCCTTAGGACTGGATTTATTTGCTGCCTCTGCATTTTCCGTGCCAGGTCAGCGGTCATTTCGTCAAGTGCTTTGTCCTTGTCTCTGCTGGAGGAAACTTGCAGAAGAGGACACTCGGAGCAAGAAAGTGGTTGTTATTTTGGGAATGTGGTGGATGCGCTTTGACCTTGGCTAATTTTTGCTTTGCTTTTTGAAATGGTGGATTGAAATGCATTTTGTGGATGATGATCACATTTTGATGCATGTCCCGTTGCAGGCATTTGAGATAAGATACTGTTGTGTGCAGGAAACCTTCTTGGGTGTCCCTGCCTCCATCTCTGGAGTCCTTCTTGCCACCTCTGGTGGCTGGAAGTGATTCTATTAACCTTGAGTCTTATACCAGCTCTTCTAGTCCAGTTTTCTCTTTCAAGTGGGGATCAAGAGGAGGCAGGAAAAGCCTCTGCCACAGGCTGCCTTGGGGTGCCCGGTGTCACTTGTGCTCCCTGAAAGCCAGAAAGCTTTTCCAACCAATGGCAGCCACATATCTTGTATCTTTCTCCAAGGTCTCCATTTCTCCTGCCATCACCAGACACGAATGGGATCCAGTACCAAGTTTTCAACTCCATTTGCCTCTCTCTCTGTCAAACATGAGCTGTAACGCCAGGTGGCTCAGGCTTGGCCGCGTGGTAACCCGGTAACCACAGCTAATTACGTGGCTGTGGAAAGTGGATGTTGATTTACCATGGTTTCCTCTGTACACAGAGTACAGTCGCTAATTGCTACAGAGCATACACGGAGCAGCTCTGTCTCTCAGTAATGTATTTGGTGTTTGCATTTTTCATCTTGTCCAGAGCTATTTTCTCCTGCAAAGAACATCTGGAAACACGTAGTGCACATAGATGTTATTTGCAAGACATTTACATCAGAGGTCTCTTGTTTTCACATGTCTAATCACATCAGCATCACCCTGTGTCATTCTCCTCCGTAGAGCGCCTACAGGTACCTGTCAGCCACTGTATTTGTCACACGCCATCGTTATAATCAGATAAATTAAAGCCTGTAACAGGAAGGCATTTCTTCTCTCAGATTTCTGCACTGCCAGTCATCACTGCCTGCTGCTGCTGAGGAGAGTCTTCCAGTGCCCTGGAACACCCCTCTGGGGAGCTGCTAAAATATCCTAAATAACTAAAATAACCTTTTAAGGACCAGCCTCCCTGGAGAAAGGATCATCTTGATTTTATCAGTTGTATTCGGACAAGTAAAGTGTTTATTTGCCAAATGCGAGGTAGAGAGGAGCAGGCATTCAAAGGTTTGAAAGACAGGAGTGTGTGAAGTGAGACTGTATCTGCAGTAGCTGGGTGTGTAACGCTGTCTTTAAAAGCTCTCTGTGATCCAGCCAGGAGGATACTGGAGGCTTCAAAATCTTTTATCCTGGTACAGCCACCGCGGAGGGCATCCTGCACCAGGGCAGGTTTCTTTTCTAACGCTGCAAGAGTCTCGATGAGGTTCTCACCTGGGGTGGAGATACCACCTCCCCCCTGGAAGTCGTTGCAAATGCCCCATTAAGATGCAGGGTAATAAATACCACCATCCCCTGGGCACACCTGGGCTCAAGTCCTGTTCTCAGAACTTATCTGAAGGCAGTTAATGAGCTTCCTTGGGCCTGAGTAACCAATTAAGCAATGGGTACTGGTGCTGGGAGGCAATTAAAAAGCAATATATCGTGTCTTTTGTTTCACGAACGGGAACTGAGAATTCTATTTTAAATATACTACTTATAACTTGCTCTTAACTCCCGCCAACGCTGCTGGGAAACAAGTAGCTTGTGGTGGACCTGGCTGTGGGCTCTGTGCAGCAGCAGGATGTGACCCCCTGGATGGGGAGGGGGCTATTGCCACCACTGCCCCATCTCTGGGGATGGGGTCTGCAGTGGCACGAGGTGAGCGGTACCCTCAGTGCAGACCCTCAGCACTCACTCTGTCCCTGGTCCCAACTCCGGTGACATTTCTTGGGAGACAGTAACTTAAAAGTGTTTTTTTCCTCTTACCTGATACAAATCCTGGGGCTCTGCCGCTGGCCCCAAGGCAGCCCCCGCTGCTGCTTGAAGGCTACGGGCTGCACGGAGGGATCAGCAGGATGGTGGGAGCCACAGCCCTCCAGGTCTCCAGGGTCCAAGCTCGTTAGGGACCAGTGGAATATTATGGAATAACATCCCCCACTGGTATTCCCACAGCAGCCCCCAGGGAGAAAAAGATGCCAGGTGTAAAAGGTTCCACACCAAGACTGAAAGTTACCTGAATAAAGACCTTGCCTCCAGCATCAGTCATGGTGGAGTTGCACTAGAAGAAATATTTGTGACTTTTAAAAAGCACGAAGGGACTTCTACGCTATGAATATTTAATTCTTTTTCTGTCCTCTGTAGAGGAAAACTAACTTCGTAGCGCAGAGGCAGACACCAAACCTCTTTTCCCTGTATATTCACTCTCACTAATGGAAATGGGAATATCGATACTTTGGAATCCTCAGTCCTGGCAAACTATCCAACACCTTTATTTCCAATTTCATCGTTCATTTGTGATAGAAAAGTCAAGCTTCCACAAATAGTTCTTCAGAACAAAAAACTAAATGATTTATACATAAACAATTACATACAGCATTTATAATGCGCAGTACAAAATGTACACTGGTGGGAGGAGATACAAATTGCATATTCATGCCAAGATTTAAACAAGCGTTAATTATATAGCCTAGTGCTGATGGTTACACTTCACAGAGACAGTGGTAGGAACTGCCCCAAAGCACAGAAAAGAGACTTCTCTCAGCCCCAGTCCCCGACTACCTGTTTTGGGGGAAAGACCCGGTTCTTCTCCAGACTCATAGAACAGTTCTGAACTCATCAAAAATGAAGCTTGGCACGTGGGCTTCAACCACCTGAAGTGAACAGGAAGCACAGTCATTATTCAGTCCAATGCTCTATTCAGCCATTAATGAGCATTTCTAATTAGGAACAAAGCACACGACGCTATTGACCTGAACCACCCCGGCTTCGGGATGTGCTCCTGGATGTGTCCTTGCTTGGAGGAGGAGGGAGGGGGAAAAGGGGAGAAGGCAGCAGATAGATAAGCTGCAAGACTGACACGGGCACTTTCTACTACGCTGCAGCGTGGGCTGGGAAGAAGAGAGAAACTGAAGAATCCCTCTCTCTTAGCTCTGAGTATTAGCTGGGAAATGGCTTATTCAAGAATCGCCGAGGTATGGCCTAGAGCAAATGGGATTATGACTTATTTTTAATACTGTGTATAAATAATGTATCATCTTCAAATGCAATTAAGTTGCATTTAACCCTAAAATAAACAAGTAAACAAACAGACCCTAAAATAAACCCTCTCTACAAGCCCAGACGATCAGAACTCCCTCTTCAGAGACTCAGAACTTCAGAACTGGAGATGGTTGGAACCAGATGATCTTTAAGGTCCCTTCAATCTAAACCATTCTATGATTCTATGGTTTTTCACCAAAATTTAGACTTGCCAATTAGCTTTTTGCCCTGCATTTAGAATGCTAAGTTTGTTATTACCTAATTCTGCAACATCTCAGAACTTCTTTTTTATTTCTTCCCTTCCCAAAGCCCCCCAGCAATGTACACAATTCTCGGAAAATTCCATGGAACAGACTCTCCTTAAATCCGCACAAAACTGAAATACTTTCTGTGTTTTGTATCCCTTTTGTATTTTCTAGATTATTTTTTTTTCCTGGAAGGAAACTATGACTAGTAGAGAAAGTTGCCCGAAGTATGGAAATAACACAATTTGTAGTTCATACAGGGCACAGCACTCGTTATGACCCGCTCCTATCAGGTAACACATTCTTCATCTGTATTTCCTTTTTGGCAATCTTTTCCAGAACATCTGAAAAGGGTCAATAACGCTTTTTGGACAGGGCTAAGAAGCCCATTATTTTGGATATTTGTTTACAGATGATGCCACGTTGCAGAGTAGATCCGTGTGATCCAAGTGCTAGTACGTAACCGTGGCACTAGTTCTCCTGCTCAGCGCCACGTGTGGGAGAATGGGAATTCTTTCTTACCTTTCTCGGTAACTTTGTGTAGCGAATGTAATCTTCCAGGAACATGAGGGCACCCACTACATCCGCAGGCATTTCTGGTATCTTCTGGCTAAAATTAAACCACCAGGAAGATCACACTCGTGCTAGCCGACCAGTTATTTGGGTAAAATTACATGAAAATTCCAGCCTTCAAATAACGCCGTTTCCACTAGGTACCACGTCATTCCATTACAAAAATAAACAGTATTTTCATCTGATATTTAGCCAAATACGTTGTTATTATTTTATCAAATATAGTCTGCTAGAAATATATATTGAAAAAGCAGCAATAGTACTATTGAAGTCTCTTCACAGAGGTGACACTTGGGGAAAAAGCAAGAGGCGGGTACCTTGTGCACTGCTCCATCGTTGAGCGGATAAACTGACCGATCAGAGCCAGAAACTGTTCCGTGTACCTCGAGTGAAACTGTTTCAGCAGGGTGAGGAGGCCCAGAACGAGAGGAAGCCAGTCAATTTGATCAGCTGGCCGTTTGCACGCCACTCCTGCACAGAAAACACCCCCCAAAACATTGCATTTATAAACCACAACATATCCTTTATAGCAGAGGCAAACATGTCAATATGCTCCTGAGGTTTTGTGCTGCGCCTCCCCTTCTGCTTGCCCTCACGTAAAAATTACAAGCTAATGCAACGACTGCATTTCTTCCATAGCAAATGGATTGATATTAACTAAGGCATAGGTTGGAATGAGAAAGCCAGGAGTTTGGATTCTGATTCCTACTCCATTGTATTTGACTTCAGTATTATAATAAACCTTCCTGGACAGGACGGAATAAACTCAGAAACTGAGTATTTTCTACGCAGATAATTTTACATTGGTTTACATCTTCTTTACAGGTAATTTCACATAGGTTTTCATTAGATTTAGACAAACAATAACTTATACAATACCTAAATTTCTGTTGTACTGAAGTTTCGGAAACTGGGAAATGAGAAATAGGAAGTTGACAGTGGGAAAATACGGCAGACGTTTTGTTGTTATGTAGATCTGAGGGAAAAAAAGAAAAGAGGAACATTGTTCTTCCACATGTTAATTTTTCTCAGTTAATAATCAATAAAATAGAAAAAGCAAAGTGTACCAAGCACTGGAATGTAAGCCTGACCTTATTTAATGGATTGTGAATGCCAGCTGCTTCCAGGTAAGCTGTGATTTCATACAAAAGAGTGTTGTCCTCTTTAGGATAAGGTAGTGATGGGTTCTGATAATGTGCTTCAATGTCAGCCAATATTGCTCTAAAAGGAAAAGAAATTCGTTATATTAAACACTTATTTAAACTATCTCCAAAGTAACCTTACATGATGCCATAAGTCATATTAATTTAAAATCTTCATAGACACAAAACCTGTAAATGATTACAAGGAAGAATAAACCACTTTCTTTGGAATATCTTTTTACAAACATCATGCTTGTTTCAAAATCAGCACCACACGTTTTCAGTGTTCCTGCTTCTCAACCAAATATGACCCCAAACCCAGGTACACCCAAACCCAATTAAAAGCTGTGCTGTCCACTAGCACGTTCATATAAATTACTTGCCAAGTTATTTATTTCTAATGGGGTTTTTTGGGTTGAAATTCAAATAGTCATCAACAAAAACCTGAATATGATTAGACTCCACATTTTGCCCTAATTTAGATTTTAAGGGTTGCCAAATTGCTAACAACTACATCACAGTGACACAAGCAGCTCTTCAGCACATTTTGCTTCTTACTTATTGAGATTTTCCAAAGCAGCAGCCAAATGCTTGGAGTCAAACCTGCAGGAATAGTTTAACTCATTGGTAATCTGTCGTCTTAAAATCTGCATCTGACCAACCTGTTGAAACAAAGAAAAAGAGGGTGAGGTGTTTATACTGACTGCAATGGGGGAAGAGCAAAGTCAAACTAAGGAAAAACTTAATGAGTAACGATTTAGAGTTAAATAGAAGACACAAAGGTGTCATTACACCTAATGGCCTTTGTAGGGCTGCCCAGAGATGGACACGGGCAGTGGTTGGAGCTACCTCTTCATTTTGGTACCAGGGCAGCGATTCAGCCCAAGGGAAGGAGTCCCAGCATTTGAGATTTACACACAGCTCACGGCAGCAAACGCAGGCAGTGTGAAAAGGGCACGGAAAAGGGAACGGGTATAAAAGCCCAGTTACTTGCTTGTTTTCCAATGGTCAGCGGTTAACGCTCGTGCTCTTTTCTCCACCTCTCCCTAGACCTTAGGGTCAGCAATGGGATAACCAGTGAAGCTTCTTGCTGTCAGCCTTCCCCACCCCAGCCCTTCCTCTTCCCTTCAGTAACACAAACAAACATCCACAGCGCTCTGGAAAACGCTGGTTGCAAAACATCATTACAAAGATAAGATAGAGCCACGCCAAGGGGACGGCCTCTTTACATCTTGGGCACGGCAGGCTGCCCTATGTGTGAACAAGGCAAGTTCAGAAAACGCTGAATGAAATGAAACTGCTCCAAACTTTAGCTTTAAGTACATTCTGTACATCAGAGCTCCTGCCACTGAGCACTAACTCAGTCCTCCTGCATCGGGTCTCCAGCGCCAGGTTCTGTTTCGTTGCACACGAATCCCAGCGCTGAGCACTTTGTGGAGTGTGAGGTGTCCGTGCAAACGGAGCTCAGAAGCTCTTGCAAAATCCAGGCCTGCCTCACTTGCAATGTTACAGAATTCCAGGTCAACATGATAAACGTGGTAAAATAAGTGGGTAAAGTACGTAAGCAAAGAGTCCAGCGTAAATTCTACATGTCACCAAGTCACATAAACCAACCTTCATTATGGAGTCTAAATACGCTGTCCAGATCTTCTGAGTTTTTGCAATTGCTGCGGAATAAACCTTGTTTGAATTCGCTGAGAAAAGAGAAAGGGTGAGGCATTAAAGAAAAAAGAATAAGTACAAAGAGAAATAAATGCAAGTGTACAGAGACAGTGGCTTTCTTCCACCTTAACCAGCAAGCACTTACCTATAATCCCTTTGAGAGGGCTGACAGCATTCATAAGTGCTTTTAAGGTATCCTGTACTGTCCTGTCACGCAATATGTTTTTCTGAAACATGCTGAGGAAATTCTAAATAAAAGAAAGAAATAAGTAAAGTCCTTACACATATAGCCCGTGCTTAATCTTGGTGGTACAAGAGCCACAGCAGGGAAAGACCATTTCCACAGATGAAAAGTTGAGGAATTCTGTAATTAGGCTTTGCGCTTCTCTGAGTTATGCTAATCAGCGTTAGGATAATTAGCAGATCCTCCTCATCAACATGTAATACCCACTGTAGACAAATACTAATTCAATTTTCGAGGAAGAACTGTCTCGTCAATACTTATGTTCCTTACAATCTTTAACCAGGCTAGAATTGGATTCTTCTCAGAAAACAAAAAGACTTGGTTACACATGGAGGTATCAGGGAAAGTCATTTCACAGAACTCAGACCTTATTTATACCGTGGCAGACCCAAACCATCTAATTCTTTGTTGATATCTGGACACAAAAATAGAAGTTGACCTGAGCTCAACTTTTAAGTATATACAGTGTACTCCTTCAAAAGGTGTTCCTTGCAAATGATCATTTAATGTAACGCAGAACATTGTGTTACACAGCACCATTTGTTCAACAGTACCAACTTTCATAATTGTATCCGTAACCGAAACTCGTACCTTTGGGTTTGAGGACGCATTTTTCTAATTCTCTTCATTTTAATTTACCGTTTAAAATTTTAACACGTTTTTCATTTCACTAGAAGTTATTAAACAGTAGAAGCACTGTGACCTCAAGAAACCAAAGTTCAAAAAGTACCTGCAGTTCCTTGACGATCATGAAGCAGAGCAGCCGGTCCAAACCATTGAGACCGAATGTGCCTAAAGTGTCCTGGATCTCCGAGAAGAGGCGGCTGTTGGTTACTTCCTGATGAGTTTTGACATCGTACCAGGTGTTCATCTGGTCAATGTAACACGTGATTCTGAGGAAAAATTTAAACAAATTCTTCAGAATAAGCTGCAGATAGGTCCTGTGATAATCTCAGTAACGAGTTCTCTTATCCAGGCAGAGATTTTATAGATTCTGTGAGTATCTCAGGTGATGTTTAGTTGCTCCTGTCTCTGCAATGGTTCTCTCACCCTTCCCTGGTTTCTCTCTCTCTGCCATTTGTGTAACACACTGTTCTCCTTCTTAGACTAAAATCACAACTTTTCTAGACTAATATTTAAAATGTACAGGACGGACTGGGTAAATTGGGTTGTAGATAAAGACGGTGATGCGACAGCTAAGGGAAAACTATCTGTTGTGTATTTTGTTTGTACATGGTGGAACTGGAGCAACCCACCGCACGGTACCGTAACAGCAGCTTGGAACACACAGGACTTACTTTGGGTCTGTGATCCTCAGGATTTCCCTACAAAGGCGACCAATAAACGTTACAGATTCATCCACAGGAGTGAATTTTGGTATAGGAATGTGAGTAGACTGATATATGCTTTGCCAGTCTTGAATCTGAAAAATAAGTTTGAGAGTAATTGGCAGGGTTACCACTGCATGTTTTTAATTCACTTAGAAATTTTATTCCTTTTGTTTCATTTAAAATTAGTACACTGTAAAACAATATTGGCAATTGCACCAAGCGGAACGCTATAAAAACAGAACAACATAAAGAGAAGAATGAGTCTTATCACAAAGAGCAAGCAGAAGATAACTGTGGAAGGGGGGGATGCAGGGGGGATGCCGAAATCACTCAGAAAAAGCTGGGGGCAGATGTTTTACACAGCAGTTAGCACAGCAGGGACTGTGCACAATGGGGTACATACACTCCACCAGTCACAAGCCTTAACATCCAAATATAAAGACACTGATCAACTTTCTACTTGTTTTTGAGAAGCACCTTTGTTCTTAAGAAGTTATTGCACTCCTGTTCCACATTGTAGTTAATAATACGAGACACTTCCTCTTGCCAAATTTTTAAACCATATATGTTGACATAATCCTGGATATATTCAAATGATCGATGGAACCCATCCATTGTAGCTGCCATTTCTTTCAGTTTGGGCATCAGCTCACTTGGCTAAAGATGAGGGGGAAAAAAAAAAAAAATAAAAGCAAAACTGTGAACACGTTGAATACAAAGAAAATGTAAAAGCTTCTAAATGCCTTTACACAACAACCTCTAGAGAATTTCACTATCTTCCAGACAAAACTGAAAAGCACTGAGAAATTTCAAAGATATCAAAGGTTATTTGATATCTGAAGTAATTCTTCTTACTAAATATTTTTTCTTCCTGCTTTTAACGCTAATTTTAGGCTTCAGCAGTACTATTGATTGATCTGGGAGACAGATTCCAGAATCTGGCCAGGATCAAAACAAGGAGTCACACTCCTTATTCTGTCACTGCCTTTCTGTGTTTCGTATGTTCTATGTGTAAACCTAGAACATATCATGTGTTATCATCACTTGTCACACACAAAAACAGAATTGTGAACTCACAACTGATGGGATGCTTGGTAACAAAATAACATTTTTTTTTATTCTATGTACTCTTAGCAGTTTATAAACTCACTTTAACATCAAATAAGACATTCCAAATAACCTTTAGGAAGTTCAGAAAGTGTACTTTCTTACAAAAAGGAAATCTTTACAGAAAAGTACAAATTATTTTCTATAATAAAAGAAGTCCCAACAATCCCAAGATATATAAAAAAAATCAAATCAAATCAAGCTGTTACACACCTTGGCTCTAGGATTAAAGATGAGTCCCCTGTGAAGAGCTAGAGCTACCCGTTTTACTAGCTCCTTCCTTATTCCATCCTCTAGTAACTGTTTTGGGTCCACCTAAGCAAAAGAAATATTTTTTTCCTTAAAGTCAGAAAGGTATTAAAAAAATATAATGGATTTCGTTTGTACCAAAAAAGACATTAAGTACTAATGATGTAATAGGAAAGCAGGGCTAACAGATGCACTTTCCCAGCAGTGCCTGTCCAAAGAATAAATATTTATTACTTCCACTCAATATAAATGATTCCTTTAAGTTGAATAGCAAAGGCCTGTAGACCCCATATTCAACCTCTGTTAATGATCTGTTGAGAACACTGTACAGTTATAAAAAGCCAGAATGCATTAAGAAGTATGTATTTCTTTAAGAATGCTTGCTCCTGAAGTCCTGAAAGAGGTATCTTAATGTAGGAAGAGCAGTCTTTGCCAATGGAAGGAAAAGCTCTTTAGAAAAGCTTGCAGTCATTTTTCCAGTAAAAATTTTTAAAGCATGTCAATTAAGGTTGATGAATCTATGTAGAAGGAAAACTGTTTTCTTAACAACCGTAAATAATACAGTTCTTAGCTGGAGGCCAAATTAGGCACCACCATTTGAAAATTTGTATGCTAACTTATTTTTTCTTCTATTTTTACCTTTCCTCAACGTCTTTCTTCATGTGCTGAAATATCTGTGCTAAAGTGCTAGTTGCCACCAAATGACTTTTTTCTACTGGAATAATGTAATGTTACCTTGATAATACCAACTAAAGTAGTTTTCATCATGAGGATGCCTTCGGTGAAGATTGAAATCGCGTGGGTTAGCTTGGCAACCTTTAACAGAAAGAAAAAATACAATTTGTTGAAGCAATTCAATAGATTCAAATATTTACTCTAAAAAGATATACATCTTCACCACTGCTAACTTCCTATTTTAGATTCATTTGCACTGATACACTTTCAATTTTACATCTTGTTCTAGACTTACTTATGAGTTGGTCTATTTGACCAGGGCAGGGGCATAGATTGAAGTGGTTATTCCATAATAAAACCTGCTGCCAGCAATGAGTCCACCTTAATATTTCCACTGATTTAACACAGAAGCACATTCACTTAAGTTTTAAATTATTAGTTGAGCAGCCTTACGCTCAGAGTTCAGACAAGCCATTGCCCTTAGGACATTTACAACACAGAATAGAGACAACAGAGTTCAGACTTACAATTCTAGAGCAATCAAAAGTGAAAAGGTTCTGTGGAAGTTAAATAGTTTCCCCTCTACCTCCTCAAAATAAAAGAAATATTACTGAATACTGCCTCCTCCTCCATCCCTGCCCCCCCTCCCCAATAAATTGACTTTACAAAGATTAACAGGGGTGTCTAAACCTAGTGGTCAGGTCTGAACATCAGCTTAATCGCAGACAGCCAGCTTGTTTCTATAAAACACCTAACAAGTGAGCACTTTGGCCAAAAACTGCTGCAAAAAGCTGGCATCTTAACTGATAACGGGAGATACATCCTTTGTGGGAAAGACTTACTGGTCCACTGAGGTTTTTCCTCCTTCTCTTTCTCTGATAAAAATAAACCCAAGTAATTTTAATATTTGCTCACTCTTCCAGACTGACAGGAGTGCAGGAAAATAGCCACAGACAAAAAGCTGATGAACAACAGCAACTTTATCTGATCAAATGCACATGCCTCCATCCTGCCTTCACATTTTAGAGCAGCAAGAAGCTTAACCCTGCTGCCTTATTCAGTCTTCAACCTCCTCCTCCTGGAGGAAGCATTCCAGATGTGGAGGGCTTCATTTCAGATTTGTGTTTTTCCGGTTTCCCTGCTCCCTGTCCCCAGATAAATCCAAAAGGCTTTAACCTCATTTATAAATATATTTAATTTTCCTCCCCTTTTCTACAAGATCAGAAGCTTAAACTCTTACAAATAGAAGAGCAAAAGTTACTCATCTATCCTCAGGAAGCCTAAGGTATAGTCTCCATAACACTAATCAATTAATTCTTACTCAGACAACAAATCCAGCTTCACTGTTAAAGCATAACTCTATAGAGCTGTACCTATTTAAACTTAGGTTGGAGTTGGCCACCTATAAAGCATGCTTTTTCAGAATTCCCTATTTCAACTGCACCTCATATCGTGGTCCAAGCTGAGCATAATCTCGTAGCTTGTCCTTATCAAGGCGAGTAGGCACTTCAATAATGTCATGAGTCTGAAGCTTTATAATTTTGAGAAGAGATGTAAACATGCTTTCTGGAATTATCTGTAGAACCTTTGTAAATGAGAGAAGAAACAAACACAATCGGTATACTCTCATTAAAAAAAAATATATTCAATTAAGAAAAAGTAATTAGAGAATGTGACAACTGTGCTTCTTCAAATGCTTACCTTTCTTACATAGGAAACCAACTCTCCAGAATAATACTGCGATACACTGAGAAGATCAGGACTGTTTGCTTGATTGATGCGGAGAAGTGGCAAGTCAAGAGCAGAAGCAAGCTAGAAATAAAGTTAGCATCACTTTAACTTCACACATCTCTTCTTCTAATATAAATTACATGCTTGTTCTCTCTTGCTCAAGCTCTTAACCTGCAACTCAAAGCACTAGGTTCTTCCTAAAGAGCAGTTACAACATCAGGTTTGCCAAGAGAAAAAAAAAAAAGATTGTTGAAGTCAAAAAAGTCTAACAGTTGATAATGCTACATTTCCCTTATTATTTTTTTAAATCTTATCAGTTTTGTGAGATTTTTTTTTCGTTGTCCTTTTACACTAACCCCTCGCCCCCATGCTATTTTCCACTCTTATTTTTACAGAAAACATTTTCATCTGATGCCAGATCATCATGACAGACAAAGGGCACAGCCAACATAACTTTTGTAATTCCTTCAGCCTCCTCTGACACGCAGAGGATCCCATTTATGCACCAATGGCTCCAGCAAATAACTCTAATGAGTACGGGCTGGATGATGAGACTGATTTGCCCAACAGCAGCAAAATAGGTGGTTCCATATAACCCACATGCATAACTTGGTTTTATTTTCTTTAAAACTTATGTGGAGTTAATTTAATAGAGTCTAAAAAAATCTGGATATAGAAAAAGTTGGTAAAAGGAAGTTTTGACTCTTTTGTGACTTCACAGCCTTCAGGCTCATTTAATAAATGCCCTGGTTGACCTGCAGTGTTCAAGTACATTCACTGCTGTTTACACTTACCTTTAGGAAAGTGGCTCTGAGTTTAGTTACCATGGATGGGCTGACTCTGATGCTTTCCTGCATAATAGATGTAAAGCTGGAGAGGAAAACAAACAAAAGAAATCAGTTTCTTCCTCTGAAACTTTTCAACTGTTAAATCTTATGTCACCAGCACCAGTGTAATCTAGAAATGGCACAGGAGATCAGTAAAGAACTTCACTAAAGAAGGATTTTAGTCTGAAGATAAATTGGCTAGAAAAAACCCTATGTGATAAAGGAGTGAATGGGGCAAAAGAAGAGGGCATCAGGGAGCCAAGACAATGAAGTAGCAGCTCAGCAAAATCACACCATAGAAAAGGAGTTCTCCAACATTTGCCTTTCCTTATTTATTTTTGATTGAAATAGGATCTCCAGTATTTTGGATAGCACTTAACTAGACTAAAGACTGGAGACAGAAGCTTAACAGAATTATTTCAGTTAGAACAGGATAGACAGATAGATAGTAAGAAGTTACACTACCACTTAACCTGCAGGTAACAACATGACAAGGATGGCTGCTAATTCTTATTCAAGTTGATGAGAGTTAAACATTCCCAACAACTCACAGAACAAGGATACAAGACTGTTTTCAAATTGGTAAGTTTATAGTATTAATAATACTTCTGCATCTTATTTCCCCACAAGTTTCACAAATTATGACTGACTTGGAAGAAAAAGCTCCTGCTAAGATACCTGTCAATTAACTGCCAAGCGTAAGAAAGATCACCAACTATCTGCATGGTGATCAAGACCTCTTCTTTAATGTTGATGGTTCGGATCATCTGATGGAGAAATTTGCGGGTGTCAGCCAGAAACTGGCAAACTTGCAGGTTAGATTCCAGCTGGTGAAACTCTTGGACCTACATTTTAAAAAACAAACAAACAAACCAACCCCATAAAACACTCCTTATTTATTTTTTTTCTATTCATCTTTAAGGACAGCAATACAAATAGCATCAGTAAACTGACAGATTTCTTCAGGATGTTATTACACTAAGACACTTAAAAAATCCTGGCCTACTTTAGAGTGTGTTAAACAGTAAAGTTCACAAACTTACTCAAGGAGGTGTACTGTGAAACACTGTACAGAGTATTCTTTTACACCCTGGAAGTAGAAGAAATGTACACAAAACAAATATGGATAATATTATTTTGCCTTTCAAATTACCCTCTCTAGCTTCAAATTAATTTATTTTTGGAATTTCTAATAAAACAAGTCGTGTTGTCAAATAATGTTTAACACAATTTTTTCAAAAAACCCTACTAACCCTCAGCTACAGGTGGCATGATTTTTCATGATCCCTTATTTTACAATTGCAAGGTCTGTAAGCAAGTCCTTCTGATTGCATATATAAAACTGCAAAAACCTAAAGGCTTAAACCATTGTTAAAAAGCAGATCTCTTTTGTAACTCATCTATTTGAAGTCAGTGCACGTGTATCAAATGCTGTTTTTCAAAAGGATGAGGTCATTTATCTCAAAATTTCTTTGCCATACCTCCTCCAGTGCCTGTATTAGCTGCACAGTTTTTCTGCCTGCTGCAGTGGAGTCATCGTAGTTTAGAGACATTATTTGCTTGGAGATTTCTCTGAACCAAGCCTGAAGATTTTCTGTGCAGGAACAGGAAAAAAAAGTCAATCAAATCTTTGCACATATGACAAGCAACAAAGACAAAGGGAACTTGCTAGTCAAAATAAACAAACAAGCAAGAAAGCTATACCTCTAGGAACTTTTTTTTTTAAAAATAATCTCTTACTTTCATTTCTAGTCTTTTCAACATGTAGACTTGTAAAGTGGCAAATGCTCAGGTAAGTTTCACATACGACAATAAAAAAAACAACTACCAAAGCAAATGGGCATTATAAAATCTATACATAGATAATAAAGCCCTAAAATCATAAATTTTTGTTTTATAAACTTTTTTACAGTGTTAATTGCCTTGGTATTTTCAATTTCTATGTTTTAGCTAGAAGTTCGATGACATCAAAAAACCAAAGAGAAATACTTCAGTAAGGCTATTACTTTTAAGTGGAAGCAAGTGACAAAATTGCCTGTATTTTAAGTTGGATGGGTTTGTATTGATCATAAACAGGATCACTTACACTGACACTTTATGCCATATTCCTGATGAAATGAGAGAGTGATTTACAATTCTTATTCTTACACCAGCAAAAAAAAAAAGATGTTTCAAAAACAAAGAAAGAAATCTGGAAAGAAATACAGATTCAACCCCTCTAAGTCCTTGGAGAACACCACTCGTGCAGACAAGAAGTAAAAGAAGCTTTGAAAAAAAATGCTGATACAAAAGAAATCCAGGTTACAATGAGGGAAAGAATAAGAAGTTAAACCATCCCCATATTTCATGGGCATGATATTTGCATTCTTTTGCACATGGAACACAGTAATGTGAACTCCATTATACACAGAAAAGTAAACTGGCATTTCATAGTCTTACCTTGCATATCTAAAGAAAGTGATAAAAATATTTTTAAAAATAGGGCCATCTAATTATTAGGTACCTAAATATGGCTTATATATGGAATAGATGCAGAAAATTTAAATAAGACTGCATGTAAGAGACCTCTGTGGCAACTGAGGGACATGAACATTTTTCTTATTATCAATATTAGCCTCATGTATTTCCTTTTGGTACCAGCTTAGAAAAAAAAAACCCAGAATTATTTTTCCCCGCTGTTTAGTTCTTAATGATTACCGTTTTTCTCCACTCTAGTAAGAGGCTTAACTCCTGAGAAGACATCAGCAAGTTCAGTCATCCTTTCAGATCCCTCTTTTTTATAGTTCTCCCATTTTGTTTGTTTTTCTGACAGCATATGCTTGAACATCTAGTGAAAAATGAAGCATTTGGTTTACAAAACTGACAAGAAGGCACACTACAATAGATGAAATAAAATACTAAAAACAGATGGAACTGACTTACAATGACTACTACTGAACTTCAAGGTCTTGCCAAAATACTAATTAAAAATATTAAGAAATTCAGCCAGTGTGGCAGACATACAGTGATGGAAATTAACTGTATTTTAAAAAACAGTATGATGCAGGTATTGTTGATTTTTAGTAATTTATAAAATATCCATTAAATTTTTTAGAGATTCTAGAAGACTCTGGTCTAATGTTGACTTACACTTCACAGACATCTGAGCCTACACAGAGAAATCCAAGTCAAAAAAGCATGCAGGTGAAGTTAAGCATACTCTTAAATATTCTACCAGCTTAGTACCAGAGCATTAATGGGGACTCTTTTAGAAATGGCAGAACTTCATATATAGGTGTGTTTTATTAGCAGCTTATCTTCAATAGACATAGGCTTTCACCTCTGTTAAAGAGAAAGCCTGAAAAAGAGAAGTATGGCAGGATAAAAATTTTATCTGGATGTTCATACAAAATTTTTAGTAAATATAAACATGTTGGGTAAGAATGAAAACTGCCAATTGTTGAGAAGACTGCAAAAGTCACTTTCAAGCAATACTAGTTTATAATTTTCTATAGAAAACTCACAGTTAACAAAATAAAATAATCATTCTTTATGTAATTGGAGCGTGTGGTAAATGTACTGCTACTATTCAAGACGTCAGACCTGTTCTGCCATTCAGGGGGAAACGCTGAAGAAGGGAAGCAGCACATTACCTCTTTCAAAATGAATTCAAATTGAGCTGTATCCAGAAGAAGCTGGAAAAGGATCCTGGGATTGTACTTGGAGTCTGTTAGAATTTGATCCTTCATCTGGCGGAGACGTTTGTTATTTGGATCACAAGCTGAAAACAGAAAGACATTTCTTCACTGTTACAGAATTTGGCCAAGCTTTTCAATCTTTGTAAATAGACTCTTTTTTTTTTTTAATAGCTTGAAAGCAAAAACATTTTGTTCTGATACAGAAGTCCCTATTTGTTCTCCATTTGCACCTTTCCTTACAATCGGAAATTATTAAGGTTTCTATGGTGCTTCAGCCTTCTTAAAACTCTTCTGTGGGCTTCTGCAAACTAAATGTGAGTTTAGTGCACCTGAGTGAGAAACCCAGAGATCAACATTTCTAAAACCATTACAGAAAAAGCAAGGGGGTGTAACAGAAGCCCTCTCACATACCAAGAAGCCTCACAGACAGCAGAAGCATTCAACAAAGGGAATGTCTAAACAGGTACATTTACAGACCCAAACTCATGTCAGGGACACTATTCAACAGTTTCAGCTGAATTTCTGTTAAACAAAACAAAAACCTTGCTTTTAAATCATTAATTACTAGTATATTATGAAGTTGGCTACTGCTTTCCTTTTGGTGCTAGGCACAACTTTCAGAATGATACTTTAGTTGATAAGGCAGAAAAAGATAAAGTTTCCAGACTTTTTCTGCAGAGTACTATTCAAAAGGGTCATGATTTCTCATACTACTTTTAATATCTGTGTCTATCTCACCAGAATTTAGGAAATCACAGAATCATAGAATGGTTTAGTTTGGAAGGGATCTTAAAGATCACCTAGTTCCAACCCCATGCCGTGGGCAGGAACATCTCCCACTAGACCGTGTTTCTCAAAGTCCCATCCAACCTGGTCTTGAACACTTCCAGAGATGGGGCATCCACACAAATGCAAGTTTGCTGTTTCAGCCAAAGACTTTAGGAGACTGTTAGCAAAAGAACAATTCAACAACATATTAAAAAAGGTAGATGGAACTCTGCTGACTTCAACAGCAGTGCACACTGAACTTCCCGTGGAACGTAACGTGAAGCACCAGCGTAGCAGGGCTGACAGCTCTGTAACAGAAGTCTAGGGTGAAGTCTTACCCGTGTCTGCCGTGTGAAGCATCAGCCAGCGGATGGCCACATTGCAGTCTCGCAGGCAGTTCAGCAGTTTGGGAATATTGTCGAGCACCAGCTCCTCCCTGAGACAGCCCTCTTTGAGGAACTGCTGCACCTGAGTGTGCACTCGCTCCGTCACTGCAGCGTATCTGCTCGCCTTGGAATATACAAAGCTTCCGTCAATTTAATCCTTGTCTCACATCGTGTATGATGTGACTGATGTGACTGTGGCTTCCCAAGAAGTTAAAGGGCACACAGATCAAAAGTGTGCTATAAAAATGATTATCGTTACTAGCAGGCAATATCATACATTGCAACTGCATGACAAAGAATGGAAGCTAAATTTTAAAGCAAAGAGCCTATGCAGGAAGCGTAATGTTTCAAAAATGCAGACTTGTAAACTTCCTATGTTCACTTATGTACTCTCTAGAAATTATTCCTAAAAAATCATGCTAATAGTTTATTGCCTAATAGGAAAGAACAACAACAAAAATACATTCCAGAATGGAAATTCGCATTATGAATTAAATGTCAGTTCTACTTCATGAACTTTTTTCCCTAAAGACTAAGGAAAAGTTTCTGTTCATACTTCCTAAGTTCACTAAGCAATACATAGCACAAGTCTCCTAATTAGACACTTCCGTCTGTTCTTTCCTGAGCACCAGGGTCAGATTCTAAGGAGGTCTTTAGCTGTCATCACTCAACTGACTTGTTGATTGGGCAATCAATCACCCAACCCAGTATTACTCACTGTTTTTTAGGCATAAAAAATAGGATTTAATGTAAAAAGAACTAACTGCATTGCCCCACACAACATTCCAGTATCGTTCTTTTAAATAGATGCTTTTTCCAGACTATTGTTTATTTGATTTGGGAGACCCTATTTACAACTGACTGAGTGCCCCCCTCTGTCAGCACAAATGTGTAACTTCTAAAACTGTTATCTGTGGAAGACCAAAAGCTATGGTCAGCTTAAGACATCCCAATACCAAACAACATGGTGATGACAACTCTGAAACTTTTAGGGGAAACAAACAGCGCAAGGAAGTGAAACAAGCAGCACTGTGAAAACCAGATTCTGAAATTTTGAAGTATCTTTAACTCAAAGCTATGTACTCAAAGTATTGTACTTGGAAGTAATGCAAATAATTGTATGCAAGAATAAAAGACCCATGTGTTATTGATGTTATATATTACACTTGAGATGCCCATACAGCTTGAATCTTGCTAAAAATATTGAACTCTGCCTTATGTACCTGCTCTTTGACATTTGAAAGATCCAGCGTGTAGTTGAGGGCAGTTTTAGCAGCTTTGTAGGGTTCCCATGCTTCTGCTAGATTTACAGTGATTCCCATGTAAATGCTGATGACCTAAGATTGGAAGCAGAAAACAAGAAGTTGCATTTATATTTTTATTATGGAAAAGACATACTTTTTATCTAGCAATATGAGTAGAAAGTGATATGCTGTGGGCACAAATATGAGAACTAAACTTTTTTGGTAGCAGTACTTCTTGCTCCACCACCTTTGGAAATCAAGGAGTAAAAAGACTTTGCAATAAAGGGCACATGGTTAATTAGAGGTACAGTTAATTAGAGTTCTGAAAACAAGCTGACAGTTCTTTCACTCACTATGCATGAACCTTGGCCTCTATTTTTTCCCCATGAACTTACAACTTCTTTTTTTATTTCCATGATGCTATGCAGAAGACTGATGAAAGCAACTGGGGAAAGGACTATGATAAAGGTGTAAAATTATCTGAATGAATCCTACTCTGAGAATGCCCAAAGGACACTGGGAATCGAATTGAAATGTAAAGCATCCTCTATGGTGAGCACAAACAGAAGGACATTATGATTTCATGCTGTGATTTTTAAGGAACAAAGAGGAACTGATTTCAGGCCCCTAGCCCAAGTGTAATTAAGTGTGTTTGACTTGTAAGAGTTTGTAAGATACTGGATTAAAAGTGGAAGCCTTGGTTTACTGACAGATGAAGGATACAGAGAGCTGTGGCGTTATGAGCTTTACCACACCATTGCTCCAATACTCCTTCATCCAGGAGTGATCACATCTAGGGGGACACTGTCAGCCTTTGAGCTCTTCTGACAGGGACAAAAAGGCAGCCAGTAAAGACAAATGGGACACTGGTCTGCTGATATGAGGATCCTGCTCATGCTGCTGAAGTGAAACTCGTTATTTCCTGTGGATGACAGTTTCTGAAAAGGCTACACTTCAACTGCTAACGCTCCTTTGAAACCAGCCCAAAAGTCAAGTGTTCTGTACGATGCAGCTAACTCATCCATACCTGATGACAAGAAGATAGGTGTTGTCTTAAAATAACAGTTTGTACTACAAAGTCAAGTGAATAAAAAAATGCTGGCATAATCAAAAATTCACAATGTTAAGTTCTCATTTCTAAAATTAGCTTCCCGTGGGTTCTGATGGGTTCTAAAGTTTTTTGAAGTAGCTAGCTATTACAGTTTCTTCCTTCCTTTCTTCACTGTTCCACTTCGGGTACAGAAAAATAGAATTTGGAAACAACAGAGATACACAAATTAATTTACAGTTTCTTTGTTTAGTCTGATACCCTTTGATACAGGCTACCTGGGTACTCTATTGCTCCATGCCAGCCTATTTCATTAGCATTTTTTGCAGACTGGAAATCCTAAATCTTCTGGACGGAAATCCTAAATCTCAGTGCTGAAGATGTAGTAATTCCATTTTGATCACTCCATCTGCAAAGGTCTATAGAATTGCACAGAGTGACAGGTTTTGCTTCTAAGTTATTTGGACAATAGCATGGAATAAATCCTTAAACAAGTTTTCAAATAACATCAGTGGGGGGGGATTTGTTGGAGAGCAATCTGTCATCCAGAGCAGCCTTGACAAGCTGGAAGAATTCACCAGCAGAGACCACATAAAGTTCAATAATGATAAATACAAAGTCCTGTACTTGGAACAAAACCAAATCCTTGCAACAGCACGATCTGGGAACTGACTGCCTATGTGACAATTCTGCAGAAAAGGACCTGGTGGACAAAATGGATGTGAATCAGACATGCAGCCCTATGACAACAAAGAGTAATCATGCGCTGGGCTAGGTCAGACAAACTGTAGCCAGCAGATTGAGGGAAATGATTATTTCCATCTTATCAGTCCTCATGAGGTCCCATTTGGAGTAATGTGTTCAGATTTGGGCTCCTCAGTATGAGACAGACATGGACAAACCAGAATGAATCAAATAGAAAGCCACTAAGACATTTAAGGGGACCCACTCTGTGAGTAGAGGCTACGGGTGCTGTGTTTGCTTAAGCTAGAAGAAAGATGATGAATGCATCTGACTGCACCTGCCACTGCCTGAAGGGAAGTTCTGAATAAGACAGAGCCACCAGCTCAGAGGTGCACAGGGAAAAGACAAGAGGCAACAGTCACAAGCTACAGCAAGGGAAATTCCAGTTGTACAGAAGGAAGAAATTCTTCACCATGAGAGTGATAAAGCACAGCCACCAGTGCCCACAGAGACTGTAGGTTCTTCATTTTCGATATTTTCAAAACTTCCTGGACACAGGCCTGAGGAACCTGATCCAACCTCAAAGTTAGCCCTGCTTTGAGGAGAAGACTGGACTAGAAGAGACCTAGAATACCTTCCAGCCCACATTTTTCTACGATAAACTTGATCATTATGGTATTAGAGTGTAGTTGATTTAAGATAATTGATACTTTCAAAGGATAGCCTTCCATGCTTATCCAGAAGGTTTGACTCAGACTGCTTCTCTCTGAACAAAGTAAAATTTCCACAGAGAAGAATCTGTTCTAGTTTTAGGACATTATTATTTTCTATAATGCATATTGTAAAAATAAGCTAAATTGTTCCTATAACATTAAATCCAGGGAACAGTGTTAAAACAGAATTAATTTTTTACCCAATTATCTGGAAAGTACTTATCCACTATCTCTCTCATTTTTGCTTGTTGAGTGTGAAGAATAGAAGGGTCGAAATACAGTATCACGTAGAGCATCGCAGCCTGAGTAGCCAGGGCAGTGCTGCGGTGTTCTGGTAACGGATACGCCGAAACCTAGAAAAAGGGAACAAAACAAAGCTGAACATAACATAATGCAACATCAACCACTTGAAACTATTATGGGGCACATTAAAGAGTACAGTAAACAGATACTAGGAGGCAATTAGGATATTCAGGTAAGCTGGACGCACTTACACATCCAGCGTATTTACCAGATATATTTTCTGGAATATAAAAGCTGACTGTGTAGGCATTTGCTAACTTTAACAGGCTTCAGTAAGATTTTACTGTGCTGTAAATGAGTCAAAGGAGGGATGAACCAAAGACCTTACAATGAGTTGAAAGGAAAAAAGCTAGAAATAAGTACTTTATAAGGAGTAGGTATGTTTAGTTAGTCTCATATAGAAACAAGGAGTAGTTTAATCAAAGTAAGAGGCAATTAGGATGCAGACAGTTTAATTATTCACCAATTCCACGCACCAGAAAGATCAAAAAGATTCAAATTATCAACTGAATTTTCATTTAAAAATAGATAGGGTAATATATTAGAAGACCTCCATACTAACAAGAAAGTTGGCATCAAAATCAGATTCAACATATTCAAAGGAAAACCATTCTCTGCTTTTATTTAGTAACATCCTATTTTTCTTTAATTTTGTTTGGTTATTTTATTAGGTTAAATGTTCAGACTAGCAACACAAACGAGGAGCCTTCTGCCCATTGCCATCAAGTATAAGCTGCAAGTATCAAAGGAGATAACACCTCAGACATAACACAATTTAGTAAAACAAGCTGCATCTTGTTTGGGTTGAGCTGGATTTCTACCCTACTTTTTGTACTACTTCTGGGAACAGTACATTGGTTATACTCATGCTTTGTACAGAAACATTATGCCTTTCATTATCAACTCTAAGTCCTACAAAATACAAATGAAAAACTGTAGAATTATTTTAATACAAAGGCAATAAACCAACATTATTATATAAAAAAGAGGATAAATAATCTTGATACAAAGTATCAGCTGATTTAAGTAAAATTTCTACATTATGTACAAGATCACTCTCACAAACACTTCACGGTTTCCTATCAGAGACATAGATTATGCTATAAAATGGGCACTCTTCACAGCTCACTAAGTTATCTTTTGTCTGCTTCTAGGACACTGCACAGCTGGAAAGGCATTTTTCCCCCTTGAAGGTTATTATGCCTGTCCATAAGCTGAAAGTGTTTTCTATAAGGTCTCTACTTTTAAATTATTACTCCTGCTTAAAGATTTAAAAATTTATTTCTTATAATCATTCATTAATCTTCAAATGCTGGTTTTCTGACTTCTATAAACCATTTACATTATCCAGGATTCACTAAAAGTGGGCCAATAATTACAGAAATAAGATTGCCTGTCCCTTCTAAAGATGGAAGTCTCTCAAAGCAGTCATATTAGAGGAGACTGTAAATATAGTAGCCATTACTCATACTTAGCTTCGATTTTCATTATTTTCCTTTATTAATACAGTTGTCATAGTTAAGAAGTTAAGAATTGCAATATTAGTGTCCTTTTTTAAGTGCATTGTCTGCTAAGGGATGATAAATTTCTGCAGTAGCTGAAAGAATGGGAATCTCTGAAGGAATCAGAATTATTAAGAATGAACAATCATTTATGATTTAAAGACATTAAAAAAAACAGTTTGATTTTTTTTACTGCAAGGTTGGCCAAACACTGGTGCAGGTTGCCCAGAGAGGTTCTGCAGCCCACACCTCTGCAGATACTTAAAACCCAACTGGACACAGTCCACTGACTCTGCTTAAGACTAGGTCATCTCAAGAGGTCCTTACAAACCTCCATGGTTCCGTAATTGAATTTTTTCTGGGTTTCATGGTTGAGTAACTAACCTAGGACACCATTTTATATCCAGTTTTAGATCCCTTTTTCATCTCACTGTAACTTACCTGGTTATAAATGTCATCTGACCGTAAGCGGCCAATAACCATGCTAATGAATGTTTCACTTATGGGTACCCTGCTGAAGTAACTCTCGGGGTAGTTTGGAGGTCGTTTAGCTCCAGGTTGGCTTGAGTATCCAGTGCTTCGAAGCAATTTACAGATATCATCTAAATTGGAATCAGCAGAGGATCGGGCTGCACTGTTTTACAAAAGAAAGGAAGAAAAATTGAGCTGTGTGACCTAATTATTTCCTCCCCCTCCTCCCCTTGTAATCACACATTCCTCCAAGAAAATGTTCAGACACGAAGGTTGGGGAGATTTTTGGTTGTTTAATCCATGAATATAATGTTGACCATAATATAGGAGGACACTGACAAATGTCCATACTGGAATCCCAGACAAGCACATAAAGCACAAACAGAAAAACTAACTTTATTCAGGGACATATACCTTTATATTCAGAGGACTTTTGTTATGGGCTGTGGGTTTTTTGTGTTTTTTTTTTTTTTTTTTTCTTTTTTCCTCCCTATTTCTGAATTGCTCTTGCTTATCCACTTCTGCGTTCCAGAGTTAAGGAATCCTATCTCATTATACACTAAGAAGCATAAACATAGTCAAAGAAGCATAGAAACAGAATAGCTCATTTTTTATATGTTTTAAAGGATTTCCACTGACGCCCTTTGAAATCCTGTCATATAACAAATCTGTCAACCTACCCTGGAAATTCATTATTGATTGGACTAAGCAAGCACTACTGTAACTACTGAAAAGTAACTACTTTTCATCAAGATTTGCTCAAATCTTTGGGAACCTGTGATACTTTCATAGCTGACACTTGCAACACTAAAGCTTTAGCTGAGGTTTATTTGTCAGTGGACTTCAAACTTCTATTGTGACAGCATGAAAAATCTGTCACTCCAGTTTAAATCAGCTAATGCAAAGAGTTCTATTAACATGCAGCGAGCCCTGCAGAATTATCAGAGTCTATCCCTATGGTCAGACAGCCAAAAAGTTGCTGATTTATCTTAATTTAATAACCTAGTTAACTGAGCATACTGCATGTTACATCCTCTTAGTCTTGAGTGCTTCTGAAAAACAATACACATTACCTGTATCTATAGTAGGAAACCAACATTCTTTCTCTGACTTCTCCTTCAATCTTCTGGTCAATGACCAGTAGCATGACTCCATATAAATAGAGCGCTTCACACTGTTTAGAAAAAGGAAGAATGAAGGGAAGAAATCATATAAATACTATTTTGTAGTAACATACAAAGATAAACATGTACTGGCAAACTAACCCAATGTCAACTACATAGTCAATACAATATGAAAAACAGCAGGCTATACATTTTTGCTCTTTGACCTCCTAAAAGTGACTTGTAGCACTTCCATGCATTCAGTAAATTTAAATCTATTCTCTAGTTTGGCACTAAATTAATTTGTTCATTTTCTGCTATTGCAGAACTGTTCAATACTTACCAGAAGCTGTTTTCCATCTTCGTTAAGGAGGACCGTTTCTAATGTTTGCTGAATGTAAATTCCTTCATTGAGGTCATCTAAATATCTAGGAATCATAACAAAGAGTTGGTCAATGCTCTCAAATCATACGTCTTCAGAACTCAACTGGTCAATTTTCTCTGAAAGTCAACAGACACATCAGAACATTTCCCTAGTATAAGCAGGACAGAGTCTTTCAGACACAGAAGAGATGCTCTGCTATGAAATGAGAGGCTGAAACTCCTGACTAGAGACAACCAATTAGCAAAAGCCTCCTCCATATCCTGATGGTGTATATGAAAGCCACTAGAGGATACTTTGTAACTTACAGTTAACATCCTCTTAATCTTCATATGGATGGATAACAGCCTGAGAAGAGAGTACTGAGAAGGCTTGCACTCCAAAACTTAGTAAAATTGCCATATTTACAAGTTTCCTCACAAATCTCTCCTGGAAATACCATAAATTGATCTCAATGGGAGTATGTCCATCTCAATTAACAGAAGCTATCTTCCTATTAATTAATTTCTATTTTCCAGTAACACTACTTACTAATAATGTTAAATGTTTAATCTTTTGATTTATCTTCTCATATAATCAATAACAACACCAATTTTTAAGCTTAAGATTCTCTGGAACTTTTTCTTAGAGTATTTCATAAACCTTTCATATTGTTTTTAACAGGTAAGAGTAGTACACTGGAAAATATGGCAACTCCACTGAAAAGTTAAGTTCATGAAAATAATGCCAGTGAAAGTTAAAGGAAAAAGCCTACCTGACATTCTGCTTTGCAAGATCACAGAAAACTTAGTTTAATAATGTGGAGTCTCCTTTTATTAAAAAAAATAATCTTCAAGACAATCTCCAAAATAAAGGAGAAAAACTAGCTCTAGCTTACAACTGGGGAAATGAGGTAGAGAGGTTAAATGTTTTCAAGTCATACATTAAACTGGTAAACAACAGCAGAAGTAAAAGTTAGTGTTCACTCCAGCAACCCAGGTTTCCAGGTGCACATGAATATGCTTCAACAGCAGGCACATCAGGCCTCTAAGGAAAAATCTTCTCATTATTAAGACTAAACAGTACTCTAGTCTTTAGGAAAATCTACATGTACTTAAGATACCATACCTGTTTAAATCTACAATGTATTTATGTACACTCTGAAAAGCTAGATAAAATCTCGTCAAAATTTCAATGTTGTTTTCACGAAATTCTTCATCTAAGTCCAGTAACTCAGGTTTGGCTTCCAGTTTGCCTTCACATGCCTCAGGCCCCTAAGAAAATAAATCAATTTTTAGAGACAACATTTGACTTCGACTTCTATTTGACTTCAGTAGGACACAGAACACTCACAACCACCATTGTGTGCACAACACCAGAATTAACATTGCTTACTAAAACAAGGATCTGTAATTTTCAAAGCTGCTTTATGATTGAACATTGATTCCATAAAGACGCGTTTTACACTTTGTTACAAACTGTAACATGATGATTTTAAACATGGTTTATCCCAGGTAACCAACCCAAAAGAATAGTTAACACTTATGGGTAAAGCCTCAGTGCATCTGAAGTCACTGTGTGCATTTTATAACGCTAACAATCTCCCTGGTGGATTTTTTTCCTTTATACATTTATCTGTTTAATTTCTCTTACAGAAATTATAACATTGAAGCTTCACAAAGCTTAGTACTTTCTCATACATTTAAACTTCTTGAAAGTATTAGATTTCCTTGTTTTTTTTACAGACTCTGGATCTAGCTCAGTGCTAGTCCCCCAAATTAATGCAGAAACCGTCATTGACAACTGTGGGGGAAAAAGGGTTGGGATGAAGAGCCTGAATTCCCTAAAGCAATGGTACAAACTTTTCTAACCATCTACCACTGCCAACATTTCTTTTAACCACCATTTGGTCTTACCATCATGATTTAAATGAAAATACTCTTAATGTTCAGTTGAAAATACTATTAACATTCAATTGAAAATACTGTTAATGTCATTCCACAGACCACTGATGACAGCATGAGATCATGGCTTAAAAGGATTCAGTCAACATGAACTCCATAAAAATAACTTAAAATAGAGTTAAAATAGAACATCAAGCTTAATACCCAGCTGTTATTTTTTTGTGTGGTTTAAAAAAGGCTCTTTGCTTCTCTTTTTGTGCAGAATACCTATATAAAATAAAGGATAAAAGCAGGCACCAAACTACCCATGAAGTTCAAATCCCCAAAGTAAACAGCCTGAATTTTCAAAATCTCAAATCTCTTCTCATTAGGTAATTCTAAGAATCATGAATATGGGATATTCACAATGAAAATATCTGTAAACTCACTAATCTCTGCTAGAAGTATGTCTTTTCTAGACTTTTGGGGTGATTACTCTGAAAAGTAGCAGCGCTGTTGTGCTTCCTTAACATTCAAAATATCTTACAATTTTAAGGATAATCATATTTCTCTCTAATTATACCTGCCTGTTTTTAAAATTTCAAGTAATTTGTTTAAAAACAGCAAGCACTTAGATCTAAATGTATCAGGGAGAACTTGTGCTCAGCGTTTTCAGTGTCGAAGGCTCATAGTTAATGCTTAAAATTTACAAATCTTACTAAAAAAAATAAATCCCTCCCCCCTTGCTTTACTATTAACACTTCTTGCATTGTATAATCCAGATAAAATCAGATTAGATAGTCTCTGTAGTTCCTTCCTAATCATGCTGGAGAATGGCAGATGGAAACAGGTACTGCAAGAGACTTAATTTTGTATAAGAAATAAGGGCTTTTCATGGACACTACTCTTTGATCTATTTGTTTATTCAGCACATGTGACAAGTCCAGTGAATGAACAATCCCAGTACTGTCAAACAGGAAAGCAGAGAGCACTTTTCATGGCTGCAAAGAATAAGCTACAGATAACCAAAGGAAGATGGGCATACTGCCCACAGTACTGCTCCAAAGGAAAACAACCAACTGCACAGGCTCAGAACCTGCTGGTGAAAGTATAATTTAATGGTCCCACAGAAAAATAGTAACAACAACAACAACACCACTGCATCCCCCTAGCATACAATAGTCAAATTTTATATAATCAGTATCCATGAAAGTTCACAGGCTAGATGACTCATCAAACATTTTGAAAGGTATAGCTGGGACTGCTCTTGAATGCACTTAAAACTCCCGCCCCCTTCTTGCCCTGATACTCTCAGCACAGGTACCAATTATACTTATATTCTGCCTACAGGGTCTAAGCACAGAACCTTCCCCAGACTGCTTCTGCTCATTGAAATGAGTAAGATGACGCTGAGTATGATCAGAAATATATAAAATACGAGACAACCCAGAAGCGGAACTTTAGCATGCAAGCATGTCCAGTTGCTATCACAGTTCGGGGAATTTTTTGTAAAAACTAAGCAAGTAAGAAGTCATGATAGTCAATTCTGAAGAATTCCAGTCATAAACACCATAGTCAGGAATGGCTGTTTCATAATGTGAAGCATCCTCATGCATGACAGCAATGCTTTAAGGAGAAGTTTAATAATAAAAGAAAAAGATTTACCTTAAAATAGCTGAAATCAAATATGATGTCCCCATACTTCTGTTGATCAGCCTTGTCCTTTAGCCTGAAAACACCAGGAATAAATTCGGAAAGTCTCAGAAGTTCTGCAATGATGGCATTTCCACAGGAGACAATCCGAAGAATTGCCTGACCACAGAGATTGTTTTCAGCTAGAAAATCAACCATCGTGGAGCTGGACGTGACAGAGCAGCACAAGTCAGATTCTGATCGTTAGTCTTTAGGTTATTTGAAGAAGAAAGTCTAATGAGAAAACGAGCTGTGCCATTAATAACCTGCCAAAACAAAATGACACATATTCAGAGTATTAATATTTTGGATAGAATCTATATGTATTTTTAAGCATACTCTCAAGTTTTTCAGTTTATGAAATCTAAATTGTGCACAGCTCTCTAAAATGGAAAAAAAAAAAAGCACTAAATTCATCTTCAGCACATACCCTTGTGTTTGATTCAGTCACTTGTGTGACTAGGCAAGGAAAACACGACCTTTTGCACCAGAAAAGTTGAAAAGAACTGTTGAGTAAGGAACCCACCAAACTACTGAAGCAGTTAAGACCATGCAAGGAGATGGCAGCAAGGAGATGCAAAAACGTGACAAAATGTGTTGATAATAGCCATCTACTTTAAAAATACAATCACAGCAATCGTAACAGGCTTTAGCAAGAAGGAAAACTTTTATAGCAAATGGAAACGATACAGCTCCGTTCCTTTCTGTACTGCCGCAGGGCTGGTGAGTTTCCAAGCTGTGCTCGCGTTTCCTGGTCAGTTTTATTTATTGCCGTGTTTCCTGCAAGATTCGGGGCGCAGCACTGCCGAAAATAAGCTTTTGAATTCGGAAACACGGACGGGAAGCCAGGAGTTGACTTTTCAGCAACAATCTTCCAAACCACCGAGACGAACTGAAGATGACAGTGCCTCTTCTTGCCCCGAAAGGGGAACCGGGAGCCCGGCCTTCCCGCCCGGCGAGGCGCCGGACACCATTACCGCCGCAGCAACCTCCTCGGCGGGCCCCAGACCCCCTCTCAAGCGGGCTCAGAGCTACAGCCCACCCCGCCACCGCCGGGCTCCGGGCCGCCCCGGCCTCTCTCCCTC
>JAHREE010000563.1:17501317-17530402 GCA_033628505.1 Tringa tobata
GAGTGAGGTGGAGGGCTGAGGGGACGGGGGTTCCTGCCTGGTGGGCTCTGCTCCAGGCCTTTGTGGCGGGGGAGTAACGTCTCCCTGTGGTAGGTGGTCACCGGGCGTATGTAGCGGGTAGGCACTGGTCCTGGTAGTCAGTGAGCACTTGTCACCTCTAGATTTTGTGTTAGAGAAGTAACTTCCTTTTTCTTATCTCTGCTTCATAATTTGGGATGTTGAAGTGTAGCTTATTTTCTCAAATCTTTGAAACAAGTGGCAGAATAGAACCTGTAACTTAAGCTTGCTGCTTGGTAGCCCTGTCTGGACCATTTGGCCACTAATTATTGGAACAAAAAAACCTGCCTTGGTAGTCTCACTTGGTCACCTTTCCAACTCTGATTTTGCTGGTTGTATTTTCCAGAAGTGAGGAGGTTTGGGGGTGAGACTTGCAAATTTTAAGTACTTCATTGATGCACCTGTTGAAGACCTTCCTGTCAAAAAAGAATGTCTTAAAAACACTGCTGTGAACAGTTCCAGTGAGAAATGTGGCTTTTTCGCTGAAGGCAGATGGACAGCTCTAAGCTGAAGAATTCACTTAGAAAATTCAAGAGTGAGATCTTGGCTTGGGATTATAAACAGTTTCTAAGAAAAATAATAGTTTATTAAAAGAAAAAAGGAAAATTTGTTCAAGAGTACTAGGCAAATTGAGATTAAACTACCAATGCAATGGTGTGATTTAATATGTAAACAATGACTTCTGTTGCTGTGTAGTTTGCTCAGTGCTTCCTCAAATGTTAAGAGAATGAAGAAGGCTTTTAACTTTTCGTTGTTGGTTGGTTTTTTTCAGATTCCTGCCTTTCACAGTGTATACCTGTGAAATTTCCAAAAGAACAGCAGGCTTTCTCAGTGAGTGAAATTTACCAAGTTAAAGAAGGGACTTAGGTTCTCACTAAATGGTCCCAGAAAGATAAAGCTGCTAACATGGTTTTACCTGACTATTTAATAGTGTGTATTTGGATCACAGAGGTTCTATACAAACAGCTTTGCTAAGATGGCAAACAGGTGCTTTAAAAAAAAAACAATGTAACAGCTGAAAGCATTTGTAACTAAATCTTTTAGAGCATCCTTTTCCTTTATTTTCAAGGAGTTCTGTAAGGAACTTTTTCCTTGTCTTCTGTTGTTAGTTTGACAGCCTCTAAAGATACCTAAAGGTAGGAATCACTGTCTTTTGGTGTGGAGAGCGTGAGCTGACATCAGGAGCTGCTATTGAAGGCTGCTGCCTCCTCTGTGGCATGATGCACCTTTAGAAGGGCATAGAGAGGGAAGCAATTTGCGTAATCAAGGAGTACGAGTGTTGGAACTTAAACTGTTAAAATGCAGTTGGAAGCACGTGACCTAAAAATGGTGTCATAAAAGATAGTCTTGAGTGGCCAAGGTCATTTTTTAAATGGAAAAAAGAAAAGGTATGAAAGAAAACCTTAGGATAGAAGAGAGCATGACAGCAGGTGTTCAAGTCTCAGAGTCTGCATCATACTTGTGAGGAATGTGGCAATGTTGTTCAGGTTAGGGTGAGAGAAAGATTTAGTTCTGGAATACCAGGAGAGGTAGTAGGAGTATGGCCTTAGGTATACAAAGCTTGGGCAAAGCTTTGTCCTTTCTGTGAAGATATTTTCCAGATTTCTGTTGGATTATAGCCTGTCAAAGGCTGTTGTTGATAGAACAACTCATCCCCCTGGTATTTTCTGTAGAAGTCAGATAAAACTTATGGTATAGCGTAAATTTGTTTGTGGATTCTGTTCCTCCCCCAATATGATCTCAGTGTAGTCCTTGAACTACCAGTTATTCTTTACATGGACTAATGCAGTATTTCTGTCTATCTAAGACCTTTGTTTTTTTAAACAACGGTGTATCTAAAGCTAAGCAGAATTTTTCTTATCTCCTGAAACTTGCAGTATGAAATTCTGCACACCAGGTTTGTGTTTCTTATAATAGCTACATGTTGTCTGAGCAAGTTATGGCAAAGCATGAAGAAAGAAGAGCAGAAGCTGGAGTTTTTGAGAATCATGGAATCATAGAATGGTTAGAGTTGGAAAGGACCTTAAAGATCATCGAGTTCCAACCCCACCTGCCATACACCCCCACCCCACCAGGGACAGCTTCCACTAGACCAGGTGGCTCAAACCCTCATCCAGCCTGGCCTTGAATACTTCCATGGAAGGGCATCCACAACTTGTCTGGGCAACCTGTTCCAGTGTCTTGCCACCCTCACAGTAAAGAATTTCTTCCTAGTATCTAATCTAACTCTCCCGTCTTTGAGTTTAAAACCATTACCCCTCATCCTACTGCTACCCTCTCTGATAAAGAGTCCCTCCCCATCTCTCCTGCAGGCCCCCTTTAAGAACTGGAAGGCTGCTACAAGGTTCCCCTGGAGCCTTCTCCAGGCTCAACAAACCCCAACTCTCTCAGCCTGTCTTCATAGCAGAGGTGTTCCAGCCCTCTGATCATCTTTGTGGCCCTCCTCTGGCCTCGCTCCAACAGGTCCATGTCCAGAAGAAACCAACTGATGCGAACAGTTTGCTTATGCTGTGGATAGCATGAAGTGCACTTGAAGGCTGTATTAATGACAGAGGAGAAGCAGTTAATCTCCAAAAGGCATTAGGTTGTGGGTCTCTATTGGAAAGGAAGACAGCGGTAAAGAAGCTAAATGATTCCTGTGTGATGCTATTCTGTGCTAATGGGACGTTTGTAAAAGTTTGTAGCATCTTTGGGGAAAGTAGGCATCTGTAAGGTGGGTTTTTATTTAAAAATGGTGCTAGATGTTTTACTGTTAAGTACATTCTTAGAAAAGTAGCCCTTTGTTAGATTACTTTTTCCAAGAGCCAACTGTTGAAAGAGGCTTGTATTTGGTGAGGCTGAATTGGATGCAAGAAGTTATATTTCTTTCTAGCCTAATTGATATAAGCCTAGAAAACACAGACAAGTTTTTGAGCACATGGGCTTTTTTATACCTGAAATAAAGCAGTAATTTTCAAGTGAACATAATCACTGAGTTTGAGTCTCATTGTAGTTTAGCAATAGGAATGAGCAGATGAAAACTGCAAGTTGCTTTTTGTGTTGTAGTTCTGCTTAATAGTGAAAAGGAGGTGAATTGGAAACCTCTGGTGAATTGCAGTTCCACTGAAATTATTGGCATCTTGGGAGCTAAGATTTCATCCCCGCTCTCTGATGTTTTAGTGATTCTGTTGACACTGCTTTATGGGTAGCTATTTGTACTTCTGTATTCTCTCCCAAATTCTTTGGGTGTAAACTGCATTAAAAATGTTTTATCTGTTATTTCTAGAGTAACGATTTCAAGATGCCGGGCAGCGCAAGAATCTCATTCAACTCTGTGGATTCCTCACTTTCATCTTTGAAAAACTGCCAGTCTTACATAAATACGGGAATGGATATTGCTACTCACGTTGCCCTTGACCTTGTGGAAAGTTTCAGTAAGTATATTTTCTCTTGTATTGCATCCTCAATGTTACAGATGAGTCCTAGACCTACAAATTTTGACTTAGTTATTGTCAATATCTATATTCATTATAGGAACTGTAGCTCTTCTGGATAGACCAGGGTATTTTCATTCCAATCACTTCATTGTCTTAAATGCTAAATTCAGTGAAAATGTAAATACCAGGCAAGTGTTGTCCCAGCTTTTGTAACACCCAAGACTAATTGTGTTCCAGGGGTTGTTACCCTACAGCTTTGTAAAAACTTTAATGTTGCTGAATGAAATGGAGAAGGCCTCTTAGGTGGGTGAATAAAATGACTTTTCATTCTAATACTTTGTGTGTGTTTATTCGATGCTTAAGGCAAGATATATTAAAATAATGCTAATGATTTTGAGTACAAAGCTTGAGACACCTGTTAGGGGATGCAGTTTTTTAAAATGTTGTCTCTCTGCTGAAAATCAGGCTCTTTTAGGGTGCTTCAATTTGAACATTTGCAAAGTAGGGTACCGTAAATCTGTAATCGCTTCTAACGGTCTCGTCATTGTGCTATTGGACAATAACAGGTGCATTGCAAAGCTAGTTTTCAAAGGCAAACATTAGGCATCCATTTCTCTGTCTTCTTAGATCTGTGATAATGTTTTCACTAGGAAAAAATAAAAACTTTAAACTCCAAAACCATAATAGTTTTAAATATGAGTGGAGAACGAGGATTCTCTGAAAGCAAAGTTTTGCTGTTCATCTTGCACTCAAATAAGCCAAGGTTTATGTACAATCAAGACGAATGCTTTTCTGGTTGCCTAGTGTGATAGTTCTCTCTGCTTTGACCTTTTTATCCATACTGCTGTCAGAAACAATTGACATGTCATTTCTAGCGGGGTAGAGGAAATGGGAAGCTTGTCTGAATAGTCAACTGGGGATTCCCTTTGAGGTAAAACTGGTATAACCAGTTCAGTTTCCTCTTTGCTTTTGCAGTCGCTATCTCTCCTACTTTGCCATAAGCAATACGTGGAATTACACTGAATGTACTGAATTCTTTCAGTCCCAAGACTACAGAATGATCCACAGAAATTAGTTATTTGTACAGAAGTTAAAAGCTTTGATCAATTTCACCTTTTAGTAGAAGCCTCTGTTGCATTCCCATTTGGTGGGGTAGAGGCAAATTAAGCTTCACTGTGCAGGTCTGCAGCTGGAATCCGGTGCATTGTACTCCTAGGAAATGTCGTTATCCTCCTCACTTACCTGCTTCTGACACATTAATCTTTAATTACAGCCTTGAAATAATTTTTCCTATTTTTTCAGTAACCAAAAGGACCGTATTTAGCATTCTATCCTGAGTAGGAGATTACTTTTGGTGAAATACCTCTGGTCATTGTTAGAGTTAAGTTATATCATGTGACTGGAAAACAGCTCCTAGACCATAACACTCATTTTATTTTATCAGGAGCAACTTTCCTGTGGAATCACAGTTATAGAATTGTCAAGCATGACCTTTTAAAATAGTCTATCCCACTGCTCTACAGAAAAGGTATTCCAGACTTCTATTTGTAGTTTCTACCTCTTTGGTCTGGTGTTATGGTGTTAGCTTTTTACTTACAGTAGTTGTCATCTTCACTACTATGTTTTTCCTTGCAAATATATGTACACGTGTACCTGGAACAAACAAATGAGTGAAGCTCGTGACTCTTATAAGTTTGATTTTCACTCCCTCGACTACTCCACTGGGACTTCTAGTTTTTATGTTCTTTACACAATCCCATCAGGAAAGATACAGTGTTTCTGTGGCATGACATACTGTTGGTAAACAAATACCTTTGGTGTTTTAGAATTGGCATCATCTGATCTGCCATACTTTACTGTTCAACTCTCACTTCCAACTCATGTTTGGCAATTTCTGTTTCTAGAATTGTCGCTCATCTATCCTACTTTCCCTTCTTGTTCTGAGGCAAAATATAAATTAAATTTTGAGCCAGTGTTAGATAATGTTTCTGCTCCTGTCGCGTTTGTGATTTGTTTTAATTTCCTTCACAAAATGTAACTGTCCAGCTTCTGACAGGTTTCTTTGTTGGGTTTGTAGAACTGAAGATTTCTATTGTGACCGTTATTTTATTTTACAAGCACTATTTGTGTGAAGGTGTTTTGTTCCTTTGGACTTTCATATTGGACAATGCTATTTTTTGGGAATAGTACCAAAACTTCCCATAGCAAGTCCATGAGAGAAGTTACATTTACATTTGAAGATAAATAACTGAAAAGGCAGGCAATGTTAGTAGAGTAAGTGATACCTGTTTATTGTCTTAATTGCTGTTCTCCACAAGCCCAACCTTAAAAACATTTACTGGTAAGCATACTAATTAGAAAGTACACAGTAGTGTTTGCTGGACTGCCTACTTTTTAATGCAGTATCTTGGAAGGACTTCCTATAAACATACCTGATGGATCTAACTGGATCACTTTCCCCTACGTTAATAGGTGTGATAGTGGGTTTGCTCTGGTGCTGTATTTGAGACACTTTCTAGGCAGCAAACACCATAGCTTGGGGTTTATTGTTTATTTTTTTAAATTAAACAGTGATTTGTGAAAGACCTGTGTGATTTTTCAAACTTCAGAGCTCTAGTAAAACTGAGAAGTATAAATTAAGAATTTAAGTTTTCTTTGACATGTTTAAAGGGATTTTATGATGTACCAATTCTGTGGGTGTTTCCCTGTTCAGTAAAAATCACTTTCTGCATATTAGCACTGTAGGGCTAGAAAAAGCTCTTTGGTTTCTGACTTATTTAGTGGAGAACGATAAGAAGGATGCTTCTGAAGGATGTTTGGTGCTCAGCACTTTTGTATGCGTGTAATTTACAAAGCAGCCAGATGATTGTTCAGGTGGAGTGAAAATCAAAGCTCACTAGGGGGCAGAAGAAGCTAGGAAGTAAGCAATACTTCCATTTAAGTTACAAAAAGCATTAAAAAGAAACCGACCTCTTTACCTGTCTGCTGATCTGGCCATGATCCTCGAGTAGCCTAAAGTCCTCTCCAGTTAAACCATCCAGAGAACAAAGAACTCTTACACAGAATGTTTTTGAATTTAAGCTTTGTAAACAGCTGGTGGTGGTGTTACCTAGAATAAAGAGGGAATAAAACTCCTTGTTTGATCGTGAAACCGGTGAGCTGTCGATAGGAAGAGGTGCCAGACTCGTGGGCAGGAATTGGCTCAGGATATTCTATGATTTATAGTAACCTTGTAACTTATGGTAGCCTTTCTTCAGACATCTCAGAGGCTTTGCAAACACTGGCTAAGCGGCTCAGCTCTATAGGAGGTAAATAATGGTTACCAGAATTACTTGCTTCACCACCACTGAAATGGCACTCTTTGAGTGAATAATGGTTGCTCTGTAGAAACATTGTAACTCAATCATAATCCAAAAGAGGAAAATAAAATTTCCTCCAACTGACTGAAACAACTGAGAAAACTTTATTAGAGAAGACAGAGAGAGGTTTTTGAGTTGGACAACAGATTAAATTGCTTACTTGTTGAACAAATATCACAATAGATCTTTTACACCTTTATTTTGATACATTTGAAAGTTTCAGAATAAATCAAACACTGACTTTTCATTTCAGCAGTAATTTCATATAGAGAATGCCTCCTGTTGAATTGAGGCTAGCCTTTCTCTTTGCACCATAATTCCTTTTAGGAAGTTGCTGCCTACGTACTGGCTCCCTTCAGTCCTGCTTAAATGGAATTTAGCTGTTTCTGTGTAAAGGCAGTGTGGCTGCAAGCCAGTGCACGTACTGATGCTGCCATTGATTACTGTGCCTACTGTTCATTACTGTGCTGCTGTAGTTAAATTTATTCTGTCTTAAGAACCCTATGTACATCTATTCTTTTTTCTTTTTTTTTTCTCCTATGCATTAATTGTGCTCAGAACTTCCTATTAACTTGGTATTTTCCCATATAGCTTTTGCACTTTCTGTTCTGGAAAGATAAAGTAATCTTACTGGACACAGCTATTCTGAGGAGTATAAACAACCATTAGAGAAATTGATGGGAGAGGAAGGGTCAATTAAATAATTAAACACTGTAGCTCTGCAATAAGTAGCGGTCAGAGAAATCTAGAAAAGTGAGGGAATCAGTTTCATGAGTATAAATTGCAATTCAGATTACTTTGAAGATCTGAAGATTTTTAACCTCATCACATGGTCCTACATTTTGAAATGTAGGACAGAATGTATCAATTAATCTAATTCTCCATGACCTTGAATAAGTTTGTTTTATTATTTTTTACAAAACAAAAATACTAATAAAAACAGTGCTTTCTTTTCATATGAATAATGGAAAGATTTAATACCAATATTTCTAAGCAGATTCACATTCATCTTTACTTGTCTCTTGACATCTGTTTGCAGTCCATAATGGTAAATTTAAAATTATTCCTGTTCAGTTAAGCTTTATTTAATGCTGTGAGATGTTTTGATAATCCTAGTGAGAAATAATATGGAAGTATGGATTTTTTACTTGGAATTGTAAATAATAACAGACCTCACAGAAAGAAGTCAAAAGGAAAATTTTTCACAGTAGAATTAAAACAGTCTGAAATGTCTGTGAGATTTCTAATGCTATAAACACTCAGACTCTGTTCCCAGCTTTGTACTACCTCCCCTTTCTTTTGTGCCTTCTAGCAGCTTGCTCACTGCTGCTGCACTCTGGAGATAAATCTTAAGTTAGCTCTAACCACAGTGATTCCCAAGTGTCTTTCCTCTAAGGAATCCACTGTTCACAGTGTGCTGTAAGGATGAGATATTTAGACTGCTGTAAGGTTCATTGCCAAAATTGCACTTAACCAAGTCTTAATTTCATCAGTGATTCTATTGCTTTGTCCACTAATGCCCATTTATGTCCATTTTATTCTAGTCCTATATAGATTTATGAAAAGAAATGACTGGTGTTCACTATTCAGGTCAGGAAATGGTCATTTATGAACATGTGTGATCTCTAGCAAAATAAGGCAGAGTTCCTGTTAACTGCTGTTAATTTAGGTGAAGAATAATTTTGGTGTATCTCATCCTGAAAACCTTTTATTTCTCAAATAACTTTGTTGATGTCCATGAAATTAAGTTGTTGACCAAGACCTCCCTGCGCATTGAGAATCTGTGGACTTTTAGCATTGAGTAACTTTATGGTGTTGTATTGTGAGCATGTGCTGGTAAAGACACAAAATTAAAAAAGATTCTGTAAGGGATTAAGGATCTAGAGGTTAAAATAAGTTTTGCCAAACTGAATGTCAAAGGGAAACAGCCTACTTAAAAGCTCATTTTATTTAATGAGTTAAAAAGAAAGGTAGGTTTTATGTCCAGGCCAGTCTTTCTGCTGATTATCTTGAGATACTGATATTGTCTAAAAGTTGTATTTTGCTCTTCCTTCAAGAATACCATTGTGATCTAGAAACATTTCAAAATGTTACTATATAAAAAACCCTGTAAGCAGAAAACCAGGCTATGCACAGTTGGTTTCAGTTTGTCCTCCTGGTGCTCAATGCGCTCTTGGATGTTCTGTGGCCCAGCCTGGCAAAACACTGAAGGAAAGGATATATTGAAATTCTTGAACAGTCTGCCAACTTTCAGAGGAGTCTGTATATTTTAAAGCTTCAGCATAGGCTTATAGCCTGGGCTGGATTGGAGTCCTAATAGATAATGTGAATTTGAAGGTGACACTGTTTGAAATCAGTGTTAATGCAAGCAAAATCATCTCAGTTCTACTATAATTTGCATCTTCCTAAATTTAGCCTCAATCTGTTGTCTGAGCTTTAGTAGCGTGATTGAAAAAAGAATTCCCTAAGTCAGTACTTCTTTGGCAATGTCTCTTAATTGGCTCCTAGGGTTGAATTTTAAGCCTCCTATTGACACCTCTGCACCATGAGGAACAGCTGTTTGCAATGCTAATTTAACTTCTCTTAGTTGCTGGACTGTCTTTACTTCAACTACTTCAAGTAGTTCTATAGAGTTAGAAAGCGGTGCTGGGTCTGTGTGCAATACTTGAAGGATAAGTCTTATTCTCTTTTTTTGGAATTAGTGTAACCTGCGATGTGTTGGCTGAAGTGCTGCTAATGGTGTGAATGTGCCAGCCCAGGACTGCCATCCGTATCCATTCCCAGCCCAGCTCAGAGTTACCAGATGTGAATTCTGTCAGCTTGCTGAGCATGGCAGTTTTATCTGACTCCTCAGGAGAAAGCAGCAGAACTGTCTCAAGGATATGGGACTGTGAAGTACAGAGAGCTATAGATATGGGAATGAAGAAGAATAACTCGCGGTCACCTCCAGGCTTCCAACCGAACAGCTTGCTCTTTAGAGGTGCTGTTGCTTTTGTCTGGGCTGGAGCCAAAGCTGTGTGGGACTGGGAGGAATGTCCAGTACAAATGGGAAGTAACTGGGAGGACTGGAGAGTATGCTAACTGCAGACAAGGCGCTAAGAATTTCTTGCATAAAACTTCTGAAAAGCATTTTAAAGCATTAACAGATAGGGTTTTTGTCTAATTAGTTGAACAGGTTTTCTAGTAAAGAGCAAGATGCTTCCCTGATGGACTTTCTTCCAACCACACATCCCATTCCCACTGTGAAGTGTAGAGGCCCTGGAGTGTACAATAGCTGGGTGGGAAGCATTGAACTCTAATCTTATTTTGGGGGAAAAAATGAGCTGCTTTTCTTTTTCTTCAAAAGCTTGCCCTAGAATGTTGTGGCCAGCTGCTACCGGTGGCTGCTTGCCATCTGTATTGCATACCAGTGATCTTCCCGGTGCAAGGTCATGGTCTGCATGAGAATTCCTCCTCTCTGTCTCCACACTTGGAAGGATTTTTCTGCTCACCAGTATGTACAGGGCAGGCCCATGGGTCTTACTGAGTGTTAGCGATAGGATTCTTTGGCATGTGCTCCACATTAAGTTAGCCTTTTACTGCTCTGGCTCTTCCTGCTTGTCTGCTCGTTTCCTGTTGCATGCCCTGCTCTCTCTGCCAGAAGACCTCACCTCAGTCCTGGCTCTTTATCCCATTTGCCTGTCCCCCTTGCCCAGAGCCATCCCTGTGCTTTTCTTCACGGATGCTGCACTGCATCTCACATGTGCAATGGCCTCCCTTTACTGACTGCTTTCTATTCTGCAGATTTCTTGGGATCCGCTTGCATCATGACGTCCGTTAAATACTAGCCAAACAGTAGTTGGTAATGTCGGATCCTTTTTCTATGTGGATTTAGGTCTGTGAGGTTACCCACAGCACTTTGATTTCTCTCATTGCTATCTTAAAATGGTGTTAAACAGGAATAAAATTGCTCTAAATGTTGCTGACCCTTGTTGACAGAAGAAGGAGTGTAGAGAATATAGATATAGCAGTCAGCCTAATTTTATGAAAATTATTGTCAGATTTTTGGTTGGTTCCTGAGTTGGTTGGTTCCTGAGTTTCTTTGGAATCTGCACTATTCTTACATGCAGTGGCTTTCTAAATACATTGCAGCAACCTATAACAAAGTCAGGCTTGAAGATTGTAAGTTTGTTCATCACTGAGAGCAAGGGACCTTTCCATGGAAGTTTCACTGACGTTGATCTAAAACTTCTCCTACCTTGAGTGGTACAAACTCCAGTATAAGGATGGGCTCTGTAGCTGTGTTTGAATATAAAATGGTTTGGTTAATTTGTTTCCTTAGGTGTTTTCTTTTCTTTTTCCTTAGTTTATTTTTCATTGAGAATTCAAATGCAGGATTCCTGCAGTACCAGAACATAACATAAATCTTAACATCGGCAAAGTTCTTGTGCGTGAAATGACCATGATGTGATTGTCTGGGAATCCAGAAATGAACCTACTGACACCTTTACTTCTAAAATTGTCATGCTCTGTTAATTTCCATGGTGTTACAGATTGTTGTGCTTCATAAAAATAATCAAAACATAAGGTACTTGTCCTGAGAACAGGCTTTAGTGTACAGGCTGGAATGACACTTTGCAACCTGCTTGAGTAAGAGTTGGCACGAGGGTCTGCTGACCGAGGAAATGAGTAGCACTAAACATTGACTCTCATTCTTGTCCAGGGAAGATAAGCTATGCCAAGATGTTTTTTTGCACATCCTACCTTCCTTCATGTATGAATTGTGGTTTTGTTAGGTCACTTTCCACCTCATAGTGACCTCATAATGGGAAAAGCTGTGGCCTGTGTTGTAGGGACCCTGCATGAGGCATCAGACCTTGTTTTTCCCTTATGAGCCCATATATCTGTGGAGGTGCTCTTGGGATTCAAATAGCAAACAATTTTATATGCAGTGTAGGAATAGTATTAGAATTGAGCAATCCATTACTTCTTTATGGACATGAGGGAACAGTCTTATCTGGATTTGCAATCCTCAAGAGTGTGCCTCAGTCTCTCAGAATTTACTTTGTCTTTAGGTTAAATTAAATTCCAAGTAAGGGTTGCAGAATTATTTTTCTTTTTTCTTGGTGGAGAATCTAAGTGTAGTATGTCAAAGTCCATCCTGGAGATAAGTAGCTTTTCACTGACGCTTGTACCAAAATGTTTTCCAGCTATGGGAAGGTACTGTAGGAAGCAAAGAGAGACCAATAATGCACTAAGTTCAGTAACCCTTCGGTGTTATCCTCTACCAGATGCTTCCTGTGAAGCTGCAAGAATTCCCTCACAACACCAAGCTGTTCACAGAGGAAGTTTCTTTCAGACCCCAGGCGTTTATCTGCCAGAAGCTGTTTCTTAACTGGTCTACTTTCTTGCTACACCAGTGTCTGTGGTACTAACTGGTGGCATGCACAAACTCAGTGTAGGCACCAAAATTGCATCTTTCTTTTTGGGAAGGTTCTTTTCCTGTTGTTGAAAGTAAACTTGTATTTTGGGATGTGCGAGGTAAAATGCTTCAGATTCTTTTTCTCAAAAATACTAATTTTTCTTTCCTTTCTTTAAGATTCATCCTTTTAGGAAAGATGTTCTTTTTTATCTTAACTTATGCTTGTCCTCGATTATGTTGTGCTTCTTGAATTGTTTTATAGGTATTTTACCTTTGAACTAACAGTGAGGAAGGTATGTATGTTTTCTTCAAGTAGGTAGGTAAATGGTGTCACACTTTAAGTATTTCTTCAAGTAATTTTAGTTTTTGAAACAAAAAGGACTGGTTGGGTTCTTGTGACAAGAAAATTAGGTTTTGTGCATTGTGCTGTTGAATCAATACCAAATTTTTGAGAAGAGAGGGTTGGATTAATTTTTTTGTCCTCCCTCTTTGCTTCAGTAATTACAGTGTAAAAATTACTTAGAACATTTTGAGCCAGCACTGATGAGCCCATTGCTGGAATACAGTGGTTGGTTCTGAAGGCTGTTCTTCAAAGAAGTTGTCTGAAAAATGAGAATTTGGAAATATGCCTTGTTTCAAAATCTGGAAAAATATGACTTGTAATGAAAGATTTGTGTTCTTTTATATTTATCCAAAACCCACTCTGACCATAGTCTGTAATCTTACAAAGTGGGAAGAAATGAATATGTGGGGTTGTTATGATTTCCTAGCTGGAATTTTGACAGTAAAAAGAACACAGTGGGGCAAGGAGAAAGTAGCTATATTAAGCAGCATGCTTTTGTTCAGCTGGCTGTTTTTCATTTTGGGTGCTCGGTGAGATGAGTGCATCCAAGTAAGTATCTTTGTTCCTCAACTTCTGCAGATCTCAAAGGAAGGAGAAACCCATTAGGTGGCAGCAAAGACTTTCCTGCAGCTTGTGCTGTTACTCCTTCACCTGCTCTGGCACTACAGTAACTCACTCCTAGAATGGGGTTTAGGGGTGTTGGTGCTATATCACTATATTCTTGCAATTAGTAACACTAAACTATAAATGGAGGATTAAGACTAATAGTGGATAAAGAGAACCTGTAATATCAGATGTTAGATTTTTAAGTCTGTTTGGGACCAGCATGATCTACTGGTTTGACTTCCTGCGTAATACAGATCATTGCATTTTGTACAATTACTCTTGCATGAAGCTGGTATTTTGTCATTGAACTAGAGAGTATCATTCAGAGTGAAATGCAGTCCTGATATAAAGCTATCTTGCTGAATAACTGTCTTTAGTATGTTCTCATGGAAATGTACTGAGAGCTTGCACCTGAACAGAAGGTTGTGCTCCGGACAGTTTCGTTTTTTGTCACAACTCTTGTGAATGCTCAGATGAAAACCGCTCACTTTATCTCTCAGGTTTCAGTAGGTGGTATTCACATAATGCCTGATTTCAAATACATACATACATATGCATGTACGTGTGCATATTTATACTTTTTTCTTATGTATTTTCCTAAGGAAGTGGGTAATTTTCTCCCTGAAGGTCATTATGAGTTAGGGAGGTTTGCAGTCACCTGGTGGGTTACCTCATGTACCCATAGTCACTATAAATTTCTCTGTGTCCTAGACCTCATAAATTTCACGCAGTCTTCAAAGTAGATCATAAGTGAGATTTAAATGCTGTGTAGACCTTTTTGCAGACCCTCTGCACAGTAGTGATGTTAACCTTGAGAGAATGAGTGAGCTTACAGCCGTAAGTTATAGGCTCGAAATTGCTGGGTGAGGTTCTTTGGCCTCTACTATGCATGAGATCAGAATAGATGATCCTAATGGTCTGTTCCAGCTTCAGAATGCTATGAAGTACTGCAGAGGTCTTGTGTGGGCTCTTCAGCACAAAGATAAATCAACCTCTTTGAACAAAAGCCAGAGAGGAATATTTTATCTGAATAATTTACTGTATGAAAATATTCTCTGTAGTATATTAATCTGTCATTTTCTTATCGTCATATTTCTGCCACAGAAATGTGGCAATAAGAAAATACCGCTAAATCCTGTTTAAATGTAGAGGCATACAGTATATATAGAAAGTAGTGTGGGCTTTGAAGAGCCCATTCCGAAGGCTTTAATTTTTTATCAGTTTGAGTAGATCAGTATTTAGCTTTCAGTGATCTAATTGTGTGCCTAAATAACTAGGGAGGGAGGAGGAACCCGCAAAAGTAGAAAAAAATCTGTGGTTGGCAGCATTCAGAAAGACTAAGAATATAAAGCGATTTAATTTCTTTTCTTTATTCTTTTCATTAGGGGAAGATTTATCTGGGTTAAAAGTAAGCATTGTGCTGACATGTTCTCAATGTTTGGTCGAAACATGACAGAGAAGCCCTTATGCAGATAGATCTGATCATTCTGAAACCTTCATCCTGATCCCCTACCAAGAGACACAAGACCCTTGTCCCTTCTTCCCCGGCTTCTTTTCCTTTTTCTTCTTTGTTCTTCTTTTCAAGAATTCAATAACTTGTGACTGGTTTTTACCTTTCTTTTTCTTGATACTCAAATAACTTCTTTGTTAGTGCATGTAGAATTAATTATGAGAGGTTTTTAATACTTTCAGCTAAAAATATTTAAAAAAGAAAACTTTTAAATGCATTCTGACTCAAATCCAGGTTTTATGCCGTGTTTCCATTTACACCAATGTTATATAGCACACTGGCGCGCTAGGAAAAAATGAAGATCATAATATGTACTGATTAAATTCCAAGATTTTAAACAGGGGTATCTGCTTTATCAGTCAGAATCACATGTAAGACTTGTGTTTTCCTTATGATTGCTGACACTAAGGCCTATGAAAAAATTCATCCTTTGGAGGACAGGCAGAAGTTGGTTGTCCAAACTTAGATTTAGATTATTTTATTATAATTTTAATAGATTTTTTTACTTCCCTTCTCATTTTTTTTTCCATTTTCTCTCAAGAAGAACAAGGAACTCATAATAGTATTATATGAAAGAGATAAAACAACTGAGATGCTCCAAGTGTGATTTTGCTGATGCCTTGAGGGTAGGAACAACTGTACTTTCAGACTGGCATTGCCACTGTGTAGCCTTGGGTAAGTCATTAAAGTTCATGAGGCATCAGTTTCCCCTCTATAAAAAGAGGTGTCAGGAGTCTTTCAAAACAGGATGTATGAACATCTGAATATCTCAAACGCCTGTGTGGATATTCACTTCTGTTGATGCTTGTGTTTTCTGTGTTTGTGGAAATTATGCTGCAGGAGTATAGAAATAATTTGGGTTGTCTGTAATGGTGGTAGGTGATTGGAAAAGGTAGGAGATAGGTAGCAGGGAAAAGTATGTGTGCAGAGGAAAGGCAGCAGAAAACAGTGGCCTAGCAAAATGTCATCTTTACATTTTGTGAATTAACAAATAAGAAGTATCACATCTCCAAGAACCCCATTATAGTTGATATGAAATGGTGTGAACTACTAAAATATACAGAGGACACTAAGCAGAGATTTGCTCTTGGATGAAATTTATGAATGGATCCTTCAGCCATGTTTGCAGGATAGTCTGACGTTTATTAAGTGGGTCAACAAATAATACTATGTGAAGAGAGAAAATATTACACTGATTTAAAAAAATGTACTTATGGAAAGAAAATTTACCAGTGAAATCCTCAATCTAGCAAAAAGTCAACTGAATTGATAGAGAATCCATCCCATCTCTGAATAAACAGTTCAACTCTGACAGAACAGAGTTCTGTCAATACAGGACCTTGTATTTTCTTTCTTCATTAGCTTTATTTCAGTTTTCAGGCTCTGGATCTTCTGTTTCTGTCTGATAATCAAAGAGCCCAATATGTTCAGAAATCTTCAGGACCATAGTGGTAGATCTCAAGCACGTCACCTTTAGCATCTCTTACTTAAACTTCACAAGTTGAGCTGATTTAGTGGGTCTTGATATAAGTCACACTTTCCAGGCATTGAGTAATTTGTGTTGCTCTTTCTTGGAAATACTGAAAGAGCTCATTGAAGGAAAATGCAATTAGCAGGATTTAATCTCATGCTTGTTGGTCTAGAAGGAGCCTTTGCCCAGATTGTATGCTATGTGCCATATAAAGATGGGGATGCATCTAGAAAAATTGTCAGCTTAGAATCAGCCCCTTTTTGAAAAAAAAAAAAAAAAAAATTAGAACAATCCTTGTACCCCTCTTTAGATGTTGAACAAGGGTCTGGCATTCATCATGAATATCATACACCACAACCTCTTTGTAGGGCACACAGTGGTAGCCAGGAGACCTCCATCAGCCACCCTTTCAGGCATTGTCTGCATTAGGTTACTTCCCAAACTGTGTGCTACGTAGCAGTCGCTATTAATGACTGGTGAGCTTAAGTTTTTTTTGTTACTGTTGTTTCAGTTTGGTTGGGGTTTTTTTTGTGTTAATGGACCTTTATGTCAATAAAAGAAAATCAACAGCTACAAGTCTGTTAGAGCTGCTATTATATAAAGGGATGGGAGAAAGTAAGAGGTGACCCTCAAAGATTGTGCTCGCCAGGAAGATATCACTTGCTAATAGAGAAAGAATCAAAAGCAGGCAAGTGCTCAGGGAAAAAAGAATGGGGGAACTGGTTGAGGAGGAAGAGAAGGGGAAAGGAGCAAGTGGTACAAGAGAGAACGAGAAGTAAAAAATAAGAAAGCCACAGCAAAAGGATTAAGCAGAACAGTACTCTGATTGTGCCCTAGATGATGAAAGATACTTAAAAGCCTTCCTAATGATGTTTCCCAAGTAAACAACTTTTGTAATTTCCACAAAGGTGTTAACTTTTCCAAATGGGAAGAGCAGTCTGGAATATAAATCTAAGGAGGACTGGTTCCTGTGGTTGAAAATGAGAAGAGAGATGTGGTCTTTCTGATTAGTCTCACACTGAAGTTGTTCAAGATATGTATGTGTGAACCTCATTACTTTTTTGACATTATCAACAAATGCTATAGAATGCTCTGAAATATGCATGTGCTGTAGCACTCAATAGAAGGTGACAATCTCAAACTGCTCTATAAATTACATATAATGAACTTTCTTATTAAAAAAGACTTAACAAGGAGCCAGCTGGCTTAAGGAGAAGGTGGCAGATGAAAAGAACACAATTCAAAGAAGCATTCACACATTAAGGAAGTATTTTAACAGGCTTTCCCCAGACTGTAAGTGGGAATGGAATTATACGTTGCATGTAAATGTCAAGTGACAATAATATCTTCTGAGTTAAATCAACCTTGCAAACTCTTTCCTCTTTTTCTGAAGCTGATGAATAAAGTTTAACTTGTGATTTCCTTACTAATCATCTTAGTAAGCAGTGGGTGAGTAGACTTTTTACTGTATGGGTAGATTAATGTGACATTTTCACAAGGCTTTTTTTTTAAAAAAGTTTATTACTTGTGGGTGTGGATCTAATTCACAGCTGTTTTTTCAGTGAATTAGGGCATACCTAATCATCACTCATTCAAATTCTGTATTTCTTCAGTATTTTTAGATTAATCTTTTATCCATGCTTTGTTGGAGGTGTGCAATCTGTCCTGATGTCTCAAGGTAATCAAAACTTCTCTTCCACCGAACAGAGTTTCTTTAGTGCACAGATTTGGCCCAGGTACTTTTATAGAAGACCAGATTTGAAACTGAAGAAGATGCAAAATCATATCAATATAAAGGGGAGAAAATTCTCTCTACAAGTATGTTTCAGCTACACAAATCTCAAGCATAGTCCTATGGTTCTGGATTAATTTATTTTAATAACACAACACCTGGTAGCTATGTGCTGTAGTTTACCAGTTCTGTTTAAGTATTGAACATAGGGAGCCTTCTACTTACGTCTTCTATCTAGTTACACAACATTTCCACACTTGGTTTCAATTTACATTCCTGTTTCTTTCAAAAGTGCCCCTTTAAATGCCATAAGGCCCCCACAAAACTACTTCTTTCCTACTATGGACAAAGATAACAGGGTTATCTAAAAAACAGGCTGAGAGACTGTCATCTCTGGTGTACTGTAAGCCATCAAAAAAATTCCTGTTTCCTCTCAAAATCATAAATACTTGTGCGTGCATGAGGACTACAGAATTACATTGCCCTTTTTTGCACAGAGATGTGCATTTTCCACATGGTAACACAGTAGCAGCTCCTCATAGTAAGAGAAATTTTTGTATGAAGTTTGTGGGAAATGAAATTCCAGCAATGGAAAGATTTAGCTCTGTCACTTACCAGTATGCAAGCAACAGAATGAATGCCACATACCAGTGATTGGTGCCAAAAAGGGGGAGATCTGCCAATTCACAGGAGTGGTTTTATGCAAAGGAAGCCTGCTAGAGGCAGAATGAATTGCTGGTTTTCATTAGGCTTCCAGTTTGTGTCCAGTCTTTGCCTTTGCCTTGTCTGTGTGGGAGGATTAGGTTGTGGGACTTTTTTTTTTTTTGTGTTGGGGTGGGGTTTTTTTTTGGTTGTGTTGAGGAATTACAGGCTCTGAAAGTCCTAGCTTTAGTATTGCTGCATGGTTAGCACTTCAGGTACCGTAGCAATTTGTAAGTCGTGCCGAATTGGTTATTTTGTGTAGGCAGCATCTTGACCTTTACTTCCATGGGACCTTGGTTTTCTAGACTCCTTTAGTTTAACTTTGTTTTTTTTCTGTCTGTTAGTTCTCTTCAACAGAAACTAGAAAATATCCGAAGCATATGAATGTATCTACATTTTCAGCAAACAGTTAACTTTGGAGATGATATATCTGTTTCTACTAACCTTCGTGTTTCTGATAATCTAACAGATCATTGTTTCTGATTTAAAGCCACAAACATCCCATTGTCACCTGTATATTATGAATCTGATTTAACTTTTTTTTATTGCTTTCTGCGTGTGGACCAGTGTTAGCTTGGTTCTAAGACGCATCACTGGTCTGTCCACAGTGGTGTAGAACGCGGAGTTGCCTGCCAGCCAAATTTGTCTAAAAAGCTGACTATAGAAGTGGATTATTTTCCCACCCTGAACTGCTGGCTGCTGCGGCTGCACTCTGGCTAGTGCCTGGCTAGTGAGCCCAACTCCAGCCTCGCTCTGTCTGCGGCTACCTGTCAGCCTCTCTGGATTCTGAACTCAGTAGTGCCAAGGATTGTGGAAGCAGAAATATAAAAACTTAAAATGGGAGACCGCATGGGTTCAGAGAAAAACAAAAAGTTATGTTTGGAAGTACCTAATAAAAATATTTGACATTTAAAAACCGGACATATTTTGGCATTTTTCCTCCCCAGCTGTTTCATTTTAGGTCAATAATGTTACAGTTTCAGTGCTGGAAGTGGGTTCATTTGTGTCTGCATGATGCTGTCAGTTATGGAAGCTTAGTTTGGATTCTGTGTTCCATTTATGTGGGAATTAAGTGTAACCACTGAACTGAGCCAAAATAAATTGATGCTGGATTGTCTTGAAGTGAAGGATTGTCTTGGCTTTCCCATCCTGTTTGATACGTGTCCTACTGCTTTAACTTATGCTAGAGCTCATGCTCACTGCAGTCTGCTAATTGGGCATTACAGCAGCTCTCTCAGTTTTAGTGGGACCAGTTTGTTGAGCAGTTCATTCACAAGCCCTAGTGCTGACACCTGTGAAGGGTGATGGGAGTATGCAATGAGGGACCGAGAGTGAGATTGCCACCGTGTGAAACTGTGTGAGGTGACTCTCCTGTTCCGCTGTCCCACAGCATGGCCCCATTTTATGGCCAGGCCATTGATGATCCACCGTAGAACTCCTGTTTCTTGTGCTGCCCCATGCAGCATGTGCAGTTACATTTCAAATCAGATATATCTGCACCAGACATGGATATTATCTCTCTCTACAACTTACTACTCTCTACGACTACCTGAAAGGAGGTTGTAGTGAGGTAAGGGTCAGTCTCTTCTCCCAAGTAACAAGCAATAGGACAAGAGGAAATGGCCTCAAGTTGCTTGAGGAGAGGTTTAGATTGGATATTAGGAAATATTTCTACGTGGAAAGGGTTATCAAGAAACAGGCTGCCCAGGGAAGTGGTGGAATCATCATCCCTGGAGGTATTTAATAAGTGGGTAGATGTGGTGCTTAGCAACATGGTTTAGTGATAGTTTTTGTCGGTGTTAGGTTGACAGTTGGACTCAACGATCTTAAAGGTCCCTTCCAACCTAGACAATTCTATGATTCTATGATTCCGGTAGCTTGAGCCCAGAACTAAGATAGTTGCATTTACTGAAATACTATATTTCAAGAAAATTTTTGCCCAGATTCTGATGTTACCATATCAAGTTCTAAGAAGAGAAAATGAGTAGAAGAAGGACAGCAGTAGATCCCTTGGTTTTAAATATACCCAGTCCTCCCATCACTTGTTCTAAGGAAGGCAAGGTCAGCAGCAGCTCAGGGCTCTGAACCACGCTCTATTGTGAGGTGAGGTGGGGGCTCATGCCTCCACAGGCAAGAAGCTTGTTAGTCATAGGAAAGTCCTTTCCCATTGAAATTATTAGTGAATGTTGTTTTCAGCCTTAATTTCATCCTATGTTGAAACCCACTGAGAAGAGATATATATATATATGTATTTAGGAAAATAGAAGATTATGAGATTGGTCAGATTTCAGTGTGAAGATAACATGCCTCGTACTTGCTTAGAAAATACAAGTGTGGTTCCTCTACCTTTTTCTTGGCAATCAAATTGGTTTAGGAAGTTATTTCCCCATCCCCAACTCCACCCTGCAGCAGTTTGCCACCCCCTCAGTTGTACTGGTACAAGTGTGTGTATATCTGCACTTCACATTAAATTACTGGAATACCATGGGTTTGGGGTTTGTTTTGGTTTGGTGTTGGAGGACAGAATGCTATTTTTAGCTTGGATTATTTCATTAATCCAATTTATAGTATAACCCTGTGAAAAGTCCTGTTATCCTAGCTGAGGGGCAGCAGAGGAGGAGCAGAGGAACAGCAAGGATGAGCGCCCGGGGAGATGGCCTGTGAAACTCCCTCTGTTGCCAAAGAAAAGGTACATGAACCTCAGCCTTAGTGTTTTCTTGCTGCTTGTCTATAAACATAACTTGTGTTTCTCTTCTTCTTGGGCCTGTGGATGTAGATGGTGTTAGGGAATGCTGATTTACTTATTTCTTGATCAGAGCACAGTAGTTGTGGATGGATATCTCCATAGTGCCAAAACACTGATACAGAACTACTTCAGAGGAGAGCTTGAGTTTCTTCTCAAAGCTGTTGCATCTTAGAAATGTTAATCCTCTTTTCAGTGCTCCTGCTTACTCCTTACACTGCCTTTGTTAACTTTAAATTGGTCTTTCTCCAAAATTAAGTAGGTGTTAATTGGTAAAATGAAGATTAACCTCACTGTGACCTTGGAATTTTTTAAGGAGAAAAGAGCTGTTGGTCAGGTGCTGATTCTTTCGTTTGAAGGTAGGGAAGTAGCCTGGGAATTGTATGGGCATTAATATTTAGTTAAGCCAGCATCCTTTTTTATTTGGGAAAGTGTGTACATATTACCTGTCTTCATGTCTCAGTGCTCTGTGTGTGTGGCACCAAACATAGATGTTACAACAGCAAAAAATACGTAGATAGGAAATAAAGACTTTTTTTTCTCTTTCTGTTCCATAGCAAACTGTTTACCTGTATGAGAGGTTAGTTGATATCTTTTTATTATTTGTGTGCCTCAGCCTAAATTGAACCACCTCTATTTGTGTTGAATACTATTTTTATTTGGATTTTATACAGCAAAGCATGTCAGCACATGTTGGAGTGTTTTTGCTAAATCAAACCCTTTGGGAGAGCCCTGTTTATTTCATTAGGTATTACCATAGTGTCAATAGGTGTTTGGAGCTATTGCCCTTCTTTACCTTGCAGTCTGTTTGGATATCGTGGCAGAAATATCTGGTAAGATAGATCTTTGTTACTGCTCTCACATCTAAACTGGGATCATTATGACTTTTTAGCCTTCCTCTGGTAGTCTTGAAGAGAAAAAAAACAACAAAAAACCTGTAAGGAAGTTGCTTTCAAAAGCCCTGTTGGCCTAGTTCTGCTGGCAATGGAGTTTAAGGGAGTTTCATGTTGAGCAAAAGTTTCATGATTACTTTATTATAGAATAATATAGTAAGTTATTTTCAAAAATGGTTAGTAATACTGGGTGCCTCAGCTTCTCTGTGCCCACTTGGAGATGACTGTCTTTTTTCAGAATGTGTGTAACACCCACTCACTGGAAGTGCTGGACCCTTGAGATGTTTCAGACTGGGCATTCAGCAACTGAGATGTTTCAACGTGGGCACTCAGACCTTGTGTGGTCTGTTTCTGTTGAAATTCTGACTCTCTCTACAATATAATGTACTTGGGTTTCATTTCCATGGGACTGGCAGGAGCCTCCTGGGTCACTGAATCTTGTCTCTTCCCATTTCACACTGTCATAGCCTACAGGAAAATGGCTTGTAACACAAGATAATTTTTTTATTTTTACTTTTTTCAGGAGTAGTCTGTAATGTAACAGACACTGTTGGCTTATCTTACTTTAAAAAAAAATAAGCAGGGAGAAATGGATAATTGAAGATTTTTTTCAGTTGTTTGCTGAATAAAACAAACGTTTAAATCCAGACTGAAAAGCACTGCCCTTTCCAAAATAAAACCTCAGAAGACTTTACTCAGGTACAGCAAAATGCTTGACCTGAATCCAAGTAGTGTAGTTTGATTTGCAATTTCTTAGCAGAAGCTGAGTAGAAAATAAGATGCAACTTCAGAAATCATTCACAAGTGATAGTTCTGGTGTAACTGTGGGCACAGTCAACTAACAGTGTTCTTCTGCGCAGGTCTTTCCTTTGCAAGTTCTAGTAGTCCTGTCTCCCACACTCTTCTCACTTTTATTCCTTCTCCTCAGATTTTTTCATTGATAGAATACAGGAAACTCAGATTCAACTTCCTTCTTTGCTTGAGAGGACTTGAACTTGAAATCACTTTCAACGATCTTCCAGAAGAACGATATAGAGATGAGGTTGTTGGATATTGAGGATCACAGAATATCATAGAATCACCGAATGGTTGAGGTTGGAAGGGACCTTTGGAGGTCATCTTGTTCAACCCCCCTGTTCCAACAGGGCCACCTAAAGTAGCTTTTGTTTCTCTCAGTGATGTAATTTCACTGGAGTGCTGGTATCTAGGTGAAGGTATTGGTCTGTAAAATCACTCATGCACACTTGGTCTCTAACTCTGTGTATATCAAAGCTTTCCATGCAACCAGAATGGCTTTATTAGGGAAATCCAGCTCAAAATACAGCCCAGTTAAGGCATTTCCTGAGAAGTTGGAGATTTCTTAGGACTTGCTTCAGCAGTAACTTCTGACTGTTGCACGGAGGGGAATTTTGCAATTACTGTCCTGAGTTCCCCTTTACTCCACCAGTTGCCATTCCCTATATGGTGCTTGGCCCTCTAATCAGCAATAATTTTTCTTCTCTTATGAATTGCAGTGGTTAGTTCCCTGTCCAAAGGGTTTCGTGAAGAATTTTGGGCATTCCATTTTCAACCATTTCTCTGGTTTTAATGTGAGGACACCTGCATTCAGGCGATCAAATTGATTTTCTCCTGTATTTTGCTGTTCCTTTGTATTGCTTCTAATTTCTTCTAGTTTAGAATTTTCTGTACTAGCGTTCTGCTCTTTTTGCAGCTTAAAAGATAAAATATTTTACATGTCAGGGAGATGAGATTTTGAAAGAAATCTCCTTTGGAGAGATTTTTCTGAGGAGTTATCCTTGCATCTGCAGGAGAAAAAGTGAAGATGAACCCTCGGTACTGCAGAAGCAATTGGTCTCCTGTTGAAGTTCCTGTTGGTCTGTAGAGTCTGGAGCACCATGGCAGGGTTCAAGTATATCTAGACAGAGGAGGGAAATAAGACAGTGGTCTCCTACATAGGTCTGTATCCTCCCACTACTAAGCATCTAGACAGTAGAGGGACATCTTGCTACTGCCTTCTCCAAGTGTTTTGTGAATCTGTCTTCAAAGAGCCTGGGTTTGTTCATTGTTTTTTTTTCCAGATGTTTTGTCCAACTTGAATTACCAACAGTTTTGAGTAGACCAAAATTGGGGGCACAAGGGGGTGTCTTAGCACTTTTGGTTTTGAAAATGAAGTACTAGCTAAAACCAGCAAAAATGCTTAGCTGTATCCTGAATTGAGGATCCTCCAGGAGGTGGAATTAAATCAAGGAGTCTGGGAGCTTGTGTTCCTCTGCTGTCAGCAGTAACTAGAAACCTGCTGGCAAAGTGTGTGTTTTATCTGCTGCTGGTGCACATGAAGACAACTGCCTACTCCTGCTGTTGGGATTGGCTCGAGTGACAGATGTTTGTGCTAGGTGTGTTTTAAAAGCCTGAAATCTACTGACAAAATTTCTGGCAATGTTATACCATTCCTCTTCTGCCTTGAATGATGGGAGAGTCTGATAGAAAAAACAGCGTGTAACCTTGAAATTCAAAGTGTAGTAGTGCAAGAGGTAGAATGGACAACTCTTTCTTGAAATGGAAAGTTTAACTTTTGTTAGACAATACCATAAAGATATGAGTGTATATATATTGATGTTAATCCACGTTGTCTGTGCTTACGCATTCATTTTAAGTACTGTTATATTTGTAGCCTTAGAGCCTTCCTGTAATTTCATGGTATTCCAGGCTATTTTGTGTTTGAGATAGTCTGCGGTGGAAGCCAGTGCTTATTTGGATTGCTGTGTGTTGGCCCCAGGACAGCTGTAATACCCTGAAGAACCAAATAGCGATGTTGTAACTTTTGCACAGAAAAAGAGGTAGTTGTGAAAAATCTTCAGAAATTTTGCTAACTTGTGGATGTAAACAGGGAACGGAAGTAAATATGAACTCAGATGTTAGAAGGAAATGCAAGTTTTGGATAAATGAGTGGCATTTTATACAAGTGTTAATGTAGGAAGTATTAAGCCAACGCTGACTTGACTCTCTCCTGTTATTACTGCTTCTGTTTTAACGCTGTGGGGTTCGTGATACGTAACCCAGCCCTGATTGATTACAGTTTGAATCACCAGTAAGGCATCTGGGCATGATCAGTTTGATCTCTTATTAGAAATGAGAAACTGAACTCTTGCTAGTCTTGTTAGGTAATTTTTATTTTTTTTTTTAGTATTTAGGGAGACTTTTCAGAATAATATTCCCGTCTCCATTATAAAAATGAGATCATAAAGTCATGCGGGGTGGAATTCATAATCATGAAGTGTGCATATTCAGCCAGCTAATTTTAACATGATGCATATGTGCCTTTGAAAATGAAAATTATGGCCTTGAACTGTGCTTTCTGTGAGTAAAAGATGTAATCTCTGGGTAGCGAGGGTAAGGACTTGTGGAGAAATGCTTACTAAACTCAACATATTTAGCCTAGATAACAGGGAGACTTAACTACAGTATGCAACTTCGATGGTATTTCGTGGCAGTAGCTAAAAGCATCTGCAGAGAGTTTGGAATGCATTCCTTAGATATGAATTAGAAACAAGATCAGGATAAATTTTGATAAGATAATAGAAAGGCACTGATCCAGCACTTGCAAAGCGTTTGACTTTGGTGTTGAGCTGGGTTCTTGGCCTGCGGAGGGAAAGATTTGAGTGCTTTGGAGAGTCTGCTGGCTTTGTAGTGGAGTCTGGCTGGAGGGGATTCACCAGATAATGGTGTCACAGGCTGCTGGGAGAGAGGCAGTGCCTTGGATTCCTTCCCCATGAACCTCTCCTGCCTTCCTCACAACTGAAGTAAAAGTAGTGGCAGGTCTTGCATAGTGGGTAATGGACAACATTTTGAATCTTTCAAAAGCCTGATATAATTATTCAATTTTGATTCTTCTTGATATTATAGTGCCGTTAAACTAATGGGTTGGCGGGACTTCAGAGGGTGAGCTGTGGGATGGTGGTGAAGAGAGAGAAGTCTTTCTCTTCTAATTTCTTGTTCCCTAGTGGGATCAGGTCAACTGGTGGTTTCTGATTAGTCAGTGGTGGAGTCTGTTGTAAAGAAACATTGAAGGTGCTGGAATCCCTGCATGGTGAGCTGTAAATCTTTATTTATATCCCAATACGGTCACTCACAGCTTCTCATCACATGCACCCAAGCTCTGCGCCGTGTCTGGTCCTTACCAGGGAGGGACAGAAATGCTCTCAACCCATCAGGAGAAGGAAGAGTGCAGTGGGAGCAGAGGAGCAGTGCACAGTGGGTTTTTGCCAGGTGTAATGTGGGATGGTGAGAGGTTTTTAAAGGCAAATAGAAGAGCCTGTAAGTTTGTTTTTTTTTTTTTAAATCTTCTTTAGGAGATGGGGAGATGAGTGGGTGGAACAACATGGATTTCCTCTTAGCTCTCAAGAGCTTGGATTATGGATCGAACTGCAGATAGAAAAAGGACTCAAGTATCTGTCAAAGAGCACAAATAGGGGATGCACAACATCTGACCTGTATACAGTCCTTCAGACCTATCTTTATGTCCATAATGCCTTTAAGGGCAGGCTACGGTCACGCGTCAGTGACGCTTTCAGTGATTTCCCAGTATATATAACATGTGCGTGCTCTTCTTCTGCATGAAGGAACAGCAATAGGGAAACAGCAGTGGACACCACTGAGACTTAAAACAGGCGGTGGATGGGTGGAACCATCAGGACATGAAGAATGTAGGGCAGGATGTAGTCACAGATAATATCCCTCTTGCCTGAGCTGTGTTCCACCTCTGTGTTTGAACTTTATTTTAATGCATCTCTCAAGTTGCAACATTATTATGCTTTATCTAAAGATTTTTTAAAACTTTTTGGAAAGATGGCATGAATACAGCTCTCTTGGTGTTTAACAATGCACTTCTCTTCCCCTAAAAAGAAAAGATTTAGGCCACTGTAGTTTCTTTATGTTGTGGATATGATTCATTTTGGCCATGGGAGGAGAATGACAGTTACTTGCTACACAAACCTTTCCTGTGATTCATGGAGTGCCATTTGTGTCAGCCTTGAAGGAGGCACTTCATATGCTTCCTAGCAGGGAGGAAAAAGAGCATGATCATAGTTACCAGATAGGATATGGAAACTGGGAGGGAGGGAAGGGAAAGGGGAGACGGAAATGCTGATTATTCAGAAGAAAGTTGCTGGAATGCCAAGATTCTGTCTGCAATATCCATTCATCTACCTAGTGAAAAACTGATACATACCAAGCCTATATATGGTTAAGGGAAACATCATGACTACAATGCCAGGTTCACAAAATAGTATGGCTTATTATATAATTTTTTTGGTATAAATATATCTTCGCGCTTTTCCTTCTGTCTCTTGGATCCTTCATATGAAGCTCCAGTCCCTGAGTGATGTGTTTCAGCAACAGTTTCAGGTTTTTCTCTTAAACTAAGACGGCTGTACACAATGCTTTATGTTAGCTTGCTGCAGAGACAGGTTTTTGTGCTGTGAAATACTAATACAGTTAGCAACTTAGGAAATGCACTAGCTTGTCAGATCAGAAGACGTTTTCCTTTCCTTACAAAAAACTAATTTAAAAAGCTATAGCACCATTTTCATCCTAAAAATAACAGCACAGATTGGCTACTTAAGCTGCCTGTAAAGAGGAATGCTCCTTGAAATGACAACCCTTAATGCTGCACGGCAGGCTATGGGGCTCTCACACCACTTCCAGCTGTTTTCTCTATACCTGGAAACTGCAATGTAGGAATAAATGGGAGTAGCAAAGTGGAAACTTATGTTTCCTAATTTCTTAGTTTCCTAATGGGTTAGGGGCTCGTGGTGGGGTGTCCTCCTGCAGCTGGCAGTATTTGGTGTGGTACGTGCACCTGTGTCAGGAGATACAGCGGTGGCTCTTCAGTCTTGCAGCATCCACGGAGAGTCCTTGTCCAGCCCAGCAGATGCCCAGCAACACTAGAATGGGAAAGCAGAGGTGTAGATAGAGATGAAAGGAGTGAAATTAGGAGGAAAGCAGAAGAGAATAAAAGTGGATGTGAATTACTAAGCACGTGTCCTGTGTTCATTGATTTTCACTGGCAATTAAAATGTTACTGTTTGATTCACTAATGCTGTTCAGTCTTCCATTATCTCCTGGGTTATAAAATGCTGGCTGTGTTTGGATTTTGCAGTAGCTGTATTTATTGGGGATAAGGGGCCTAATTATAGCTGTGAACTATACTGTACTGAGAGGGCATTTAAGTTTCTTCTGACTGTTTCTGAGGCAATGTGATGAGTCATGAAATATAACTTTTGCAGAAAATATCCTGATTGCCTAATGACTAGGTGTTGGTTGATGAAATTACACACACTCTCTCTGGTTCATATGAAACCAGGGAAGTGTCCTTCTGAGTAAGCTGTTTGTTCAAGTTACCCAAGAAATGTCAAAGTTTACAGTTGCAAAATAGGAAAAAAAAAGTATATGTTTGAGGAGCCTGAAAACACCTGCTGTGCCTTCCAGATGCTTTAGAGATTCACAGCATTAATGCTTGTCTCCATACCTGTAAAGAAAAAATGCTGCCTGAAAATAATACAACTGATCATCCACATACAAAACATTTTGTTTTGCAGATGATGTAGAGGACGTTAACAGTATGGAAAGTGTCATGTTAGAATATGCTGCAATGGACAGAGAACTTAACCATTATATGAAAGCAATTGAAGAAACAATCCATCAGGTAAACTGCCACTTCTATTAAAGTTACGAAAATATGTATTTATTTCTAATAGATACAAGTCTTACATGAAAGCAATATATGGGTGGAAGGATAGATCTTTGACAGGTATAAAGTACTAAAGTTGCCATTACACCTGTTGACTTTTCTCC
>JAHREE010000563.1:17530752-17566589 GCA_033628505.1 Tringa tobata
CCGCCCCGCCCCGCCGTCACCTCCTGTCGCCTCTCGGTTATCGACCCGCCGGCCGGGACGCTCTGTCCCTGCCTCTCGGGCTCTGCCTCATCCACTCGGCCCCGTAACCGCCTTACCCCGTTCCGGTGCTGGGGCTGCGTTCTCTCGGACTGTCCCCCACTGCTCTCCTGCCACAGCTCCGTCGTTTTCTCGTCTCTGATCGTCGCAGCCTGGCCATTAGCAGCAAAGGCATTGAAAGTGCAGGCTCCATGGCAGATCCAGGCACCGAAAGAGCCAATTTCAGTGTAGTCTACACTTGATCACTTGTTTTTTGGGCCACTTTGTGCTTGGAGAACTCAACTTTCTAAGTAACCTATTTTAGTGTCTGCAAATAGGCTTTTAGGTGCCAGTTTTGTATGGATTTTTCCAGAACAGGCAAAAGTACCTCCCTGATTTCCCTTCAAGATGTGAAATCTGAGTTTCAAAGCATGAAGGTAGTGGGGCTTTTCAGTTAAACCTGTCCTGCTATTAACTTGTTATGGTTTTTTGCTATTTTTAAAACAAAACTAGAAGAGCCAAGCAATGCATTTTTCCACTGCTCCTATTCTGAGAAATGCTAACAGGCTTTTACTTTGTAGAAAGTCTTTCCTTAACTAAATTTTTTAAATCATCCTGAGTCACATGCTTAACTGAAAAGTCTTCATCCAAATAATTAAATATGACATGCTTAATAGAAGTTGAAAGCTATGTCTACATCAGCATATGTTGGACAGCATTAAATACAGTCATTGTTCCCTATGCAGTCTTTAAATATATATTTCAACTCATATGTCACCATAATTGCAGACCTCCTAGTTTATATTTGTTGGAAACTGTACGGTTCAGAACTTTCTCCTTTTATTGGGAATATTCACGATTTTTAAAGCTTTCTTAGTAAAACATAATACAGTCATCACATCATTAGAGATTAATGATGTATATCCAGACTTGAGTGAAACAGAGTAGGTTTATATTTTGATTGTAAGCTATTAAGTAATTGATGTGTTATTGTTATAATAGGAATTTCAAGTCATTTTCAACAATGTAACTTCTTTCATTATTCCTATGTATCAATGAAACACTTTCTCCATCCTTAGGAATATAAAGAGGAAGCCTGTGCCTTCACCAAAAAAACACTCAAATCCTGCTTTACAGGATTACTTCAGATGCATTCACTCATGATCTTTTAAGTTAAGCACAGGTTCAGCTGCTTGACTGAAGATATTTTTGGGGGTTTAGGTAGGGCAATGATACATTCATGATTTTAAGGACTGAATTCAGCAGCATCTGTTGTGTGCATATCTATGCTTGTGTGCAAAAAAAATAAAGTTCTGGAAGGGTTGGTTTTCATTTTTTCCCTAATGTAGCTCATTTTTGATTGTCAGAGACTCCTCCTTGCTTTGCTAAAACAAGCTCCTTCCCCGTTCTTTCATTTCTAACATTTTAAAAATGCAGCTCCAAGACATTTAACACGTTTAAGAGCCTACGTGGATTATAAAGTCAGTAATGGCTAATCTAATAGCCTCTAGCCACACTTCTCCTGTCTCTGTTTCCTACCTCGCTCTAGGGAATTTTCTGTATTTTCCACTGCCAGCATCCTGAACAAGCCTTTCTGAGTAAGAGAAAGAAATGTATATAAGTTTCTGCAGTAGAACAGAGGTACAATCTGTTCCCTAAAAAATAACAGCTAGTGCTTTGTTTTGAAGGATAGCTACATGCCGTGCCTCTAGAACTGCCCAGCGTATCTCCAGTTACCTGTCAGAGGCAGCTTAAAATCTGCTTCTGGGAAACATACTGTTGCTGAATTTAGGACTGCACCTGGAGGTAGCTGTAGAAAGGCTTGGGTTTAAAATAGCCTCCACTGGCTTGCTCCCTGGTTCCGTCTGAATTCCTTACCTGAGGGCTTTCTCTGGGGAGTTGCAGCAGGTCATTCATTTTCACAAGCAGACTGTTTTTCAGATATGGTGTTAACAGTATTTGTCTCAAGCTGCAAAATGCATTTTATCTGTTTAGTGAGTTTGTATGTTGGTTGTTTTTTTTTTTTTCTGGTCTGTAGTTTCTTCATACAGCACTGAATCTGAAAGTATGTTATATTCTGTGTTTCACCTTCTAACCACCTGCTTGCAGTGAAACATCCAACTGGAAGTTAGCAAGATAAGGAGGCAGAGGCAGTTAAAATTCCTGTTTTATTATTTTATTTTGTGTACCTTTAAATGACATTGACAAAAAGATGATATTGTACAACAAAAGTATGTAATGTAAATAGCTAGGAACTAGCATGAGATATAGTCACATGTTTTTAAAAGCCAAGTTTTTTATTGATTTAGGCTGCAGTAGGTGAAATGCAGAAGGTGAAACGTATCAGCATCCTCTTCTGCTTGAATCAGCAGCCTGTTGAGCGAGAAATGAGCAGTTGAATCACAGTGTTTCCAACAATAGGCTGTGGGAAACCCTTTGCCTGTGGAAACTCCCTGTGCCACTGGATTTTCTTGTACCTGTGTAATGACTGGACTCCTACTGCTGCTTCTTTTTTTCATTTTTAACAGATATTTTTAAAATAAATTAGCCACTATTTGAGTCCTTTCCATGCAAAGTCCAGGCAGCACTCTTATTTTTACTGGAACAACCACAAAAGACCGATGGAGTTGGAGTCTTGCAGACATACTCTTGAAATGAACCCAAGTGGATCCAATGGATCCAGGCTGATTTAACCAGCTCAAGTGTCCCCTACTCTCGGAGAGCCCGCGAGTGGCCGGAGTGTCAGCATATTGTGCCTGCTTTCTCTTGCCCACTCTGCTGTCTAGATTAGCAGGGGTCTTGGCAGTGGACTCTGATCACTATCTCAGTTTTTCAAGCATTTGTGGTGTTTGGAACTGCAAAAGCTGGGGTGAATTTTCTGAAGAAGTCCCCAGCCTTCTCTAAATAAAATGAGTCGCAATGTTGCGTAGATCAATCTAGAGAACAGGGAAGACATAACTTTCTAATGCTGTGTTACTCCCACCTCCCTTTTCTTCTTCTCCAGAGAAAGAGAACCTGGGCTGTTTTCTTTGTTTTGCAGGTAAGAGCAAAGTGTTGAATGTGGTAGTGGCATCTCTGGCACAGACTGCTTAATACTTCCTCTTGTAAGGTACTGCTTTGCCAAACATCAGTCTCTCTTGCTTCAGTTGTCTCTGCCTTTTGCTAAGCTTGAGCGCTGTGAGGGAGGATAAAAACTAAACCTGAGTGAGTTGGATGAAAACCACAGGAGACTTGTTTAAGAAAAATTATATGAGCCCTATTATAGAAAGACTGAAAGTGGGAAGAGGCAGACGGAAAGGTAAAGGCTTGGGAAGGCATGAGGTCGTATGGACAGATGGGAAACAGACTGGGTAAAAGAGTCCTGGGAAGCAGGTGGTGTTGAGCTGGTAGAAAAAGATGGAAATATTAGAAGTTGCATTGGTGCTTGGGTTTTATCCCTACTTCTGCTACAGCTTTCCCATCTCGTTCTAGCTGAGTCGTTTCTGTCACCGTATCAATGGCTGCTGACATCTTTGTTTTCTGATTGTCCTGCATGGAAACTGATTTGAGCAATTATAACTGTAAATTCGATCAAAGGTAATTATAATTTGAACACAGGAAGTGAAATTAAACATATTCCTTGTTGGGTTTTTTCTATAAAACTACATACAACTGGTGTAGGTGTTTGTCTTGCATCTGGGTTGAAGTCTGGATGCGCTGGTCATTCGTGCCCATGTGACTTCACACCTCGTCAAGTGCTCGCTCTGCCTTTGGCAAAGATGAGTGCCCCGTGTTCCTTATACAAGAACGTTTTTGTCTTTACAGAATATACAGGAACTACTCTTATATTTGCTTTGTATTTTTGATAATAGTTCCCTTTCTTTGGGCAGGAGATAGGAGGGAGTGTTTGTTCACTTTGTCAGTAATTCAGAGCAGATTACTTAATATTAGAATCTGTTACCTTCATGGCCAAGTGTGTAGGTTTTCATCCTGCAGAGGAGTAATTCCCTTCAGTGATGTAGGTCATACTCATTCCAAGTGTGCAGCTTGTGAGTGATCTAGGGAGCATCTGCAGAAAAGGAAAGGATCATAATTAAAAGTGCTGTACAGGAAAATCCACGGGCTATGTTTGAATTGCAGACTGAATTCCAGTTTCTTCACTGGAAACTCATAATATAATGCTCTGGTGACATGGAAAGTTGTTCTTGATCTCAGAAAAATGGAAGTGACTTAAAGAGAACATCTTTTTTACCTGGCTTTGCCAGCATAGCTGTGTTGGCCGTGGGTCCTGCTGGAGAAGGTTCTGCTGGTATATCCAGTTACCTCTTTTGACAAAGCAAACTAAACCAATAAACCACTTTCTGTAGTGGTAGCTCCACCTGCAGTGTGGGATGTGAAGGAATAGCAAGGTAAACCAGGGGATGTGATTCCACTCAGTTCCCATCCTCTTTGATGACACAGCTATGGCAGCAGAACTGATGTGGTGACCAAGTCCAGTCTGTGTGGCAGGCACTGACAATGTCATCTGCTGCCTGTCAGAGACAGGGCTGTGCTTGAAAATCAGATTGTCATTTAGTTTTATGCAGGGATAAGTAACAGGAAGGCTATGAATCCCATGGGATTCATGTGTTTTAATTGATTCAGGCCTGTCTGCCAGTGGCTGGCACTGTGATACCCATTACAGGGTTGTGAAGTGAAACAATTTTCGACATGGAACTTCCTAGTTTCAGTGAACAAACAGCCTTGTTTGGTGCTGATGCTTTCTTAATGAGCACTTTGCTCTTCTTTTTCTTCTTGCTGCACTGTCATGACAGCGTGTTTTAGGGCAAAATCCACTGATAATATCCATATCTGCAACCGTGACCTTTACTGTTCCAGCTGAGTTCAGAGCATTTTCTCTGTTACGTGCAGTGCATCAGTGCCTCTAGATTCTGAAATCTTGTGTGCTAGCCATGGAAATCTCGAGAACTTCTTTTTCATCAAAAGAGTCCTCTGCTACACAGAAGCAGCTCAGGAAGGTGTTTGTGAAGTCTGCTCCCGTGCAAATGGGTTTAGTGAGATGGGTGTATCTTGTTTTGGGCTGGTAAGAAAAATAAAAGCTCTTGTAGTCTTTCACTGCGTTTATTCTGACACTATTTGTAGAAGCTGGTGAATCTGTCCTGAAGGTCACTTACAGTGTACTGAAGTGCACCAGCAGCAGCAACAAGTTAATCCCCTGGTGAAAGACATTGTACCCGTGTAGTGTCTTCTCTCCCATCAAACATTGAATAGATTTCTGGAGAGCTTGCTTCATCTTTCAAGTTTTTGTTAATGATGGATGTTTCCTTGGCCATATTTTGGTACCTAGAATGCTACCTGGAATTCCTCTTTATTGCTTGTTTACTTGCTCTCTTCTACTGAAGCCTTCAGACTGATAATTCATCTTACAGAATAAGTAAAATATGGACATGGGATCAGATCTTTATTATGACTCAGGCAGAATAGTAGAGGAAAATAGTTTATGACTCTATGGTTATGGCTCTGCATATGTATAATGCCATAGGGCTTAATAAAACTTTTTACTGGCAAACTTCATTCTGGCATTTACTAGCTATGGAGTTCTTTAACATTTTGAAGTTTCTTCAGTGCAATTTCTTTGATATAGTTTATAATCAATAATGTAATGATTGCTCTGTCCTACAGCTGTCTCCAAACAGTAATTCAAACAATATTGAACTGTTGTGGGCATGTACTCCATTTCCTGCAGAAACTGGGACAAGGATGCATTTCAACACATTTCTAATATTTACTTTCTAATATTTACTTTTCTTTTTTCTGTCTGTCTCTGTATGTGTTGGGCAAAGCATTTGATGGAAGCCGCTTTTTTTATTTTCCCAGAATTAGTAAGCTATGTGTATCGTTCGCTACAATAATATGTTGGAGTCCACATTTGATGAGCTGCAATAAAAATATTTTTTTAGTGAGCAGTATATAAAGAAGTAGGAGTAGTGTTTGATGTTATGTGGGTTATATAGCACATGCTCAGTAGCGTGTCTGAGTGTCTCACAGCAAGCATAAAAACGTGTCCTGCTTTTCCAGACTAAACCCAGGAAACCCTTGCACACAAATATAGGTTTATTTGACTTCACTGAGGTTACTTACATTTGTCAAGCTAAACGGTTTCCTAAATATTTGCAGTGTCAACACTGCAGTTGCTGAAACGGCCCTTGGCTTGTGTGGCCAGGGCTGGGGCAGCAGGGGCCACAGCCGGTTAGCAGAGTGAGGATTTGGGTGAAAAGAAACGTTTTGGACCAAGGACCATCACATGGAACTGGGAGCTCCGTGGGCAGGATGGCAGCAGGGACAGTATTAAAACAAATGTGCCAAAGAAATCCTCAGAACCCCATTGTAATTTGAAAACTGTGTTTGTTATGTCGGGCAGTAGCGCTGCCCAGTAGGAAGCAAACTAGTTTGGGATTAAGGAGGACTGGATACTATTTTCAGGTCTACTCGCAGCCTGTGTGGTTGACCTTGACAAATTGTTTTGCTCCGTGCCTTGGGCCGTGGTCCCATGTTCATTAATACCACTTTTGTGCAGTAGCACATCACCTGGTAACGCATTCTCATCAAATAAGCCAGATCACATGAGATCGTGTTTATACTGGCTGCCAGCCGGTTGCAGAAGGACAGACACTACCTGATGGAGCATAACTCGGTGCAAAATTAGAATTGGCAGAGCGGGTTGCGCTTAATCAGTGCGTCATGCAGCTGTGGTGCTTTTGATCTCCTACTAGACATACTGAAACTGAATTGACTATCTAGTTCAACCACGATCTCAGTCATGTGGACAGCATCCCGTATCTCTGTCTGTGAAGAGTTTCTTCTACCTGAAGATTTCAAAGGAATTTGAATTAATTTTTTAAAAATTATTTTCTTTTAATACTAAGGATTGTAATTGTCAGTCTGAACTGTTTCTGGAATCCCAGAAGGTCGCAAAAGAGAGCAACTGAAAGTCTCTGTGGTTTGGATCCCTGCTTTTCTAGCCAATATCTGCATTTCAGAGTCAATATGAGTTAACTCTGTCTGGCTTAGCTTAGCCTGGAGGAAGAAGATAAAATTATGAAATGTAATGAAATTGGTAGGTGTTGAGGTAAATAGTCAGAGCAAATTAAAAGGCCACCTTCATCTCAAATCATGGATTATTGTTTTTTTCTGTTGATGAAACTTATTACTGGAAATGCTGGAGTTGTAGTTTCAGTTGATCAGTAGTGAAAATAGTCTTTCAAATTGACCATCTCATCTAGAAAGCTCCTGCTGACAGTCCAGGGATTTAAATGCTGGGGCCTGGTGGTGGTGGTGGAACGCTAAAGGCTGGAGGATTCTCAGCAGCAGGGGTTTTGTCTTGAAATTAATTTCTCCTGTTAATTGAACACACCCAAGTTGATCAGTGTCTTTGGGGAGACGCTTCTGGAACGCCTTCCAGAAAATGTCTATTTCCAAGTGTTCAGTGTTGTTTTAATTACTGTAACTGTTTCCAGAGATTATATGTGTATGTTGGGTATTTTAATATGCTTCCCTAAAATGTTAAATGTTAGGTCACTCATTTAAAAATGTTTACTTTTTCTCCTAGTATGTTTTTAAATGACCTTATCAATAAAAGTATTCAATTACACAGATTTTCCCTCTGCAAAATTCTTAGCAGCTTTATAATGAATCACAGATAAAATGTTGCTTACGGCATTAACTAGATCATATTTTTATGCAGCTGCTACTACCCTGAATTTGTTTTTATTAAAAAGTTTCAGTTAAGAAGGAGTTAATAGAAGTTGCTACTCGCTTTCCTATCTTCCTTATAAATTGTGTTATTTGGGACTTTTTCTCAGTGAGTCCTTCCAATACTGGGTGTAAGCAGGAGTGTGCATGCAACATGTTACATGTAGCTTAGAATGAACCAAATTCTTGCAACTTCATAATATGGATTGTTCTGGATGTTTTCACTTTCACAGAACTGCATATTTATGCCTGTAGTTAAAATGGAAAGAACTGAAGATTTGTGGAGCATTTCTTTGTTTTATTTTTTGATGTTGGGAGTTTAAGAGCAGCTTTTTGATGTTTATATCATTAAATTATATAATGGGTTTCTCATCATTTTTAACACATGCGCTCAACCTGTTCTGCAAATGTTGAATTGTCTTTCTCACCTTTCCCATTGCTCCTGTTGATGGGAGGTAGTGCTTTGATTTAAAAGAAGAAGCATGACTTCTTCATGTTTGTGATTTGCTGCAGTGTGTAACTATGCTTATTTTAACGCCTACTAAAGCGAGCCAAAAATCTGCTTAATAGTACGTCTCTATTTTATTATCTTTCCAACTTGAGGTAGAGGTTTCAAAGAAAGACCTAAATCCTGCCAGAAATCAATACCAGATGTCACGGTATCTCCCAAACACGGCCCCATTGTTGATAACCTACTGTGAGTTACAAACACTGTGCTTGATAATAAGGGTTGGCAAGTTGGACTAATTTCTGGGCTCTCATCTTATTTAACTGAGCTAAGTGCATAGCCTGAGTAAGCTGATTTAACCAGCTGAAGGATTTCTTTTACCCTTAGACTTGTGGGTTATTTTGACAGTGAATAAAAAGTATTTTAAAAGACTTAAGAAAGTAGGTGTGCACATCAGATACACTCAGAACTTCCCTGTAAAGTGGAACGTTCCCACGTTAACGTGTACCCACACATACTACACCTGAGAAATTCTACGAAAACAGAGAAATGAAAAGCTCAGTGATGATATTGCTACTGTTAACTCTTCTGGCTCTTTTCAAAGGTTTGTGCCTTACCGCGTAGCCACTGCTGCTGTGTGAACAATTCACAGTGTTGTTTTTTTTTTTCAAATAGATACTCATCCTCTGTTCAAAGCTGTTACGATGCTGTTTTTTCCCCAGCAGCCTGTTGGGTGGGGAGAGGAGAGAACAGTAAGGGCTTGGGTGCAGTGGTGAGTTTACAAGGGTTGCTGAGAAGACAGCAACTCTAGTAGGGAAAACTTATGGGGTGTGGTTTTGTGGTGTGTGATAATTGTTGTAATGATGAAGTGTGGGCTGTAGATGAAGTGTTTCTCCATGGATATTTTTGTGCTTAGTTGGAGGTGATCAAGGGATACAGGCAAAGGCTGGGCTGCTCTAGAGGCAGTTTGTTCCAGTTCAGTAAAACCGTCTATTGAAACAGGGCGTTTCTGGACTTCCCTATTAACAGCCCCACTGTACACCCCTGCTCCCTGCAAAACAGCCCCACCTTTCACCAGTGCTGTCTGCTCAGTTCCACCAACTCCTCACTGCCCCTTCTCCTCCCAGTCACGTTGGTTGTGTTCAGTGTGGTGGGCAGCTCCTCTGCCTCTCCCCTTGCTTCCTCTCTTATTTAGATTCCCTTTCTCATCTTCTTTTGACCAAAACCAGAGTTGGCTCTTGTTAGTTGGTGGTATACACTTGGAGAAGACTTAGAGAAGTGTTGCCTTTTCTCCCATCCACAGCAGTGCATTATGTCTCTTGGGGCAGACAAAATCTGGCAGAACAGTGGAATCCTGTTGAACAGTGCCTGAAGAGAATCTGGCCCATCCATTGGATCTGCCCGGAGCTGTCCCATCAGTTATGACGACATATGTCTCTGCTAACTCTCTATAAGCTAATTAGGCCTGGGAATAGCTGGTCATCCTCCTTAATCTACCAGTTAGGTTTGCATACGCCTGGCCTCCTTCATTGGTTAGGCTTATAAACATATATACAGACAAATCCCATCAACCAGGGATGTGCACAGCATAGATAACTATAGTTGTAATGTGTATCATGGCTCAAAGGGAGTTTACACTCAGCCTTTGCAAAACCCCACAAAACTCAAACCCAAACTCCTTGTATTAGTCCCTCCTTATGCTAGTTCTTTTCAGTACTTACTTGTCTGTTAAATTCTTAATAGAAGGACAGTGTTCTATGGTAAGGAGAAAATCCATCTAAAGCAAAAAGCACCTAGAGAGGATGACAGGTGTGGCTTTACTTCTGCTCAAGGAGAAACTGCCAGTTAATTCAGATAAGAGGTGACTATAATAGTGCATAAAATCATGGATGGAACAGAAGTGCTTGTTCACAATGTGTCATATAAAACCAAAGAACCATTTAATAAAATTATCCAGCAGCATGTTTTAAACCAACAAAAGGAAGTAACTTTTTACACAGGGAATAATTAAATTGTGGAATTAATTGCCACAGGATGTTATGGAGACCAGAAGCATTAATTGATTCAAAAAGCTGCTAGACAAATAGAAGAAAAACTCATTGACAGTTATTAGATGTAAAGATGATTCAAATACAGTCACTGTCTTGGGAAATCCCTAAACTGCAAATTGCTAGAAGTAGGGAAAGTATATGGTGGGAAACGGGAATATCTTTCTATTTGGTGTTCATGTTATACTCCTACTCCAGCTTTTTGCTTCTGCTGGTCAGAGAAAGAGAATAGTATGGATGGATCTTTGGTCTGATGCAGAACATTTTTATGCAGCAGAAAACAAATGACAGAAAATAGAGAGTCCACAAGCACTACTGCATCCTGAAATTTATGTTGACTGACTATGTAGCTTTAGACAAATAACATTTATGGTCTGTTTCAAACCTATTTTGGAACATAATTCTATCTTAAAAGTACCTTTTCCCTCCATAATTTTAATATTTGGAAAGCCTTCAGGGTATCTAATAATTTAACTCTGTGTTCTTACCCTTATATTTGATGATTTAAAAAATAAGTAAATGAATAGCTCCTGCTCTGGGCATTGTTACATAATTGAAAAATTCTTAATCTCAAAGCTCGCTTCAAATCCGTATCATATAAAACCACACAAACCATTTGATAATTAGGTACCAGCAGATAAAATCCTGCTTGAAGTTAGCAGAGCTACACCCACTTGGACCAAAGAAAGGAGGGATCTTCAGCTAGATCCTTGTCTTACAGCCAGTTTTCTCCCGTAATGCCCAAGGAAAACTTAGTAACTTGTTCCAAATAACAAATCTTGCTTGTATTATTGACAGGAGGAGGTGAACTACGGCTCTGGGTGAGTATCTTTTGGGACTCCTTCTTACAAATTTGATGAAATTTCAACTTAAGTACCTGCTCTGATCTCAACCACACCAGATGGGATGAAATGTTTTCCTGAATGGTTAGATAACATACAGTGTAGTTTTTTAACTTATTTTAATAGATCAGAATCTGAAAGTTTTAAGATCAGTCCTTGAGATTCCTGGATTGGTGAACATAAAAATGCCTTTTATATCCCCATCAACAGTGTTATAAACTAGAAAAGTGGTCCAGCTGGGATTATATATATGGCCAACTAAGTTGTGACTATGGGCTGCTTATTACAGGAGATACTGAATAAGAGATGACAAAGCATGTCTTATTTTTTAAAAAAAGAAAGCACTAAGTTGATAGCACTGTCAGAAAAAAATCTGGATTTTACAGGCACTTTCATTTACTTGAGGAAAGCTTGGCTCCTCCATTTTTGTAATTCTTCAAGTAGTTTTTGCCTCTCTCAGCCTCCTGTTTTTGAGACTGAAAAAGCCCTGCTGCTTCAACTTCTGTCAGTCATGAGCCCATCACCCCTCCCCAGGCTCCAGTTTCTCCACATACCTTTTGAACTGGGGAGTCTGATACTGGATGCAGTATTTCAGCTATTGCCTAATCAAGGCTTCATATAGGGGGAGAGTAACTTCCTTTGTCCTGCTGGCCACACTGCTCCTAATGTAGCCGGGATCCAATTTGCCTTATTAGCAGCAGAATGTTTCCTCACGTTTAACTTAGCATCTACCATAACCTCCCTGTCCTTTTCTGCAGAGCTACTACAAAACCAGTCAGTTCCTAGAATGCACTGGTGCATGGGGTTACTCTGTCCCTGGGAAAGCTGCAGAACTTATCTTCTTGTTGAATTTGACATTTCTGTTGACCCAATCCCAGATTTTCTCAAGGTCCTTCTTGATTAAAGCTCTATGTGTCAAACTCCACTAGGTTGATATTGTCTAGAAGTTTGCTGAGAGTGCATTGTGTTTCATCATCCAGGTCATTGGTGAGGATATGGAACATCTTCAACCCTACTGTCCACCACTATAATACTCTGCTTGGTAATGGGTACCAATTGGATATTAAACTAATGTTTACTGTGAGTGTTAGCCTCTGAGCCCAACTGTCCCGGTGATTTTCAATCTACCTACCAGACCATTTGATTACATCCACCACCCTCCCCACATCTGCATTTCAGGTCATTTAATCACGTAAGGTGATCGGTTTTATCAAGGATGAACTGCCCTTTGTAAGTCCGTGTAGATTGTTGCTGATTACCTTTTTGTTCCCTGAGTGGTTGGATTCCAAAAGGATGTGGTATGTAATCATTCCAGGGGCTGAGGTGAGGCTAACTGGCCTGTGGTTGCCTGAGTTCTTTTACTCATGCCTTTTTTAAAGGCAGGCATAGTGTTACCATTTTTCAAGTTTTCAGGGTCCTCTCCCAATGATCGTGCTGTTTTTGGAGATGGCAGGCAGGACTCTTGGAGACACATCAGCCAACTCTTACAGCCCTTTCAGCTTAATCTTGTCTGTCCTCATAGATATGAATACTTGAATACATCCATCATTCTTAACTTGATGTCCCTAACCTATTACTTCTCAAACCATCCTGGTACACCTGGAAATCTAGGAGTAATCTTTGCCCTTGAAAATTGAGGCAAAAAAGTATCGAGTGCTTCAGCCTTTTCCCTCTGAATAACCACTAGCCTGTCTCCCCCATTCAGTAACATCCCTAAGTTTCCTCTGAACTTACACAATTCCTTCTTGGTGCTCTTTATATCACTCACTTGTTTTAATTATAAATGTGCTTTGGTTTTCCCAATTTTGTTCCTAACTGCCAAAGTAGTGCTTTAGTACTCTTTTTTTGTTGCCTGTTTTTGTTTCCTGTATGCTGTCTTTTTGCATTGCAGTTCATTAAGCAGCTCTTTGCTTGGTCAAGTGGGTCTTCTACTGAAATTTCCAGCCATCATATTATTTATTCCTGAGCTCTCAATAAGTTTTCTATAAAAAATTACCATCTGTCCTGGTCAACTTTTGTGTCAACTTCCCGGGAGATTCTGCTGAGCCATTTCCTGAATTACACAAAGTCCACTTGCATAAAATCCTCAGTCCTACTTCTTCTACTTACCCTCCTAGTCTTCTTCTGGATCCTGAATGCAATCAGCTTGTGGTCACTGCTCCCAAGCTACTATCTGTGACCACATTTGCCACTTGTTCATCGCTGTTTGTGCGCAGAGGTCACATAGGGTATTACCGTTGTTTGGTCTCTCTAGCATTTGCATTGAAAAGTTATCACCAACGCAGTCTAGAAATATCCTGGATTGTTTGCATAATGCCATGGTGCCCACATGGTTGAAATGAGGACCAAGGCCAGTAATCAGGTTGCTTTTGGTTAGTAGACAGCCTTATCCTCTTCATCCCCATGGGCAGGTGGTGTGTAATGGGCCTCCACGGCTGTATGTCCAGTGTTGCTTTTGCCTTTGCTTTTGACCTTAAGATTCCTCTCAGGTATGTCTTTGAATTCTCATTGGTCCTCTGCATAGAGAAGGAGGAGCTTTATGAGAAAGTGCAGCTGCCCTACTTCTTCATTGCTTGTTCTCCTTGAGCAACCTCCATGACACTGTTCCAGTCATAGATGTCATCCCATTTAATCTTTGTAATCCCAATCACATCAGAACTCTCTGACTGTGCATAGACTTCCAGTTCTTCTTGTTTGTTGGCCAAGCTCTGTGTGTTAGTATCCAGACACCTGAGGTACGGCTCTGCATGCCTTCCCTCCAAGTGGAAATGTTTAACTTTCCCTTGTGGCCTTTTCTCACACATACTTTCTCCTCCCTTCTCTTACCTCTGGGCTTAAGTACCCATTCCTCAGTGAATTTAGTTTAAAACCATCCTCACTAGATTAGGAAGTCTCTTCACAAAGATGTTTTTCTCTTTGCCAGGTGGCTTCCATACCTTTGTAGCCGTCCTTCTTCATTGTAATCCAAGAAACCAAAGTCTTGCTGGTGGCAGCAGCTGTACAGCCAGGCATCAGTCTGCTGGTTACATCTGCTAGCCAGGCCTCTCCAGTGACTGGCAGGACTGAAGAGAGCACCACTGGGATTTCTTCCTTCTCGTGTTTGCTCTGAGCTCTCTGTTCTGTTTGAGCTGCTCAAGGTTTCCCTTGGCTGTTTTACTTCTGTCTCACAAGGGTCAGCAGCAAGAAGTAGAATCTGGAAGGCTGTGTGAGTCTTGGCAATTTCTCCGCAACATCAGTGATGAAGATTCTGGGCAAGCAACAGACCTACCTGAATAGTAGGGGTGGATTCTTCTGGTTCACACAGGGGAGCATCATCAACCACTAACACCATTGCTTTCTCTAGTGCTGGTACTGATCCAAAGATTTGAGATACCCACTCAGAATTTTCTCACCAAACAACCCCTACTGTTCCTGAAACTCTTAGCTCAGCGAAAGGAATCAGAGCTTTATTCCTGTTACCTGAAGTCACAGGCTTCTACCTTCCACCCTCTGCAAGTTTGTATCCTCTTCCTGGTCCTTCAGCCATACCTTTCTTCTTACCCTAATGGGGCTTAATCTTGTGTCTTGGAGAAGTTTCTTCAAAGATCCTGCAGGTCTCCCGTGCAGCACCCCTGATGCAATGAAGCCGCTGACCTCAGCTCCTCACTGATCACAGCTGTGACTTGATGAGAACGCACCTCCCCGGGGAGGAGCACTGGGTGTCTGAACAGTCCAAGCCCCGCATGGCAGAACATACCTTTAGCACTTCCATGGAGGCTGAGGTTGCCAAAGGACCAGACAGGCTGTACTGGTGGCCCATCCTGTGTTACCACCTTTTGGGGGCAGCCTCTGTCGGTGGCATCTCTGGTGTTTCTTTATGCTCCCTGCAGTCCAACTGCCATATTAACTGCTTTTCTTCTGGGTTTGTGTCCTGATGGTCAGGCTCCTTGTTGCTGGTGTTCCCTAAGGAACACCCTCTCATCTCTAGATGAATAGGAAGCTGATGCAAGTTAACTCTGTCCGGGGTGAGACTCCCACCTGGCTTCTCATGCTGCTGCTTCCTTAGTTCCTTCCCTGCCCTGTTTGCTTCCCGTGTGATCCCATCACACGTCGCTTGCTCCTGCACTGCTGTCCAAAACAGGGGTCAGAAACTGGCCACGAGGTAGCCATGCTGCTCTAGGACTGGGAGTAGCAGTCCTTGTTTTGGGGTAGGCAAATTAAGGTGGTTTATGCAGGGTTTAGTTTTATGTGTTTTCCAAAACAACCATTCAGTAAAGTAAATAGATGTTGTTATTTTTTTCTGTAAAGTATTTTTAGTAACTCCTCAGTGCCCATTTCATTGAATGACTAATACATTTTGGTACATCTGAATTACATCTATACTGAGTCATTTTGCTTGGTAATGACATGTTTAAATGTTTAAATCTCTACAGAAATTAAATATTGTAAAAGACTTTAACCTTTTGTTCTGGGGGTTCGTTTGTGCCTGTATTATGTCACCACAAGCTGCTGCTGTGGGGAAGAACTGTCAGCTGAAAACTAACAAAATGCTGTATCACAAAAACATTTCTAGAAACCATAAATGAGCCAGTGTTGGTCTGCACAGCCAACATTTTGATTTTTTGAATCAGATCTTCCCTTGCTTGCTGTGTGATGTTGTTGCATTTAACATTTCACAATATTGTAGCTGGACTCTTAAATGTTTCCTAAGACACTGTTCACCCAAAATTTCTAAAATTTTCCCTCATCTCTTCTCAGACTGCAGTTACTTCAGATTTTGAAACTAAGGCTTTGTTTATAGGGAAAGTGTTGCCAGTGACACAACTAAAATAGTTATATCAGTGTTCCCTGCATTCTTGCACTGGGGTGAGTGGTTGGTTGTTGTTTTTTTCGCTTTTCTTGTGGTTTGTTGGGGTTTTTTTTGGTGTAGTTTTATTTTTTTTTGTTAAACTCTCAGGACATGTCAGCTGAAATGAAATAAAAGGATCTGCAAGTTTTATACTGGGATAACTGTGAAATAAATGTAAAGATTTATAACAAACATTTAATGCTCGTGTAGACCAGTTGAACAGCCTTCCTTGAATTACTTTGTCATGTGTACTACTTCTGGAACTACTTCTTCCCTGGTCTGTTATCTTTCTTTTATCAGCTCACGATGCCCTTATAGTCCTTGAACAAATGCCTGTTATACCAGGCTGTCCTTATTTTGAAATACTTTACAAGCTTTCACTTGTGCTTCATTATCCTGGATTTGTAATCTGTGTTTCTCCTGATCTGTGGTTTATAGTGCGTCTTTGCTTCTGTGCCAGGTCCATCATTTACTTTGTGAGCTCTTGAGGGCAGAGAGCTGTTAATCACATCATGTGCTTTTTGAAGCCCATACCATATTTTTAGAATTCAAAGAACGATCATCAATCATTGTGAAAGACCAATATCCCTTTATTCTGCTATCTATGGATACTTTTTGAGGCATCTTGTTGCCTTCTCTGAACAAGGAATCAAAACTAAGAACCACAGAAAAAGTTGGGTTTGTACTTGCACTGATGGGTTGTATTGTGACAAATGGTTTGGAAAAGACCCTCCCCAACAACAAACAAACAGACAAAAGTTGATCATTGACTAAGGGAGCTGGTACTATATATGAGAAGAATGGGAGGTATTTATAGTGGTAATTCTGAAATGCACATGACTTTCTGCTCTGTGAATATTTGTAAGTAAAATAGAGAGAATAGGATTTTTGAAAATGCCTACATGATTTAAGAACCTTGCAGAAACAAAATGAGAGGCTGAATCCACAGCTGAATGGTTAGGCAATAACCTGGGATGTGGGAGAGTCAGGTTCAAGTGCTTGCTCCAATTATCTTTTAATTAGTTATACAAAGTGGAACAACTTCAAACAGGAGCGATGGAGATGTCTTACCCCTGAATACCCAATAGCCTATGGGCTAGGACAGCTAATACGGGATGAGCAGAGATTTGAAAACGGGTCACTCACCTCACTGATGACTCTTTCAACCACTAAGATATTAAATCTGATAGTATGTGGATTTCTCTCATCAGTACTTATGAGGAAGGATTTGCCTGGCTTAAGCAACTAACTCCAGGAAAGGCGCTGTGGTGGAGGCACCCGTGGCCATTAGAGGAACAGGACTCCCTGTCACTCAGACGATCTTTGCTTAGCTGGCTTTTGCAGTTCTGGTTTTTGACACTTAGCTTTCTCCATCCATTTTCTAAGAAGTCTGGCTGTCTAATTTGGGGAGGAAATTCCATTAGGTAGCAGGATCTCTAAATCTAAAGTGCTATGATTTGCATATTTGCTACAACTTAGGCTTTTGGTGCATCTCATTGCCTGCCACAAAGTAGGGACTTAAAATGATGCCGACAGACCAAACAGAAGGGCCCAAAGGACTTTTAGCAGAGCTGACGTATTAAATAGCAGACATAAAGATGTTACTTGTTGTTAAAATGTATTTACTGCTAAAGGAGGAAACCATGCTAATATACTAATTACATCATCTTGAGAGACTCATAATTATCTCTACAGGATTTCATGAGTCCGCATCCATTTGATTTGTCCTAATTCGGAGCCTTGTCATCCTCATCTGCAATCTCTTGCCCAGATGGAGCATGGAACTCGACACAAGCATTCCTAATATGCAAATAGAGATCTGCAGTTCCACTTCAAAGCGGTAGCTTCTGAAGTGGGAGTTTTAATTATTCCTTTTTGAGTTAGTGACTGCAAAAGAGGTTTTTTTCTTCTGCCAGTGAGTTGTATGTTCTTTTTTTTTTCAGTTTTGTTACCCAGCTTTGCAGTAGGCAAGTCTCATTCTTTATGTCATATGAACAATGAAACGGTTGACCAGTTAATGTTTACTGATTGCAAACCATAACTTCCTCAGGGAGTTGTTTGTCCTGTTCTTGGGTTCTTTTGCATGTAGTATTTTATATAACAAGATGAGATTCCTCGTTGCCCATCACAGGAGTCTCTCATGAACTTGAGAAACTATGGCAGATAGCAACTGCCCTATATTTCATAGAGATGAGCTGTGTCTCATGTAAAGTCCGTTGGATAAGAGAATGTGCTGGTGAGACTGGTGGAGAAGAGAAACTCATGAAGCCAGAAATATCATATGAGTGTATATTGCATGTCCGAAGGCAAAAACAAAGGGGAGCATCATGATGGGGACTGATAATAGTTTGAAACGTCAAGTTAATCTGCAGGAACTGCCCAAAATAGCAAGTGACCGGCTGAGAAGGAGGCGAAATTTCATCTGATTGTAAATAACTACAGAGTAGTATCAAGTCAAAAGTAAATATTTTTCTGTGACGGGTGCTCATAGAGAAGATCCCTGGTGAAGGGTAAGATGCAATTACAAGGTTTAGTTACGGTGAGTGACGTGGTTCCACTTTGGATGGTGTGTTTTCACTTTGTAGTGAGGTGACTCGAGGAGGTCACCGGCAGTTGAGGAAAGCGCGCAGCGGTAGCTCCTCTCGGGATGAACTCTCTGGAGGTACCGGTGGGTGCAGGTGGGGCAGCAGGTACTGCCATACCCCACAAAGAGCTCAGGGAAACCTGCCCTTCCTGCGAGACTGATGGCTCAGGCACGGAGGGGAAGCTGTCACTCGCTCTGTCTGCTCCCCAAATCCTTTACCGGTGACTCAGGAGCTGGTGTTTGGTGAGAATGTAATATATAAAAGGAATAGTGGAGGCATCCCATAATTAGGGCTACTAATAAGAAAGGAATCACATGTGATATGCAGTGAATGAGTCAGAGAAGTGGAGGAAAAGCGAGTTTGATAGAGGTATAAGAAGGGAAGTGGCGGTACTGAAAAAGTGATGAATGGTGATGAGATGAGCTTCAAAAGAAGCTAAAAAAGGGAAAGCAAAGTAACATGAGAAAGAGGAAGGACAAGTTCAAAACCAAGACTAAATATAAGAACTAGGCCTGTAAATTCAGGAAGATGTAGGGAGAAGTTCGAGTGGCAGGGGAGGTGTGATCAAGAGAGTTGGCTGGGACAGGTTTATGCTAGCAGCCTAAAGAATTTGGGGAGCCAAATTTGATAGCATTGCAGAAACTGAGTAACCAGAAAAAACACGTCCTTTGAGTTTGAAAATAACAGAAAGGAAATACTTGCATGCATAGAGTGATAAGTTTAGAAGACAATGACTTCTTTTTTATGCTTTAAATTCTTACAGTAAGTGATGGTTTCTGGCTATGGAAAACATCACATTTCTGGGCTTGTCAGCCAGCGTAATGGAAATGTTTTTGATAATCAAAAAAGTACTGAGTTTTTTCAGTATTACAGCCAAACTCATACTAGTTTGACTTCCTGTGTGAGTAAGTTCTTATTGAGACAAGATTTCTGTTCTATAACCTTTTCTTGTCAGCCAAGGCAATATTAAGAAAAGTGTATTTGAGTCTACGCTTTTAAAATTTATTTTGCTTTTACAAGTAGTATTTAATCAGTATGTGTGAGGAGTACCCCCATTTAGGAATTCATCTGTTTCATGCTCCTTTTTTTCCTATTGCCATGCAGACAAGCTCTCAGGTAGAATTGTCTCCTTCAGCCTTACAGTTGGGAACAGCAGTTCACAGCAGTTGTGAACTCTTATTTTTACCCCGTTTCTTCTCACCCTGCTGTCACATTTTGCAGACATAAGTAAGTTAATACTGCTGCCACACACCAGTCTCATTTACAGAAATTGTTATTTTAACTATGAACTATTTAAAAACTGTTTTAAATTGAAGTTGAATTTTAATTAATTTGAACAACATGTAAAAATCAAGGGCTTATGTATAATGGAGGGATCTATACTAGCTGGAGAGTTGGAATATGATTTCATTTTTAGTCATAATTTTAAACCTAGATTGATAATTCATGTTTAGATTTTTAAAAAGGCATATAAATTGTGAGAGTTGCAAAACAAATGTCTCTGAATTTTTAAGAACTCCTTATGTGTTTTCTATGGTACAGTCAGCTATCAGATTGCATCCAGTATCCACCTTACAGTTAGATATTACTGTTGCTAATGCTGTGTTTAATTACAGCTTATTATAAATTGTTTGCAATTTTTCAGGTTTCCTTTAATGTGGAGAGTACGAAGCAAGTTGGTTTTGAGCTAAGATGTGGAAGTCTGTGTAATGACCTATAATAAAAAAGCTGTTCAGGTTTCGTCAGATTTCCCAGGACACAGTTTTGTGTGGCCCTGTACAGAAAGGGATGCTCTGGAATTGGGAAGCTGGGCTCAGTTGTGCAGGACACACAGCTGTCCTAGCACAGAAACAGACAGTTGTGAAGGGATTTGTGAAGGAAGATGCTTTTAAACAAGGATTTTGAAGAAGGATTTAAATATTTATTCCCAAGTGTCTGTGAAAAGCTTTTCCACAGCAGGAGGACCAGGAGGGAAAAAGTGTGAAGGTACTTGTTTAGGAAAGCAAACAGGTAGAGTGACAAGGACTGGCATCATTAGTTATCTACCAGCAAGAACCAGCCTCTTGATGCTCTGACAGATAACAGGAAAGGTGTGGACAGACTCCAAGGATTTTGGAAAGGTGGCGGGAAGGATGTGTAGGGCGGTAATGCAGACAAGATTAATCCAGGCTGTTACACAGCACAGGTTGTCTTTGCAAAACTTGGGAGCTACAGAGGGACATGTAAGCAGCTTAATTTAGTCTACTAGGAAGAAAGGCCCTTTAAATGCAAATTTTCTGATACAGTTCTGTTTCTGAGGCTTTGCTGAAACTGTATCGATGACAAAGATGGGACCTATAAGCAAAGAGGAGGAAAAGAATTACAGTTGAAAATACCCTTCTCTGTCAGATGATACAATGCTTGCAGGAAGCCTGTATAACTGGGGAACTGAGATATCCTGGGACACCTCTAGAGCAAAAAGGGTATGTTAGCAATCCAGTATCCCATGCAACCTAACTGGAAAGAATCACTTTTGCAAGTACTAGGAAAGCACATAGTGTTTGCCAAGACAAGGGAAGAGGTGCAAGGTGTCAGCCGCAACTGGTAAATCCAGAAGGATAAGAATGGAAGTAAGACCTGGGATTTAGTGGCTAATAATTCTATTGAGGGCTGTCCCAGTAGGAAGCTGGATAAGACAATGTCACTAATAATGATTGAAGAGTGTGATATGTGGAAAGGCTCAAGGGAGAGACTTGTCTCTAAGGCGTTGCCAGTAAAAGGCAGTTTTCTCACAGGGCACGGACTGGGGCTGTTGTACAGGTGAGGTGTTTTGCACCCGCTGCAGTGTAAGTAATGTAGGTCCTCCCTGTTTACAAGGAAATTTGGGGGAATGTAGTGCAGTTGCACTCTTTGGGTTTTTTTCTGCTTAGTGCAACTCTGCATCATCACTGACTTCAGTGTTCTGTGTTGAAGGTGGAGATGACCCTGATGGAACTATTGTCAACTTGATCCGTAAATTAAGACAGATATATTAATTTGGTGAGTCTAGGCTGTAAGTGTCAGCCGGGATATATGTTTTTCAACTAATGTCAAATCAAATAAAGCATGAGTTTGTACTTAGAAATCTTAATGCTGTTTCCCAAAAGTTTAAAGGTTACAATTAGTCTTAATGAAAAATGCCAACATGACTCACATTGCTCTTTTGGAGAGTATGAAGACGAAATGCTGTCAGTTCTGAAAGACTTTTTGGGGACAAGAATTTAATCAGATGAATGCAGAAAAAATCAGAGGAGTAAAAATTGAAACAGTCTGCCTGACTTTCACTGGAGGTGTGTCCAAGGAATATGGAAAACATCCCGCTGGAAAATCAGCTGATTTTAACAATACATGCTGTAAGTAGTTCTCCAAAGGATAAGTCACACTTTGTATTTAAACAGGGATCAGCTTCACAGGTGGCATAAATCAACAGTTTTGTAGGAGCTGGTGAAGATAACACTGAATTGTAGTTGTTTTAGGATTTAACCTTTTATTTCCAGGCTGTGGAAAACATGGGGTTTAGTGATCTCAGTTAACCAAGCAGAGCTGTACAAGAGTAAACAGGTTGTTAATCTGAAATCACCTTAGGGCCTTCTTCTGCTCCTACTGAAATCAATGTCTAAATTCCCATCAGTTTGAGTGGGATATTAAAGACCAAAAAAATGCTCTAATATCCATGTTAATGTATTTTCTAAATATGTGAATTAATCATCAGCTTGGTAAACTGGTTCAACAGCCTGATGCATTTGCTGAATCAACCTTGCTAAAACAGATGCACCATCTGCCTCGCAGTTTCTAACATGCTGTTAAAACAGAGCAACATTTTTATAATAGTTATTTTTGCAGTTACAGGCTTTAATCTGTGCTCAGGCAAAACTACATAGAACAAGATGCTGTATATCTCTAGTGCACCAAAATTAGCTTGCAAATAAGCTGTATTTGTGGCAGAACACTAAAGCAGATAGAGAAGGGGAATTAGTAAATTTATGTACTCGCTTCTCCACTGTGTCTTGAGCCATATTTTTTATGTGTTTTCATAAGTCTCTCCTAAACACTGTGGAAAATTTTGCTTTGTCGTATACATACTTCACATATTGAAAAACTACAGAGAAGCAAGATGAAGACAGACTTCTGTTTGGTTGAAATCATTAAGAAAATTCAGACCAACCGTCACGGCAAACCACAGGCAGTTGGGCTTTCAGAAATGCCGAAGGGATTGAGGTGCTAAATATCCATTAGCTTTCTTCACTTTGGTACCTTGGGAAAACCTCAGCTTTAATGCTCACATTTATTGCTGTCTTTATGAGCCAGCTTTACAGTATTGGTAGCAAGTAATTTCAATACTGGTATTGCAATAAGGTCCCCTTTCATTGCTTCTTTTTACCCCTTTGCACTTTGCAAAGCAGCTCACAAGGGGTCTTGGGGAGAAGATAAAAGATGTTCACATTCTTGTCTCTACCCTAGTGGGTAATTGGGGAAAATACAAAGAGCATTTTTTTTTTTGTTAAACCATGTGCAGATAAAGCATTTTACCTGAGGTGCAACGTCTCACAGATGGGAACCCCAAGAAATGCTGTTCAGGCTGCAAACTTTGCATTTGTGCGCAGACAATTTTATTTCTTCACCTGGTGCTCATTTACTTTAATCCCACTCTGCACATATGGTTCCTTTCTGAAGAGGAGAAAGAAAGCAAACAGGGTGGGCCAAAGTCCATTTTGAGCCTTCCCAAAATGAATCTGCTGTGCCACGACTTCTGAGGGGTTAGTTTGGATATAGCCCAGTGTACAGGGAAGCAGTGCTTGCTTGCTTTAGAGAGGTTAAACATCTCCAGCTGCGTTCAAAGTAGGGAGAAGAAACAGTGGAAGGTCCTAACAGTTTAATTATGAGGGACACCTTAGCTACAACCACCGTATTGACATGCTGCTCGTGAACCATGGCAACCTGGCTTTGCCTTCAGACTGTTACTCTGGCAGAGTTTGGGGATATTTGAAATGTGCTGACAGGCGTTTTCTGTTGTGCTGGCCAGGTTTAATAGGCAGTATGTGTCATAAGTATGGGTCAGCCCTCGTAAATATGCCTCTCTTGGCATTTCACAATTGTCTGCGAAGGTGTTGCTCAACCGGAGCCCCAGCCCTGCAGCCACGGTGTGTAGAGGTGTTGGATCTCCAGGATCAGATGTGGGCCCTCAGGCAATCCCGAGTGCAGCACAGCAGAGCTCCTGCCGCTGAATGATGACATCCTTTCGATTGCCCTTGCAGAGGTTTCCAAGAGCTGCCTTTTATTTGTGCATCAACAAATGATCTGATATTCGCTAAGGGTTTCAATCCAGACATTGAAGAATAATAAATGACTGTTTAGGTTGAGCTGAAATTTTGCAGCCTGATCCAGTTACAGCGGTGACTCACTTAGAGTTGGTTCTCACATGATTCACAAAGTGTATGGGTGACTCAACCCACAAATTTACTTAGCTCCCATGTTATTTTCCCTCTCAGTGAAAAAAAAAATAAAAATGGTTATAATAAATAATCACAGCAAACTTTGACTTAACCCTGAGGTAAAATAAATGTGCATGTTGAAAGGCTGCATATTTGTAATAATAAATTATTTAGTGAGGTAAGTATGAAATAATAGGATGTAGGAATCGTTAAACAAGAAAGATTTGTGACATGCCTTTTTGGTTGAGCAGATGGAAATAAAGGAAGAATAGTCATTTTTGTCTGATGGAGATGTTCAGAGAGGCTGTTTTGACAGTGCCTGTACTTACTGCTATCGCCAGCCAATTCTTGGCATTTGTTCTCTGAAATAAGTAGTTTTAGATATGTCCGTGTCTGGGTCAGATGTTTTAAAGTGATGTCCATTCAGAAAGTGTGAGATACCCAGGTTCTGAAAACTGAGTCTTTGTAGGATGTCTGAGGCTTGTCACTCCAAGCCCTTAACTGCCTGAAGTTGCCTGTCTGAGAAGTCTCGACTGAGTTTCTTTACAATATCAAATTCACAGAGATGAGAAATTCTGTCCCAACAAAAAGTTAAAATACTAACTTTTTCTTCAAAAGGTGCAGCTGCTGTCAGTGTTCCGTTAGTGTATGCACAGGCACATGGCTGTAGTGGAAATACAATCTAAATTACTGGGAGGCTAGAGTTAGCTAGAGTCAGCATATCCTTTTTTGAGTTGTCCCAAAAGGATATAAATACCTAGGTAACTGCATACCTCTGAGCTTCTTAGTACTGAGTGACTAATCACCCTCCCTTTCATAAATGAAACAACAAAGAATCTGGAAAATGAAGAAATTCTGCCATGTCAGCTGACTTGGCCATTAAAAAGGTCATTAACAAGCAGGAATGTTTCTTTGCCTCAAAATACCAAGTGTCAATAACATCCATAAATTAAAAGGGAACAAATAATGTGTGGCTTGAAAGATTAAGGTGAGAATTCTGAGTTCTTTGGAAAGATAGTTCTTTTGCAGATTGCATCACTGGTTTGAGGAAACCTCAACAGGGTTCAGGTGCGGCAAGAAATTTCTGAGAAATAAAATGGATGGTGCTGGCAAACTTCCCAAAACCAAGGGACATAAACAATAGCCCTGAGAAAGGGTACCTAGGAGCAGGGACAGGATTAAAAGCATGCAACTAAAGGACTCCTGTGCTAGAGAGAGAAGAAAGAAAAGGCTAAAAAATAACCGTGGAGTGTCACATGCTGAACCACTGCAATGCAAAGTCCAGCGGAACATTTTTGTGGTACGCAGAATGCCGCTTTTTTTATCACAAAGTTTGCCAAACAGCCACAAGCTGTTTCAGACCTCTTTGTAGAAAGTGAACCAAACGCACATGTTAATTTGAACTTTCCCTCAGCTAAAGGAGAAGGTTAAAGAATGACTTTGTGCTCAAAGCGCAGAACTGGGATTTATTTATTCTCGGTTCTGCCACGGTCTCCTTGTGCAACCTTAGGCCAAGTTATTGATCTCTTCATGCCACAGTCTCCCCATCTGTAAAATACAGTTGATGGTACATATGTCACAATGGACATTTGAGGCTAAATTCTTCAATGTTTGTAGTATTTTGGGATGTAACACCGGGAAGGACGAATTACTAAATGCTGCAATGCTGCATCCAGAATTATGCTGACTATGCCTTTTTAGACACTGATCCCTTACTGTCTGTAGACTAATACCGCAGGTTGATCCAATTTTAGTCAATGGTGCCTTTGACCACACTGTTTCTGGGGTTGGTCTGGAACAGAATAATGTATTTCCCGTTTGATGGTTATGCTAATTGATGAAATAAATATTCCCCAGATTGCCCCTTAGAATGCCCTGAGCTTACAGTTACCTTAGGCTGTGCAAGCTGGCCTTTCAAAAAGCTTGATTTCTGGAGGCAAAGTCTAGTAGTTTATGCATGGAATAGACACAGTGGAAGAATCTACAAAAGGAAGGCCCATCCTTCCAGATAGATATTAGCAGAAGTCAAAGACCTGCCAGGAACTGGCTCATTTCATAAGCATTGCCCATCAAACCTCATTGCCCATCAAACCTCTTTGCCCATAGCAGCTGTGACCAGGTGGTGTGCTGGGTTGTCATGAGCAAATGCATCTTTTGTTAGGTAAACCACAGCTACGTTTTTCTAAACAATAATTTTTTTAATGTTTCTAAATGTGTTTTCCTATCAGCACTGCTGGTAGATCATGTATGGAATATCATTAATTATTATGTATAACATGCCTGTTCTCCTTCTTATTGCTGACCTCCCCTGTAAATACCCATGTGGTTCTTTGCTGCTCTGGGACTGTCACAGCAGATGCTTTTGCTTTTTCTATTGCTGTAAACAAGCTGTTGTGACTGATACTTCTTTTCACCATATGTCCCGAACACTCCCAGTTCATAGCTATATGTCATTTCCAGGATGCTTTGTAGGGTGTGTATGCCTCCACCCCATTTCAAAATCGATGTAACTCTCAATGGATTGACTAATGGCTGCAAGGTGTTACTTCGCATGCTGGTTTTGGCTGACAGTGCTGCTAAACCAACAGTTGTTTGCTTAACATGTCTTTCATGGTTCCCATGTGAAATAACTTTTACTGACAAATTGAACATGCCAATGGCTTCAGGTTTGCTAGGAAGCGTTTATCTGACATGCTGCTGAGACCAAAAAGGAGTATGACCCCAACTTGTTGCCCTGCATATTGGTTAATTTTCCGTGTCCCGTAGCCATATCCTATGTTTGTATTGTCCTCGTACGTTTTGTTGCGCTGATCTCATCGTCACTGCATCCATCATGAATCTGTAGAGTAGGAGTGGGTGGTGAGAACTAACGAAAACTGTAATGTACTTTTAAGGGTGTTGTGCTGATGCAATGTGTAAGACTTTGCAATTCTGTCCCACTGTGGAACTAGGACTGATGTCACACTTTCTTTCATTTGTTGTCATTTCTGTTGTTGAGTTAGACCATTCTCAACCCTCTTCATGGAATCGCACATGCAGCACCAAAGAGAAATTGCTTGTGTACAGCAAATGCATTTACTTTATTACAGTGGGTGGACATGCCTTATTATTCACCTGTGACGTGTTGACCTTCCAGAAGGTCTACCTGGCATTTCAGTAATAACATATGTGATGGCACAGTATTGTGTGTGGTCAGGAATGGTGTCCCTACTAATCATTTTAATGAAAGCAATCATCTGGAGGTGAACAGAAACTGAATTTAAATTGTAAACGTGAGAGAAGTTAAACTACAGGAAAGAGCATTCTTTGAGAATCTCATCTGACTCTTTAGGTTTCTGTGTGAGATGTCCTCTATATGAGGAGTCTTCAGCACAGGAAAGACTTGGACTTGTTGGAATGAGTCCTGGGGAGGACTCGGGGGGCTGGAGCACCTCTCCTGTGAGGACAGGCTGAGAGAGTTGGGGTTGTTCAGCCTGGAGAAGAGAAAGCTCCAGGGAGACCTTATAGCCCCTTCCAGTACCTGAAGGGGGCTACAGGAGTGATGGAGAGGGACTCTTTATCAGGGATTGTAGCGATAGGACGAGGGGTAACAGTTTTAAACGGACAGAGGGGAGATTCAGATTAGATTTTAGGAGGAAATTCTTTACTCCAAGGGTGGTGAGACACTGGAACAGGTTACCTGGAGAAGCTGTGGATGCCTCATCCCTGGAGGTGTTCAAGACCAGGCTGGATGGGGCTGTGAGCTGGTCTCATGGGAGGGGTCCCTGACTGTGGCAGGGGGCTTGGAACTCGATGATCTTTAAGGTCCGTTCCAAACCAAACCATTCTGTGATTCTATGGCTGTCTGAGCCTATGTTGTATGCACTGCCTAGCTACACTACCCCCCTAACTTAATGGATTGCTATTGGGAAAATAGCTGGTGTGAAAGACTTTTTTTTTTTTTTCTTGATAACTGGTGGAATTGTTCACGTTGCCTTTATCAATTAGCATGCTAGCTCTTACTGTGTTAGGGATATGGCAGCAGGCTGTGTGATTATAGTCCCATAGCGGAGGGAGGGTTTGGTATAATCGCTCTCTTGAGGTTAGTACAGATGTCTACATGCAAATTTTTGTAGCTCCACAGTAGCAGGGGCAAAGCCTATTCGTGTGATGTAATGCAGCTTCTCAAACATCTGTCCTTTATATATCTGTCCTTTATAACAGTATAAGTTACAGTTCCTGCTCACATAGGTAGAGTTCTTTAATTCTGGAAGTTGGAGTTGAGAGAACCAGTTTGACCTAACATCGGCTGTGCCCTTCTCTTCACCTCTCATTCTGAGGGTATGATTGAAGATGCTATGTTGGGGAATTTCTGTGCTCAAATCTTCCATGAGTCAAGAAAAAGATAAAAAGAGCCTGATGAGACTATATCAATGTATAAAGTAGTCCCTGTAGAGAGGAAAAGATTATTGACTTTATCTTTGCTACAGATGGATGTCTGGAATCAATGTCCACATAATGTCTTTTACTCTCTGTATGAGTATCAGCAGCTCAGAAGCACTTGTTTGGGTTTTGTTTGGAATATGCAGCTGAATCTTCTATATGGTATCTGGCCATAATGCTCTTATTCATGATGAGGGCAGATCTTGGAGACGGGTTGTTATTTGGGCTGTACTTGTGAGTGTGGGCTTATGTTTATACCTTATTTTTAAGTTCAAGAGAGAATGTCTGTAAAAACAACCTGGTGGAGTTGTTTCAGAAAGGAATATGTTTGCACTACATGTTGTCCAAATCCAATCATTACTTTATAATGTGTTGGATTTTAAGTGTATTTTCATTTAGTAACTATTCTTGTGCTTGCATACACCTGATGGCCAAGTTTCTTCTCTAGCCAAGTACTGAACAACGTTGGTTTTGACTGTGATAGGCCTGTTTTTGCTGCTGTGATGCCGACACAGGCAAATCATTTGAGTGTGTGTGATTGCCCCCGTTCTCCCAGGCAGAGGCTGTTCTGTTTTCCTGTGTTCCTTTTGTCAACTTTCAGAGGATGAGGACTGGACGCTTCTGCTTGGCTCTAGGCACAGTCTGCGCATCTGTGATGACAGGCTGTTGCTCTTTCGTAGTCACTGTGCTCCTTGGGTACTAAGATATTCCTGGGTCTTTCCCATTCACTGTTGGGTGTTGTGGTAGGTCATCTTTTCTCTCCAGGTGCCTTTGAAAACTGCAGGCTCTCAACCTGGCAGTGTGTGGTTTTTCTTATTTTTCTTCTTGCCACAACTCGCATCCGCCTAACATAAAAGTGCCAAACTGGCTTTACTCTTGGAAGGCATAGTAATTCTATGGATTGCTTTGCTTTGATTAAAAGGAAAGTAAAGTTTTCTTGGTTATGTATCATATATATCTCCAAAGCCCATTTTTACAAAAACATTTATCATTTCTTTGGCTCCTGAAATGAAATATATTTTGTATGATTTCCAAGGCCTCTGCAAACTCTGGAACCTGTAAGTGATTTGATGAAGTGGACCATTTTTTTCTCAGTAGGCTCTTTTTCTGTGTTTCACAATGAATAGTGTGGTGGTCTGCGAGGGGCAGAATTTAAAATGTGCGGTAGGGGAAGAGGGACTCAGCAGAATTGGTGCTTACCTTTTTTTTAATTTTCAGATTGGCATGTTTTGCCATATGTTTGGGATAGAAATAGCCTTTGTGTGGTTCAGAAAATGCTTAGTATTAAGGATTTGACAGATGTCTGCCATCTTTCAGAGTTTGTACTCTTGCCAATCATCATTGCGTAGCATAGACCCCACCACCTGTAAGCTAGTTCTTATGAAGAGCTGTCAAAGGTACAGTTCCCTAGAATTTAATATTGGCTTGAGAAACAGAAGGGAAAACTCTAATTATTGTTTTCTGGGGGTTCCCAAAGTGCTTTTTGCATTCTTGGAGTAACTTAATATTGCCTATGTGATGACTTTCCTTTTATTTCCAGTCATTTATTCTTCAGATCATTCCAGATGCAATTACTGTAAGCAAATGCTTTTCAAGAAACTGTGGTTTTGCCTGTCTGTACGGCATCATGCTACTTGTTCACGTAGCACAGATAAATGGAGGTGGTTTCATTTTATGTTAGCTATCTGTGCTGCTTTTGCTGGCGTTATCACAGTGATCATACATGCAGATGATAAACTTCTGTAAAGCTGATTCAAAAATGATGAGAGCGTGGAGGTTTTGAGAAAACTCTTTTAGAAATTGTTTCTGTTTCTCAGTCATCTTCTCACTTTTGGGACAGAGTCATATTCTTTGGTTTAATTTACGTTCGGTGTTACGCTGGTTGCTGTTAACCTGTTGACCTTTACCACTCACGGAAGTGAATTTGACTGCAGGGGTTCAGTTTTTCCTATTGGTAATGTGAAAAACACCCTGCAGACAGCAATGAGTTAAATGACACTGGAACACCAGATTTTATAGTTGTTTTTGGTGAAATAAGTAATAACCTGGAGGTTATGATTACAGAGCAGGAAATACAATTGGAGTCAAAAGAAACTGAGATTATGCTTATGAATTTTTGCCTGATGTCTCTTGCTTTGTATTAAAATATGTCATAATAAATAACATTCTATTTCCTATTCCTTACAGATAAAACGAGAAAAACCAGAAAATATACCAGATCTAAAATATTTAGTACACGAAAAATTTACTGCACTGGAGAGCAAGAACACAGACTCAGATTTGCAAAAGAATGAAAAATATATATATTTTAAGGATCAACTTAAAGAGATGAGAAAACAATGTAAGTCTTATTTTTAAAAAAATACATTCTTTGCATGCTAAATGGTAAGATGTGACTAACAGCTGTAAAGTATAGAAGTGCCAATTAGGGCTCAATCTGAGGTGAGTGTACTCATTTAAAACTTATTTAAATTGATATCTGTGTAGAAAAAAAGGCAGTGTAATTACCTTGGTAGTTTCATTTAGACTCAGACAGTTCCTGCTGTGATTGAATACAAAAATCATGAAAATCTTGCTTCTCATCTTTTTTGTTTTTGTAAGGTGGGCTTTTTCATTTGAAGATTTTTTTAGGTTTTTTTTTCTTAATTGATAGGATCTTCTGAAAGGATTAGGTAAGGTGTTTTCATTTGTCACTTAAACAAATTGCTCCTGTTTCACAACTGAGGATGTGTTGCAACTCTAAGAAGACCTTTGCTTTAATCGTAGAACTATATTGTTGGAAAATGCTTACTGTGTGTGTTCTCAGGTTTACAGCTTCTACGCACGCACCATGTAACACTGCAACTTATTAAAATCTGGTTTTCTTAATCCACATGATTTATCAAGTGTTAAAATTTTAAGTTATTTATGCTTAAATTACCAGAAAAGTCGAATGTCAACAGTTCTAATATTTATGCAACACAACAAAATTATATGCTTTTATTGCCTTGCACATATATCAGCCATTAAAATCTCACTCTGATTACTGTTGCCGGGAAAGTTCATGGGTTCTAACACTATTTGTGCTGTTCTTCCCCAATCATGATTATGTTTTGAAATCATATTATTCTGCTTGCTGTCCCTTGACCCCTGTACCTGTTCCCTCCCGCCCTACATTTTGATTTCAACATAAACTGGTATCTCAGGAACTTCAGGAGTCATAGATTAATGATTTATACCATTTGAAAATGATATTCTGGGTGCTCTCCTGTAGCTCTGCTTGGGTTTTGTTTTTTTGGAGCCCTATCCAAAACCCACTGAAACTAGCGGAAAGAATTTTCCCGCTGACTTCACTGGACTTTGGATTACTTCCCCATAGAGATTTATGAAGTGTGAGGACATGCTTGACAAGGTGAATTTTAGATCTGATATCTCAAGACTCCCTAGGATTAGAGCTTGAGGGCTTAATATATTTGTTTCCCATCTTTATGTTTTTAAAGATTTTGGATTTGAGCATTAGCACTGATCTCTGAGTTTAATAGGCTCTTGGCATTACTCTAAGAGTGAAAATACCAAGTTGCAGACCACAAAACAGTGTAATTTTTACTCCCTACATAACCATAAAATTATTACTACCCCACCATTATGTTGTAATTCCTAATTTTAAGGTGTTTGTAACTGAGAAGATATAATCTTGATAACTGACTTTGGATTTACTTTCCACCCTGTAATTGCCTGAGGAAGGGGTGTATGCCCTAATAATACATTCAGCTCAGGCTACGGGGCTGAGTTCTAACTGGCAGACCTGTTGAAAAAAACCCAAATTAAATAAACACAAAAAGAGTTATTCTTTAAGAAAAAAATAAAATAAAATGAAGACATCATTGTGCTACTACTGCCTGAAATCCAGATTTGTCTTAGCAGCCACTTGGACTTCTGTTTTGGTTGTGCATAGAGGTCAGACATCATGCATGACGATGTTGGATGGGCTGTTGTGTTCAGTACGTGGACTATTGCTCAGCTGGGTCAGCTTGGGTTTTGTAGAATTCATGTTGGTTTTGATAAGGTAAATCCATCACATTTGCTCCTATTGCAGCACTTAATGCAATGTAAAAGGTTGAAGGGAAAATTGTTTGTTAGTTTTCACAGTCTTGGATGCAATATAATGATCGTGTATTCAAATAACCAGCCTGGTTCAGCCCATCTGCTTTTGGAATGGGTAACTAAATGCCACCTCAGGGCTGCAGGTAGGAAGCAGGTGGAAAATTCAAAGTTAAATCTTTCAAAGCAAACTGTTTAATGCCTTAAACTTGAGTTAGTGTTCTCTCTTCTGCCTAAATAATCTGTTAATCCACCATAAAGTCACTTTCCTACTTTACTTTCCCCTTCAAAAGGCTCTTTTACCAGGAAGGCTCCCAGAAATTCTTGGGTAATAATGGGTGACTGAAGATCAGGGGAGTCTGTTTATATTCACATATGTAAATTTGCTTCTCTGGGACCCAGTGTCCTGTAACCAGTAAGACTGTCCAGTTTCTCCATTTATTATAACTATGTGATCTTCTTGCCATTACCCTTATTTTCCCTCTCTCCTTTTGTGTGGTTTTCTCACTCATAGCTAGCCTTTAAAAACACCCACAGAGCTGAACATCACAAATTTATTCACAAGCTTAAAAATGGCAGATACCTTCATTCTTACAGAATGGGGGCCTCTGGGCTTAACATCTTTATGAGAGGCTAAACTGACACGTACTCCACCTGGTACAAAAAGCCTCTTCTTATTGTTGGGCTCTACATAGTAAATTATTCTGCTGAGATGTGTAATTGAGCACTGTCAATATTATTTAAAATATCATATACACATCACACCATGTGTACATGTTGGTTTACTTTTCTTTTATAAGGAGAACATTAATGTGAAATGGTTAGCAGCCATGCTTAATTCATCTGTGTATTTATCTTCTCCTGGATGAGTTGTGATTTCAAAAGCGTGAATCCTACAGTACAGGTCCCATAATTGAACATACGGTCTTGCTGGTTTGGGCACAACCGAGTGCGTAACTGTGCCCTGTTTCAAGCACACATCTACAGTATGGTCCAATTTTTAGCTCTTTTCTAGGATTTGGTTTTATTGCTAAATTAGATGAAATACCAAAACTCCAGCCAAGTTTTCGTAGAGGAGCTTTCCTGGAGTTTTCTTTTGTCCCAGCCCTTTCTGTCTCAAAGGAGCAGACGGGGTAGATGCTAAAGTGATTTGCCTTCCATGATGAGTTCCCATTAATCATTACATCTCCTTTATGCAGAGTTTGACATTTCTATTCCAGAATAGCTGAACAAGAAAATGTTATATTCTCACATTGTCTTTCTACTTTAGAAATTAGGATTTGAAGGAGAAAAACTTTCTTGACACAAAGTTTTTAGGTATGGTACAGAGTGTGAAGCAGTTAATGATAACCTTATTTTAACAGAAAATTAAGAAAGCTAATCTTTTTCTCTCTTGATATTTGCTGCCACGGTGATGAAAGGGAGCTGCATGGTTGTTCCCTGCCACCTGACAGGTGACACGCAGCGTGGTAGGGAGTTCTAACACTCAGGGAGGAGAAAGGCAAAAGGCGAAAGGAGAAAATCACCTTCAGATTGTCCTCTTCTCTAGACAATTTTGCAGGAAGAAGACCTTCTTAGCTTTGAACTTCAGCAGCAGCAGAGGTGCAGAAATGGGACTGGGAAAGTGCATCTCTATTGCGGTAAGGATAATACTGTGCCTCAGAGCAGTTTCTGCTCATCTTTCAGACAGTTTGCAGGCATTTTCCCTCAATCTGTGAGCCCTTATTATGCAGCTACTTTTGCTGGAATTTGTGCGAAATGATACAAAATCTCCACCTCTGATGATATGTGTCAAAACACTGTCAGACAGGTTTTATGTGAACAGCAAGTGATTTTTCTGAAGTCTGTTTTCAGAACTATCTTACATTCCTAAATTCCCACTTCTTATTTTTAATGGCAAACATTTTCCTTTTTCTACTCAAACCCGCTTAGAATGTAAGCAGTAGAATAGAAGTGTTGATTATTTTTTTAAATTTTTTTAACCATTTCTTATACCCCAAAATGACTACATTACCTTTTCCAAATAGTTGAACACTTGAAAGGTTACTCACTAAATCTGATAATATCAGAAAGTTCTAAAAAAATTGCATGTGTGGTTTGTAAGAAAATTTTTTTGTGACCTTAACCCTACATGACTCCTCACACGTAAGGGTCCTGGACCTGCACAGTGCTTAGTGATGTCCTTTTGATTAAGTGAAATGCTTAAGCAAGTTGCTTAAATTAAATTGCATGAGTAGATCCTTTGAAATGAGTGAGATTGCTGGCATGTTTCACTTGCTTACTGGATGTAACAGAGTGCAGAACCTTGCAGGACTAAGCCCATAGGAACTAAGTCGTGATGACTGCAGGAATTGTAACTTTGCATTTTGTATCTTCTGTAAATTTAAAATCCCACCTTCTGTTTAAAGTTGCATTACCGAGTCTTTTTATTTCGTGCCAGTATATATATATCAAAGGCATCTTCTGGCACAGAGTATGAGAATTCTGGCTTCACAAAATGAAAGTAAGAGCTGCCTTTAATCTCTACATATCAGTTTAAATTTCTGATACTCTGTGGAAAGACCTAATCAGAAGGTATAATCTCTACTCCTGTGACCTGAGCTGCCACCGCTGTATTTGCTGAAGGTTATTTAGTTTCACATTCGGTGCACAAAGGATGACAGGTTTCATGGCCCTTTTATAGCAGCTGATAACATGCACTTTGGAATCCCTGATAACCGTGGTCCGTGCGAACACCCAGCAGCTGCGTGCTTCGGGAGTCATTTGGGAGAAAGTGCTAAGATTTGAGTGAATGACAATATCGCTGGTTATGCCAAACAATTTAAGGAGTGAATTTGGAAAATGTAAGAACCATATTTTTTTTTTTTTCTGATAGGGAACAAATAATTTTGAGACACAATAGTAGTTCAGGCAACTTTTTGTCATAGGAAACCAGTCGTAATGTAGTTTGGAAGGTAGCAGCACTGCAGTTGTAAAGCTCATCCCTGCCTTCTCCATTGAAGAAAAAAAGTCTCAGAAGTTTTGAAAAGAGAAAGTATGTATCACGATTTAACGTTTTGTTAGGAGAGGTTCACAGTCATTATCAGTAAGCAAATATTTCCAAAATAGAACTGTTAAAATTTAATATTTAATGTTCAAGCATACACCATTATGCCCTGTTAATAAATGTATTTTAAGCCATGCGTTTGCTGAGAGATAATAATGCAAAAAAAAGTGTTATTTTAGATGCAGTTTGAGGTAGAAACAGTGACACTGGGAAAAGAATTCTTGTTAAATTCATAAAAGAGTCTATCTGGAGATTCCAGGAAAGAGTAAAGTCTTTGATTTGGTTTTAGTAGGATAAGAGAACAAGCTGCAACATGACACT
>JAHREE010000563.1:17566989-17629392 GCA_033628505.1 Tringa tobata
AGAGGAATCATCCCACCCACCCACACTCCCCCCCCCCCCCCCCGAACAGCTCTTCTCTGCTGTGAGTAACCCAGAGTATAGGAGACCTGGGTTTCAGTCTCAGCAATTTAAAATCAGAACTTGTCTGACTCTGGGCCTACCAGGTGGTTGGCCTGTAGCTCTGGAATCAGTCTCCCTCTCTCTCTGTTCAGTGTGTATTTAACTATATATAAAAATGCAGAAGGAAATACTGAGGGACCCCGATCCATTAGCCCTGCAGTAAAGTTCCTCAGCTGAGGGAGGTATCTAAATCAGAAAGAACATCAGATGTAGGTCTCTCTCCTTATAAATATCTGCCCTTTCAATCAGTGAATACTTGAGGGTAAGCTCTTTTTATCTCTTTGTGTGTCACTCGTCTGATCTATACATGTATTTTTAAAGATCTACATTTTATTCCATTGCAAAAGTCTTTGCAAGATATAATTTTTGCTTTTATGTCAGCTTGGCTTTCAGACCAGTGCTGAGTATATAAAATATAGAAAGGAAACGGAGTGTTGCATAGAAATAATTTTTTATTGTTATTATACACTTAGGGATAATAATTTGGGTAATTTATTGTTACTGTCATGGGATAATTCTCTCTTAAGTGAGCACATTGATGGCTACCAGCATGGCATTTTTACTGTTTGTAAGAACATATAGGTCAGGAAGGGAGCTTCTGGATGCTGATTCTGTTCCTTTGATGTTGCAGTCAATCACATTATCTAATAAAATGCCATCTTAAGATACATTAATTTTTTCCCCTTCTGTTGGAAGAGTGATGAAAAAACTTAGAATCTTGCTCAGATGGTGAGAAATTTTCAGGCAAAGCAAGTCTGTGACCAAGTTTTTGCTCATGTGTTCTTGTGCCAGCGCTGCACCCTGGCTTATATAGATGTTCTCCCTCGATGGCATTTAGTTCAATTCAGTCAGTTCATGTATTTCTTGACTTACGATAATCCATTTGTGCAACATGGAAACTTCTGACCATATTTGAACTCATCAGAAATATTTTACAAATTTCAGATGAGTAAGAAGGTGAGAGAGAGAGAGATGCTAAAGCTTGCCTGTGTCTGAAATTCTGAAAACTTCAGTACATGGAAAATTTGCTTTCTGGTAATAAAACATGAGCGATTTCACTAACAATTTTCATTCACTTCTTTCATGGTGCAATAGTACATACTACTTTTCTTGTAAAAATCCGAGCAGTGAAAATGCAAGGACTGCCTTTGCCAGCTCAGTAGAATTTTACTTGCTATTATGTCTTTTGCATGCTATTCAAACAAATTTAAAAGATAGAGGATGGAGGAATTCCATTCTTATGCCATGAGTTTACAGCTTAAACTTCAAGAGTGATCACAGGACAAGAGGTGAAGAACAGTCCCAGGAGAAGAAAGCAAAGAAAGACAAAAAGGAGAACATCTCAGTCAATGACATGTTCTCATTTTGAAGTTAGCATATTGAAGACAAAGGAGGAAAATAAAGCTCAATGGAGCTTTAAACTTAGAGAGCTTTGTTTAATTTACTCATTGTTTCTGTTACTTGAGTCCTTGTCTTACTCCTGGAGGGACAGTAGAGTCTTTTTCACCCTTCCTATAAGTTAATTTTAATCATTTTTGTGTGGCACTTTGTGCCACCAGTATGCACAGGGATCAAAGGAAATACTGCTTCTCAGAGAACTCTCCTGCAAGTAATGCATTTGGATTGAGTGGATTGAGTGCCAGCACAACAAGCATTTGAGGAAGAACAGGGAAGTAGATCTGAGATAATGCTGACTAAATAGCAATCCATCAGTGCATATCACACTGCATGGTAACTTCAGAGTATTCCAGTTCAGAGAAAGGAAAACACTTGGTGTTTTTATGGTTCCTGAAGCTATTTCCCATGTAGCCTTTTGGTGTGTCTTTCAGAAGAGCTGCAGCTTGAGCTAGATCTTGGCTTGGTAAGCCTCAGTGTAGCTTCTGAAGTCAATGGAATTTCCCTGATTTGTACCTGCAACGTACGGTAACATGCAAACGAGTAATGTGCAGCAAGATTAATAAACATCCTCTAATTTCTTATCAGAAGTTCACATGCATTGGCTGCTTACCGTAATTTTGTATATCCGTGTTGTTTCATTTCCCTCTCAAAAGCCGTAGGCAGCAATAACTTCACAGTAAATCATGATTTCTTTCCAACTTCAATTTTATGCCATTAAATGTACTGGAGATCTTCACCCTACCCCGAACCTGTAAAATAAGTTGAGCTGAAATGGAGGCAGAGAGCTGGAGAAGTGCTGAAGGGCTGCAACACCCATCTTTTAGGTTTGTGGACCTCAGACTGGATGCCACAGCCCAGAGTTAAGTGCCTTGGCTCCCACAAGGAGGGTTGTGGCACATGTGCGTGGACAACTTTGTTCGGTGACGAATCTCTTCTGTCAGCGTAGCGTGCTTTACATCCCTACTACGCCAGTCACGGGATTGCATAAGATGACTAAAAACGTGCCAACCCTAAAGTAACGCAGAGGGAATGAATCAGGGCTTTTACTGTGAGACTGAGCACATTATGCTTGTGTTACGTAGCTGGCGAGGAAATGGACCATGGCTCTAATCTGTGGATTTGGGAACTCGAACGGTTACTGGTGTTGTCAGGGGTGAAGTGGTAATTGTGTGTACTGTCTCTTAAGGGTAACCTAAGATAGGTTGATTTCAGTCACCATTAGCACTAAGACAAAGAAGTCAAACACCTTTGTGGGCATTTCCGCTTACTCTAAAACAGGCTCGGGGCATTCAGATGTTCTGTCACAACTGAGGAGTGGTTTAAGTTGTCGTCTTTCGGCTGTTATTAGCTCTCATTTGAGACACAGCATCTGACTTTACAAGTGTGGAGAGGTTTATCTTGTCTTATCATCTCAAATATGGATGCAGATTTGTTGTGTTACCAGGCTTGCTGTGAATGATCTCAGGATTAAGGACAAGTTGCTTAACAGGTGTTCCAGCAGGCACCAAAAATACTTCACGAGGGAGAGGAGCAGCTAGTGGAGTGATGGGGAGAGTGCTTCTGGTTTATCCTCTAGCACTGTGTCTGCAGCAGTTGCCCAGAAAGTGATGCAAATCAATGCACGTAAGAAAAATCCCTTACAGGGAAGATGTCACTTTTGGCTCCTCTCTGGATCCTCCAAATGCCCCTAACCAGATTACTGGAGGCTGAACAAGAATACCAGGAAAACATCCCTGTAGGCTTTCCCTGCCTCGTGCCCTATGTAGGGATTTGCAATTATTCATCATCAGAGTAAAACTGGACGGGGTGGACCTTACGTCTGACATCACACAGTTGCTCACAGGCTTTTAAGCAACCCCTGGGCTGGAGGCAGGTCTGTAGAGGGCACTCTGTTGCCCTTTGGTTGAAGCAAAATCTGCGGCGTGTGCCGCTGGAAATGGAAGGGGTCTAGGAAGGATGCGAAGAGAGTGCACGACTCTCTGCTCCAGTAGTTAACTCACTCAGCAAGGAATGGGAAACTGGGTTCTCTACCTCTCCATGACCACCTTCTCTTCCTCCACTATGCGTACTTTTTAAGGAGCTGTGCCTACTCTTTTAGGAGCTGTGCCTACTTTGAAGAGCCAAAGAGGTCCCAGGACAAACAATGTATTCCTTGTTACTCAGGCTGGGGCAGCTCTGGGCAAGTAGAGAAGTCAAAACCTCAGATCCCTGGAGAACCTGGGAGGGACGTACCAGAGTTAGATGCCTTCAGGGTTAGGAGGCCACTGAACAGGATTCTTCATCATTTTGGACGTTAGTGTTTGTAGTTTTTTGGATCTGGCCCAGGCTTAAGTATTCTCCCTCACTCCCTATTGGAAGCTTATGGGTCAATCCGAGACTTAACGAAATCAAGGCTTTCCAGGAAGGCTGTTCGTCAGTATCTATCTATAAACTTCCAGCATAAACTAAGTGGCTGGTTTATAACCAGAAAGCAAAACACAGGAAAAAATACCCTGCTTATCACAGCCTGGAAGAAGACTTCATCCAGAAAAGCTAACAAGTTTGCTTTAAGGAGAAAAATGTAAAGGCTTCCTGATTGCTTTATCAGCCTCTACAGTAAAAATAGTAATTACTGCAATTTAAGACTAATGAATAAATCACTGTAGTAAAATGTGAACAAAAAAGTTTAACAAGCAGTCATATGTCATCATTTGGCAGCTCAGTTATGAGTGTGGGCAAAGTAAGCTATTCACCTAACCTATGCTGCAGCATCCATTGCTTTGGGTTTTTTGTTTTATAAAAACAAAACATTATGTAATTTTATAGATAAAATTGTCTCTTTCTGTTCTCCAGCAAAGTTTTGTTATGCCATGTCAGATGTCTATCTGGTTGGGCTCATATTCCACAATTTCACCAACACGTCTGTGCAGATAGCTGGATGGAAATCATACCTGCGTATGGCTTTTGTCGCGTCACAGCTATGTCATGGACAGATATTTTCCAGCTCCGTCGTACTCTCTTTACCACTTCTCTCATTTTACCCAACTGCTCCCCAGCCTGAATCAGCATCCTTCCTCGTTTGTCTGCAGCTGCTTTCCCTTTTCGCATGATGCCACAGCCTCCTTCCTCCCTTCAGTGCTCCACTTTGGCTTTCCTCCCTGCCAGCTCCTCCTTAGAAGTGACAAAGAACATGTTACCCGTGACTGATGCACTTAGTTCCACTAATAAGAACTTCATGTCAGTCTTGTTTTGTCCTGAAAAAATATGTGTAATTTCATTATGCTGGTAAACCTTTTGGTTCATTTACCCTTGCCTTTGCCTGTGCATTGGCTGATGTGCCAGCTCCCAGCTCGGTTGTGTGTACACAGCACAAGCCATAATTTAGAGGAAGGTCGTGGCTATTGACCACTAACTGTACGGTTGGTGGTGTGTGAGCCACGGCTTTACATTTTTCTTAGAGATGGAAAAACTAGTAGCTGAGTGAGTCATGAAACCCAATGTAGCAAAATTCAGTTGTAAATGAAAGAGGAACATTTCCATATTCTTCATTTGGCTTAATTCCTGTGCCTAATGGCTGTGTATATACCATAAACATTGTGAAGGAGCAACCATGGAAACACTTGTTTTCTTGCATTGCTAAATTTACTCTGGGTTGAATATTAACACAGCGCCTGGCATTACTTTAAAAGCAAAAATAGCTAAAGCGTGACTCACTATGAGTCATTTACTGCTAGTCCTGCTATACTGCCTAGAGCTTGACATTGAACAAGTTGGCAGCCTGCGTTGCTACATTTTTTTCTAGGAACTTTGAACACATTTCATTCTTGTGAATTCTCTTGTGCAACAATATTAAACACAGCAATGTGTTTATTTTGCTTCCAAAGTCGAATGAATCAGAAAATGGTGAAACAGAGTATTTTTCTTGGAGATTCTGGAAGAGCTGGATTCTGAGAATTATTTTTAAGCTGCAATAACGAAATGATTGCATGGATGTTAAAAGTTAATTACATTTTATTCGGACTATGTAAGATACACTTTAAACATTTTAACATCTCTTTTCTTTTTCCTTTATTTGCATTTTCAGCAAAGGCAGACATGGAATGGGAATGCTCAGCCTGTAGGTTGAGAGCGTTTTCTCGTTCGCTGGCAGAGGTTTTATGATGGGAAGGCAATCAGCTCTGAGGGGCAGACAAAATGAGGCAACTGTATCCCTATTGGCCTCTGTATTTAAAAGGCACACCCTAAATATGGTGCTTGGTATCTGACAGCGAGTAGTTTGCTGGCTGCCTGTGGGAATGCCTATAAAAGATCAGCTGATTTCAGTCAGATGGGAAGGGGTAATGAGAGAGGGCTGAAACCAAAAGCAACTTGCTGAGGCAACCATGTGATGATATCCTGAAATACACTGGCAGGGCCAAATATCACTCTTCAGTATGTTAAAATTTTGGTCCCAGCTAAATGTCACTTCTAACTAAAAGCCACTTCTTAGAGCAATAGATAACAGAATCCTTTAATATTTTCCATAATTTTTCTACTTAAAAAAAAAACATTACTATGATAATTGAAGAAAAATCTTACGCTCTGAGCATGTCTTTAAAGGAGGTGCCATAAATCAAATTAAAACACTAATATTGTAAGTTCAAAAAATCTACAAAAGTAAAATCCACATGGCTGGGTATGGTAGAAAAGCTTGCTATATATCTCTTCCTTTAACTACAACGATGGAAATAGAGATTGTATGGTACCTTCTGTACATTTAATAATACAGGTAGTTGCAGGATCTTTATAAGCTAAAGCATTTTCTCTATCTAATCTGTTAGAACAACTTCAAAAAATTCTCTTGAAGTGGTTTCTCTATTAAAAAAATCTCATTATGATGACTCAAGAGAGAAGTAAGAATAATTAAGCATAACAGTGACATCCTATGCACTGTCCTGATATGCACTATCCTACATTATTTCAACATGGATTTGTGAACAAAGGTACAAACATAACTGCACTGAAGAGACTTCTTCTGTTTAAAACGTAACATTTTTCAGTAAACTTAATGAAAATAAGGTTGAAGTAATTTTTCTTTTAAGTTTTCTTGACGAGCAATCATACTAAAAAAATGATACTGTACTATTTTCCTAAAGCTAGGGTAAAAAAAGATTATGTTATATCAAACAGTGTAAAGCGGGACAGAATTTTGATTTTTTTCTGTGTTACCTCTTTGACAGTGACCCTCAAATCACTGTTATTAAAATGGTTTCAGTAGTTACTCATGGTATATGTTCTTTAGCAATCTCTTCAAAGCTACTGAATAGGCTGCACCTCAGCCACACCTCCAGACATGTTATGCAGAATATAGACATGAGAATTTATGTTAGGAGTAAGACTGTGCCATTTAAAAGACAGCTTTGTGTAGGAGGTTTTTCTGCTCTGAGGATCATCAGAAAGATTGAAGCTGCCTAAGGCATGCTATCTCTCGGGCATCTCTATACACGTCGTGTAAGTAATGCCTCTATTAAGCTATAGCAAATTATTCCTCTCACATATACGTGTGTTTCTGTGTACACATTCACACGTATTGACACAGAGAGTATGGGCAGGGCAGTGACGTGGAGTCTTTTTCTTCAGGGCTTATCAGAAGAGCGTGTGCTGAGCTCGAGATTAAGCACACAGGAGCACAGTAGTCTAGCACTGCATGTGAACTGCATTGCAAAGTATTAACTGTTCTCCATAAATGCATAAATTCTCTGTTGAACTGAAACCAACATCCTGTTCCACGTGCATTCTAAAATGACGGATGAAAACTCTCAGTTCTTACGTCGCTTTCTGTTCCAGTTATGAATCCAAGCTGGTTTTCTTTAATATTTTCATGTGATAGAACAAACAGAACACATTATGCAAAGCTGTAAATAGTGCATGCTGCTGAAAGAATTCTTATCTCCTTAGCCACTACAGGCTGTGAGGGTGTACATCTTGTTGCATTCTTCTTCTGGATCTTGAAATGTGTTTGAGATACAGAATAGAACCAATACACCTGTGAGATGTCAATAGAAAAGTGATAGGGATTTTGCACTAACGAATTGTGTTCTGTGGCTGTACTCAGTTTCAGCACTGCTTTCAACAGCAGAACACAGGCTTTTTTTTTTTCCCACTCTTCAAATTGATTTTAGCAGGTATGTCTAACCCGAGGAACTCTTTTTCATATATAATTGATGGGATGATTAGGATGTGATTCCTTATTTCCCATGAGTTGTGAATCATATCATTGCTACTAAGCATATTTACCATTGATTGTAGGACTTGCATAGCGTGAGCTACAGATGGCCAGAAAAGACTGTTCTTTGTTGCACTATTTTTAATGTGACTGTGCCCTTACAGAACCAACCTTGCTGACTAACATTGTCCTGTGAGCCTTTAATCTTAAAAATAGCCTTTTTGCTGCAGTTTGTCTGAGGTTGATTCACAGGCACAGTCATACAAGATCCAGCAGCATCATTGGACTGACTATTAATCAGTGTCACCTTTTGAGAAGAAGAGACTGCATGTTAAATTGCTCATTTCTAAACAGCTGCCAAATTCTTTTCTTTTTCAAAAGCTGTTAATCTAGCAGATTTCACTTCTACTGTTTTTTGTTTTTTCCACACTTAAAAATCTATGGCAAGCCTTTTATACTCATGGTGGCAGGTGTTTTTGTGAAGTATTGGCGGGCAAATTTGCCCTGAGATTAACTACAGACCAGAAACTGAAGACAGGTGTTTGCAATTGAAAAGATCTTCCCAGTCATGAGAGTCCTCAGTCTTGGGAGAGTCAAGTCACCAAAGATGATGGGAGTGAAGCGACGGGCTTCTTGCTATGCAAGTTAGAAAATCCTACTTGAGCGCAGAACTAGCTTGGGTATTTCCGATCAGCTCTGCCAGTTGGGAAACTTAAGATATTGCAAGTTAACTTTCTGCATCAACAGCGCACATTACAAAGGTAGCTTCCTAAAGCCACATTTAGGACTCTAAATCTGCAGCCATGAAAGATACATAAAGTATCACTTTAGCTCCCTGATTGAGAAACTTTATTATCATCTTTATTATGTTGCCCTCTGTATATCGGGGAACGTCTGCAGCTCAGGATGGGTGTCTGCAGACATGTGCAAACAGACTGAGTTCCTCTGCCTGCCTTGTCTCTACATCTAGCTGGTGCAGTGCCAAGCAAATGTGGCTGTACAAATTCTGAATCAGCACTAGTCTCCATCATTTCACCCAAGGGAATGGGCCAAGCAGCCCTGTTTACACCTACCTATGTAGATTTGCCCTCAGATTCTCCAAAATTCCAGAGAATGAAGATTGTAATTAGAACAATGTGCTCATACTTCTGCTTATATAGATGTCTCTACATGTGGGTTAATTTGCTTTTACTGCTTGTTCCTCCTGAGCAGAGGTCAAACCTCTGCTTGAGACATCAGCATGATTAATATTACAATGAATATCTAGCACAGCATCATTATTGGGTTTTTTTTAAGCAGGTAAAAATAGGTAGCAAGAACTGAGAAGCTTTTAATAGGCTGTGAACCTGTTGACATACCTTCTGTTTGAAGAGGAAGACTCAAAAAAGGAAACCATTCTGTATGTAGAATGTATGAAGCTTATTACAAAATTGCTTGAATAGAATCATTTAAAGAAAAAGATCATGATGTTTGAAGTGTTTGTTTTAGACCTTAGTAAAATACTACAGAATGTGAATCAGTCGATGGTTATCTGTGATGAGCAGGTAAACAAAAGATATATTTCCCAATGGGTTTTTCATATGATGGTGACAAACTCCATTGCACAACAATGGTTACATTCCACAGCTGCAACCAGGTTCTGGAGGGCTTAATTTCACAACTGCTTACTGTGTCCTATTGCATTACAGTGACCTTTCAATAAAGAAGGGAGATTGCTGGTTTGTTTTTTTTGTTTTTTAACTTAAAAACTGAATGAGGATATAGTGCAGTGCCCTACTTCTTCATAGAAAATTTTGTCCCTGACATTTTTAAACTATGTCCTCTGGTAAAATATTCAGAAGCTTTTGTTTTTCCTACCTTTTTATTAATCCTAACGTGTAGATCTACTTAAAGTTTGCATTTACATTGGCAATACAGTTAACTGTAAAAAAAAGTAATTCTGATATTGAGACTGACATTAAAAGTATGTTTTCCTGGTGTAGCAACTTATATATCATCCTTCTACATATCAACAGAATCAAACTGTTTATTTTTTTAGTTTATATGTGTTGGCTTTTTTCAAGGTGAAATCATGAAGCTCTGATTTCTAAAAATTATTTGGTTGAAAAAATAGCTACAAGGCAAAAAAAAAATAATGTTAACATGATATGAAATATGAAGGATATAAAAAGTCATCTAAATATTATTTAGTTCTTGGCTGTTAAAATTTATTTTGTGCTCATGACATTCCCTACATAGTGACTTGTTTTGGAGTTTGAATTTTAATAACATGAAGCACTCTGCTACAAGTACACTCTTACTTCATAGTGTGAAATGGTGATGTAAGCTTCTAAATAACTTCAGTGCAAAAGTACTCTGAGGCTGATAAATGAAGGGAGTATCCAACAACCGGAGAGAGCAAGCTGAAAAGGCCAGACCTGCCATGAGAATTTTTTTACTCTTGGGCCTGAGAAGGCAAGGTAGGGGGAAGCCCAGCAGACACCAGTCATAACCAGAAGAGAGCAGCTGGGTAGGTAGTTTCTTACCACGGCTGGGTCTTAGATCATCTGTGTCTCAAGGGACTGTGAACATCACATCTAGACCTGAGCAGGCATTAAGTGAATAGTATCTAGAGCCTGAAGCTGGAGTAAATGCCTATTCAATGTAAAGGAATAGTAACTATTAAGCCCATTCTCAGCTACAGACTTGCCCGTCGTCCACACTGTTTATGTTGGGTGTGAGCTCGGATGCAGACTTGGGTCTGGCTCTGGGAGATGCCCTCGATGAGGAAGGCTTGAGGCTGCCAGCCTGACCCGATGCTGTCAGTCATGTGGTCTGATCTGATCAGGTGCAAGCAGATTTGAGCACCTACCGACCGCAGCTCACATAACCTCTGCTGTTTGTAATCATAGTTTGGATGCTTTGAGCCTGAGCTACAGCTGTGCTGGCAGCTGGCAATGTGCTACCAGCTGTGACATCTACAATATTTTGCTTTTTAACAGCTTTTGACCTTACACTATAGACATAGGTCAGGAATTACCCCTGAAATTCAGTGAGAATTAAATGGAATGTCTAACACTAGCTTCGAAGTGGTCTGTATTGTTAGTATCAATAGATGCCTTCAGAAGAGTCCATGACTCTAATGAGATTCCTAGCAGAGAGAAAAGGTCACTTCCATACCGAAAGTCTCCCCCTGATTTCCACACCAGAAGGAAGCTTTCCGTGGTGCCAGCGAGTCTGAAAGCAGTGTAGGCAATTAGCAAGAAGAGCTTGAAAATTCCATCGCAAGAAGCAAGACTGCTCAGGAGTGGAGACGCTTGGGATTTTTCAGCCTGATTACCTCCACTGACAGGGAGGTGATGTATGCTAATTACAGCTCCTTAACCTCCTTACAAGCAGTTGCATAAAAGCACAGAGCATCTCCATGTTGAAATGTAAGGCACTGCGGCATTCCCTGGCTTCTCTGCATTGGTATTCGCAGGCCATCTGAGCAATCCATTGACCTGCCTGGGTGATGCATGGAAAGGTGTGTCCGTGAGCCAACCTGTCAGCGGTTGCGGGTACAGGAATGGGAAAGTTTCTCATTAGGACGTGTGGCTGAGTAATAGAACCCCTGATGTTATCTCTTTGGGTCAGTCAACCTTTGAGAGTGGCTCATGAAAACCGCGGTGCAATATTTAGCCAGTGCTCTGTAGTGCAGGTCTGATCCAAGTAGAAAGAATAGAAAAGATTTTTTTTTTTTCGGTTTTACCAGGCAATATTTTCTATTCTGGTCTGTTTTTCATGCTGTCTTCATTATAACAAGAAATAATGGCATTTGATCTATAATAGGCAATGTAATGAATTCTGATTGTTCAGTATTGCTTGGAGGGGGAAGGAGACATCAACACGATATTTAAATCAACTCTTTGTAAATACAAAAGTCTCATCATAGATAATGACCGTCACATTTTTTTTCCAGGAATTATAATGAAAGGATGCTTTTCAGCTGTTCTTCAGCACATTTTTCCAGGTGGTTCATGGAACAGATTGTTTAAGCCTTAAAATAGAAAAGCAGTCTTTTAGGCAAAAAATTGTTTTAAGACACTGTCTTTAAAATAAACAACCAAAGACTTGAACAAAAAATCTAACTGGAAATAATACGTTCTGTTCTTCTCTTTTTCTAGGCAGTTCTCTTTAAATTGATGGTAGTGTTGTAACACTAAAACGTAATCCCCTTATAGAAATTAATTCATAAACAATAATTAAATAGTAAGGGATGTTTCACACATGCAGCACTAGAGTTTAATCTGGAAAACCTTGCATATTGCATGGACTAAGTCTTATGAGACACTGCAGGAAATATGTGCCACAGCAAGCACTTCACACCATCATAAAATAAATATGCCTAGATTTTCTGCAGGCCATCAGCATTGAGGCAAATGTCACCCCCTTACTCTATAGCGAAGTTTTTCCAAACGTTCCCCACGCATTTCGTTTAATGTTTGGTTTCAACATTATTTCAGGTTAAAGTTAATATTTATGTGAAAGCTGGTGACTGTAAACAAGGCAAAGGGATGTTAGTGCACTTTTTTTTTTTTTTGAGAAATTGCATTTTCTAACTGGCTGGGCATTGCGTGCGGGGATCCTTTTGTAACCATTGATATCAGCAGTGTAATTTCCCCAGATCCTGTTGTAACCATTGACGTTGATGGTCTTTTTACTTCTCAGTTAACTTTTCTTCAAGAGCTGAACTGGAAGGTATATGACAGATCTTTCTCCAAAATCCAGCAAAAGTACAGTTTTCTGCTAAGGTTTGAGAGTAAATATACAAACGATTTGCTCTTCCTGGATGAGATATATGAATTTTATGTTCCAAAACTAGTATTTTAAGCAGACATCAAAGGGAATACTAAGGTACTTGAAGTGCTGTTAGAAACGTGCGTTGAGTTTGAACATACTAGCAACGAATTCAAAGTCTGTGCAGAAACACTGAAGAATGCAAAATACATGAGCTAGGCCTGTACCCACGGCCATTGTGGGACTTGAGCCAGCACCATTATTCTTAGAACTTGTGTTGATGGTCTTTCATAGTTATCAGTGTGGTATTTAAGCAGGAATTTTCCCCTTTTACTAATGTTTCTAAGACACTGTGTGTATATTGTGTGCTGCGGATACATTCACTTCTGTAACTCTGCCCACTGCCTACTCCTGTCAAGCCGTGGGGGGTTCACTGGTTTGAGCCTTATCTCATGCTCTTTCCTTGCAGTATCTCACTTTGCTTTACAACCCTATGGTCTTTCCTTTTCTCGTCAAGGGCCAATGGACGCATTGTGTAGTTTTGCTCTCATGGTGGTGGTGCCATCTAACCAGATCTCATGCCTGAGAAGATGTTCCTAGAAGGTCCTTTCCCTGAGAAACAGCCTGGCACCAGAGCCCTTGGCTAGACATTCAATATGGTTTGTCCTCACTGAGGATCTAGATACCCACTGCCCCGGTGGTGTCAGCAGGTACATGGAGGGCCATGCGTCAGCGTTGAGTTACATTGAGAGATCTCTAATGACAAGTTCTATAACCTTGCTCTTAAATCCTGCCAGCTGTTGAGGGAAGAACAACAGGAGGTGCGCTCCGGGTGACTTCTGCTAATTCAGCTGATAATCCAGGGAGGCTTTTTAACTCTTCTGTGTGAAGCCAACAGTCAAAGCTGTTCAATGTGCAGTCCAGCTTGTTTAACAGTAAATAAATCAAACTGCTTGTGACTGCATTGGCTTAGGGGAAAAAAACACAGTAGATTCAAAATACCTGCTTTTAAATTTAGGAAAATAAAACACATTAAAAATGCCTTTGCTGCTATTATTATTAATCTTGTATTCTTGATTTCCTTCTGTGAACTAATTTTCCTGGAAATAGGTTTTGTGTTAAATCCTCTTGCTTACCACCACTTAGAATTTTTTAAGTTGTTTTGATTAAGCCGTACTCTGCTGCGTATTAGCAGTTCAGAGATTAGGTGGTGAGGCCGCCCAGCATGAGGCACATGTACAAGCACAGTTCCTTTAATTTCTCAAGGCCTTAGACGTCCTTGCCAGTGCTTCACTGTAACTAAGTTTCCCTTAATTTTAATTTCCTTCATTTCCATTATTTTCAGGAGAAGTCTTATTTTTCTGCTTTCAGTGTTACTCAGTTATTTTTTGTCTTTGATGATTTTTTTTTGGTTTGGGATGCCGCAGACACAGACCCACAGCTGTGACAGCTGAGAATTTCATCCAGATTTTGTCCTAAATACAGCAAATCTGCTGCTGTCAGTACCTATTGTAAAGCTGTGGTTTTTTGATGCTGGCTACCCAGGAACGGTCGCAGTCGTATTTTGCAGGCACTCAGGGTATCCACCCATAACGTGAGCAAGTGCTCTGATTTTCTTCTTAAGAGCTGGCTTATCCATGCAGAATTTTGCAATACTGAGGCCTCAAGTTCAGTGAGCTGTTTTTCTTGTCCTTGTAGAAACTGAAAATGACTTACATTTCCAGAAAGAAGGGACCATGTAATTGTGTAAAAGACTGTATTTACATAAAATGTCATGGAATGTGGAAAGTACTATTTTTGCCTCTTTATATCCAGTTGATATGTTGCAATGCTATAATAACTGTTTTTGCTAAACCTGATTTTCACGACTATTTAGTTCATAGTCCCTGCTCACATAGTGGAGCGATTTAGCAGAATGAATTGAAAATGAAAGCTCAAGTTCTTCACTTCAGAATTGAAGGGCACAGATCTACATATATTGAATAAGTTGTGAATCTCCAGAGGTTTGAGGGTGAATTGTGTGTGACCATTCTATTTCAACTGTTCAAAGTAGTACTTGCTAGAGTTCATGAGAGCAGTTCAGCTGGTCTGGTTTCCTGTCCTGACAGAGACAGGCACACTGGTTTGGAAGAAAGGATAGAAACCTGAGCAGGGATCATAATGTCTAAGGAAAAAAACCCAAAACCTTGACTTCCTCATTCGTGTATAACCCTGGAGAAATATGTTTTCAGTTCTTTTAAATCACTCCCTTGGTTTTCACACTTCCAATAAAGACATCTTTATTTCGCTGCAAATGATTTCAGGGCATTCTTCGATTCTAAGAAATTCGGAGCAGCTGTTAGTCACCAACAGGCTGAGGTTAGACCCTTTCAACTAAGACAGTGTAGCTGGAAGTAGCGGTTCCCAGTCCACTGTAAATGAGACATAAAACCAGTTAGCTTAAACCACCATGAAGGTGACTTTTAAAGGTTGTTCTGACTGTGTGAGCAAAACCTAAACAAACAGAATACAGCTTTCCAACCACTGGGCCCGTCCTGTCTGTGACCTGTTATCTCACTACGTGCTTGACACTTGCCTTTGTTGCTGGTCTCAATCTTCCACTTCTCCTTGGGCACCTTTATCCTTTCTCTCATGACACCTTACTAAGCGTAGGAGAAGCTCCAAGACAAAGTCCTGTGCTCCTCCAAGTGTCTCTTCACAACTGCTCTGCTGTACTGCACAGAGAGAGCTCTGATCTAATTACGGGTGGGCAGATGGCATGTTGTGATTGTTATTCCTCATTGGCTGCAAATCCTGTGCATCCTATTATTTGTTACCCCGTCTTTGCTACCACCCCCAGACCAACCCACTTGTTTGTCTCCTCCACCTGGTTTGTCTTGCCTTTTAGGTTGCATGCTTTGGAGCAGAGATTGTCATTTTGACTAGTGTAATGCCACTTCAATATATTTATTATATCATTGTAATACTTCTGGGGAGATGGAACAAGTGTTTCATATAAAAAGAGACTCATTCTTTTCCAAGATGCACCACATGCAGCAAATATTTTGTGGGCTTAACTATGAGCAGAAGCTTGTATCATATACATCTAAATAGAGCTACTTTGGCAGACTCCCTGTGACAACAGCCAGCATTCTATGAATGTAATTTAATCAATGAATTGTATTTAAACCACTGAAATTTATTCAGTCTAAACAAATCGAGACTCTTTCATGACAAACGTTTAATCCTTCAAGATTGCATAACTGGGGGATTTAGGGATTAGTTAGCTTTGCAAATAGGTCATGGAAAACATCTACATTTGGTTAAAAGCTAATCAGGCAAGGAAATAAGTAAAATAGTATAAAAGCTTTAGAAAAAGTCTTTTGCAAAATGAGTTTTATGTAATGGTACAAAGAATATTTTCTATTTATATAAGAGATGCAGAGCCTCAGCCCCCCCTTCATTTGCACTGCTAGAATTCCAGGGAAACTCCACTAAACAAGTGGTGCAAGTGTGTGCAGAGTTAGGAGTTGTGCATGTTGTTTCTCTTGTGTCCAGTGCTTTGGAATAACTTCATACAATTTTATGAAAACTTCAAAATTACGTTAAGAGCAGTAATTTGCAAGTATGGACACTACCAAAATTTGCAGTGAAAATAGGGTTGTAATCCTACAAGCTGGGTTATGAAAGAAAAGCTTAGGAATCACTGCAGTGGGCCTGTTGACCTAAATCTAAAAATCTCCCCAACCCCTGAAGTCTGAATTCCTTCTTTCAACTATTATTCAACTCTTCTTCCTCACTTCACCTCTTTTGCTCTCTGAAATAGGCTGTCTGCTTTCTAGGGCTGTCTGCCATCATGGAATGGCTTATATTGTCAGAGGTGGTACATTCTTGTCAGCTGGGTTCATAAGGGGTTTGTTCTGTCAAGTTAATGGAAAATAAGTTTCAAAATGCCCTACAAGCTGGTGCTCAAAGTTTGATCGAGCTCTTTGTGATACACAGAGAAAGAGATGCCGTCTCTGAGACGCACTGTGTAACTCTGTGCAACTTTGTGCTTTTGAGTGTTGCAAGAAGCAAAAAGCACAGAAATACCTTCAAAACTGCAACACGGCTCATGATGCAAAATGGGCTCCCATGAACAGGGATTGCAGACTACATTTTTTCACCTCGTGAAATTTTTGTGTAATACCCTGTGCAGTTCAACATCAGCAAAGCTAAAATCCATCGCAGCACAAGATCTGCACAGTCTTCTAATCAAATGAACAGTTGAAGAACAGTTTTCCAACATATCCTGGATTAAAAAAATGAATGTTCTCAATAATTTATATAGAGTTGCTGTGAAATTAGGTGATATTGTAATTCCTATGAATACAATTCCTGCAACCTTATCCTTTCTCTAACAAAACATACATTTGCTCTGACTAAGGACTGTGGGGATTTAGGTTACTGACAGGGTTGCTTATTTGCTTAAGGTTTTTCAGCTGTCTAAAATTTCATTCATTCAGGGTAACTTGAATGTAACTAACCAATTTATCTCTTTCTTTATACAGATATCCTTGGAACACATGTAGCATTTTATTTTCTACCTGAAAGAGAGTCTTAGTGTCAGTTTATGTTGCAGGCATGTGATGATATTGAGATGGCAGCTTCGTTACAGAAGCATTGAAAAACATGCTAAAGGTTAGCTTGAGTTGAGCATTCAAACTTGGGTAAATTAATGATGAAACTTTTTGCTAGGCTGGGAAAATGTGAAAGGAGGAAAAAAATGTGCAGCAATGCATGAATCATTGACTTGTGATCCAAACTTCAGTGTTACAGTCCCTTTAGCACTATGAAAGTCTTCTCTTATGTAGTTCTGTAGAACTGATTTCCTCTTTGTGCTTTGCTGTTTTCCATTCTTATTCTATAGGCTATTATTTTCTGTGCTGTGCCTTCTCAGTTACCTCATTTCTCTGTTAACCGTCTGATTAGATGCTTTTTTATGCATCTATTTTCTTGTCTTATTAACACAATATGTTAAATTCTGATTCAGCTGAGAAGCAGGAAGATAAATGACCCAGAGTTTTGATTCCGAGTTCTAGACTCAGATCTCAAGTGCCCAGATGCTGTGAGGTTATTGAGGGGCTGTAGGAGCAGCAAAGATCAGTGGAAAGCAAAGGTGGCCCGTGCCACTCGTCTCCTCTGTGAGCCATGCAAGTGCCTCAGAGAGGATTGGTGCTGTTTTGAGCTTTATTAGTTGAGCTGCAACATTTTGGAGTCTGCACAGATCTAAGTTTGATAGAAATCCATGTAACTTTGTTTTATTTAGAGCGTATTTTAGAGCTGGAAGTTCATGGGTGGTAAATTCCATTTCATTTCTTTTGTCCTCGTGCTTGACAGGTATGGCGAAAATATCCAAAAAATAAGATTTTTGTTTGTTGAACTGATTAAAATAGAGAATTTCATATGTATTAAAAATTGTGAAAATGCTTGCTGGGGAAAACATGGACAAGTTGTTGCTTTGAAATGATACGCAATGTCCCAATGTTGACTTGGACTGTGGTGTTCTTGTTTGAGTAACTGCTATGAAACTGGCAGGAACAGCACTTCCAGTTTCAGGAACCCTAAGACTGCTCTAACACAACCTCTCCTTGCAAGATCTACCTCCTGCTTCTCTGGCCTGCCATCTTCCAATTCTTCATCACCTAAAGTCCTTTCTTGGGACAGTCAGAGAAACTACAATGGCAATGGAGCTTCTCCTGTGCAACATGGCTTTCAGTTAGACCTTTGGGCTTCCTTGTCTCTTACTGCCACAAAGTCTGGCAAGAGTAGGATCTTGTGGGCCTTGCAATGGCCAGATTTCCTGAGTCTGCAGCAGGAAGTTTGGGACATCTCATACAGTGAGACTGTTCTGCATTTGGACATGTTCCTTTTCCATCAAGGACTCATCAGAAAATCGGAAACATGCTGGTGACATGAAAAAAGGCGTTTAAATCCACAATGTTTTCTTGAAACATATGAAATTGGTCACCTCTATGTTTTTCATTGTAGAATTTGTGGCTAGCTTTAGTTGATAATCAGTTACTCATGAATTTAAGACAGAAGCATATTTGGAGCCACATCTGGTTTGTGGGACTTTCTGCAGCATCCTGTGTAAACTGGCAGGAATTCCATGAAATTGCAGGGTATCAGAGAAGCAGAGAACTGTCATTTAATACAGATATCTAGAAGACATTTAATTTCTGCTGGTAGGGATTTCATTTCAACATCTCTACTCAAATGTTGAGTTTAGAAAATTCCACTGAGAGTATCCATCCTTGTCTTTATTTTCTGGATTTCACAACTCAAACCCAGTATTTTCTGAAGACCTTTCAAATTTAGATTAATTCCAAGCATTATTTTTAGTCATGCATCCCCTGTGTAACTGTATACATAAAAATGCAGAAACGTGAAATATTTATTTTGCAGAAGCCAGCTGTTGAGTCTCTGACGTGCTACAGACTAGACTCCCTCACGGGGCCATTCAGTCAGAGCAGCAGGGTTTGATTCATTATGCAGTGGAATATGGTTTTGATGTTGACTTTCACATTGAGTTGTTTATGACCCAAATTTTGGTTTTAGTTTTCAGTTGCTGTAGCGTTCCCTGAATCATCTAACGTGAACTAACACAAAAGAATAATACAGCAGTGGGGGAAAAAGAGACAAGCCACCTTTCTTCATACTTTACCATCTAAAGACAAAAAAATTAATATAAAAGTGTTTGATAACTCAAAAGAAAATGTCTTATGCTAAAATCAACAACCTGAACTGCAGTCCCCAAGTCAAGCTATAGCGATAGCTGTTTCTCTCTTAACTTGAGCAGATACTTGTCTTTTATTATCCTCTGACAAATATGGGAACACAAGCACAATGACAGGTCAGTCATAACTAAATGCTATTCAAAACATAATAGTCATTTTACAGTCAACTTTTTATATTTGTTGCGTCACAAAGATTTATTGACGAGATAAAAGTGGTTATGGAAAACACTGTCCAGTAACTATGGCAACAGTTATTTGATCTCACAATAATTAGCTTAGCATTTGGTTGCACAATACTTTCACAATACCTCCTTGGTTAGTTCATTAAACAAAATTAGCTTTTGTTTGAACTTTCATCATTTGTTGTTTTAAGATTAGTGTAAGTTCAAAAGAATTGAAAAATATATTTTCAAGCCGCTATTGTGCATGAATAATTTATGCTATAAGCGAATTTGTTAACGTCATTGTACAGTAACACTGAGTATATTAGTTCTAGATATATTTTATTGGTATGACTGAAAATTACTTAATATATAGATACAGGTGTGCACACAGTGTCAGTGTGGAAGGTTTGTGAGTGCGTGAATGAGTATCAATATGTGCACACAAATAATGTGGACTTAAAAGGAAATTATGAAGGCTGCCAAGGCAACCTTACGAACTTCCTCAATCAAAATTATTGCTTTTTCTCCTCCTCCTTCCCCACACATGAGCAATCAGGTAGCCTCCAAGCTACACAGTCACAGCTTCCTTTTTCCTCTCAATTCTGATTCACTATTTTGCATTTTATGCCTTGTTGGCTATAGGGTCAGTGCCTTTTTCTTACTGCGGCTACAGGTATCGCTTACAGTCTCTGAGTTATTGAATACCAGGACTTCATTCTGTTAAGATATAAACAGAGTCAGAGAACAAAAGGCCCATTCGTTGTTTACTGCAGCCTAATCCAACCCTGCTCTGAACAGAGTTAGTACTTCTGTTGTGCTTTTATTTATGATACTCATTACTACAGTATCTGCAAGCATTCATGAATTTGTTTTTACATTACCCATATGAGAGGATTATTATTATTCCCACTTGACAGATGGGAAACTGAAATTCAGAGAGATGAACATAAATGTTTTTGGTAGCTTTTGAGAAGGCCAAGCCTTGGTTTGTCAGAGTAGTTGTTCTACGGCACGCGGTTCCCACTGACTTCAGCGTTTATGCAGAGCGGACTGCAGTCTTACGGCAGGTTTCATAGGTCATCTCAGATCACTCCTTCTCTAAATTTGGAATAAGGATACTCCCTTCCTAACTTCCCTCTTTCTTTCCCTACCAGTCTTTTATTCGTTCCACCCCCCTCAGGCTGCTTTTCCCGATCTTCCTCAAGGCTTGTGTCTTATCCCGTTTTGATCAGAAAGCCTCTTCCTCCACTTCGTCCGCTTAATTCAGGCAGGGGAACGATCATCTTCCTTTCTTCTTTCTGGACTTATGCCCAGTCTAGATGAAATCTCAATATAACTAAGCCTGAAAGCCCAGAAGAGAATGTGCAGATTTCAGCTTTTCGGAAAGCTAATGTTGGGTAAAATGGACAGATTCTTATGGGAAAGACAAATATTTTTACCCAACACGGAGATGCCCAAAGAACAAATGGTCAGAATTTTGGAGATAAAACTGCATAATTTTCCTTAGCTTTGTGATTTTGGTGCTCTGGTGCACTTTTTTGACTGAAATTCAGTCAGTCTCAGTCCAAGTGGGTACCATTTAGCAAAATGATAAGCCCTATATTGCTGTGTTACTAGTACTGCTATTTACGGATTCATGGATTTCTGATAACACAGCTGAATGTGATCTGTTTCTGTATGTTTGAGACCAAAATATCATTAATTTAGCTTATTTGCTACTGGCTTTGTCAGATGGCTTTAAATTGGGACATGAAAAAATGTATAGATCTCTTTTTCTTTAGAAAATCCATTTTCTTTGATTAAATTGCTACTATATTATTGCACTATGTACAATACAGTATTTGAGCTTCTTCATGGATACAGCAGAAAAGTGGCAGAAAAATCTCAATGTCCACAAGAAAGGGAAAGTCTTGGGGCTGATACAGAATATAGTTATCCTCTGTGATGGCACGTTCTAGGGTTGATCCTCTTGTAGCACTTGCAAGAGTCCAGCAGTAAACTGTGGAAGGATTACAGGTCAGAGTTTATCCATATTTTGGCAGTAAAGAATGTTATATTTAGCCTTGTCTCAGGCCACTTGTTCATCTCTGCAACTATTCCATCCAGATACTAGCACTGACAATATTGGCAGGACAGCAGAAGTACTGGAGAATTCTGCTTGATGTCCTCATCCCTTAACAGAATATATTCTAAGTGGCAGAAATTCTGTACTTATTGGGCGTCAGATCTGGTGAGGCCAGAAAGAAAAATCAAGTATCACCTGTAACAAATGGCTTGTTTATCTGAAAGTACTGTAAACCAAAATCTTATCCTGTAGCAATTCATAGCTTCTGAATTTGTGGGCTGAATTGCTGTCACGGTTATTGCTATTTGTTTTTGCTGGATGAGAAAGATAATGAGATTAACAGAGTTTACTAGAAAAATGGGTTTCAACTTTTCTTACTGAAGCCAGAGTGAAAAGAGATGCATATGTAGGTTTAAGGCAAATTCAGAGTAGTGACTGATAGCTGTAAGAACATGGATCTTTTCCCATTTTTTGAAGCAAAAAAGAGAAGGTGGTGACATTTTTTGCCATTGTATTGGCCCAAAACCTTTCAGGTAAAGGATTCATAACTATATATATGCTTAAGAATTAAGGGTATTCAGCTCCTTTGGGGAGTGTTTGGGTTTGAATCTTAACTTAAATGCTGCAATTCTGGCAAAGAAACGGTATCAGAGGAGATGTGAATGCAGGAGTTTCTTGGGAAGGAATAGATTAGAAAGTGTAAAGGGAGTGTGGTGAAAGCTGCAGGAGAGGGAACCCTTTCTTTGCATAAACTAGAACAGAGTCTGATTTACTGCAACTACATCCATTTGGAGACTCACATTTACATGAGAGGTGGATTTCACAAGATAAGCAATCAGGTACACCTGTACATCAAAGAACTTTGCATTTGGTACATGCTATTTTATCTTCTTAGCAATCTCAGAAGAAAATATTTGGGCAGAGGCACATCATAGGTTGATCACTTCAGTTGGGTTTTCTGCGCTGGTTATGGAGGTACCTCATGTGAAAGCTATTAAACAGCGGTTTTAGATTCAAAAACTTACATGCAAGGTCAGAGTTTTTGAAATGTGTGTGCCCAGTCTGGTTCCTCTTTCTTTTTTTTTACACTGCATTTGAGAAATATTTTCTTTTTGGATTGGCGTCTTCAGAGTTGCAAATCGAAAGAGTCAGTGTGGTCAGCAGTATCGGAAGAACAATAAGGGTATAAAATATTTTGTTGATGTTTTAATGACTTGTATTATTTCTTCTCAAAGATCAGTTTCAAGTTAGTTATGGATTTGGGCATCTGGAAGATTTTAACTTCCTCTTCTTGAGTTTTAAGGAAGTTTTTACTTATGGTGTCTTCTCTTTCTAAGAAAAAAAAAAAAGCCCAAATTTCACCAAAATGTGGCCTTCCGTTAGTTATTGTTTCTGTAAAAGTCCTCAACCAAGTTCAACCAACTCAAAATCTTTTGATCTAAGAGATACTTTTATGCCTTAATGACTGTAGGAATTGTGAATATAAGATATAGCTCAGGATGTGTCCTGAACGTGTGATTCTGGAAGTTCTTCCAGGTATTATGCAGGTAGTCCAGCTGGAGGAGACTGGAGATTTTTTGGTATGAGCACTGTAAAATGAAATCTGCTCTTTGGAACTTTGAAAAGAAAGAAAAGTCTTAAATGCAGTCCCTAATGTACATAGTCCTTATGGACTAATTCACAGTGACAGCTCCCTGCTCCAAGCAGCTTACAGTACAAATACTTTATGGAATGTGATGTGCAAGAGAAAATGCACATTGTTTGTTAATTCTGGGATATTCACTTTGGTGCATTTCTATAGGATTAGCTATGGATTCGATACCCGCACAGGGAGTGTGCATTTTCAGTCTCTTCTTACAGCGCTGTGAATAAGCCTCTTATTTGAAGCAAAAGTGCTTAATTGAACTTTCTATAAGCTGGGTCTTTCTTCTGTTGTGTTGCCTTTGATTGGGAACTCTTCTGGGAGAAAACAAACAAAAATTCCACTTAAAAACACCTTGCACAGTTCGGGTGCTACTTGAATACAGATAAACCTGGAAAGTAACAAATAATAAACACGCTTATTCTCTCCCAGCTATACAGAGTGATCAGAAAATATTTCAGCTCATAAAACATCCTTGTGAGAAGTGTTCCCTGTCTGTAGTCAGCCTGGATCTATAGTGTAGACTGTGGTTGGCAAGTAATAGACTGTTCAACATCAAATACTCCTTGTTCTCCACACTTACTGGAGTTGGGAGTCTCAGACGTGTTAACACAACAGAGATGGGAGCACAGGCATATTCCTGACATAAGCAGCAAAGCTGAATGTCCAGCTGCATGTAATCAAGGAAATATTTTTGTGTTGCCCTATAAAAGATGGAGTTTGATAGGTGAAAGAAGGCACTAAACCTACACAGCTCGCTCTGCCACTTGCCTAAGTTGTTGATACCCTTACCTAATTCCCTGCCTTGGTCTCTTAATTCTCCTTTTGCTTCTCTACTTGGTGCCTCATAAAAGGAGTGTGGACTTGTAAGGCTAAACAGAAGTGAGATACACACTGAGTTCTGGAAGGGCACAATGAACATCAAAGGACAGTTCAGCAGTGCACGTTCCTCATTCTTGATTTCATCATCACTTTTTCCTAAGCCTGCTTTTTTTCTGTAGTGGAATTATGTGTTTATTCAAGCTATTGCCAGCTGAAAATGGCTTCACATGATGCCAAGTGCATCTGTGAAATAATCTCTTGACAGCTGACTTGTCTGTTCCTAGAATCATGTTTCTTAAGCAGAAACTGGTAGAATACTCAAATGATCCCAAGAAGCTTCTCATTTCCTGACAGCTGCAGATGAGGAAACGCGAAGAGCTCAGACTGGAAAAAGGCCATCCTGATAGGGGAAGTAGAAAGATTATTGTTCTATTATTCAAAATATAGATAAATGCAGCAACGTGGAAGCTGCTGCAATCTTTATCTACCAAGAGGAGAACTAAACAGAGGTGCTGGGACCCTGCTGCACAGCTGATGAATGTTTCAAGTATTACCCAAGAGGAAAAATGCTTGAAAGCCTGACAGCTAATTTCCTGCAGATGAATTACAGGCACTGTTAAATGGAGAGTTTTGCCTTTCATTTCAGTAATTCCAGGATTTCATCCATTTGGAAAAAATGAGTAGAGAATAGTTTGAATTTGCCTGTCAGTGACATTTGGAAAGGCTCTGGGCTGAGTTTGGCTTTCCTCTGAGCTTTGTACTAGGTGCCTTGGTTGTGCCTCAGTTTCTTCACTCTCAGATCTACATTGCCTCATCATCACATTTCTGCTGAATGTCTGAGAGCGTGTTTGATTGTGGTTTATTGCTTTGGTGAATGAGGGACATTGCTGATATGTTGGAGGTTATTCTTCTTGCTCTTCACTGCACTTCTGAGAAAGGGCTTAACAGGTACTGGCAAACAACTGTATGTCATCATCAACTGTTTTGAAACGCAGCAGTCCTTAAGGCCATATTCTGCCTCCCAGGTAGTTTAATATGATGCCTCGTAGAGCCACCGCTTCAGAATTTAGAAAGGAGACTCATCAGTATGCTGGTGAAATACAGACGTGTGTCTCTTTACTCAGAAGAACCTGAAAGTTCAGCATCTCCCGTGAAGTAATGCTTGGATGATATTGCCAGCTGGCTGTGTTAAAGCCACCTTATTTTCAACCCTGGGAAAACTAAAGCGCTGCTGCTGAGTAAAGGTCATTGATATAGGGAGGTTTATTCTGCCTTTGTCTCCCTGTTTATCCAAGCTTTGTGTTCACAAGTAACAAAGCCAAGCTAAAGATCTCAGAATCTCTTAGGACCGTGCCCTTTTCACAGGCAATCTTCTGTGTTGGATTATTAGGATGTATTTTTTTTTCTCACTACCTAGTTTATGCTGTATGTGGTTTATTGTGCTTGTAAGTGTATCAGAAGAGCAGCACAGGCCGTATTCATCAGTGCTCCCAGATGGGATTTTCTGTTCCCCCTAATACATTGATTCCTCCCCTGCCACCTGCTCACTGCTTTGCAGGCACCTTTACATTTATGACTTGTTTTTGGATTCCTTCTACTCACTGTTACCAGAGTAAGAGGTTAACCATAGAGATGCACCAATTCTTTTTAATGAATTAGATTCTGGCAGTATATCTGTTTCTTTTGAGCTCTTTATACTGCTATCCATTACCCTCGCAATTAGTGTATCTAATACACGAAACCTTCGTTAGCTTCATCTGTGGAGACACGTGTACTCGTGCTGCCATCCACTTAGCTACTCTATGGTGATGTCTTCTTAAATCATCTGCTTGACTACAATTTCAGTGTATTGAGACAGCACAAAATAGATTCATTTTAATCATTAAATTTAATGATTTAAATTGTCATTAAATGACAATTTAATCATTAAATGAGAGGCGTAAGTCCTGAAAAGCCCCAAAATAAGGGGCTTTGGCACTGTCACAAGCTTGCTGTATTAATGTGTTTTTTTGAAAAATGGCTCGGGTGCTTTTCAATTTACAATCTTGTAGCCTTAAAATTCCAGCTGTTCAGCAGACTATTGAACACCACAGATGGTGATTTCCGTTGTATGTTACAGAACTTTTTAACACACATTTTATTTTCTCGCAGGATGTGGAGTTCCCAAACTCTCCGAATTCCAAAGTATGGCTTTTCAAAAACTTTTGCTGTCATCGAACCTAAGACCTGTTTTACACTGTCTGTTAGAAAAGACTGTGACTAAGTTGAGCAAATGACAACTGCTCTCACTAGTGTGAGAGTTTGTATAGAGAAAACTTTTTTCATACCTGATGAGACAACTCGATGCAGCAAAAATATCACTGTTAGCTTCACATCTCTGAGACACGCTGGGATTCAACTGCGCTGTGGATTTACAGTGAGGCAATATGAAATAGGTGCTAAAAATAAGCAAAGTGTGACTCAATGTGATTCTGCCTTGAACGTCAAATCCCATACTGAAGCGTTGATCCAACTGAATTTGATCAGTATTTTCCAAATAATTGTCATATGTAGGACTTTATTTTTCTCTTAAAGTATCTAACAGTAAATATTTACTATAAATAGCCAGGACAAGCAAGCTGTTGGAACACTTAATATGATTTTGATTACATGCCTGCTGGAAAGGAGAGTTTAAATAGGAACAGCAGGAAGTGGCAATAAATCAAATGCATGAAACTTAATGACAGCAATATTTTGGCAGAAAATATTTGATTCTGTTTCAAATGTAGAAATGTTTCCTCTTTCTATTAATTTTTGAAAGAGAGGGTATGTTGCTGTACCCTGGCTAGTTATATTTCTTTTTCCCGTCCTAGTAGAGCCACTAAGGGTTTTGCTCTTCTGGAATCTTCCTAGCACAGCAGTGTGTCAGAGAAACTGTGAGTGCTGAGACACTGGGACTGTTTGTTTTAAAGACAAGTACAGCTTTAGGTCTGAAATGTATTTTTCTAGGTCTCTTTTTTTTCCTGTCTATTTGTGTAATATCGCACACAGCCAGTACTGTCTTTAAATTCTTCTATGCTGTGGATACTAATGGAGAGTATGTGAACTGTTTTGGAAGAAAATACTGGTTTGCAGTAATACCTATTTTGCAGATGGATACTGAAGACCCAGAAAAACTAGACTTACTTCCACAAAAATATTTTTGGGGCCTTAACTCTCAGGGGTTTCAGTGGAAAATCAATGTATTGTTCTCTTTGTGGATCTGGGTTGAAGTGATTTGTAGAGGAGCTTTCAGAAAGTGTGTCAGAACAGAGAACTGAATACATTCTCTTCTGTCACAGGCTGATATTTTTTCTTCCAAACTATCCTTTCTCAACCATATCTATCCTTATTTCCCTTGTCAGTCTGTCTCTGTACACATCTTAAATCAGAACATAGACCTGGAGAGCACTTGCTGCACAGTATCTTTGGCCACAAGTAGCCCTAGTAAAATGCCTGCTCTCCAGGAGTAAAGCTGTGCAAATGAAACTTATCCCTAATGAACAGAAACATAATTTTCAGAATTAGAGTGCCAGAACCCGTAAAGCTTTCAGAAAGCCTTTAAAGTATTTCTGTTCAGGTGGTGAACAAGTTAACATTGTTGAATTTTCTAAGCATGAGAATGATTTCAATAGAGTGCCATTGAACTATGGAATTAGTCTGGTCTCCTGACCCGTGGCACAAAATCTGAAATCGTTGTGGATAATAAAGTCTTTATCAGATTTGGAAAAATTAAGTCCCCTTCTATGGCACATGAGAAGCCTTTTATTTCAAAAAGCAATTAAATATGGACCAGGAGGGGATAAAATAAAGAACAGGAGTAAGTAACACATTTTGCCATGTAGGAGAGTAAATTTGAGGTGACTTAGGGGTCCAGTCAGAATAAAGGTCATAACACAATAACTTATTTTATTGAGTAAATTTAAAAAAAAAAATAGAGCAGAGTAGAAAAACTGTGTGAACTGTGGTAAGCATTACTTTAGATTAATTCAAGCTAGCACAGATAAGTTTAGGGGTAATGTCTACAGAAAAGAGAACTTAAACTCTGCCTATGTGTGATTAAACTCAAAACCTGTCTGGACGTTGGGAAGTGCCAGCCGGGTCCCACAGCCTGGCACAAGCACAACAAGTGGAACGAGATGCTGCTGGTACAGAAAATCAAGGCATTCCAGAAGAATAAATTAAATTATTTTCTGTAAGAATTTTTTTTTTACTTAAGTCAGTATAAGATCCACTTCAAAACAGCGACTCAGCTCATGAGGTCAAGTAGATGGTACAGTCAGATGGCTTTGTCATTCTGCACTTGTATTCTTTAGAATAACTTTGTGGAGGAGAGCTCTGACTTTCCCAAGAACTGATCCCAGCAACACACAAGCTTCCTTGTATGAAGCCATCTTGATCGCAGACTTTTCCTCCCAAACTCTTTAGAAGCAGAAATAATTTCAGCCTAAACATCTCCAGCAAGATGTTGCCTTGTTTTGTTATCAACAAATGGACAAGAAAAGCCTAAAACAATCAGTGCTTTCTGATTTTGGGTCCCCAAAATCAGGCTTGGTACAGCAAGAAGAAAAAGATCATATTAAAAATGAATAGGGAAAGCTCAGACATTATATACAAATGATGTATCCTCACCGTCAATGCTGCATTCATCTGCAGGGATCTTATCTTCAAAGAGAAGGCAGTTAAAGTAAAGTTCAGAGAGAGGCAGGAAAAACTATTAAAGGCACAAAAAACTTTCTTGTATGAAGAAATCTAGACTGGAAATGAAATGACAGAAGAGAGGCCTGTAAAGGGGTGAATCATGCCAAGAAAACAAATTAGAGAGTACAATTTACTCCTTATTTCAGATAGAGATATACTCTGCAGTATTCAAGTAGGTTCTGTTCAAACCTGCAGTGAAGCACTCTTTTCATTTTAATGCAGGAGCTTAAAGTCATTCAATATTAAACACAAAAATTAAAGTATGTATTTTGAATACCTCCTCAAGTAAACCCAAAAAACTTTATAAGTAGCTTCCAGAAAACATTAGGAAACAAAAGATATTCTGAAAACCCAGAAGCAAAACCTTCAGAAATTCAGAGACCAAATAGGAAGAAGTCACGTGAGATAGGTTTTTTTTCAAGGGCGTATAATTATATAATTTTACTCCTAAGTCTATGTTGCTAAATAGCCAGACATCCAGACTGAAAGGCTTCATCATAAATATGTGAAAAGGAGAGTCTTATGAACGTTTCTAGTAAATACTCAAAAATTAACACATGAATGATTCTGGGTTGCATTTGAAAAGATAGCTACATCATTAAAAGTAGATCTCATTCAAAAAGAATTACTGGAGGGCAGTGATGCAAGGGAATTACTCAAGACTGTAGTTAACATCAGAACTATTGAGAGGGGAAAAAAGCATGCATCTGTAGTGAATAGAGAAAAAAGAATTGTCATCTCTAGTGAATAAATATGACCAATAGTTCTGGCAGAGTGAGCAAGGTGTGTGTGCCTGCATTCATTCCTACACGCAGGGCTGAATGTAGTACCAGGGTGATGCTCACCCCCAATTCAGCGATGACTTTGCCATTGCTCACAGAAAAGGAGGTAGAAAATGTGCGGCTGCAGCGCGGTTGCAAAAGTGTTCGATGGCCTTTGAGTACAGAGAGTAACAGGTTCAGAGGATGTGCTGAGTCACAAGTTTTACAGGAAATCAGCAAGGAAATAAATGAACCTTTAACTGACATTTGGAGGTGTTTGCTGCAACAAGAGAACTGGTGGAGGGTTACAAAGAGAAAAACAACATTGTACTTTTAAAAAATTGGATGTAACTTATAAATTAAAAACAAGGGGAAATAATTCAATACCTTGATTTCTGCTGTGAAGTCTGAAATTCTGCATACATTTGTGCTGTGGAAATACTGTGAGCAATGTCAGTAGCACTGTGTACTGTTCATGGTGTATTTATATTTCCATTTTCTAGAAACTAAGGCCACCTACCTGTATTTTGCAGTCTGCATAGTTATTAGGCAAATCTTCAATATTGTTTGGAGGGTTTTCTCGAGTGATTGCTTTGTTATTCCTATTGCCTCTATTTTCAAGTTCCTCCCCACCCACCAATCTGTTCCCATAGCTGTACTATTCATATTTATCTATGCATTCATGATTTTCGCAGCAATAAATTCTGTTCATCTCAATTAAGATGTGTATCCCATCAGACTGGGTGCTACACATACGCATAATGAGAAGTAATCCCTGCTCAGAGTAGATTATTGTTTAGATGAAGAACAGACAGTGGGAAATTCAGTACTATTCCTAATTTCTGTAAAGGGAAATGCCAAAGATTACATGTGGTTATGCCAGAGCTGCTGAGTCCTGAACTATTTCTTTGCAACAGGACTGATGCCTGCTTTGGGGTCGTCCTTCAGAGAATATTGATGGCCTCTACTAATTTCTTTGTTTGGTTTTTTTGTTTGTTTGTTTTTCATTATTATTACTTTGGGAGGAGGAGAGGGTGATGAAAAGGGGTTTTGTAAGTAATTAGTAATCCACATTTTGAGTCTTATTTTGAAGTAATATTCTGAAAACAACTCGAAAATGGTGAATGTAAGGTCCAAATCTGAATGAACCAAACAAAAGTATCCTGTAAGAAGTTGTAGGGCAGAACAATAGGGTCACAGAAGTAATTTCTCAGTTGAAGTCAACTCATTAGATCAAGGAGTTTATATTAAAATAGAGAAGGAGTAAAGTGTAATCATGTGCTATTTACTCATTTTCAGCAGAATTTTCATTAAGCCTACCTTATTTCCTAAGTACTTGGAAGTGAAATTTCACATCCTTTCTGAGTCTTTTATAATACGGGCTCTCTTTGATATGCTTAAATATTTAGTAGTCCCTTTTTCTAGCAGCAATTTTGTCATTTTACTTACCACTACACAACATACTTAAATGCAAAGAGATCATCTTCTCTAGGAGTGTAGTGGAGGGCATCTGTAAAACCTTCCCTGAGTAGCAACAGGGCAAGTTGCTACTTGCCAGGAAGAGAAGAGATTTAGCCTTTAAATTGGAAGAGAAGAGATTTAGACTAGATACCAGAAAGAAATTCTTTACTGTGAGGGTGGTGAGACACTGGAACAGGTTGCCCAGGGAAGTTGTGGATGCCCTATCCCTGGAAGTGTTCAAGGCCAGGCTGGATGGGGCTCTGAGCAACCTGGTCTGGTGGGAGGTGTCCCTGCCCATGGCAGGGGGTTGGAACTCGATGATCTTTAAGGTCCCTTCCAACTCTAACCATTCTATGATTCTATGATTCTATTCTATGATTCTATGTTCTGCTCTTCTATTCTCTCTTGCACCTTTGTCCACCAGTATTGCTACTATCAGCCTCCAGACACTGTTGAGAACCAGCAATAAACCACATTATATGTGATTATTTTCTTTCACTGCTACTGTTTGTATTTTTTTCTTTTGATTGTACATACAACTCCATTAAATATATTTTGGACTTTCCTTAAAAGGCTGGTAAAATTACTTCCTTGTCAGCAGATTCACTAAGAGCACATAGGAGATGAACTTGCAGAAGTCCATTGCTTTTAGTATCCTTCTTTACCTGATGTTGGATTTTCTCACTCTTTGTCAGCATCTGTACAGAAACCAGCTTCTTTGATTCCTGCCCAGCCTGCTCTAGGTGACCCTGCTTTGGCAGGGGGGGGTGGACTAGATGATCTCCAAAGGTCCCTTCCAACCTCTACCATTCTGTGACATTCATGTATTAACAATAGTCGTTATCATGGGTAGCATTGTGTCAAGACCACCAGCTGTTCTAAAGACTTGACAGACTTAAAGTCTGTGCACTGTTAAGTACCAGATAACCTGCTTTTACTTAATTACTACTGCATATATACCTTGTTTTTAATCTCTAGTTCTCAGTGTGTTTTCCCAACAAAGGCATCTCAGATGAGGAAATTCAGACACTGAAAGGGAAAGTGATTTTTTGAAGGTCACCCCACCGGTTAGTGCAGCGTCAGGAATACAGCCCCATGGCATGGAAAAGCCTAGGAGGAAATGGATCTTTCTGTAATTCTGGTTTTGATGGCTCTAGTGAATGAGACATTGAACCACACACTGAGTCATGATGATAAAATGAAATGTTAAAGACTGATCTATTTATTGCTCTGCAGCTATCTTGTGCTGTCAATAACACAGACCTCAGGGATTTTTTTTTTTAGTATGAAACTGTATAATTAAAGAACTGTTTTGTAATGCACATGACAGCTTATCTTCAGGAAGAATGATGTTTTTAAAATGCTTTTTAAAAGTGGATGTGTAACTCTTGATGTGCTCCACTGTGATCCTTCAGAAGATGCAAGTAAATCAAACCAAAATTTTTAAAAAATAGTATTAGAAATTCATTTAGCTTCAAGCTCAAAGGTCAAATGCACTTGGTTTTTTAAGAGCAAAACCATAAATTTGTAGTAGAGATTCTTTAGCTTTCTCTTTTTTCATAACTTCCTTGAGAGTTTGTGTACAAGTACTAATCTCCCAAATTTAGATTCTGCAAGTAAAATGCTAAAACGAGTGAGTTCCTTTTTCATCATGTTAAAGAAGTTTCATGTTGTGCTTTATTTAAAAAAACAAACCAAAACCTCAGTGCAGGAAAGAGAGAGATGAAAAATATGCATTACAGGAAGGAGAACCCAAATATTTTTTTTTCTGAAAGGTAAATAAGAAATGTAAAATAGGGCTAAAGTAAGTGGAATAAACTAAAATAAGGCAGAAAATAAGGCTAAAAGTTAAATTATTGCCTTACTAAAAAAAAAAAAAAGAAGCTCACATACAAGCTTTAATATGAAATAATCAAAACCAAACAAAACCAAACCTGCGAGGATAGTTGTGAAACAACAGCTGCATGAAGTTATGTCTAAGGCATTTAGAACATCAAAACTATTAAACAGATCTTAAGTTCTCCTCGCCGGAGATGATAGCCTTGTCACAGTGAGATAGCTCTTCCCATTCATCTGTTCAAAATGATTGTGAAATACTTGGAGGCTAATGAGAACAGAGAACTGGAGGAGTCTCATGTAGTGAACACAGTGCTGCTATTATTAAGATTTATTTGATGTTTTACATCACTGAATTTGAGATGAGCAGTCATTTAAATCACAGGAAGAAGCGGCAGTTAATTGACTTGGTAGTTCTCTTTGTAGCAATCGAATAGATTTCTCTTTCTGCCTTAGAGTTTTATCTTACGTAGAAATACTGTTAACAAAGAAATTAAATACTTCAGACAGTTATCCCATTAACGAATATTCTTGATATAATATGATATTTCCTACTCTCTTCTTTGGTTTCCAAGACTTACAAAAATGTAATAAAAACACAAAGATGAGCAGTGTAATAAATCATAATTTGGGAAGAAATATATACAGAAAGGAGTTTATGTTGGCTACTCAAGGTGGATAATGTCTTTCTAAGTGAACATACGGGGCCGCTTAAGACTGGAAGGAGATTTATATGAATGCTGTTTTAATTGCATGTTTTTAAATGAAGGAGAAGACACAAATGGCTTCAAAGAGTATTTTAGCAAGAGGTTTCAGAAGAATATTGCACAATTCCGGCACTTCAAGGTGGAAGTATTTAATCACACTTGCTGTTATGAAATATTTTCTTATTCAAGGCAAAACTATCGATATGAATAAGTATGAGTGGAATTATATCTTGATGTGGCTAATCAACTTAGAAGATTTTTAGTTTGATAGTATCTTGAATAAAGACTTTTATTTACTTACACATGAGGTCAAAAGGGTACATTCTAAATGAGAAACCACAAATATATTTACATAGTTCAACATTTTTAATTTCCAATGTTTTAGATTTTGCTTTCGGTAAAATTTTCAGCCACATATGTTTTACTAAAAGTGTTATTTTCTGTTTAGGAACATTTTTATTAAAGAGTACGTAGGCCGCTCATAGAGTTAGATTTGTCACAGTTTTCATCAAAGGAAATCTGTTTTCTTTTCTTCTGATGAGAAAAAAGAGGATCAATTCTGTAATTTTGTGCCTGGTGTTTTGTATTTTATATTTACAAGTGTTCCTTCTATATTTCAATACCTTTTTTGTATTTTTTCATACCAATGCTAAAAATATCTGTCCATATAAGGTGGCTGCAGTGAGTGTGTTGCCTCCTGACACCAGTTACATGTGCAGAGTGCAGCATGTTGAAGTCTTGTCTTTGCCTTTTTTCTGGTCATCAGAAGCCAAAATAAAAAAAATATCTTTATGTCATAACATTTTACCTTGTAATTGGTACATCTTGTGCAATTCCTTCAGTGGGGATTTCCCTTTCTTTCCTGTAAACTGAAGTCTTTCATGTAAGCAGTGTTTAGACACACTCTTTTGTAAAACTGATCTTATCAGAATTGTACAGAGCTTCCCGCTTTTCTACACGGGTTAAGGAGTGCTTACCACAAATGGGACTAGCATTTCAACTATTCAACTATTTCAATTTTTCAGTTTTAATTTTTGAATTTTTTTAAAGGGAACAAAAGCTATTGTATTTCCATGAAGACAGTATACTGAGTAGCATATGTGGAGTTAGACAACTCCCTCTTAGGGATGTAAGGAATCCCTTGTTAGTTTATTATTCATTATTGCAACAGCTTATAAACAGGCTTGAGCATTTTCTAAGTTTTATTGATGTTAGAAAATGATTCATTGAAATGTCACAGAAATAGCCTTATAAAACTTCAGAAATATGTCTCATTGTTATGCCTTACTCCTCCCTTCCTTTCCACCTACCAACCTTCTGCCAGCCCCTACCCCACTTCATATGTATTGTTATGCCAAAACACGACAAAACTTTTACAAGACTTGCAAGATGAAATTTTTAGTACTTAAACTTAGGAAATACTGGAACTGGCATTGTTTTTTATTTGGTTTTTGGTACCCTCAAACCTGCTGTGGAAGCAATCAAGAAATGTCAGAGAAATTCCTTTTCAGTGTGTTACTTCAGGCGATTTAATTCACATGGAGTGATACAAAAAGATTGAAAAGATCAGATCCTATTGAGAACATATGTTACCAGCTGATTTGGTACCTTTGGGTATATGGTTTCCCCTCCTGCTAAGGCAAAGAAATACCAGCAAAAGCAAGTTTCTGGTTCTCTTTTCTGACCAGCCACTACTGAGAGATTTTCCCAGTGCTGAGGTTCTGGAATTTCAAGGTTACTTTCAGACTCAAGATGAAAAATGTTGATTTTATAGAAATTCTTCTATTGCAGCCTTGGATATTTCTCCCTGTTCCCCTTTTCAGATTTTCCTGACATTTTTCAACCCAACCCCTGCTCGTGCCTATCACTCCCGTGTCTTCTGCTTCAACCCAACTTCTATATTTTTCATCTCACCATCCTAATTCTTGCCCAATTCATCTGCCTTGTGCATTCCTGCCACTTAGCTTACTTGTTACCCAAATCTTCCTCCCTTCCCCTTCCTTTTCCTATTCCTAGTTTCCTGTTTTTCACTTATAGTCTGCAGACTCAGATTCTGGGCTACAGAAAAGTTTCAGCGTTTTCAGTCTCTCCGTGTCAAAGCAGTTTGTCCCTCTCCTTGATCGCTCTCATGTTCTTGGTGCCATTCTTGGGGATGACCAGCAGCTTCTCGACTTCCTTGGCTTGTCCTGCACATTGAGCTGCTTCAGGACTGGTAGTGGCAACTCCAGGATCTCTTTCCTGATTTGTAACTGTAAAGTCTGAGTTCAGCACTGTGCAGGCACAGTTTATTTTTCCCTAAATTAATCACCTTACATTTGTCTAAATTGAAACCCTTGTGTCACCTTTTTGGCCACTTCTGTAAAGTCTGAATGTAGTTTCTCATTATCAGGGCAGCACTTGACTACCTGAAAGAGCTTGGTATCTTCCCCATACTTGGAGATGTCACCTCCTTCTCATTTCTCTGGGTAATTAAGTAAAATGTTGAGTAAAATTAGTTCCAGCTGGGATCCCTAGGAAGGATCACTGATCCTACCGTGGACTCTTCTCCAGCTTTCAGTAGGTAAAAGCATCTTTCCTTAGTCCCGCAGAAACATAATTTCTTTAATAATCTTTGAAGTGGAACCTTCTACACTTCAGCTCCTGCTTGTGAGGAAATCCTTCAGAATTTTAACTTCCTAAGTGATAAAAATTTAGTAAGACATGCACAAAATTTTATTTTTCTGCTAAGGTTTTAGCATGCCTGGTTTTGTGTGGGGATGCCAAGTGCCAAATCTATTACACGATGACGTCCCTTTCATTGCCAAATGTCTGAGACTGGAGATTCCTGAAATCATCATTTACAACACAATTTTGCTAATCTTTGAAATTCTTACTGTGTCTTGGCCTAATTTCATCTCAGAACAGATTTGTACCATGTTTGTTGGATTTGATATCAAAACATACATATCAGCCAGAGTCAGGCAGCTGACTCAGAAAATTTCTGTCTGAACCCTTACAATTTAACAGCATTAGATCTGCTGAAAATTGCTATCATTCTGCCCATAATTTCTGTGAGTAAATTCAAATTATGAGAGAGCCTGCCTTCTGCTGGAAAGTGATGCAAAGGATTAAAGGTATGATATTTTGAAATATTGATTTGGGAAGACAGGTAGCTAGTTTATAGCGATAGCGTGAATTTTAATTAATTCAGATGAAGCATCATTCTTGAAATTTATTCTGGTCTAAGGGAGGTCCAGGAATCCTTACAAAGTCTTCTGTTGCTTGAATAGTTTTAGAAAGGCAGAGAGTTCAGAGGGGCAGAGAGTTTCAAAGGGTCTTTGTATTTGCTGGAATTGTGGAAAAGCAGCCTTTCACAATCTGAGCGGGACAAATTGATTACTTTTAGTCCTGCACTTAAAATCCTTCTTCATATATCTACCAGGTAAAATACCTAGTGTACCTTCCCCTCCTCCCATTCCCCCACTTTGCCCACCCCGGAGCATACTTCTCCGATCTAATTTATGGTGGGAACTAGCCAAAGGAGCTAATCGGGGAGCTGCATGGACGCTGAGACTTGTTTAAATCAAGTCTTGACTCCTGTTTGGCCTCTTCTGGCAGGTCTCCATAAACTGCAGAGAAGGATCGCTCAATGGCCTGGCTGAGATCCACCAGAAATAATTGGCAGGATGCAGGGAGCAGATCCTCCGAGAGAAAATCATTAAGAGCAAACAATGCTAATTTGTGTTGCGAAGAAAAATATTTAAAAGCTAGGAAGGAGTTCAAACATTATTAACTGTGCTTTTAGAAATATGGCAGGAATACTTAACTTTCTTTGCCGTTTTCCCGTGAACTTTAGGAATGATCTTGAGCCCTCTGAGATCGGTAGTTTCTGTTAATCTGCTCTTGCACTGCAAAAATACTTAGCTAACTGTAGCTGTTTACTTTTGTTTTATTCTCAGTAACACTCAAATTGGTAAGCTATTAAAGATCTGATTGTTAAAACTTATTCTAAGCTCCTTCTGTAACTGAGGACAACTAATTGTTCTGCTTTTGATTTAAATACTACACGTTCGTGTCCAAATCTTCTCTCCAACAGGAGAACACTTCCGTGAGGAAGGAAATTGTTATGCTCCCATTTTTACTTAGGGGAAAAAGATTTTTCAGAGAAACTGATTATTTATTGAATAAGACAAAATCATTCTATAGTAGTATTAGGAGCTGAGGCCAGAATTGCCTGAGTCTCCAAGTCCAGTATTCAACCAAAAGCTTTTCTTGAAAACCTGAAGCGTGTTTATAATTATTTGGTGAAACCAGGACTCTGTGTATAGTTGTGTACATTGTTACAGTTCACACATTTCCGTTAGCTTTACAGCTGTCATATTTCATCCTTTTTTTTTGATATTCATTTTGAAAATTGAACTATGTAAGGTAATCTGATTTTTTAAATTGTACAGTTGTTGCAGTCTGAATATTAAGGTTGAGACAAATTAGGGTCAATATAAGAAGTAAAATATGTGATACAGTATAGTATGTTTCTAGCCCAGAAATATTAAAAAGCCAGATTTATTAGGTCAGCAGCTCCAGACTTATGGGAGAAAGATGGATAAACACTGAGGTAAGATGCACTAAAAGCTACTTAAACAACTGAAAATTGCTGTTGGGCAAAGACAGAAGCAGGATTGGGGGTCTGTTTCGTTCTACTCAGCTACTTTACTGAAAAGATGGAAAAGATTTCTTGGTGTCAAAAACTAGCAAAGTATGCTTAATTTGAAATTCCTTGTTACTTGCAGAATTTGAAGGTCAAATCTGCATTTCTCAAAGGAGTTAAAGTCATATAATCAGTAGAAGAGCAGAGCTGACTGTGTTAACCTTGAATGTATTTGCCTTAGAGGATTTTGAGCAGATTGACTAAACTTTAATGACATGTATGACTTCATTGTGTCTGTGGAGAATACTGCTATTTTATAGTCTTTGTGTTTATGTCTTGCCCAAAAAAATAATCACAAAGGGATTTGTTTTGTGCTTGAGAAAAAGTGGACTTCTGGAAAGTAAAGACGGTCTTTTGGTAGCAGACTTTGTGTTCCTCCTGTGTAAATAATTGCATTCATATGTGGATAAAGAATTACTTTTGTTGGAACATTTTGTATGAAGACAGGAAACTAATGTATGGATAGATACTTTGGAGTGGGTAGATAACTAATGTAAACTGAAGGCCAGTTTTAACATAAGGTTTCATTCAATGCATGAGGTAACTATATCATTTCTTAGAAGAGATGCCAAATCACTGTTATGGCATTTACTGTCATAAACTGACCCAGTGTTTAGACGTGTGAGTAGGTGTCCTGATTTCTTAGAAACACGGAGGCCCAAGGAATTATGCATAATGAGCACCTCGAGAATCAGGACATTTTTGTTCAGGTGCCTAAAAATCAGTTTGATAATAATATGTTAAACAAATTTCAAGGCGTTGCTCTTTCCTCTATAGCTTTTCTATCTTTACAGATACTTTTCTTACAGGTTTTCTATTATACACTTTTGTTTGTCTTCTGACTCCTAATGAGTTTATATTATGTATTTGCTTGTTGAACAGTGTCTCTCATCTTTATTTCCCTTCTCCCATTAGTTTTGTCATCAGTTGAGAGAAAAATTTAAAAGGCACAGATGTTGGCTTTGTCAAAGTGAGTGTGTGTCTGCTGTGATCACAACAGGGCCAGAAGCAGTTTGTTAAACTGGGCAGTGCAAACACTGAGAATAGAATTTTTAGCCCAGCTCAGGCTAATGTGTCCATGGAAAAACAGGTTATCAAAGGCAACGCTAATGTAGGCATGACTAGAGGTAATGGAAGAACTATAGGGGTTGAAGAGAAAATGTAAGGGGTGATCTCTCTCTCTGGTGGTGTAAAACCAATATTCACTCACTAGACTCCCCGTTCTAAGGAGCGTAACAGGATTTTCTTGGAAGTAAGGGGCCGTCATTGGAAAGGCATCCCTGTGTCATCACCAGGCTCCAGAATCGCCCGTTGGTATCACTGGTTGCCCTCTTCGAGATCGGGCAGACAATGTGGTTTCTCTGATTTGTGTTTGTTGTTGGACTATGAACAGCTTAAATATTTTTTACTTCGGATTTGGTGTTTTGTAGACTGTTGTGCAAATCTGTCTGAACAGTAGACACTGGCCTAAAAATTGTATTTCAGTCCTTTCTGTGTGGATCTCAGTGTTGAAGTATGTGAAGTGAGACAGGAGAGAGATGGGTTGAGATACAGGACGAAAAGAAAAGAAATGTTAGAAAAGGAAAGACACGTGTGAACTGCAGGTAGTTGTTGCTGACTTTTCTGAAGCAGTATATAGAAGACTCTCCAGCACCCAACTGGGTGCTCTCTCTGCCAACACAGTGACTGGGCACCATTGGTGGAATGGCTCCTAAAAGAATCGCTTTTAATTTTGCATAGCAGGTACCCAAGCAAAGCATTAATAGAAAGTTATATAAAACATCAAGACTGACAAAGACAGGCCATAACCTGGGTTGATTTGTGTGTCCTTTTAGTAACAGCTTCTGAGGCAGAGCTACCTTTGGCCACAGGATTTAGATAGTTGTCTCAGTCTGTATTGGTAATTACTCTATAACTTCAGTTAGCAGTTTGGACTCTTATAACAAAGAACCTTCCTGATGATCCTCTAATGAAATTTTGTGATCGGCTCTCCCAGCCCACCTGTGCACGCTGAGGAAGGGACCCACATTGCAATTTGTGTCTCCAAGAGAGATTCACACCCTCAGAAAAGTAGCAAATCTTTGTAAACTGCACTGCATGGCAGACTGGTGTGCCATTGCAACAAATAGTAATTATAGGCATGCTTGAAGCAAGACTTTCATAAAATTGAATGAAAAGTGTGATTCATTTCACAGGAAGACCCACCCACCCATTCAGCCATTGACATGTCTGTCTTCTTTTGCTTCTTCTTTTTTTTAAGTTTCAAAGGGAAATAAAATGTCTGAAACAGAAGACCTGCCTGAACATATTCCTCTTCTGTATTTAAATCAATTTGTAAAATAATGTTTTGATTATAAGGTTTCCTAATTTCTCAAATGTTAATAACGCTCTGCATTTCCACCCATCTCTTTGTGTACTAATCACAAGTATTGCTCAATGGATTAAGCCTGATGTTGGGCTCTGATAAGGAAGTTTTCATCATTTCAAGTCATATTTGAGTATAAGTTGCTCTTGCTTGGTTAAGTGCTCTTTGTCAAAAATTTTTATGTAAAGCATTAGAGCTGTGCATTATCTCAAGATAGTTAATTCATTTTGGAAAGAAATGAGTGGAGTTGTATTGCTAACTAAGATTTCAGTTAGAAACTTTTTTTTACAATATTATGATGCTCAACCCACTTTAAATGTTCAAGTATCCAATAACTAGATCTTTACGATGTTGCATATGAGAAAAGATGCCTGTGGCTACCTAGGCCAGACAAGTTTGCTGGATTAAAGCAAGAGTGCAGTGGGGTGGTGCTGATGCTACTGGTTTATACCAGTTTTAGTATGGTAGCGCTGCCTGATTTCTATTCCTTTTTCGGGGTTTTAGATCAGTGTGAGCAGGATTCTAATTATGTTCTTCCAAATCAAATTTCCCCTGCATCTTCAAAAGCATTTTTGTATTATTTGATACTTGTAATTGTATTTGTTTTTTCATACATGGATATGCTTTGTCTAAGTGGTACTTAAATTCTAAATTTTGTGTGGTCTACGGACCAGACAAAATTCTTCTCAACCTGTTAGCCATGACAGCAGCATACATAAAGCTTAGGGACAAGAAGATGACTGTTCAACACAATTGACAAGACTGCCCTTGTGAGCTCATTTCATGGTCAGGATCATATTAGAGTCAAGTTCCCTAGTTAAAAAATACCAAATGAAATAGCCACTCCATTTGTGATTTTATCGGAAGAGGAGAAAGTATTTCATAAGGTCTTTAGAAATTCACACTTGACAAAAATGAAAAGAGATAGAGTAAAATAATGTACATCATAAATTCTATTGCTGGGCCAGTATGCAGACAGCGGAATGCCTAACTTATATGGCACATATAATGCTGTATATGGTCAGTACTGATATCTGAAATGCAGCCTCAGTTTACCAAATCCGGCTGATCGAAGCACCCAATTAGTCAAAGATTTATTCTTGTCTCCGGAGTGAACTTTACTCTTGTGGAGACCTCACTAATGTGCTTTGGAGACCTATAATGAGGGAGAGCTTAATTATTCGGATTCATCAGCTTGCAAAGGTGTTGGATGATCCCACATAAGCCTGCTCAATCAGCATTCCACAACATGTGCAACCCGCGTGTTTGACGGTGGCCGTGGTTTGTTTTAAGCATACACTTTAAGGTTAACCCCAAGATTTTCGGTAATGTTTTTCATTAACTGAAGAGATGCCCTCTTCTAGACAACTGGTTTTTAATGCTTATTTGAGAAGTTTCACTTTATATACTGCATGAATTACAATTAATTGTGTGTATAGTGCCACAAAAGCACTGCCTCTTTACTATATAAAGATGCGCTCCCTGCCCCAGAACGCTTGTGATCCAAGATAAGTGAGACAAGACAATGAGAAAGCCATACAAGAAAAGGAGGGTGTGGAGTGAAACAAGAGACAGATAAGATGGAAAAAAAGAACCTGACAGATAGCACTCCTGCAGGGGCAGGCTCTGGGAATGCTTTACCTGTGAGGACCTTCTGACTCCACCGCACCCAGCAGCGCCCTGTGCAACTTGGTGGAGTTCTTGGGCTGTCCCTTCCATCAGAAATACATGTCCAGAAGTGAGGGAGCCCTATAAAATCAATTTGTCTTCCCTCAAAACCCCACATTAATGACTTCCACTGTAGAAACACCAGTAGTAATCCCTGAAACAGTGCTAAACTAAAGTTAATAATATCTTTTTATTGATTAAAAGAAACTGAAAATGCTCTATAAGTAGAAACTGCATGCCCAGCTAATCTGTAGAAACAAACATGCTGCTTGTACACCATCTCTCTCGCTCCACCATCTGTTTGCTTCACATGCCCATTATGTTTTGTCTTTAGTGAAGTGTTTCTTAGCTTTTCTAGATAAAGTTGTTTTTAAACTGGGACTGCTTTGCAGCTGGTTTCAGTGGCCAGTCCTGCCCAAGCCACGACACGGCTGGACACATAAACCTGTGGCAGACAAAATGATGAAGAAGAAAAGTGGAAGGTGGCTTTGACAGAGCAGTAAGATATTGTTCTGAGCCCCAGAGAAACATACCCCAAAGTAGGCAGCAGATTTGAAAATAGCACTAAGTAGGTACAAGCAGACTGCAAGTTGGAAAGAGGAAAGAAAGCCATTTTTCTGCTTCTGACAGAAATCTGGGAATAATGAACCCTGCCGCTCCTCTTTTATGAAATCTCCAGCCGTATGCTCTGTTTCTATCCTCCAAGTAGCTTTCTGTCTGAGGAAAACTGGGCAAAATTCTCATTGGCTTTTAAGAGTGAGATTCCCAGTCTACAACAAAGTGAATTCAGAAGTCTCCTGTGGTCTCAGACAGCGTATCAGGGTCAGAGAGCTGAGAAAATGACCTGCTTCTCCTTTTGAAGAGCCCTTCCAACATACCAACCTGCATAGTCTTTCACAGGAAAGTAGGCTAAAGCTTTTGATGGTAAAAATATGAATAGAAAATACTAACCTATTATTTTTCTTTGAGAAAATAATCCCACGTTTGGGTTTTAACAATGTGTGGGGCTAAAAGCAGCTGCTACAGACACCTATTCTGTCTTTGGCTTGTTTTCCACCTTTGTTATAATTTTCTGTATTCTGTTCTTGACATGGCTGCAGTAGTTCTCTGACAAAGACTTGTCAGGGAAGGTTCTTAGAGACCTATGGATGCTGCCAAAGCCAGGGAAAATATGGAGAATTTGGATGTTCGAGGAAGAACTTGTGGACTTCTGAAAACAGTGCATCTTAGGTGTTCCACAGGAACAGCAAGAGAGGTACTGAAGCAACCACATATACATGCAAAGTAAATAGTTTGCTCTGCCACTGCATTAGCAAGGAAACCACTTCAAACAACTCTCTCTACCTAGGGAAAAATGTAGTAATAATAAGCAATAGCATAAGTCTCCACTCCTTGCCCCAGAGGTTGTCTACTAATCCTTAGGAGCCTTTGCACTCTGCAGGCTTCCTTTTTCTATCCTCATTTGTCACTGGAAAAACATTTGTATGGGTCAGAGGCACAGCGCAAGCCGAAAAAAATATTATTAGAGAAAAAATGAACAGTTCTCCAATGAATCCCTTTATGTATGAGAAATAAACAACAAACAATTTCTCTTCTCAAAGGAAAACAGAAGCTGGTTAAAGAAGTTAGAAATCCCTACTGCTTGTGAGTCACTGGTAGCCCATTGTGCTGATGCTTCTGAAAGGAAACTGAATGCACTTGTGAGGGTTTTCTTTTCTTTCATTTCAAAAGCGTTCTCGGGTTTGAGATCTCCCCAAAGCTAATTAAAACAGAACACAGAGTGACATTAGTTATGCACCAGAGTGGGAGTCAGAAGATGTGAGTTCAGTTCCCAGCCCTGCCACCGACTTCCTGGGTGACCTTGGGTGAGCCTCTTGATGTAGATTTTCAAAAGACCTCTGGGCCAAATTTTCATATTGAAGTTTGATTTTCAAAGGAGCTCAATATGTAGTGATTTCCATGATGTTGATTATGGTAAGAATTTCAAGCAAGCTCAGCAACAAATACGCTGAGCTCATTTGAAAATCAGGCTCTTAATCTTTTTCTGCCTCAGTTTCCCATCTCTGACAGTGCTGGCAAGATATTTGCCTTGTCTGTCCTGATTGTTTAGACTGTAGCTCTGCAATGCCAGAAATTGTCTTTTCATGAATGTGTATAGTGTCTTGTACAGTCTTGTTTCATCTCTATTATGGTTTTTTAGGCATCACTGTAATGATTGTTACAGGAGTGATCTGTTTTAGAAAGAAAGAAACTCTACTCAGAAGAAGGCTTAATTATTGTGTTGTTTCTCGGATCTGGATGAAGATCTATACTGATTACTTTAGTTTGCTTGGGAGAATGTCATATGGAGAACATCAAAAGCTGTATTTAAAATCAGCATATATATGTTAGCTGATGTCTCTTGTCCAGTAGGGACAGTTAATCTATCAGAGAAACAAGTTAGATCAGTCTGCTATGATTTGATCTGGCAAGAAGCATATCGACTGCCTCTTACTCCCTTGTTATCCTTTAGCTGCTTACAGTTGAATTGTTTGATAATTTGCTGAAAAATATTTTCAGGCACTGATTGGTGTGGAATTCCATACATTTTCCTGCCCCCCGTGGTAAATAAGATGATGCTGTTTGCAGTTCCCACTGCACCAGCTCTGTTTGCACTTTTCCCACACTGCTTGCGTGCTCTTGCAACATCTCGGAGCAGCATAACATTCTCTGTTGGCAAAGGTATAGAGTGCTTCTTCCCTTCATAAATGCTGTTTGCTTCCCGGGACCCACTACAACCCATTCCTGAAATTCCAGATCAGCATTGTCAGTGATAATCGAGCTCCTGGTTTCAAGCTCTGTGCTGTACAAGCCAGAGGCCAAATGTAGTAACCCAGGAATGCGTGATTGCAAAGACTGTCACTTCCCAAGGAACTCTGCTTACTGCTAAATGACTGCCCTTTCCACATACCTGTGGGTGTCACTAACACGGTGACTCTTCCCTCTTGGGTTTGTCATATATGGGTGGACGGCACCTCAAGCAGCTGAAAGTTCTGAAGCGATCATTTCCTATGTTTACAAAGTCAGCATGCGACTCGCTGCTCTTTTCCAGATTCCCCTGTACTCCCTGGCTGGAATTATTTATTATTCAAGTATGTGTCCTCTGAAGAGCCCTTTTGATACTTCATATGTTTTCCTTTCTATGAAACGGGACGCTGCACATCAGCTTTGCAATGAAAAAACTCCCAGGACACCTCTAGAAGTGTATGGTCACAGCAGTTTTTCAGTTAAAGTTGAGGGTGTTTTGTCATGGGGAGAGCTTAACTGTGCCATTTGTCTGTGACTAGCATTTTCTATTGTTGCATTTTTTTAAGGGTATAGTCACTTTATTCTTTACTAAAAGTGCTTTTCAGCTTCTTCATCTAACAATTTCCTAAATTGTGTTACATGTTCTTGTATTGACACGCAGCCATGTCGTGATCCCGAAGAGCTGCAATGGCCAGTGCTGGTGTCTGCAAACAAAAGCTTGGAATCGGGGAAATATTATAGAATGGCTGGATTCAAAGAACCTTTAGTGGTCATCTAGTCCAACCACCCACCACAGGCAGGGACACCTTCCACTAGATCAGGTTGCTCAAAGCCCAGTCCAACACTTCATGGATGGGGCATCCGCAGCTTCTCTGTTCCAGTGTCTCACCACCCTCATAGTAAGGAATGTCTTCCTCGCACCCAGTGTAAATCTGCCAATTTAAATCTTTCAATTTAAAACCGTTTCCTCTTGTCCTGTCACTGCAGGCCCTGGTGAAATGTCTCTCTCCATCTTTCTTATGATCCCCCTTGATATATTGATTCTGTCATTAAAGGTTTTCCATTCCTTCCAGTCCCCAAACCCAGTTGCCACGTATTTTTACTAGCTGTGGCCAAATGTGTAGAAAAAGAGGAATCTTAATTACCTGTGCAAACCAGAGAGTCTCAGTCACACTGACCTAACCTAGATGCTGGGTTGCAGGGCTGTGCTTGATTTCTGATGTGAAAAGGAGCATCGACAAAAACAGTCTGTGCCTTATCGTCACTGGTTTGAAATGGTGATTCCATAGTGTAGCTCGGTTGTATTCAGTTTTGTTTTCCTTCCTTCATTAGTGCAATTTGATTGTTTCACTTATATTAAACTGTTTATTTTGAGGTAGAAAATCTTGAGCTTTCTCAGCATCCACATAGGGATTGAATGTGTTTCTGCAAGAGCTCGTGTGCCAGCCAAAGAGTGCAAGGGGAGTTAATAGCTCTTGAGAGGACAACTATAATGTTACTCCATCCTTTGCTACCCTCTTCAACCTGATCTGAAAAGTGTAGACACAGAGGGACCTCGTAGGTTTAAAAGACTTTGCCTCATGCTTGACCTTGGTTAAGCCCCTCACAGTCTTCCTAGTGCATTGGGCATAAAGCAGAGTCATTTCCAGACTGTCATCTGCACCATGCAGAAATGTCAAGGTGAAGTCTGAAATGCATGAGCTGCTATATAAATGGCACCATGGAGTGGTAATGATTTTCTGATGCAAGTAGCATTAATGAAGATGCGCTCTGCCAGTTATACTCCTGGCAAACGAGAATCTGCAGAAAGGGATTTAAAATAAATATCGATCCAATTTAAAATTAACTGCTAATTATCATCAGAAGCTACCAGGCTGCTGCAGTTATAATCCATGAGTATTTATAGCTCAGAGCTTTAGTGTTAGATTTTTTTCTACTGACTGCCATTCAAGAAGTCTAATCTTACATCACAGGTTGAGAAAAATAACTGTTCAGCTGTTCTGAGCTGATGATGGTGTTATGTTTAGCTGCACAAGCCCCCTGTGACATTGTTTTGGAGGATGCTGTGTAAATTGGGATTAGCAACATTTTTGATTTCTTTGAGGGAACAGTTTGCCGAGGATTATTGTAGTGAAGAGCTGCTCAGTGTGCACAGCATCGCTTATGCAGAATGTCTTAGTAGGCACACACACCATAGGTCACTCTGCCTTAACCTAAGTGAAAACCTTGCAGTTTTATGATTGAGCAATGGCAGATCTGTAAGTTCCTCTTTAGAAAAAACAAACTGTGAGTTTTATTTCTTAACTTGTTTCAATATGATATTAAATGTTGGCTTGGGATTTTTTTTTCCCTTTTCTCATGTAGTTTAGCAAAGAAGCATTAATTTCTGAATATTACTTACCAGAAAATACCATGTGTTCGTCAGTACAAGTGTTAGTTTTCTCAAAATAAACAACCAGATATTGTGCAATTACTAGAAGATACTGGTTTCTATGTTGTATTTTTTACTTTGCTGATGCATTCACTAAGAATGTATTTGGAAACAGTTCATAGCCTGAGTTACTCAGGGGGGAGGCAGTGTGGTCTAATGGGAAAGACAAGGGTCCAGCACACCAAATGTGCCAGTGGCTCAGGTATTCCTGCCCTGTGTCTCAGTTTTCCACCAGTGAAATGGTCACAGTAGTAACAAGGATCTTTTTTTATGGTGCTTCGTGTTTGAGAGGAGAAGGAATTGCGTGTTACTTCTTCCACAAATGATTCGTTGCTTTAGGAAAATTCCCCTTCTGAGGAGGTTGTTGGGGCCGTGGGCTGGTGACCAGAAGGCAGGAGCAGAGCGGGAGATGCAGCCCCAAGCAGATTCCCAGCCAGTGCCCGCAGCAGGAACCAGCTCCGAGATGGTGCCGGAGCGATCATCGTGACACACAGAGAGCTGAGTCTTCTTCCCCATCCCAGAGGCCAGGGCAGCAGGGGCATTTCAGGCAGTGCAAAGTTGCAGAATTCGGAATAACTGGAGTGGTAAAGTTTCGATGTAAGATGCAGAAGAAATTCTATAGAAAAAGCTTGGGAAACAAACACAACTTCTCTCCGTATACATCTTAATAATATAACTCCAGTAAGTTATGTGGATATATATATAGTGCTTCACTGCACATTGAATTGTAATCACTTGATGTTATACATTTCTAAATTAAGTAAATTAGTTTTTGAAGTAGTTAAGAGTATTAGAAACCGGTCTGAAGGGTTGAAATGCATCACTAAGAACAGAATTGCAAGTGATGCTCTCTTCATTAATATTAATTTTGAAATAAAATATATCTTGCCTAAAAGTTTCTTTCAACTTTTTCAACATTGACTTTTAGGGGGTGGAGAAAAGGATATTTTGTCCCCACCATTTCAGTTTCAGTTTTTCTCATTTGTGCTCATAAGTCTATTCAAGAGCGATGCAGTAGATGTGTCTTTTCCTGGTGAAGAGAGGCAGATCTGTCTCTCCAGCTTCCTTTGGGAAGGAGCTGGTTTCCTACACTGCAAACCTGCTGATTCCCCATGGCAAGAGATGGCTCTTCCCTCTGCTCTCCCTGCAGTTCCAGGCAGCTCCTGAGTCTGTGCCGTCCTTGCCGATCACAGAATCAACAGGTTAATGTTCAAGGATTATAGCTTCATGCCCTCTCACCCTACACCTCATAAATTTTCCTACCTGTGCCCCAGCACATGGCAAACTTTGTGTGTCTGTATTCACCACTCTCCTGGCAGTAGGGCCACGGGCATTATTTTGCAGACTTTTCAAAGGTGTTTCTCAACAGAGCTGTTTAGGAAAGAAACACAGTGAAGTCTTTGTCAAAGAGCCTCGTGAGGAGAACGTGAAGAAACAGATGGAAATGATAATCAGAAGGATAATCTCGAGGTGTGATCATTTGGGCCAGTGAGGGGCTTTTCTGCTCCTTGGTTCCATCGCAGCCTGTTGGATGGGCTGCCAGGAAGCTGCTCTACCTAGTCCGCTTGCCTAATCACTGCTCTTTTTGTTTTCTGTCCCTCTCTGACCCTGGAACAGCTCCGTCCAGGAGTGTTTGCTAGCAGAAGCTTGTTCCACCTGAAAATCTGTCACCAGTCCAGCTTTTCGGAAGTGAATGACTACAAGAATGCATAAGTGACATACTGAAATGGGCAAAGCGCCCTCCCAGCTGTGTAGGTTACAAGATACCTGATATTATGTCTTGTTCAGAAACGTAGACATGGTTTCTGCTTGCCAGTTGTATGTAGAGAATACTTGGCATGGATAGTTCTGAGAAAAAGTGAATAAAATTCACAGAACAGACCATCCAAGAACCGCTAAGGACTCACACATGAACAGGCATTTCTCCGAAGGGCTGTCAATACCGACAGCTTTCCTCTCGCTGCTCCTCCCCAGCACTAACAGTGCCTTTCTCAAGTCCACTGTGGAAGTGGATCAGGCTGAGCAGCCAAAAGGCACTCCTAGTGCAGAATAAGAGCGTCCACACAGGGAGTGAATGCCAAGGAGCTAATGCATTCTCCATTCACACCCTCGCTTATTTTGCAACAGCTTCCCTGTGTAGGCAAGCCCTACATGCTCATGTCATTTGATGGTTAGCGTTGCATCAGTGACATTCCAGATTCTGACCACAATGTTAGTAATGGAAAGTGGTTCATCTTTTGCAACTTTTTCTTTCATGTGTCTGGAGTGAATTTCTTCATTTTTCAAATGTGTGCGATATTCTTCTAATCTCTGACATATGGAATGATGCTCTCTAAGCATGGAAATTGCCTTTGTACAGTATACTGTATGAAGAAGTGATTTTTTTCTTGAGCAGTGTGAAGCAGCCTTTTTTCTTCTGAAGAGCAGGAGAAAACACAAGTCATAAAAATGTTCTTAACATATATTTGAAATTTAGTAGCTTGCGTCTGATACATTTTTGCTCATAAAATACTCCAGTTTTTGTCTTGCTTTGCTTGTGCTGTGGCATCCCTAGCACTTTTACTCTGTTGTCACATGCCTGGCACTCTTTCATGTAGACCTAGAGTTTCCTGGTCACTTAAGCAGTCTGTTTATCAGTCACGTTTATTTTCAGCAAGCCTTTGGTGTTTAACTTGCTTATTAAGTTTACACGCCATTTTGGGTGATGATAGTTAAGATGGAAGAGTATGACTACCTTAGATTTTCCAGAAATAGTGACTTCTCTGAGCTTATTGGTGACAACCTAGGTTGTCTTCATCCCCCCCAGGAGCTTCTTCAGACAAAATCCAAACTGCAGTGGTGAGGAAGCTGCTGTTTGAAATGTCATCCATGGACTTTGAAGTGTGGATTTCTCGTGCTTGCAATATCAGAAAGAGCAAGAAAGCTGCCTCTGTGTGTTTGCCCACCAAACTGTTCAAGTTGCGTGGTTTATAATCAAAAGACATCCTTTCTGTTCACATTTCTGGGGACACGGCTCCCACTGCGCAACAGTCTGAACTTCCCAAAATCTAAAGGCAAAGATGATGTCTTACTTCTCCCTTCAACAGTGTATGAGTTGAAGGTTTCACAGGGCACCTCTAGAGTTTGTTTTGGCTTTTTCCTAGGTGGGATTTGTAGTCACATTTTATTCATTAATACATTAAACAGCAAATTGTATCTAGTTTCAAGAGTCTTTCTGTCTCCTTCACTTACGTTTCTGTAATGAGTGTCCCATAACATTTCCATGAAATCGTAGTCTCTCTTCGTTTTAAGGTCACTCTGGAAAACTGGCATCAGCCAGCTCTACCCTGTCCTGAAAGGGCAAAACGGGAACAGTGCTTTCATTTGGAATAGCATATTTTAAAAGGCCTGCAGTTTAGTGGGATAAAATACAGTAAAAAATGCAAGTGCTGTGAGTTTGATGGCATTAAAGGAGTTTTTAGAGGATTGTTGCTTAGTGCAGGATACTGTCCTTTCCTTCCCCACTCTTACAGAATCATAGACATTACATTATTATGTAAAGGAACTAACAATTTGCTAATTTGTTCCTCTAAGTTGTCTTCCACACTCTCAGAAAACCAGAATGGCTAATATTTACAGGATTGCCATTTTATTTTGGATTGACCCAATGCATGTCTATGTACTTCTTATACAAGTATGTATGAAACAGGGCACATACGAGGGACTTGTCAGTAAATTACCAGCAAATTGCTTGGCCTGGGCAGGAGCAACTACATTTGCAATTGCAATCTGGAGCAACATGTTAGAGGCCACCTTCCTTAGATCAGCTTACGTATTGCAACACCAGCAAGTAATCAAATTGTAATGTACTTTAATGCAAAGCCTGGTTTGGCTTGGTTGGCAAATTAAACTATCGCATGCCTCTGGCAAAAGCAGCAAGCCTTTGAACTGTTTGACTGCAGCTGTAGCTTGCACACCTTATTTTCCCTCTTAAAAATCAAATTAAACCGTAACCTGCAGCCTCTGCGGTAAGTTTCAAGGAAAATTAAACTGTTGCTAACCTTTCTAGCAAAGATAACTGTCTGTAATCAAGCTGAAAAGTCCAGGCCTAAATTGCCATCTCCAAGTTTAGACAGATTCATTGGAGGAAAACTTCAGGGCTTATTAAGTACAAAGATATTACCTCTGACTCAGGAAGTCCTTGGCCACAAATTGCTAGAGACTGGGCAAGTTTGCCAGGAAGGTATTACTCTGTGCTTCCCCTCTTCTTTCACTCCTCCTGCAGCATTTACTGTGGGTCTGTCCCTGGGCCAGGACACTGGACGCTTGTTCTGGTCTGCTTCTCCGGATCTGAAGTCTAGCCCAAATTCGGAGCACTAATGGCTGTGCTGACCCACTTGTAAGCACTAGCCATGGTGGTCTCAGTGGTGTGTTTCGTGGAAAGCAGTGTCTGGGCTCATTCCCTCCTTTAGACTTCTTGGACCTTCCTCACCCCACGTTAGCAGTGCCCCAGACTCCCTCGGACTCTTAGAATGCAACTCTTGGATGTGATGATGTTCTTCACCTCCCCCAGCTTTCGTTATTTTCTGTGTCCTGCTGGCAGGAACACTTGGCATTTGACTTGCCCTCATAACATTCATGTTTTTCTTGGAGCTCACCGAGATAGGATTTTTCCCAGCCTGGCTGAGTTGCTGTTATTTCTAAAGAGTCAGCAGGACAATAGACCCTCTTGGGAGCCAAGACCTTGTCTGGCTGGTGGCTCAGGCTCACAAAGACTCAATCCTCCGTGCTTAACGTTACCCTTTGATTTCCGGGATTAGCCTTTGACTGATGGCAGGTGAAGAGGCAGAACAGAGCAGCACAAAAGGAAAGAAATCCATTAAGTTTATATTGCAACACGTATACACTCAAGGCCAGGTTAAGGCAAACTTCACCACCATAGGGGAACAGGAATTGGGAAGAGGAGGTTGTTGGCACTGGAAGCAGACTACTGGCAGTAGTCTGTCTGTCATAGAAGCATCAATGACAACGGAGAGATCTTTCCTCTAATGCTTTTTTGATACGTATACTATCCATGCTTAATCTTATTCACAATATAGCAGTTAATATGTCTCTGCACTATGGTTTTCTTATTTTTAAAAGTTGGCTTAAAAGTTCTCAGTCTCTCTCAGCAGGGTAGGTAAAAACCAAGCTAAGGCATATTAGTCATGTTTTTATCAAGAGATGAAAGTGATAGAGATATAAAGTACTACCAGCTTTTAATTAAAATTGAATAAGTAAAAAACAGTTGGCCGTTGCAAAATTCATTACAATGTGTTACCAAAAATAGATACCTTTATGAGAATGCAGTTTTATTACAACAGTGGGCACTAATTAGCTGTAAACATCATTGCTGAGATAGCCAGATAGAAAATGTGTTAGTAATGCTTATAACAGGTTTCAGTTGTCTGGAATGGAGACCTAGAAACTCTTAAGGCTCTTAAAATGTAATCTCTCAGACTACCAAAATAGATGGATGTACTTCTGTTACTTATGGCAACATCTGAATTTCAGGAACAATAACTTAGTGTTTTCTGCATCTGGTTTTCATTTGCAAGGAAAACTCAATTTTACAAAAATGTAACCTGACTTGGCTGAAATATGCATGACCCAGTGGTTTTATTTCTTCTTTCTGTAGAATAGTCAGACTTGCAAGTTAGATCCTCCAGACTTTCATTTGGTAAAAAATCCCTTTGACCTTAAGAAAAACATGTTCCAATACAAGTTTACAGGTATAGATTTACAGTGTAGAGCATCTTTCTGACCAGTTCAGGCCATATGTGTGTCTTGTGTAGTCTCTGCAAAATTTACTGTAATTGAAAAAAGTTATTTTCCTCTCTCCTCCTGTAATCTAGAACATCAAGCAATAACAACAAATCTGTGGGTGGTTTATCTGATTTATGCTAATTTGCTATTGACATGTTTGAGGTATCACTTGCATCATCCCGGTCTTGCATATTTATTATTAAAAATATTAGCTGCTTGTGAAAAGGAAATAGTTTAAATAATTATTCACTTGTCCTGCGATAACCTCTTGAAAGCAGGGCTCCACTCCGGTAGCCTGTATACAAAATCATTGCAAATGAGGTGCAGCCTGAAATGTTTCAGATAAGCTTGCAGCAAGAGGATGATTTGAATTCAGGAAGATTAATGTATCCCACCTACAAGGAGTGGGTCTCCCCTTATGGAATTTCAACCGTGAGGCATCTAAATCACCTCCAAAACCAGTAGAAGAAAGAGGTAAACCCAGCCTGTGATTTAGATCACAGAATTTAGGGACCTGAAGCCTTCAGGGCAGACTCAAGCACCAGTGCCCAAGCTTGAGCTCATATTTTCAAACTCGGATACTTCAACATGGGCTGCTAAATTCTGGCGTCAGTACCTGGGGAAGCACACACAGCAATGATGAGGGAAGTGGTGACTCTTTAGCAAAGTCAGAAAGTGCTGCTCAGGGTGAACAATTTTCCAGAAGAGGCCACTTATATGCCTAACTTGGAGCACTGAGCTTTAAAAGTAAAATCAAAAGCACAAGCCCCCCCATTTTAAAACTTTCCCCACCTTCCTTGGTATCTACATATTGATACACAAAAAAAAAATTCATCCTTTGTAAACAATCACCTGTCCTAGATTGTGCTAGTACTGCTGCAGTCTAACTTCCTTGACTGCTGTGATGAGCTGGTGCTACGTGCCAAGTTCATGAGTGGAATCAAAGTACAATACAGAAAAATGTGAGTTTCCAGATGTTTTCAGCAGGAAAGATTAGAGCTGCAGTATATAAAAATTTGCAGATATGTGAATATAAGGATATTCTGAATCTCTTGTTCTTTGTTGGCATTATTCACAAGAAAAAAATTAGTATGGTATTTCAATAAAGCAGCCCATGCAGAAGCTGGCACCTACCAGTATTTGCAATATTGTTTGCAATATTGCCTTGCTGTCTCCGTGGGATTTCACTCATTGATTTGTATTTCAAAAGCTTCATTTTAAAAGACCGCTTTTTTCACCCCAAAGATGTATTTTCTTCAAAATACTATGTGTTCATGATAGAATAAACCTTACATCTGAGCAATAGAAAAATAGTATGTGACAAGTTTTCTTCTCTGAAAACTGGTAACTGGTGCAAGTCTTTTTCCGATCTCTATTGCAGTTTATTTACAGTGAAATTGTGCCCACTTTTTCCTTCTGATTTGCAAGTGGTAACTTTTGTTAGAGGGTCAGTGTATGATAAATATATGTCAATGTTCTTGGAGATGAAAGCCTTACAATGATTATTGACATTGGACATTTGAGCTCCTTTTCCCCCTCCATCCACACCCTATTGACCGAGTAGAAACAGAAATACCCTTGATGTTTTGATACCCTGAGTATTGCCTAAGTATTTGCAGGAGAACCTGGCTCAGAAACATTCCTGACTGCTTGGAAAACTCTTGGTATATTGGATTGTAGAGAAGGGTGAGCTCTGTTAAAGAGGAAGGAAAAATGTGGAAATCAAACCGGCGTGCCGAGAGGTGGTGTGGCGGAGCGGTGGCTGCCGTAGCGATGCCAAGAGTAGCTCCACCAGAGCCGTGCTGGTTCCCCTGGCAGCGAGCTCAGCCAAGGCTGGGTGTGAGAGGCTGTGATTGCTCCCAGAGCCGTGTCTGCTCTTATCGCCCGGAAGGTGATGGCATGGTACAAGCATGCAGGACTGACCCCGAGTTAGGAAACACTGGTCCTTAACAGATGTGGAAGGCTGAATAGCAGGGATGCAAAGATTGGCTGATGGTGAGCAATAGGAGCAAAGGGAACCACCGCTCAGACTTTGTAGAAGGCAAATCGTGAAGTAGCTCTAAACCCTTCGTGTTCACTTGTGTTCTCACTGCTCCTTGGCACTCAAAGCCCACACAGACCACTGAAGCATTTCATCCTCTCTGAACCCCCTGTTAGAATCATAGAATCATAGAGTGGTTAGGGTTGGAAGGGACCTCAAAGATCATTGAGTTCCAACCCCCCTGCCATGGGCAGGGACACCTCCCACCAGACCAGGTTGCTCAGAGCCCCATCCAGCCTGGCCTTGAACACTTCCAGGGATGGGGCATCTACAACTTCCCTGGGCAACCTGTTCCAGTGTCTCACCACCCTCATAGTAGTAAATTTCTTCCTTATATCCAATCTGAATCTTTTTTTCTTCCAATTTTAAACCGTTTCCCCTTGTCCTATCACTCCACTTCCTGTCAAAGAGTCCTTCTCCAGTTCCTCTATAGGCTCCCTTCAGGTATTGAAAGGCCGCTATAAGGTCTCCCCGGAGCCTTCTCTTCTCCAGGCTGAACAATCCCAGCTCTCTCAGCCTGTCTTCATAGGAGAGGTGCTCCCTGTTGCTACCTTGCAAGCTACCTTGTGGAGCTAGAGAGAAAAATGTTCTGTTCAGCTTGGGACACCTCGAGGACTGTGCCCCAGGGCACTGCTGCAAAAACATTGCAGAATTACCCCAAAGGAGTGGAAAGTTATGGCAGGTGTTAAGTTTGTTGTGATTACCGGATAAATCTTAAAGATAAACAAATGCATTCAACTGAAAGGCTAGATTTACAATAACAGAGCAAAGTTAGGTAAAGATAAAATAACATGTATACATTTATTAAGGTTATACTTAGCAATGTATCTCCTCCTTAGCTGCTCCTATGTCTCAGATTTTGACCCTGGTTAATTAGTTTCTGCATGGAACCCTGGGCTGGAGTGCCCCTGGGTAAGCAGAGTTGCTTACACCTTGCAAAGGTGGGGACCTGGACCTGCATCTTCTCCAGCTCAAGGTGGATTTCTCCCTGTTTGTCTGCTCCTCCTCCCCTGGCATCGGGCCATTGGGTGTTCTCTGGGAGATTTCAGTATTTCATTCTGTCCCTGCTACTTAAGGTTACTTCAATAATGCTTCTATTGTCCATCTCAAGAAACACTTTCTTGGCTGTTGTTTTTCACTAATTACAGTCTTGTTAAAATACAACGGCGTCACTTTACAAATTACGCAAGATGATAAATAGTACAAATTCCTTTTAAAGTATATACTGTGTGTACAGGCTATATAGCAAGCCCATTTATGACATTCAAACACAAACTGATCTTGAGGATAGGGCTGCCAAATCTGCAAAGCTCCACCTCATCCTGTGTTAGATTTTTTAGGTTTTTTTTTAGTTTTTGGTGAACCTGATCAGAGAATACCAAAGGCTTTGCATTTATTCAGGCCAGCTTGCTTTCCCTCCCAGCCCTACCTTCTATATATATAAATATATAGAAGGCTATAAATAGCCACACAGAGAAAAAGTGGTTACCATTTTAAAATCCACATTTTCTAACACAGACTGTAGTGCAGTATTTTTTGCCGTATCTTGTTCAGGAAGTGGTACAGAAATATCTTATGGCATCTTGGATATCACTGTGAGATAACACTTGGCAAATGTTGGATTTTATTTGTTTATTTTAAGTATTTGCTATCTATGTTAAATATTACATGAAAAATTTCTTGTTTCCTATTATAGTTTGTCACCAATCGGGTAATGATAATGAGGCCATTGAAGAAATCGATGAAGATATAGCTGTGACTCAGAGTCAGATGAACTTTATTTGTCCCATTACACAGGTATGCTATCACCGCTGCTGGAATCGATTGGGAAATAGTTATTTCATATTCTTCATTGGGTTGTTTATTACAAATCTGCAATAGTTGTTAAAAATCAGGCAGTATAAATTACAAGCACTATCAGAGAAGAGAAATACTGCTTGGGAAAAACCCCCCGTAAGTAGGAATGCAGTTTGCCATGCAGGACCTGACCCCGTAATTTGAGTGGAATGTCATGTATGAACGGCAAACACACTTCCTGCTCTTCTACATAAAATCTCATACGAAGCCTTTTCATGGGCATTATCAGTTCCTTTAAATCAAACCTTATTGATTACAGGTGGAAATGAAGAGGCCGGTTCGAAACAAAGTCTGCGGACATACTTATGAAGAGGATGCCATTATAAAAATTATCCAGACTCGAAAGCAGCAGAAGAAAAAAGTCCGGTAAGCTAACGAGAATGTGTGGAAAAGCTATTTGCTTTGCTGTGTAAGTGGAATTTTACTCCACTTGTTCTAGGAAATGTATTTGGATTGGCAAGGCTACAGGAAGTAATACTTCAGTGTCTGCCCAAGTCACAGTCTCCTCGTTAGTACCGGACACGTGAAGGAGCTTTTCTTTTTAATGAAAACAATGTGTAAGGAAATATTCAGGAAGTCCCAGCTACTCGTGGTACCTGCACCACAGAAGCAAAGAGATTTTGTATAGCCATCATCAACAAAGACAAACTTCAGCTTCCTAAAATTGAGTTGCTTGTTTTGTTCCACTGCTTATTTAGCAAGCCCTGAAGTTAATGAACAAAAAAATAAACATCTCCTCTGTGCACCCTCTTTTGCAGTTATATTCCAGTACAGCTGAGAAATATTAAAACACATAAATGAGTGTTAAAGTGAGAAATTAAAACACAACTTTTTAGGTAGTACAAGGCTTAAAAATGATCAGACAGAGCTTTAAAAATGATCAGACAGGATTATGCAGTTCCTACTATGATGCAATTAAATAATTATTACTGTATATCATCAAAGCAGCCTGCCACTTCCACACAGGACATAGGGGTTTTTTGAATGAAAAAATGTAACAGTTGAATTTTTAAACATGAAATAAAATTAAAAAAAAAAAACAAGAACAAAAAAGCTCAAATTTTTTAGAGCAAGTTTAGAGGACACATTAATTTCATGTTTGTGTTTACACCATATATGCTACAGCCTCATGCTTCGGGGTCAATGACCTCATGGAAACTTAGCAGTTGTGGATTTTTTCAATAAATGTGCAGTTTGCCCATGGTCAGGAAGGTCTGTCAGAGACCAGCAACCTGGTTTTCCCAAAGATAATGCCAAAGGTAGCTTGTTTCCTCCCTCCATTGCTCCTGCATTTCTGTTAAACTCTTCATACTTCACCGTTGTGATACAAAGGTGGAGTGGGACGTTTTTATTCCACACTCCTCCCTGGCTGTGGGAAAGCACCACTGGGAAGTCAAGCATCAGCTAAGAAGTCCAACCACTGGCTTAGTGTCAAGACAGTCCAAAGAACGAGACATAAGTACCTTGCCTGTGTTCTGAGGTCTAGGGAGAAAAAGTGGAGTGGGTGCAATATATGGGAAGTAACAACAAAACCAGCAACGTGGATGGACAGAAACTTGGCTGGAAAAATGAACGGGAGTTGGTAACTAGCTCACAAGTTGGAGAGAAGAAAGTGGTCCTTCTTGAGGACAGGGACAGGAAACATGTGCTCAACAGCCCCAAACCACGGCAAAAATACCTTCTGCAATACGGAACTGAATTTAGGGCATTCATATCTAAATAATTCTCTGTGTTGTTAAAATCCATCAGGAAAATGTCATGGTAGTAGGAGCTGTTGTGGTGAATCAAAAGCTGAAAAAACTAATAGGGGCAATGACTGAATTTTTATTTTACCTTTTAAGAAATGGAAGACAGAGAAAATATAAAGTAAAAAAAATATCATGCAAGTTGTACAACATTTAACTTTAAAAGCCACCTTATGCCCAAACTGAAGTTGTTTGTGCAATCTGAATCCTGGCGGTTCTTAATTTTGAGCTATTAACTTGCTGTCTCATCTCTATTAGCTTGCAGTTATTCCAGCACACAAGAAAGGCAGAAGCACAGCAATAACTCGGCTTCTCCCTAACTGAGTTAAGAAAAGATGCTTGGTTTTCTCTGCCCAGTCTCACTGACCTGCTGTCATTTTAACCTTTCTCATGAAAATGCAGTCAGTTTTGTAAAAACCATAGTCTGCTGTGGTGGGAAGATGGACCAGTTGATGCAACAAGTTCCCCATTTGGGTACCCCCTTCTGGTGGTGGTCCTAGTTGACCGCGCTCCTGCCAGCAATATTCAGGTGGAAGCAGGTATCGTGAGAAGGCAGAGGCGTGGTTATTAGGGGCCTCCTCTCCATCCTGCCTCTGAAACCAAAGCTGTGGCTCACTCTGGAGTTACTGAAGTGGCTGGTTCCTCACAGGCACTTTCCAGTTTGAGCCCAGGGGGTCCCGTTGGTGCACTGGGCAGTGGCTGACACACGCACAGCCACCGGTTTTGTGCCCATAGACTCGCTGTACACTCCTTTAGGCAACTCTTACGTGTCTTGGTTTGCTCACTGTTTTCCACTGCCTGGAAGGACCTACTAATGCTTCGTGCTTACAGGAAACATGGGAAGCTTTCTGAGCACTTGTTATTCATTAATCTGGCAAGCTATTGCACTAATAAGGTGATAAATGGGAAAACTGAGGCACAGAGCAATTATGTGACTTAGCCATGACAAACACAGTAAGCCGTGGACAAATCTGGAGTAAAAGCTATGAGTACTGAGTGTAAATAAGTTCAGTGCCTCAGACAAAAGTTACTCCTAATAGAGGAAAAATTCAGGAAAAGGGTTATTTCTAACTAGAGGTATCACCTGTGCGTGTCAGGGCCGCTGCCAGAGGAAAATAACTTTTGGTCCCTGAGTATCTTTCACCCTCCTGTCTTTATCTGGCTGTTTCAAGTAGTCGTAAGACATTCTTTATTTGGTTATCATTTAGAGGCTGATAATTTGACCCCATCTCTCCTTTCTGTGATTTCTCAGTTCATAAAAGGCCAGGTAAATTTTAACACCAACTGGGTAGTTCACTGATTCACCTGTCAGCCTTTGCAAACCTCACTCTCTTTTCTCTATTTCCCTCAAAATTAATTTCCTTATTTGTATATCAGTGAAGATTATACTTCTCCATTGCAGATTAATAAGGGGTAGTTATCTGCAGTTTGGAGAGAACTGCAGAGAGAAAGCAACAGCGGAAGGTGTCCATGCGACGCTGGCACCTTGTGTGTGTGAAGCAAGAGGGTGATCTACAGGTGAGAGGCTCCGTCTCTCCCCGTGTTCCTTCCTTCCTTCAGCTGTTGATTCCCACCAGTTTAGATAAATGGATTTATTTTTCCCCACAGATAGCTGGTGAAGAGGAAAAGAGGTAACGAGGCACTGACAGAGAAAGAGAGAATCCCAGATAAATACAATAAACCAGCAGATGTTATGTAAAAGCCTATATCTGACAAATGCAATTCTTCCGATTTAATGGAGTCTCTCTTTTCTTTTTAACAGATGCCCTAAAATTGGCTGTAGCCATGCTGATGTAAAAGAATCAGATCTGGTGCCAGATGAAGCACTTAAAAGAGCGATTGACAGTCAGAATAAACAAAGCTGGTCAACACTGGAGAAGTCAGCTGGATACGCTGCTGCCACAGAGAAAATTTGTTGTTAGAGGTCTTGTGAGATAAGCTGCTGATTGTGAGTAGGTTGTGTAACTGATTGTTATTTAAAGTGTTTCATTTATAGGCAAAGTTGAAGGTCTCAGCTGTAACTGAAAGCGTTTTTTAAACTGGCGAATATGGGGAATTCCGGTTTAACCTGTTTTTTTTAACCTTCCTGAAATTCTAAAAGCTTGCGTTTGATAAATAAAACAAAGTTAAATTTTGCAGCATTTAACTTTCCTTGTCAGTGTGCTAATTTTTTCTGCGGATTAGAGATGCAGATTCTGGCAGCCTGTAATAGCGAGTGCTTTGCTCAGTAGTGCAGGTTGTGCTGTTGCTGTCTCAGTAACTGCTGGGAATACTTGGAGTCAGGCACTTTGGCCAAGGACTTAACCAGGTGGTGTATCCTGCTTGGGAGCACATCCCTGTTTTAATACAAACCTCAAGAAACTTCAACAGAGCTTAATTTTCAGGAAGGGGCTGCACATCTGTACCTTGTGTGTGGACACAGAATTACCACTCACCTTTGAGGATCTTGGCCTCGTTCTTATAATTATTGAACACTGCCCTAACTTAGACTTTTCTTTTGAGATCAGAAGCTTTTATTTCAGGCTTTTTGCATTAGGAAGTCCCAGAAGGCTTTACCTTAATACCGTAGGTTAGGAGACTACAATTATTTACAATTTTTTCCCAATAACTAGTTTGTAGATAATACGAATACATTTGAACCCCATGCCTTGAACTGAAAAGCAGTCCATCTCATTTTATGTGACCTTCAGCTATCTGTGCGTTTGGGCACAGAGCCAAAAAAGGACTTGCACTTTGTGACACCCCTCCGTATTTATTACCTAAATTGATGTGAACGCATCTAACAGGTGAGGCACTATGTATAGGAGTTAGAAATAGCCACAGGTAAAAGGAGCTGCACTGGTGGTCAGATGGCAATTATCTCTTGGCATATGTGAAACAGAGAATGCAGGTTTCTCAGAGCTTTGCGATCCTTAGCGGGTTGGATGGTATTTTCCGAGGTCATTTTTCTGAATTTACAATCTGACATTTAGAGTAAAATGTAGCTGAGGTACCTAAATGCTAAGCTTTTCACTCTGGGTTGCTGTTTGCTGACAGCTTTCCTTTTGCAGACCATTATTAACCCCAATTGCACTTAAGAGTGCAAACCACTTCAAACTGCAACTGTTATTTTGTAATTGGAGAATATTCATCTGCAAGCCGATTTCCTAGCTGAAAAAGGAAACCGAACCCTTATTATTTGCACTGAGCTTTTGTGTTCAAAACACTTTGTGGGAATTAGCCGGGTAATTTTCATAATGTGGTCTAACCCCAAAGGTCCATCTTTTCCAAACTGAGCAGTGGTCATGAGTGCTTCTGTCCATGGAAGCCCAGCTGGAATAGCTGAAAGAGACTGAGGGTGGTTGAGTAGCATGTACTGGTTTATATTTATATGTGTAAAAATAAAAATCAGGTACACCTGAGGTCTCAAACCTGTAGATTTTAAGATGGGTCACTGATTTTCAGTTAAATAACACAAGAAAGGATGTTAACTATAGGATTTCTCAAAAAAAAAAACAAAAAGAGGAGAGGGGAGGGAATGTCCTAAACTGTTCGTAGCTTTTTGTTTCATCTTTACATTTGTGGTTAAATATACTCCAGCACCATTTCTAAGCAGAGCACTCAGAAACGTGCATTAGTTAACTAATCTCTGCCGTTTCTGACAGAGGTGTGTTAACTTTGTCCC
>JAHREE010000564.1:0-23045 GCA_033628505.1 Tringa tobata
CTCCCCGAGTGAAGGCACCAAGAGGGTGTTATGGGATTCAGCAGACAAGCCAAACAGAGCCGTCTGCTGTTATGGGAAGGGCACGGAACGGAACCAGTGCCAAACTGGAACCAAGCCCTTGGCTTCAGGATGGGGCTCATTAGATGCTTAATTTTTAAGAAGCTCGCTAACTTGATGGATTCTTTTCTGGCCAAGCGTGGAAAACTTGCCTGTGGTCTCTGGTGGCGTCTGTGGGCTGGGGCTGCCGGGGTGGGATGGGAGGGTGGCGTGTCAGGACCTGCACCACCCTGGGTGGCTGGGTGGGAAGGCGGGCGGTAGCTGCGGGTTCCATGGACGAGAGCCCACCCGCCCGCGCCAGGCGTGTTCCTGCAGCCCTTCCTGGGCGATCCCAGCAGGAGCCCAGGTGATGGTTGGTTGCTCTTTGGTCCCTGCCCCCGGGGCAGCTCCAAGCCTTTGATTTCAGAGGCTTGTCAGGGCACTTTAGCAGCCTCCAGAAAGCACATGTAAACACAGTCATTAAAAAAATAATGGTTCCAGGGGCTGTGCTGAGGCTAAAAATGGCACTGAGGTAGCCCGGAGAGAGAGAGAGAGAGGTGCCACATCAGCAAATACTTTTCTTTTGAATCCCCAAGGAGCTAAGAGCAATGGGGAAGGGGTCAGAGCTCAGGAAGTGGGACAGGGTGAAGGCCGGGGGAGGACTCACCCCCAGAAGAAGGCTGGAGAGGAGAATGCATCGCTGTAGGCTCAGTGGAAGATGCTTTGACTGTTCAGCAGGGAAGGAAGGAGCAATTTCTAGATAAAACGATAGGACTGCCTAGACAACCACATTGTTTATTAGTGGGAAAGTTGGAGAATTTTAGAGGGAAGGTGTTATGAAGGTCATTTATTATGGCTAGCTCTGCAGAACAGCACCTATAGGTCTCCACAGTGCACAGCTGCAGCCGGAGGAGAACCAGGGCTCGCTCCCTCTCAATTCCCAGTGGGTCGTGTAACAGCTCATGGATTTTCTCCCAGTAAAATACAGCTGGGCAAGAGAGGTCACTTCTTCTTTCCTCCTCTCTTTCCTGTTTCTCACCTTTTTTTCCTCCACGTCAGACGTGCCTCTCACTTTGTAACATATTGACAGGCGCTAAAGTTGAGCCACAACCAGGTGAGCTTGGCAGGGGCCGTCAGGGAGAGGAAAGAGATTTTGGCTGCTGAGCTGAGCAGGGTCCGGCCTTGGGTGGATGCTGAACCCACCCCTTCACTGCAGGGCATCACCCCCAGCAGCTGCCCACAAGTGATGCCATACAGACTTCTCCTGGCTTGCCTTGCAGTGGAAGGTCCCACCAAAGCTGCTCGGTAAAGCTCTGGTTAACACATTCCTCGCTCCAGATTAGGGCTCATCAGACCTGTGTGAATAATGTGCATCTTCAGACCCTGCCCCTCCTCTGACTCAGTCTTTCCCACTTGTCTCCCTTTCTGGGACTTGTATTTATCTTTCAGCCTTTGAGGAGGTGCAGGGAGCGGTGGCTTTTGGTTCTCCAAGCACACAGCAGCAGCACAAAGCAAGCAGAAGCCCTTCCAAAGCCGGCTGGAGGAGAAAGAGCTCTTTCTCTGAGCACTCAGGGTATTCCTCTCCGTTCCCCAAACAGATAGGCTGCAGCCAGAAGTTAATATTCCTCTGGCGTGGTGCCCTGCCCGGGGAGGGTGGCAGGCTCTTGCATTTAATAACTTATTTATCTTTCCTTATTGCAGGAATGATGACAGTTTTCATTATTAAGCTGCTAGGTAATAGTCTAGCCTTTGGTGGGAGCTGAATCATCATCCCCTCTTTGCTGACAATTTGATTCAATTACCCGGGAGAGGTGTGACAGGGAGGAGGAGGAGCAGTGCCCCATCGCTGCCGCAGTGGCCACCCCCAGGCTGGGCAGAAAGTCACGGTGTTTGGTGCCAGGGGTACGAGGATGGTGGGATGGGCAGAGATGGCTCCTTCGATGGTCAGGGTGGTGGCTGTCCCCCTGTGATGCTCTCTGTTGTCCGCCCATGTTCTCCCCGGACAGATTCCCACCCCAAGGAGCCCATGTGTGGGGTTTGCAGGAGCAGGGGACCACGTGGAGCATCAAGCAGAGGGTGATGGGGAGTGCAGGCACCTCCCATCCAGAGAGCCACGGTCCTTCCCCAGCCCCAGCACCCTGCTCAGCGCAGACGCGGTGGTGGCAGGGACAGGGGAGAGGGCTCTCCAGCTTCTGCCTTGCCTTAAAAAATGGCTCTCTCCTCCCCAGCCCCAAGGGGGGTTTGGAAACCACCAGCCCAGAGTGGTATTTTGTGTGTGTGTGTGCTATTGTGCTGGAGGGAAGCCACAGAGCGCCTGGCGAGGCGCTTCCCTCCCCGCTTCCCCTCCTCCCCAGATGCTCCCCAGACAGCGGCTGCAGCAGCCGGGCGGTGGGAGCTCCGAGGAAGAGGAGGCAGCTCCGGGCAGTTTATGGACACTGCTAAATACCAAAAAAAAAAAAAAAAAAAAAAAAAAAAGAGGGCAAAGCAGATAGAAACTGGCTGGGACTTAGCAGTGCGAGGAAGCAGCTCCGGGATTGCTGCTAGACCGTGCCCGCGGATGCAATGAGGCGGCAGTAATGATATATGCAATCAATTAAACATGACCAATTTTTAATTAGATGTATAAACACGCCTAAAGTTAGATGAGGTTTCTTTATAGAGAAAGAATGCAGCATGGTACCATATTAAATGAGAAACTCATGCCGTTCCCGAATGGGAGCTTCCCGGATCCGCACGTGGAGATGCCTTTGGAAACCAGCCCCTCTCTTTCCATTTGGCAGAAGTCGTTTCCAGTGGTCAGGGGTGTCTGGCCGTGGGGCTTGCAGCAATGCAGCCTCTGGCAGGGATGAAAGTGGGGAGAAGGGCCACGTCCTGCTCCTCCGGGAGCCTCAAAGCGGCTGGGATGAGTCCCGGCATTTGCCCAGCTCCATCTTCAAGCCGTGCTTTGCAGCATCTCTCCGTCCTCCTCCACGCCAGACTCACAGCCAGTCCCCCCCATAGATGGGCCCGCTCTCAGCTGGGGTGATTTTCCTCCCCTCCCATATGCACACCTGATTGTAACACTGCCCTTACAGAGGAAAAGAAACAGAAGGAAAAAAAAAAAAAAAAAGAAAAAAGTGAACCGGTTTCTAATTATGCCTTGTTTGCTTTCATTTAGAGATAATTCAGCCCACACAAAAGTTATTCTCCATATTAAAAGAAATATATATTTGAAAAAAAAACACAGATGCATGGCTTCATTAAAAAAATTAAAATGTAGAACTAAGTAGTGTCTATTTCCACCTTTCCCCCTCTGATTAAAAACTATTTGCATTTCAAAACAAACCATCATTAATTTGGACCAAATGTTACTGGGGCTCTTCTTTCTTGTCAGGGTAATTAAGCATGTGGCATGGTGGTGAATGACTCCTTCTTCCTACAAAGACTCACAATAACTTCTTCCGCTGGGTTGAGGTGGTGACTCAGAGGGATGAAGAGCCTGAGTTTTGTAGCAGCTCATTGCACTGATGCCTCCTGGCCCACAGACCGAAAGCGGGGTGGTGGACCCCCTCTCAGCTGCCAGGACCAGGGCTTGCTGCTGCTCTAGGGTACCTGGAGAAAGAGCTGCCTGAAGGTGAAGCCAATGCTGAGCGTGCACATCAAAAATTAAGGGCAAGAAATCCCCCCAGGAAGCTTTTAGACCCAAACCTGTAATGATTCCTGCACAGACTTGGAGATCTGGCTGACAGCAGTGGTATTTTGTGCAGGCACAGGGATCTGCCAGCACAAGCTGGAGGCCACGGTACTTTGAGAAGAATAAAAAAGCCCCAGGAAATCCAGAGCTTATTTGCAGGAAACTCAAACACTTGAAAGAATGGAAAGTCACCGCTGAAGGTGAGCGATCTGCCTTTCACCCCTCCCTGCCCGCGCACCACTCCCTCCTCCTCTGTGTTTTGTATCCCTTGGAGGATGGGACCTGGGGAGAGCTGGTTGCTTCTGAAACTGCCCCTGGAACGGAGCAGAGCCCCTGGAACGGAGCAGAGCCCCTGGCCCCAGCTCAGCTTTTGCTCTTTTCCCTGCATCGCTCTGGTTTTGAGGTGCTGGTCCAGGCAGCGCCCGTGGAGGCACCTGGCTCCGAGCATCCTGCATCCCACAGGAACTAGGAGTCCTGGGCCGGGGTGACGGATGGGTGGACGCATCTGAAAAGCAACATTCCACCAAGAATCAAACCCTTTGAGATAGTGGGTGCCACCAAAGAGGGAGCAGGCAGTGTGTAGGGGCAGCTTGGTGGCTGAGGGAATAGCTTGTGTCAGAGCACATAGTGCAGGAGGGGGAGGAAGATGAGCAGGAGCCATTCCTTGGCCCCCATGTCTGGAGCTGAAGGGTTACGGGCAGCAAGTTCTGCAGGGCTGCTCCTCCCAAGGGGTTTGGCAGCTCCCTGTCACTGGGGGAATTTGGGCTTTTTGTCCCCTGTGATGGAGCTGCTGTGTCAAACAGCAAATTTCAGTGCCTGTGCCACAGCAGAGGACAGCCGTGAGACAAGGTCCGTGGCTGATCTTGCTTGTCAGAAGAGTCAGCATGGCTGGAAAAGAAGAAGAGAAACTTGCAGGTTCACAAGGACTTCTCCTGTTAGGTATCTCTTCCTTTTCTGTCACCAGGTGCCCTGCTCTGGAGGTACTGGAGCTGGTGCTGCACACTCCGACAAACAGGTAAAGCAATTAGTAAACCACAGTCCATCTTCCTGAGGTTTTCTCTCCTTCTCTAGAAGGGCTGAGTCCAGGTGATGCAGGTGGGTTGGAAGAAACCATGTTTACAGCCTTTGGTTTACTCCTAAATCCAAACTGAATTTGAATGAAAGTTTCTGGATTAATTACAGGGGGAGGGGAAATACTGAAAATTAAATATGGACAAGTCAGAGACTCACACGAGGAGTTTTAGAATCATAGAATGGTTAGAGTTGGAAGGGACCACAAAGATTATCCAGTTCCAAATCCCTGCCCTGGGCAGGGACACCTCCCACCAGACCAGGTTGCTCAAAGCCCCATCCAGCCTGGCCTTGAACCCCTCCAGGGATGGGGCAGCCACAGCTTCTCTGGGCAACCTGTTCCAGGGTCTCACCACCCTCTTTTGAACAGAGCTGCAAGGCTGATCAGGACTGAGTGCCCAACCTCTGCACCCTCTGGGTTATTCTACGTTTTCTTCTCAGGGTGCCTCATCCTGAAAGATGTCAACGGGGAAGGAGATCTTATCTCAAACAAAGCCAGGCAGCCCAAGGAATCGTATCACGTAAGAGCTTCTCCATGAGAGGGTCCTCAGCCTCTGGGCTTCAAAATCTTAAGGGCTTCCTACAGAAGCTGTGAAATACAGCCTACATGAGAGCAGGGGAGCCGGTCTAAAAAGATGATGAAGCTCTTTGCCCAAGAGCTGCCTGTGCTGCTGAGCACCGAGGATGAGGATGGTGTGGCCAACACTGTGCTTTGCTGCAGGAGGGGCAGGGTGGGAGCCGGGCAGATGCTCTGCCGTGTAACTATTCTCTCCTCTTGCCTGTGTTTCGTTCCTGAAACGTCCTGTGGGTACATCGATATGGTAGTTATGAAGAAAAATGATTTACCAAGGCTTTTCTTTCATTGCAGTTACCAACTGTGTGCGTTTGCTACTGGTTTTAAGCCCTGGCCAGGACCTGAGGGCACCCACACCCCCCAGGCACACGGTGCTGCCCTTCTCCCGTCCCCCACAGCAGCTCCAGCATCTGTTTTCTGGGGGATATTGGCCAACATTCCTCTCAAATAACATTCCAGAGATATTTACAAGATATGTACAGAAAATAAATACACGAAAAGAGAATTTATTAAAAATAATAAAACCGAGGAGCTGAGGAACGCCTCGCCTGCCCCTGCTGACACTGCACAGCCGCCCACGGGTGCTGCCCGTGGACCGACGCCGGGCTGGAGCAGGAGCAACCCCGGGAGCAGAATGCAACCATTAGCTTTTTGTCCCTCCACATTCTTTGGCATCATCTCCCTGGAGCAGGGCATAGAGCTCGGAGAAGTCACCCTCCCCTGGGGTCATACCCATGCAGCTCCTTCCCTTGGTGCTGCTCGTGCCTGTCCAGATCACCCATCCCTGGCACCCACTGCTGCTGTGCCCATCAAGGATGCTGTGCTGACAGCTGAGCGTGAAACAGCTCGGAAGTGCTGTACCAAAGAGGAGAAAAAGAGCAGGCTATTAATTAACAGCAAATGTACAGTTAATGGGGCTCTTTTTTTTTTTTTTTTTCCAACTTTCCCAAACAATTCATCAAAATGATTTCATTGAAATTTAGCTGATGGGGCGCTAAATGCAGCTGGTCTGTCCTGCTCTGGTTTTTTTTTTCCTGTCCTGGCTAGAACAGAAAGCTGATATTGCAGCCTCGGATTTGGGATTAACTGCACACTTTGGGGATGGAGACAGTGGGAGTGAATAAGTTAGTGCTTCTGCCCCTGCCAGAGTTTAGAAGATATAGGGGCTGTAAGGAAAGGGGTTACAATACACAAAACTGACATAATACTCACCCCTTTCTTTATACATGCTCCTTTACTGCCTGCAAGTTCATTTAAATACAGAGCAGAAATTCCTATTGGGCCAGTTTAAGGACTGTAATAAAGCCAAGCTAGGGAGGAAGGCCAAGCTGGTTATTGGTGATGCCGTTACTGGATATGTCACATTGTTACTGAGTACCCTTCACAGACCCCTGAAATGGCCCTGCTTCACCAAAAAAAAAAAAAAAAACAACAACTTCGAACAAAAAATAAGGTTGTTAAATTTTTTAGTGTTTTTTAAAATTGCTCTTATATAGAAAGAGGGAAAACAGCTGTTTACTGCTTTAAAGGCTTGTTTTTTTCCTTTAGAAGTCACATTGCTTTTGGAATTTAAAGGTACAGAGAAAGGCTAAATGCAACCTAGAAAACTGCCCAATATTTCAAAGCGCCCAGCTGCCTCCGTCTGAGCTAACCCCGGGTCCCCCCCTGAGCAGCACGGGCTCAGCTTTAAGCATATGCTTAATGTCCCCATCCAAGCTGCACGTTGAAGTGCTTTGCTGAGGTGGAGCCAAGGGATGCTCCCGTATCTCTGCCTCCACAAGCACCCCGAGCTTGGGGGTGACTACTCTTCTTGGGGACCACAGCGGGGTTCATCCCCAAGTCCCTCTCCATCATTTCCAACTGCAGCCCCTGCGGGAGGTGCCCTCCTCGGAAGCAGGCAAGGGGAAGAAGGCTTGCCAGCGCTCTCGCTGGGTCAGCTGGATGCTCTGAGAGGGTGATGCACCAGGAGCCAGAGGCTCTCTGCAGCTCAGGAAGCCAGCCCAGTTCTCCCTGAAAACCCTCTCATCCATCCAACCTGCCTGTGTTTCCAAAGACTTGGAAAGCTGAGCGTCAGCAGAAGCATTTAGGTCTCAGTCCTGACTATTATTTTCTGCTTTGCACTCTTTCTTGCATCCCTGGAGGAGGGATTCGAGGGCACTGGGTCCCATGGCAGGTGCTGGGCACCAGACGAATAGAATAGGAATAGAATCTTTTCAGTTGGAAGGGACCTACAACAATCATCTAGTCCAACTGCCCAACCACTTCAGGGCTGGCCAAAAAATTAAAACATGTTATTAAGGGCATTGTTAAGCACTGAGAGGCTTGGGGACATCGCCCACCTCTCCAGGAAGCCCGTTCCAGAGAGGTGGGGTGGGAGCTCCAGTCCGGGGAGACGGCGATGGACAAACAGGATCCAGCTGCCAGAGGAGCAAATCCTGGAGCCTCACAACTTTCCCATCCAGCCATGAAACAATCTGCTGATTTTTATTGAAACCAGATCGCCGGCTTCATCCCGCAGTCCCTGCTTTTAGCCGGTTTGTCACGTCCAGCGGCCCTCGGGAGCTGCCCGGCGCTGCGAGGGGAGCAGGAGAAGATGACAGAAGAGATGCAGGCTGGCCGAGTTCCCCGGCACAGCCTTGCCCGCACTCACAACACGTACACATATGTTTCCCAAAAAAAAGGTGGGTCGAGGCATTGCCAAGATCTGGAGGGGTTGGCTTAGAGCCCACGCGGCTCCCACGAATTCCTGCCCACCCCACTTTTACCCTTTGGCTTGTCCTTCTCCCTGTAAATATTCCAGCTAGCCCTTTCCTCTTATACCTCTCCAGATGCCTTTTTTTTTTGCAGAGAATGGGGCTGGCATCTCCTTTCCTGGTGGTGCAGGGAAATGCCAGCGTGCCCAGTTCTCAGCCCCAGCTCGATGCCCACATGCCAGCAGGTACTAGTCCAGCTCCCCCGACCCAGAGGGGAGGAAAAGCTTCAGCCTCAAAGTCCTGATCTGCCCCAATCCAAGCTTTGCTTGCAGCTGGGGTTCCTGTAACCAGGAACAGCTGAGGGCCGCAGAAAATGAGCCAAAATCCTCACCATCATAGCACAGCCACAGCCTGTGTCCTCCATGGAAGCCCAAGTTTATCCCAAAGGTCACAAGTGAAATGGGTCTGATGAGACTTCATGAAGAAAAATAGCCAAACCTGCTGTATTAAGGCCTGGAAGTACTTATCTCCCTTGTGGTGGCACCAGGGGACACGATCGGCACCAGAGCAACCCTGGGCTGAGAGAGCCCAAAGAGGCAGAAAGGGATTTCTACCAGTGATGCTGCTGCAAAGCCAGAGGATTTTGGACCCTTTGAAATCAGCCAAGTGACTAAGCACTAGCGAGCTAACGAGGGAGGTTAGTGGTTCATCACGGAGGCTTAATGACTTTCACGAGATCACATATGTTGCAGCAGCACACTCGGTGGTGTTGCAGGGGAGCCTTAATGGAAAAGATAGGATTTGCTCTCAAGTTTCACAAATCTGGCCTTGGGGCTGAGCCGTGAGGGGTGAAGTTGTCCTGAGGGCTTTGCTGGGGTCCCCAAGGTGGCTCCTCTGTCTCCAGGGATGGAGGGAGGTGGAAAACTGGGAAAAAATATTCAGTAATGACAGACTCTCATTTAATGTCCTGCACAGGGCACACAGCAGACTTTGGTGGAGAACGAGTTCTTCTTTGCTTTGATTTTGACTGACTTTAGGAGAGGGGAGAGTTGGACAATAAAAATAATAAAGTCAGCTGGCCTGGAGTCACTGTCTAAAGGGGAGAAGAGCGAAACCGCAACCCTCCGAGATGGCAGAGCATATATGCTTTTATTTCAAAACATTACTTAAAAGGTGGTGCTTTTGTTTATAGTATTACTTGAAGGGTGTTAAATTATACAAAGGAAATATGTAATTTTGCATAAACCCTCTGAAGTTCAGAGTTGCACCAAGACGAGCGTGGCCTGTCCTTCATAATCTCAGTGATTCCTTTAATTGGCTCAAATCACAGTCCTTCACTGATAGTCTTTTCCTGCTCTGCTGTGGTGTAAAAAACACTAAGCCGCTTTAAGGGTCTGCTGAGCTGCCCTTCCTTGCTCTGCAGCCGACCCAAACAAATATGAAAAGCAGCAAATATGGCTTTGACTGAGTTATAAAATTTAAATAAACAAACGCGAGAAATAAAGCACACCCCTGCCTGGCTGTCCTTGCTGCAGAGAGGCCAAGCTTGGATGTAGCAGGAGGAGCAGGAAATAAGGATTGGTGGGGATGGCAGTGGGACCCTCCAGGTCACTGCTGAGTAGTGTTGGTGTCCCTGGCCCCAGCGCAGAGTGTTCCCCCACACCATTCCTGGGGGGACCCAACATGGACACCCCACCACAGCAGAGCAGGATCTGCCCCTCTCGCCTGCCTGATAGAAACACAGGGCTTTATTTGGAGCCTGCAATTCGGGGGGATGGAAAGCATCAGCCCATTAGGGTTGCTAAGGAACTCCAGCAAACACCCAACTGACCCAAACCAAACCAGCTGGCGGCTGGGACTTGAAAATCAACGGTGCCTTCAAACATCACTCTCCTTCCTCTGCAGTGAAACGTTGGGGAGAGGCTGTGGGGGTGCAGGGAGGACCCATGGGGGTCCCAGCCCGCTCCCCACCCAGTGCCTCGGGCAGGTTTCACTGGGAAAGCACCTTCTCTTCCCTGACCAAAGAAACCTCAGCATAGGTTTGCTCTCTTGGGATGGTATATTTATCTCTCCTTGGCAGCTTCAGGGCAGGGTGAGGGACCCCACTGCTGTGGGACACACAGATCATCTCGTGTCCATGCGAAGAATTATCCCAGGCACATTGTAATAACACTCCCCATGGGATAAGGTCTTAATCCTGGCTGCTTCTTGCCATCCAGGAAAATATCCCCAATGTTTTAACAAGGCAGTGTGTACCCGTCTCCCCCCTTCCCTCCCCTCTTGGCTCAGAGAAACCATTCCCAAATTATCACGGGGATATAAGTGAAGTAATAACCTGGGATGACAGGCTAAACTCAAGGACCATTTGGCTGCAGCTAGTTAAATATCTATTTTTGGTACTTTTTTTTTCCCCAAAGCCTGGTGTTTTTTTCTTGAAACAGAGAAAATTAACAAAACCCGGAGCTAGCTGATTTCAACAAAGTGTTTTGATGAATAATACGCCATAATGGGCCAAAACAAGATGAGGAGTTTATCTCATCCCTCTGAACATCACATTTCATGCTCGCATCCGCTTGTTTCCAGCCTTCCTGCCTGGGCTGTGATTGGAGAGCCTATTTTCTTTCATAAACTGCTTTGAACTGCTCCAAAATGGGACATTTCAAGGGTTCTAGAGAAAAGGGTTGTTGTTTTTTTTTTACTTCTTCCATCAGTGCCATTCTGTCAAGAGACTTCTGCAGGAAGTTGAGGACAATCCACTCGTGAAGTTGGGAAATTTTGTCAAAATGCAAATGTTGTCCCTCCGGCATCCTGATTTTGAATCCCAGCACGGTGCAGGTCACAGAGGTGAAGAGGCAAATGTGGCCTCATGTATCTATGTCTTCCCAAACACCTGAGCTGTTTTGGAACAGACTGGTCATTTGGTTACCTATTTATTAAGAACATCTCTCCTCAGCATATTGAGTAGATAAACAAGTGCAGATTGAATGAATGACAGAGCATTTAAACCACGTGCCTATTCACCTTTTTTTTTTTACATTTTTACGGATCAAAAAACTCCACAAGCCCTTAAAACCATCTTCTCTCCGGTGCCTAGAAAAAATAATTAAAAAAAAAAAAAAGGGAGGGAAACTTACAGGTTTGTTTGTGGAACCAGTCCCTGCTTCCCAGTTGTGATCTGGAGCCAGGATGCTGGGACCTCCTGAGGATGCCCCAGCCTGGGATGCCTGGATCAGCTGCAGACCTCTACTCCCTCAGGTGGTGGTGCCATGTGTTTCCATTTAGAAATTAATTAGATTTCATATTAGAACCACTTGAGGGTTTTGTATGCTGCTGCTTCCCGGGGGAGGCTGTCCCGAGGCTCTGGCTGCTCAGAAACCTTCCAGCATCTGACCCTCATCGGTACAGGAGCGTGTGTAGGGAAAGAAACTCGGTTTAGACCTGGAGTCAATACTGGCTTTTAGCTATTACATCCTTTTGGTGATCGGATTAAGACAAGGAGCTAATTGAAGGCTACCTGGAGTGCGAGATGTGAAGCACAACCCCTCTCCAAACCTGTGTTTTCCGCATCTCCCCGAGCACGGGGCTCTCCTTAGGGCAGCCTGGCTTAGACAGTGCCTGGCTGCAGCCGCCGCCAGACAGAGCTGCTGCAGACCTTGACCTTTTTTTCCATTCTGCTCAATAACATCCTCATCCAGTGGGCTACTAACCGGCTTCTCCAGGGCAACAGCACGAGCCACCCGTGGGGAGCAGACAGCTCGTGCCGGCACGAGCGAGCACAAGGCTGGCAGGGATGGACAAGGTGGTGAGGTGGCTGGAGGAGCTTGGTTCCATCTGCGGGGTGGCGTGGAAGGTGTTTCTACCCTTTTGGGGCTCCCCCAGTGCTCCGGGCAGTATCCGCAGTGGGAGGGAGCAGAGCCAGTTTGCTGGCATGAATTATTTATCAGCTGTGCAATGGGTTTTGCTGCTGCCAGGGCTGTGGGGCTGGGTTACAAGCACGGGGTGGAGTGGCCCCTGGGGTACAGCCGTAATGGAGGATGCTGCGGGGCTTGTCAGGCTGATGGACCGCTGAGAGCTTGGGGAAAGCTCCTCCACTCCAGCCTCCCAGGGAAAATGCAGTGGACTACCAGGTCCTGGCTGGAGACCAGGGCTCAGCGTAGCCTGGCCTTGGAGCACACTCCAGCATGTAGCTCTTGTGCTGCCACCTTGGGTTGGGCAGTGCCAACGTTAATTATAAAATAACGGTGGGCAGGAGGGTGACGCTGGGGAAGGCTGCTCTGCACTGTGCTTCAGCTCACCTGGAATATGAGGATGATGTAAAGGGTGTGAAGGATCTGCTATCCTTCCAGGAGAGTCTAACAGACGTCTTTTCTGGGGAAAAAACACAATGCTAGGCTGGTTTTTGCTTGCACGTCTCCTCCTGGGAGCTAGGGCGTGGTAAGGGAGGTGGAAATGAGAAGGTGAAATGGGATGCTCTGGTCTGAGAAACCTGTAAGGCACACAGTGCAGGTGCTGGATGCTCAGCTCCTAGCTGTGCCTCTCCAAAAGAGTGGAGGGAAAAAAAGAAGAAAATAAAATCCCAAATCAATTAAACAGCCAGACACATTTGCTCCAGGAGCATTTGTTCCAAAGCCATAACTAATGTACTTCCCTTGACTTTAATGATCAATGCTACTTACCCACATGCACTCCAATTAATAAAACCTTTGTTCTCTTGGCCCTGGTCCACGCTGGCTTTTTAGCTTTGTACATCCTCTGGAGCAGCCCAGGCTGCTCCCCAGCAACCTCTGCCAGAGCAGCCAGGATGCTTTGCAGGTCCTCATTGGGATCAGAAGGGATGGGAAGAGCCTTTCTCCTGCCCTTGCTTGGTCCCAGGAGAACCCACATGCCTGGACATGGGGTGCCTGATGCAAGAGCACCCCAAAAGGCTGCCTGGCCAAGTCTGGAGGGGCTTAATGGAACTGGCTTCTCCACCATGGGACAAAACTCAGGGTGTTGGCTTTGGGATGGGAAGACACAAGCAGCCCACATCCCCATCCCATGAGAGCCTAAGCTGGGAGCTCAGTGTGGATAGGTCCCCATGGGTGTCCCCTCGGGTGAGGGGGGCTGTGGTCCTCGTGTGACAGTGTGGGAAGGGCTGGTGGAGGCTGGTTTGTGTCCCTGGTCTGGCTGGTAAGACCCCCATGATGAAAATCAGGCCAGCCCTTCAGGGAGCTCACTGTGTCTGAACTGGGCTGGGCTTTCCCTGCCTCTGTGCAGCATCCCACACACACTTCTTGAAATGGGTGTTTTGCTCAAAATGCTTTTATTCGTGGAAATGCCCGTACTTGTGCAAACGTGGGGACGTTCCCATGTGGAAAAGTGCCGGGTGTAAATGACTCTCAAAGAGAGAAATATCTCCCAGCCACTTTGCATACGCAGGCAATTACCCTGCGAGAGAGCAAACGGGATGCACCATCTCATAGACAGTGAACACGTCTGATTCCCCTTCCCCTTTGGGAAGAGAACCAGGTGCTTTTAAGTTTGGGGATCTGAGAATCCAGTGCCATTTCTACTTGTTTTTTCTTTGTGCAGCCCCTAGAGCTCAGAGGCTTATTTCACCTCGCTGCCAGGATCGCTCCCCTGCTGAGGAAGGATGGCCCGAGCCACCTACTCCTTCTCCTCCATCTCGGCATCTTCCCAGCATCTGCCCAGGAGCAGCATCCTCATCCCCAGCCACACTGCACCAATGGCTGGAGCTTGAAGGCCACCCAAGGCAAAGCTTGCCAGCCCTGGGACTTGTTGAACGGCTGCGGAGCGAGTCACACACTGGCAAAAACTGACGTGGGGTCACAAGCAATTTGCCAACAGGATGGGACCAAGGGATAATTCACAGCTCGAGGGGTGGCTGAGGGGTGAGGAGGTCTTAATCCCCCTCCCAGGGTCTGGAGCCATGCTGTTGCCCATTTCTCTAATCTATGGCCAAAGAATCAGAAGCAGCAGCATTGCCCAGGGAATAAGAGAGATTTATTTCGGGCTAACACGACTGCTATTTTGCAGCACTGGGACGTTTAACCTTGGCCAGGAGGAGTGATCTTTCTATTGTACAGCAGATAATTAATTGTTGCAAAACCCCCGAGAGATCAGACGAAGGGAGGGCGGTTCCGAGGCAAATTCCCAGATTTACACAGTGCCTTGAGCCACTTCCACCCCCCCCCCAGCCAAGGGGGGCCGTGTCCAGCTCCTGGCATTCAGCGAGCGTGGGGCTGGGTGCTGAGTGGGCAATTTAAAGCAAATTGCAGAGGCCAAGGGCCAGCTCCAAACCACTAAATCAGAAATGGCTGAGTGGGTTATTGTGCGATACGCCCTGAAGTGGAGTTTGGAGTCTCAGCTCTCCCCCTCCTCTGCTGAGCTCTCTCCTGTCCCCAGTAACCGCATCGGGGTCCGGTGTCCTGTGTCCTGCGGCTTTCCGTGGGGCAGAGACCTGCACCCTCACCCCAGGGATGGTGGTGGGTCTCCAGGTGGGCATCTCTGCTGGCACGATGGTGCAGTCAGCCCTGGTCTGCAGCTGCAGGGCAGCAGTGGGCAGTGGGATGCAGCACCCGCCGTGCCGGCGGCTCGCTCCCTCATTTACCACATTTTCAGCTGTCGTGGGACAAATCAGCTTTATGTGTAAATCTGTCTGTGGCAAGAAGTCAGCAAGTTTCCCTAAGTGCGTTTTTTCGTGTATTTTTAATAAAGGTCACTCTGTGTTTACTGGCAGAGGCAATCAATATTGGTTTATTATTTATAAAGGATCCCACTGGTCTGTAACGACCTGCGGTTGGAGCACACAGCAAGTTTCGTTCGACGCCTCTTCCATCCTTTGGAGGGTCCAGCTGCCTTCTGCCTCTGCCCAGCCTGAGGGTCGCCGGATTTTAAGCCATTTCCTCCTCCCTCCTGCCCCAAAATGGGGCTGGCAGGAGCCCATGGCTTTGCTGAGGGACCAAGCTGCCCACAACGTGGCCAGACACCGCCGCTTGCCCCTTCCCCACTGCTGCCTGAGGGAGCCCACCCATTTCCATCCATCCCTTGCAATTAGTGGTCCTGCCACAAAGGTTTCATCCATCCCCTTTTCTCCATGCCCATTCCTGCTCCTTCCTGCCCTTGTGCTGGTTTTAGGCAGGGCCACCCGATGCTTGTGTTAATTTATCTGAGGCTGTGCCTACGTGCAGGGCATCCTCCCAGCAAATTCCCAGTGGGTACCAGCCATCATCCAGGTGGTATTGCTCTTCCCAAGGGCTGAGCTGCCCCTGCGTGCCATCCCACTGGGATCCCAGCAGGCCAAGGCTGGGCAATTATTCAGGGGTAGGCTGGGTACGGAGGTCCCCCTCCCCAGGCAGACATCCCGTTGGGCACCGTGTGGGCACCGGTGATGAGGCTGGGTTTTCCCACGGCCGAGGGTGCCCTTGGGGGGACGGTGGCTGCCCCTTGCTCCAGCCACAACCCCCTCCCCCTGACATTCCCCCCTTGCTCTCTGCTCAGACCAAGGCTGTGTGAAAACCTGCACTTGCCGTGATGAGGGAAGAGAAGGGGAAAGAGAGAGAAGGAGACTAATGCCTTAATAAATTTGATTTCAGAGCCAACGAGATGGCTGCTGTTCCACGGCGCAGCCATGTTAACCTGGTTTTACATTACCAGCTGAAATGGGAAGCACGGCTATTTTTAGGGTCTTAATACCAGTGGAAGAAAAGAAAAAGAAAGAAAAGAAAGAAAGAAGAAAAAAAGTACAAACCATGTAGTAAATAATTGGCCCCCAGTGGGATTGGGGTGCTCTGTGAGAGCACATTGGGACCTCCTCTCCTGGGTGAACCCCTATCTGAGGACCAGCCATGGGGGTCCGGGTGCCCCAGGTCTCAGGCCTCTTACAGGGGACATGTTTCAGGGCTGGATGGGGACACTGGAGTGATAGGAGGTCTCAAGTCCCACAGGAGGGTCACGCAGGGGTTCAAGGCCAGGCATTACCTGGTGGCTTGTCCTGCTGCAGTGTCACCATTCCTGTTGGACACAGGGGATGTGCAGGTAGCACGTTCTTCCCATCCTTTGCTGTCCTCCCATTGTGTTGGTCCCATCCCACAGGTGGGCTATCCCGCTCCTCCATCCCTCCCTCTCCTGCTCCTCACCTCCAAGGCAAACGAGCTTCTGTCACAGAGGGGAGCCCCGGGGACGGAGGTGCACACAACTCAGGAAGGACAAGGGATGTCCAGAGAGGCAAAGCCTTACAGCAAGCTCCCGATGTAGCACCGTTCACCAGAGAAACCTCCCTGCCTTTGCCCTCATGTTAATGAGCCGGAGATAATTAGAGCAGATTCACATCTGGCCGCAGTGTGTGGTTACCTCCTACTCCAACAGCCCCTGTGATGGCGGGTCCCAGCCCAGGTGCTCCCTTCTGGAGCTGGAAAAGAGTCTGAAGGGGAGATTTTTTTTCACTTATATCAAGACTTTTAATACTGGGGAGAGCTTGTCCATGCTTTTGGCAGGGCAGACATGTCTGTCCCTGGCACCGGCAAACCGTGGGGACCTGGGAGCAACTCTCTCCTGGCTGGGGCTGGCCCAGGTTTTGGGGTGCACAGAGATCCATCCCTTCCTGCTGCCCCTGCTGCTGCTACAGCTCGGTGGCCTGTTTCCCTGCTGCAATTAGTGCTTTGCAGCCTGGGTCTTCTCCAAGCAGCTAATGAAGGGGGAAGCGACTGAGGAGGAGTTTTTGTCGTGATTTGTGTCACGTGTTTTTTGGGCACCACCGGCACATCGTTCCCGCAGCAGGTGAGAAGTTCCTTCTGAATTTTATTATTATTGTTATAATTTGAAGGATAGAATAAAATAGAGGGGAGGGCGAAACGCACGACCATTTCGAGTGGAAAAAAATGAACTGATTGTCTTAAAAACACGGGGAAAGAGCGTTTCATCTCCATCTCTTTCCCATGAAGAACAAGGAGAAGCCAAGGCAAATCCCACAGACGTGTCAAGGTTGCTGAACTGACGTTTTCCTCGGGATAAACTTGTGCAAAGAAGAGAAGAGGAGTTGAGCTGCAGCGGAGCGGAGCGGGGGGCAGGGGCTGCGCTCGCCGGCGCTGCAGGTCGGGGGCTGCCGGACGCCCGTGGCCAATTTACTTCGAGTTCATTGACCTGAAATTGGGAATCAAAAAGGAAGAGAAATTTTAAGTAAATGTTCCAGCCAGCTTAATTTGCACCGTGGGGAGCCGCAGGAGATGGCGGAGGGTAGGGATAAACCATCCCCATGATGTCAAAGCTCTAAACGTGAGCCCGTCCTGCCGATGGGGTTTGAGATCACGGAGCGAGCAGGGAGCTGGCTGGAGTTACTGTCTGTGGGAAGGAGCTCGGCTGATGACCCTGAACATCAATTTGAAATAATCAACTCTCTTCCCCTTCAGAAAACAAAGTCCTGGGAGGTTTGCAGCAGAGAGACGGATTAATAGCCCAGAACTACGTGTCGGGCCAAGCTTGCGGCTGCGTCTGAAGAAAAGGCCAAGCTCACAAGAAGCGATCGAGGCTGGGTTTCCTAAAAAGCCCTCAGCTCTGCTGGAGGTGCTCAGGGATGGATTTTGGGTCCCTACAAGTGCTGCAAACAGCTGGGGCTGCAGCACAGCCAGACCACCCAGCATTGCCCACCAGGAGAGGGAAAGCTCTTGGCCCCTCCGGACCCCACAGGTCACTTCCATCAGTCTGAGTTTTTTCCCAATTGGGTTTTTGCAGAATGAACACTAGTACAAGCCTGGGAATTGCTGCTGGTGCGTGGCATTGGGCTCCAAGGGCTGGACATTAGCAGAGGGCTAGAAGGCAAAAGCTGCAGGATATCAGCAGCCATGCAGGTGATAGGGAAATAGACAATTTCTGATAAAGTATTCAGCCCAAGCTGCCTTTGAACCTGCTGTTAATTCCTCCTTGGCCAAGTCTGTGATTGCATTTCCCAAATACCAATGTAAGAATGTATTTGCACAGCATAAACCTGATCTGTATCAATAATTTCCCCTTTGCACTTTGGTCCCATTTCCCCAGGACTCGAGGTTTGAAAAGTTCACACTTGTGATGGATTTGTCACCGCACTAAGCAGAATCTCCATCTTTTTCTGCCGGTCCTCACCCTTGGCAAAGGGAGTCTCCAGCTTGACCTCTTCTCAGTGAGTCCCTCTCCCTCCCCAGCCTCTTCCTTTGAGGGAGAGATTTTTACAAAGACATGAACAAGATTTTTATATCTCTATTACATGCTGACTTTTTCCACTGCAACACGCTCCTCTAGGCCCAGGTCCATTGGATATTGCTTCCATCTTCACTGTTGGGCTGCGAGAGAGCAGCCAGTTCCAGTAACGCCTGTGACAAAGCCACTTGAATTCTTCTTTCTGCCTCGCTCCTGCTTGTCTATCCCAAGCCTGCTTTTATTAATTGGGAGTGAAAAACAGCAATAATTAAAACCTGTTCTTCATCAAAACGTGCTCTCTCTTACTCCTGTGCTCTTGGCACTCCATCCAACTACTCTGTTCTGCCTGAAGAGCCCCTCCTGTGTCACCCCAACTGGGCCCTCTCCCCATAGCAGAGCAGCAGGGCACACTGGGGACTCGTCCGGCTCTGAACACTGTCACTAAAATCAGGTGAAAGGAGGGCCTGGCATGATGGGGACATTTTGGTTTAACACCAAAATCACGTGCCCTTAGTGCTGCGATGCGATCTATCTGTTCTTGGCTGGAGAGTAAAACCCGTCCTAGAAAGAGAAGTTGGAAGGATGGCAATAGAAGGAACAAGAAAAGGATGTACGGGCATCACCTGTGGCCAGGAAACTCTGCCCAAGCTGGGAAGAGGCAGCTTCAGAAGCTGGGGTCTCCCAAAATGCTGAGAGACCCCTGAGAGTTGGCACTGCCGAGTCCCTTCCCAGCTTCTGATGGCACCGCGGTGCCTTCGGCCACTCTTCATTCGAGGTGAACAAATGCAGCTCTTGCTAGGGACACTCACCCATGAGACTGTGTTACTAATCAATAATATTATTAATAATAATGATGATAATAATAATAATAATAGGAAAAGGAATAATAGGAATAATACAATGGAGCTTCCCTGATTTGCACTAAATGACTGGGAGACCTGTTGTGAGTTAATGAAATCTACAGCTTAGCAACCGACAGAGCGAATACTGTTTTGCATAGCCAGGGTAATTCATCACCAGCTGCACTTTATTCGCCCATTTTGACAATTGTAGTTTATTTTTAATTATTGATGCTATCGCGTAATGTCCCAGTAAATATATGGAAGTGAGTTTTGAAGAAGCAATGATGAGGTCTCTGTAATCTGAGGCTGGAGAAATGGTCTAAGGGCTTTGTGGCAGGCTGCTCTCCCAGCAGGGACACACAGACCAGACTAGGGACACACAGACCAGTGGAGCCTGGGCCACTGCCATCCATGAAATGCTGTGGAAGTGGAGGCAGTGCCTGAGCCCCTCCGAGCCCACTGCTTGGGCACAGGGCACCCCAACACCAGAGATCCCAGTGATGGGGCTGGGATGTGCCGAGTGAAGCTTCTAGCTGCCCTTATATCCCTCTGCAATATTGAGCAGGTCTTTTGTGAACAAATCCAGGCAGAAATTGCCTCTGTCCTCTCCCCACCCTCCCTCTCCGAGGTCTCCTCCTGCCCACCCCGCACCCAGGGTCCCTCCGAGGTCCCTGGCCACAGGTATTTTGCAAACACAAATGCATTAACAAGCTGGCAAGAGCCCCTATGAATATTTCATGTTTAACATGCCCTCGTTTCCTTCTGTTTAATGGATGCTCTGCCCATTATGTCTCCGCTTGTTTGAGCAGGATACCTTTTCAGCGGAACATAAAAGCCGCTCCCTGGTGAGGTGGAGAGGAAACCACTTAGCTCTGCCATTCAATAGCCCCAGACACAGACGGGTCCAGCCTCCCACCCTGGCGTGGTCGGCACTTTGGGTTTCCTTTAACAGCTCCTCTTTCCCTCTCTCAGCCCTTTTTTGTTGGTTTTGTTGTTTTTTTTCATTTCATTTCAATCTGAATTTTGCTGGCACGTGTGTCCAGAAAGCCCTGTGCCTCCCCCAGCTCCTTTCGGGTGGTGGTTTGCTGCAGGACAGCAGATGAGACCAGAAACCACCCTGATGGGCAGTGAGAAATGCTCCAGGTGAGGCAGGGAGGAGGGAAGGTGCCAGGGTGGTGGTACCCAATCTCCGCTGGGACCCTTGGCACCGAGCGGGTACCCAGAACTTTGGGGCTGTCCCCTGCCCTGCCAGGGCACGAAGGGAGAGAAATGGGATACAATCAGCTTTCCTTCAGTGGGCTGTCACAGAGAGACCCACAACTCCAGCCAAGAGGTATAACAGCCCTGGGACCAGTGGGATCTCTTACATGGAAAAGTGATGGGGACTGCAGACAGGACCAGGAGTGAGGGGGGTCTGCAAGCTGGAAATGATGAATTTAATGACTTAGGTGATGGAGAAGAAAGGCCAGTCCTCTAATTAACGATGCTGCCCTGCAGGTTTTGGGGAGCATCATTGCCTTGGCTCCTCTTTAACCAGGGATCATCTCCTTTGGCACAGCTCTCACTGGGGAAGCTGAGGGTCAGAAGGTGCCACCATCAACGAGAGCCACTGCTGACCAGCTCGGATGTGACATCGGTGTGGCAGCCAACGGGTGTTTCCAGTGTAATCCCAGGCTCTGCAAAACTGATGAGAGAAGATGCCTCAGCTACAACAAAGGCCAAGAAGCGAGACAAAATAGGAATTAATGTGACAAGAGGTTGATAACTTTAAACGCAAGCCGCCTGTGTGGGGAGTGGGAGGCAGGTCAGCGGGTCCCAGCTCCTCCCAAATCTGCGCCAGCATCATCATCATCCCAGCACTGAGCTGCTGCGGTGACCCTGGCTGCATGTCAACGCCCGTCTCACCTGGTGACAGGAGTGGGTACAGCAGCTCCAGGGGGGCTGCAGAGCTCCTGTCCCCCAGCAGAGCCCTTGCATGTGGTCCCACAGCATCGCTCTGGGGACTGCAGAGCCAAACCTGCCCACTGCTCTGCTTGGACCAGCGCAGGAGATGCTGGTGGCACACCAGGAACCCCCGGTGAAGGATCCCACTTCAATCACACGAGTGCAGAGCTGTGATTTTAGCGTGCGACTTCATCTCTCAACAGCAAACCTAGATGCTCCAGGTTTGGCTTCCCGGCATGCATCCAGGTTTTTGCATAGGAAGCCACGTTCCCTGAGATGCCAAATACTTTTTGCTCCCTGGAGCTTCTCCAGGCTGGGATGTTTCAGGCAGGGGGGAGCGGCCTCAGTGAGAGCAGCCGCTGGAAAAGGCTCAGTCTTATGGAATCAGAAAGCGAAAAAGGAATTGATCCAGGTTTAATGAAATGTTACATTTTACTTGCAGGGAAATATTTGTTTTGTTCTGAAGCATTAGTTTTTAAAAAGTAGGATTGAAGGACCTTTTAAAAGCAAAGGATTTTGAAGAGAAAAATCGACGCAGTTCATTGTTGAAATGTCAAAGGGAGGTTCTGAATCTGGCAAAAAGAAAATTGAATTTCAAGATCTCAGTGTGACCAAAACAAATGGAGGATGTGCAGAACTGGTGTAAGCTGGCTGAGAAAAACTTTTACTCAAACAGAATAATTTCCCATCTCAGAGGCTTCATTAGCAACTCAAGTGCTGTGTGACCCCCAGATCCCGGTGTGCATCCCACCCTGGAGGGCAGGAGAGACCGGACACCCCCCGGCTCTGTCCTGGCTGTGATGCTCTGTCCCAGACCCTGGCATGGGATAAGCCCTCCTGCATCCCGATGCTGCCGGGGACCGGGATGTGCGGCGGGCAGGCACAGAGGAGGACCGCAACTGCAATTAGTTCTTCAGTTTTGATACAATTATAAATTACATGGAGTAGTAATGAAAACAAAGTCCCGGCCAACAGCGTGTTCCTGCCAAGCCGCCATCGAGGGACTCTGGCTCGAATTAGATTTCCTCCGGTGACGGGGTGTTGATAGACCCCATTTGTGTGTGTACACGATGGGAGGGCTGCGGACAACCTGCGCGAGCCGGGGCCGCTGTGGGATTGCTCCAGGATCTCCCCAGCTCAGCCACAACATCCCAGGCACGAGGCTCCGGTAGCTCTGGCAAGTCCCAGGATGCACATTTTTTGCCAGAGAGCTCGACCCAAACACCGACAGCAGCTGCTGCTGGGAGAGAGCATCACCCTGCCAGGGGACACGATTCTCCCATTTCACTGGCAGAGGAGCCCCCTCCAGCTCCCACCCCCCTCCCCATCCTCCAAAATTCATGGGCATCCAGTGTCCTGAAACGTGGTGCCATGGCATGTGCCCGGCGCTGCCCACTGGCCGGGATGGGGGATGTCCTGCCTGAACTCCCAGCAGCTCCATCATCTGTGGGAAACCTCTGATAAAATGCCTGGGAGGGCTCTGTAAGCAATCAGGCGTGCAGAATCAAGCCCTTCATGCAGTGACCCACACATGGGACCTTTCCAGGCTGGGGACAATTCAGGGTCCCACGCAAAGGGACCACCCTCTTGCCGTGGGTGCATTTTTTTGGCGTGGGTCCCTGGTCACCACCGATGTGGGGGGTCCCGGTGGAGGAGCTGGGCAGAGCCTGGGAGAGGACCTTAGGGACATTGCAGTGGGGTGGGGTGGTGACACTTCCCATCTGTGGCTGTCCCGGGGTCTCGATGACGGATGTTACATGTGTTTCCCCACACCCAGAGCAGTGGGGACATGGCAGTGGGGACATCCCCAGCCCAAAATAAGCCCTTTCTCTGCAAGAGGTGCAGGCTCCTCCGACTCTGGGTCCCAATCTGGAGCAGCTCTTGGATGGCGGGTGGTGCAGTGGGGGGGTCCCAGCTCAACCCTGATCTTTGGGAACTGGGGAGAGAAGGGGGTCCCCCTTCTCACTCCATAGCCAGTCACCTCCTGACTCGGCCTGCTCACAGCCAGGCTTTGGGGCCCCTCTTTGCCCCCTCTCCTCCTC
>JAHREE010000564.1:27796-39778 GCA_033628505.1 Tringa tobata
GGACCCCCAGCCCCATCCTGCAGCACGGCCGGAGCGGCCAACAACAACAGCATCCCACCAGGATGGGCTGTGGGGCCTCTGTGGGGCACACACAGGCGTTCCCTGCCCGAGGATGTACAGACCCACATTGTTCTAGGTTGCCCCCGGCAAGCCGTGGTAGCCACGGATGCTCACGCTCCTTCCCGGGCATCGGAGAGGAGCGAGAATCACCACGATGAGTTCCCGGCAGCAAAGGGATGCCTGGCAGATTCCTCACGTTCCTCCCGTGATCCCATCACAAGCCTGAAAGAAAAAAAAAAGAAAAAAAAAAAAGGTTATTTTTGTAGGAGGAGAAGCGGTGAGGAGTGAGGAGGTAAATCAGGTCTGAAGGAGGCCCAGGCATCCCAAGCAGGGACCTAAGAGCTACTTACATTTTTTTATTCAAAAAGTATTTTACTGAAAAAGAGTTGTTGGTTTTTTGGTTTTTATTTGGTGCCAAAAATTGAAGTGCGTTTTTCAATGAATGAAAGAAAGAGCTTAAAAACCCCAGATTTTCAGAAAAGGTTTGGCATTTAAAAAACCTGGGTAGAAAAGCAAAAAGGTCATTAAGTATATCTTCACAGAAAAAATGGAAACTTTTTCTCAGGAAGCAATGACTTAAATGATAAAAACAAAACATTTTTATTTTCTATGGGGTAGAAAAAAACCCAGCCTCCACCCTTTGCTCATGCCCAGTGTAACAGCTCATCCCAGGCTGCTCTCCCAGGGCTGCTGTAAACCTTCCCGTGCTGCTGGGATGGAGCCAGCTGGGACTGGGGTGCCCCACTGCTGCCCCCCACTTCTGCAAAGTGGGGACGGGAATGCTGTAAATACAGGAGAGGAGAAATCTGGGCAGGATTTCCCCCCAGGTAAATTGTCTTCCTCTGGAAACACCACCAAGTGCCCCACTATAGGTTCAGCTAATGAAAAAAGAGGCTTTTGTAAATATTGCTGCAGAAATGCAAAATATTGTTCTTGGGATGCAACCCTTTACAATCCTTTGCCTGTGTATTTCTAAGAAGGTTTTCTCAGTGATTAACCCCAACAGGGGGTCGCAACAGATGGGCACAGAAGAGAAGGCAGTGGAGGTTTTCGGGAGATGCTCTGCCTGCCTTTGGCGCGTTTAACCACATGGTCTCAGCTCGTCTGACTTCAAATACTTCCTAAATAACCCAAATAAATCAAAAAGACCGCTGGGCTCAGCGCGGGTGATTAATCGTGATATTATCACTGCTCAAACCACGCCATTTCCAATGGGAGTTTCCCCGCTGCCGGGGCAGGGAGTGACTCCCACATCCCGGTGTGCTCACCCCAGGAGCTGCCTGGCTCTTGGTGGATGCAGGTTCTACCTCTCGAAGCTGATCCCATCTGATTGCTCAGAAGAGCATCATCCCTGGGAATCGCCATCCCCCCTGCTCAGGGATGTCCCCGGGTGCTGCTGGAGCTGCCTGGGACCCCTGGAGCAACGAGCACCTCGAGGGCAGGAGATGCTATGGGGGTAGAAAGAGCCTTTCCAGAGCAAACCTCCTCTCCCGTTTTCTCCTGTCTCCCCTGAGGTGGGTGGAAAGCAGAGGCCATGTGAGCAATTTAATGGAGCAGAACTTGGCTTTAATCTGCTCCCATAAATGTTTACGATCGCCTAATTATTAACATTTAATGCCATATTAATTCATTGATGGGCTTTCGTTTTTGTTTTTAATGGCTCAGCAATTTCTGCTCTCCCCCTTTGCTCTTTTGTTCTTGAAAGGAAGAAGAAGAGGCGGCAGCACTCAGCGGGGTGTGACGGGACGGGATGGCTCTGCTTCCTCAGCTCCTCTTCCAGGGATGAAGGCCCCGGGGAGCCCCAGCCAGTCTTCCTCATACCAAGGAGGAGGTCTGGCAGAGGGGAGGGACCCCAAAGCCATGGCAAGGCCCCCCCCCAACCTGGAACACCCCCTAGCTAAGGGGCCAAAACGGGACTGGAAATGCCTGTAAGTTTCGGGCCAAGCTGGAGACACGGTGGGAACTGCAGAGGGGGAATCTCGGAGGAAAACCCCTGGGACAGAGTGCACACATGTTTTTTTAAATGCTGTTTATTTGAAGTGTCCTGCTGAAATGCTTCCAGCGTTGCCCAGCTCACACATGTCCCTCCTGCTGTCCTCCGCCCGTTGCTCCGCTGGCTGAGATGTTTATTTAAGTGTCCTGAAAACTTTATCTGGAAATCAGTTCCCTTCTCTTCCCCTTGTCCGCCTTTCCACTTTCTTTTCCTCCCATTCATCACTTTGAAAAATGACCTGTTTTTTCACCCTCGCTGGATGCCTCCTCCTCCTCTCCCCGCTGCCCATGGCAGGCAGCTCCCTGACAGCGAGGGCTGCCCGCTAATTAATGGTCCTTCTCCAGGGAAGTCACAACTACATCCCTGGGGAAGGTGGTGGTGACAGATGGTCCTGCTCACACTAGAACATCCTGTGTTCCCTGGGGTATCGCTGCGGTGCCAGCAGAGCGGGGCAGCTGAGGATGGCAGACCCCATCCTGCCCATCCCACGGGGACCACAGGGATGGAGGAGAAGTGAGAGATGGGTTTTTAGAAGAACCTGACGTGGGGTTTCTCCCATCCCTGGGCTGAGGTGTTGGTCTTCACTGAGCAGCCTCTCACCTGACTGGCTGCTCCAGCTTCCCACACTGTCAGAATTTGCCAGGAGAAAAAAAAAAAAAAAAAAGAAATCAAAATCAATTAACTAAAACCAAACCCTGAAACAATTATTTGTCCACTTCCCAAACTCATTTGGGAAACATAAAAACACACACTTATTTCAGGCTGACGTGCGAATGCACATGCTGTCTGCGTTTCCATGACTAATTTCATCTGCACACAGAAGCCCCCCTCCCCTTTACCCTCTCCCACCTACATCTGTTCCCCACACTCAGGGCCTGGCCAGCAAAAGCAGGGAAAAACAGCAAAAAAAAAGAAAGGAGAGAAGAGATGGGGAAAATACACAAAAGCTGTGGAAAAAAATGTGTGGCAGGAGTTGGAAATTTCATTTTCTACCTAGGGCTCTGTCACCTCGGTGGGTAGACTCAGCTCTGTAAAACTGGGATTAACAGCTCTGGTGTGCTGGAGCTGCCCCTGAGCCTTGCTGGATTGTGCCTGGCCACCCTTCTCCCTGCCTGCTAGCCATCCTGGCACCTTCTTCCCGACATGAATCCACTTGAAAATTCAATCCTTCACTCTGAACGCCAAGTGATGCCATAGCACGTGGGGCATCCCCTTCCTGCTGTGTTCCCTAGTGACATTTGCCTGGAAAAAAGGGCTGTAAAACCTGACAAAGCCTGTGCCAGAGCTGGTGCCTTGCTCCACGCTGTGGGAGCTGCAGTCACCAGTGTGGGCTGTCCCTGCACCACCTTCCAGAGGAGTTTTCCAAGCCCTGATCAGAAAATCTTCTGTGAGTCTACGATCGTGCCTTGGTCCTGAGGGATGATGGAGGACAGGGAAGCCCCGGCAGCCCTCGGTGCCCAGCCAAATCTTCACCCACTTTTCTCTGTGGTTGCCCCCAAGAGCGAGGAGGCTGCCTGCTCACATCCCTGCTCCTCCACAAAGAGCCCAGGTATTAATTTTCACAGCGGAGAGCCAGCATCCTTCACCCCAACCTTCATAGTGCTCTCATCCCTGCCCTCCCTGGGCTAATCCTGAGAGCCATCCATCCTCACTTCTCTGTTAAACTTCTCTTCCAGGCACGTATCGATCCTGAGAGTAGCTATAACCACATCCTGCCAGCATCGGCTGGATGGTGCAGTGCCTGGGGAGGACGGGTACTGAGGCTGCTTCATTCCCATGGTTAGGCTCCTAAATTGTATAAAATAATAGACTCTAAAGGAATTATTCTTAAAAAGCTGTGAAAATTGCCCTGTGAATTGCTTTTGCACTTGAGAGGGAGCAGAGATGGAGCATTGGGCTATGGGCTGCTGAGGTTCTGCAGGAGGAGCAGCCCAGATGAATGCTCTGGGGCTGGAGAGCAAGACCAGGGACCGGGGCAAGGTGGGGGGGACAGCCAGCAGCTCGTGGGAATGGCCAAAGGAACTCTCAAGTGCAGTCGTGCCCCAGCCCAGGCTCGGTGGCAGGGTGAGCTTTCCTCTCCCTCCCTCCTGCCCTCCGGCAGCTTCCCATCCATCAGCGGTCATTTCTGGAAAACGGCCTCCCCCAGGCCAGCTTCTCCTGGGACTTTCAGTAAATAGAGGCGAAGGCGCAGCCTTCAGGATGAGGGACAGTGTCAGATCCCTGCCAAAGATACCCCGTGTTTGGAAAGGGTTTCCTTTCCCTTGATCATACTTTGATTCTTTAACTGCGTTTTTCCTGCAGTTTTTCTTTGTGTCAGCCATTAATCTATGGCTCCTAATAAGGGAGAGGGAATTTCCTTGGGAGGAAAGTCAATGGGTCGTGTTAAATGTGAACTGGGCAGGAGCCACCTGGGCTGAGAGGGGCTGGTGGCCCGGAGGCTTTTCTGGGCATGGGGGGAAGGATCCCCACGAGCATGGAAACTGCTTGTGGGCTGGATGTGACCACGTGGGGTATAACTTGGTATTATTATGGGGCAGCTTCTTAGGAATGCAAATAGCTACCCGCATAGATGCACACCTATTAGTGCCACTTTATTAATGTATTTCTGTGGGTATTTATTAAACAGGCCCCTAGAGACAGAAAAGCTTTAGGGACCGCTGGCAGCCACTCTTTCCCCTGTGAGGACAACGCTTGCAGAAGAACACCCCGGCCGGGAGGGCTGCTGTGACATCTGGGCCTCTCCAGCTGTTTTCTTTACAGTTTAAAAAAAAAAAAATAGTTTTAATTGCTGTTAGGCAAAGTTTTATGCGGGGCAGCGGGGAACGCTTTGTTTTATCTGATCCATCCCTGCTGCTCCCAGCCCGGCAGTCGGTCAGAGGGCAGGCAGAGATATGGGAGGAAAAGATCTCTCAGCCCGTGCACCCCAGAGATGCTCAGCCATTCCCCATCCAGCCCTTTATCATCTGACAGATGTAGCTCTGCTTGTGCCCTCTACAATTCTTTTCCTTTCTAGTCTTGGCTACTCTTATCTCTGGCAGGTTTTGTCTACCTTGGGACACCTTGGTTTTCCAGCTCTGACTTTCCTATGGACTCTTCTATCCACTCTGGTGTGGAGGTGTGTTAAAGAGGAGGCAGAGCCGTGGCTGGTTTGCAGAGCTGTGATATGAGACTCTGCTGGCAGAGAAGGACTTCTCCTGCCTCCCTCCTGAGAGCTTCTGGAGAGGTAGATGTGTCCAGTGCAGCCCTGAGAGCCCAACCTTTGAGGAACTCTGCCTACTGTATTGCCTCTGTGGCAGGACACGAAGGACAGATTGGACAAGGGGAGCGTGGTGCTTAGAGGCTCAGTGCATGAAGAAAACAAGCTCAGTTATAGAGAAGCTCCAGAAAACAGAGCTCGGGCAGAAAACAGAAAAATTCCCATCACTGGGATCCTCACAAAGGTGCCCCACTAAAAGAAACCCATCTTCCCCACGCCGGGAAAAGTCACCAGGCATGTGGTGGGGGATGCCAGTCTTACCCATCCTCCCTCCCCGGGGAGGGATCAGGTTGGAAGACAAGACTCTGAGGAGAATTTATAGTAACCTCCCTGTAGGGAGTGGAGTGATAGGACGAGGGGTAACGGTTTTAAACTGAAAGAGGGGAGATTTAGATTAGGTATTAGGAAGAAATTCTTTCCTGTGAGGCACTGGCACGGATTGCCAGGAGAAGTTGTGGCTGCCCCATCCCTGGAGGGGTTCAAGGCCAGGCTGGACGGGGCTTGGAGCAACCTGCTCTGGTGGGAGGTGTCCCTGCCCAGGGCAGGAGGGTTTGGAACTGGATGATCTTCAGGGTCTTTTCCAACTCCAACCATTGTGTGATTATGCGATTCGACATTTCCGAGGTCTCAAGAAGGGCTCGAGCAGCAAGAAAGCAGAACGAGGAGAGCGAGCGCTGGCGGGCTGGTGTCAGGCTCTCCTGCCAGCTCCTCGGTGTCCCTGCCAGCCCGGGCAGCGCCGACAATGCCCGTCTGTGAGGCACAGATGTAGCCACTCGACGCCTGACGCCCAGCTCCTTCAGCCCCCGCGCAAGCCCTCCCTGAAAAACGCTGATACCAACTTTGATACCAACTCAGCTCTAATGGGAAGATTATTTGCAAGTCTTTTCCTGGCAGCAACAACAGCAGCAGCAGGAGCAACAACAACAGCCTCTCTGCAAAGAGCTGAAAAGCAGCCAGGCAGATTTTTTCAAGTGAAAAGATGGCAATAAAAGGAAATTCACCCCCTCCGCATCTCCCCAAGCAGCTGCAGCAAATCCCGGCGCTTTTGTTTTTTTATCTTTGCGGAGCTCTGTGCCCATTTCTTGTATCCTGGGTCCACCACCTCTTAATTATCTTTCAAAGCCACGGCAGCGGGGAGGGACGGCAGCTGGGATGCTTTCTCTGAGTCGAGCTCCAGCACGTGGCTGGGGAGAGGGATGGGAGGCACGCGAGAGCCCCTCGGAGTGGAGCATTTTGGAGGAAAAACCACCCACCGTGGGTTTTGGACCCCTTTTTCTGGGTGCACGAAAAAGCTCTGCCTTTGCTCCTTTGTCGGAGTAAACGCGTCCTCATCTCTCCAGCACACCGCTTTCATCCAACGCTGAGGTCCGGGCAATAATTAAATCATGAAAACTAACAAGCCCTCCCACTAAAGTAACAGGACAGCGGTTAATAAATTAGATGTGCTTAAGGACAGCGGGCTGGAGAGAAATATGATTTTACCTGGATCTCTTATGGGGAGGCTAATGGGAAAGCAGAAGGATGCTGTCTGCTCTGGCAGATGGCACGAGGAGGCACGCTGAGGCGTCCTCTGGGGAGGGAGGAATGGGAATGGAAAGGACCTTTCCAGGTGCCCATCAGTCCCTTCCCTTCCTTGGGACTAGTTTTTTTTTCTTTTTCCCAGCAAAACCCACAAAGGGAGAAGTTTATTTGTGTAACTACCCAGTGAGGCACCCGGTGCTTTGCTGGGACACTGACGCCGCAGACCAGTGGAAGAGGGCAGCAGGGGAATTTCCTCTGGTTTTCAGGAGAATGTCTATCTTCCTGAAGTGCCCCTTCACAGCGTTTGGGTTTGAGCTGAGCCACCCTCCGGGGCTTGGGTTCTTACCCAACAAGACCCATTCCTCCAAGGCTGTTTACAACCCCCCCTCGGTGTGCTCGGTGAGGGGGAACACTGCACAGGGTGCTTTAGAAAATATAAATATTTAAATTAGCTGTACCCGTCCCTATCTTTTCTTGTGATGTAAAAACAAGGAAAAGGTGTCAGGGGAGCATTTAAGAGGATGAAAGGCATAAGTGCTAACAGAAAAAGCTTCCTATATAGGACAGAATTAACATGAGGAACTCGGTGCCTGAGTGTGATGGGGAGCACAGCAGGAGGTGCAGGAGAATTAGCAGTGTGCAGGGGGGAAGGGAGCACCCATTGCCTGGCAGAGAAGAGGCACTGATGTTCTGAGCATCAAGAAGGGGAAATCTGCATTTCCCTGGTGGGGAAACTCCATTGTTTTGGCTTCTTTTCTTTTTTTTTTTTTTTTTTTTTTTTTTTCCAATCTCGAATATACTGTGCTGGAAAATTGCTTTTCAGAAACGTTAAAGAGTGAGAACCCGATGCATGCCAACGTTCCCCTAGCATGAAGCTTTAGTTGGTTTAGCTTTGGCCACCGTTGCCTCTGTGGTGGGCAACCTCTCCACTGCCCAGTGGGGATGCCAACAAGGTGATGCTCAGCAAAGACCTGAGCCTTTGATATGGAACTCGCTGTGCTCTTGCTGTGGCACCTGATAACTGGGTGCTGCAAAAGACTGGCCCCAATCCCTGCTCGTAGAGCAGCTGGGTTTTGACCCTGGTGGGGGTCCCCAGACCTCTGCCATAGGTTATTCTTTGGGAAATGGTACCCATTGCTCTGCTGCAGCATCACACTGCTGCTACCAGCAGCGGGAGAACTGAGCAGCTCCTTCCCGTGAAGCTGGGCTCTTTTTCAGGCAGATCCCCTGGTATGCTGGTTAGGATCCCCAGGCTGAAATCAGGGTGAATCTATGAAGGACAGAGAGCAAACCCGGCTCGAATGAAAGCACTTATGGCCATGAACCTGGCAAACAGCATTTGGAGCTCTGTAGCAAAAACAGAACAGACCCAGACGGCACATATTTTCTTTCCTTTGAAAGGGAAAACACAAAGTTAAAGGATTTAAACCTTCTTTTTTTTTTTTTTTTCAGAGGAATTAAAACAAAAATTCACATCTGGAATGACAACTCCTAACCCTACCCCATACCCCCCAAATTAATCAGGCCCTGTAATGGAAATGCTGACAGACTCATAACTCCAACCTTTCAAACACAGATCTGGTATTAAACTGCCCCTGCAGCCCTCTGAGGAGCGATGCTCGAGCGACAGCATTTTGCAAGCACTAAAGGAGATGCAGAGATGCAGGCAGAGCAGCGTGGCAGCTGGTGAGGGGGGTCATGTCTCTGCTGCCTGTCCGGTGTCACTGCCTGCTCCTTCAACACGGGGCTGCTGCTTTCCCTGCTCCAGGCATCTCTTTTCCCTGGGATGCTCCCTCCGTGCACTGCCTGGTCGTGCTGGCTGTCCCCAGTCCCCACACTGGGCCACCAGCTCTCCCTGGGACCTCACCACACTGCACCACCACCCCACCACGAGCTTGTGTGCTGGGGCTTTCAGTAAATCCCCCCATGAGGGGCCAGGCACACGCTGGCTGCACTAAACCTGACATGTTCTTTCCCTTCAAAGCTGCTGGTCCCTCGCAATTGTTTAAACTTTGGTAGCATTAACGTACAAGCTGTAAAAATAGAGCCTGATGCCAAGAGACCCATCTAACACGTCTTTGAACTTTATGTCTGCCTGCAGGCAGCTGCAGGTCTCTCCCTCCCTTGCCTCCCTGGGGCAGCTCAATCCTCGGGTGACCCAGCCGGCGTGGGGAATGGGGGTGAACGGTGTCCCGGTGGGAGGTGTCAGGATGGGGACATGGATTCAGTGATTTGCAGCCCGTGGTGCATCTCAAGGAGGAGGCAGGGTGGAGATGAGCACAGCCCAGGGCACCCTGCCCACGTGAAGGCTGGATTTGGGGCAGGAGGGAAGGGAGGATGTGTGGGAAAGGAGGATATTAGAAGAGGGAGGACCGAGCAGGATCTCATTGAAGGGCAAGTTGCCCCTCACCCCTGTGGCAACTTTTCTGAGCTGCTGGCCCTGTGGCAGATGGGAACTTCTGCCAAGGGAAGGGAAGATGCCATAGGTGGGGGCTCAGGTTTTACCTAGAACAGACTGTGCTGACAGCACCTCTTGCATGGGTGATGGTGACTCGAGCGTGAGTGTCCAGACGGTGGCTTGGAGGGAAGGGCTCGGTGGAAATATGGGTACCCATCCTGGGGACAAGTTCAGAGACACGGGACATGGCAGCGTGGGAAGTGCCTTGACAGTGGGGGCTGTCATCAGCCATCCCACCCCATGGATAAACCATTCCACCCTTGGATAAACCAGCCCAGCCTCCCAGCTGACTGCCATGGGGACTGGGATGTGGTGTGTTTACATCCTCCCTAATAATGGGGGGGGGTGGCTGTGCCAAAATGGTCCTTGTCACTGGAGCCAGCACGGTAACATCATCGCCTGGGGCTGCTCCGGGGATCCCTGCACGCGTGGAGCAGCCCGTAGCCCCCTGGGCAAGTGGCCCGGCCAGCGAGAGGGGCTGGAAATAGAAAGCTCTATTGTTTTCCCACCTGTCCGAGTTACAAAGGGCCAAATGGATTTTTCATGAAATGTTATTAAAAAATGAAAAGGGTTTGGCTTCCGGGCCGAGGCCCCGTTTGCCAAGTCAGCCCCAGGCAACGTTTTATGACTAAGTATGTAATAAAACCCTTTGAAAGAGGGGCTTATAACCGAAGTCTCCACAGACTCTCTCCGCTCAAGGGCAGCACGTGGTGGATTGCAATGCGTCCGTATCCTGCTCGGTCCTCTTCTGATGGCATTTTTCCATGGCAGGGACTAAATTGCCCTCTAGGCAATTAGACGTGCTGCTCCCTGCAGCATTACAGCTCTCTGCCTGCTCTGGGTGCTGTGGTGGGCTCCCAGGCAGGCAAGGACCTTTCCTCTCCAGGGGGACACAGCTGGGGTGAGCAGTGATGGACCAGGGGAAAAGGGGACAAGAGCTCCAGACACATGCCAGGACACATAAAAGCCTCCAGAGGGCTGAACAAGCATCTCCAAAGTGTTTTTCTCAGGGTTGGAAGGGTGTAAGCACCAAAGAGTTTGGGAAGGTCCTTGGGGAATGGAGTTGAGCAGGGCCAGCTGGATAACACATCCATCTCGGTGTCACGTATACTGTCCGTGGCACACACCTGCTCCCCACAGACCCGCACGGAATTTTTGTGTGCAAACCTTAGCTTCGAATAATTTCTCATTATTTAAATAATGTTCTCATTATTTTGTTAGCTCTAATTAGGAGAAAGGGGGAAGAAATTAAGTATTTAGTCTGACTCCTAGGGAAACTTTCATAGAGCAGAGCAACTCCATAGACTACAGCACAGTATCCTAAGGGGAGTGACGGAAACCATTTAAATTTAGACTGGAGGAAGCCCTGGAGGTTAATGCACAGGCCTCTGTTGGCCCACGGAGGGTAGGTGAGAAGATAAAAAAGCCTTTTCCATTTCTCTCCATGGCATTGCAGTGAAGGACTACAGGGCAGACTGCAGATTTCTCTTCCCTGCAATATATCGCTCCTCAGCCTGGAATCTTGAGCTCCACTCTTTTGTGATCAGGGTTTAAATTGGCGTTTAACAAGATCACTGCAGCAGAGTAATGAGACATCACTTTAGGGCTGCAAATACCAATCTGCAGTTAAAAACTGTATGTGTCAATTGATGGCTTTGTTTCCACAGTTGTCTTGTTAGATGTCAATCACATGGCCAAGCGAGCCTTTCAAGCAGATAGATATAAGTGTGAGGGATGTAAGTGTAAGTGAGTGGGTTATATATGTTATTTGAAGTTAATTACAGTGGGAGAATGACAGGAGCTGGTGTTGGACAACGTGCCTTGGAGCAAAGCCTGCAGGAGACGTTGGCAGCCGGAGGGACAGGGTTTGTGCAAACCTCCTGGTGGGGATGGGGGCTGCAAAGTGGGGACTCTGCCCTGAGCCCCCACAGGGCTCCTCGGGGGCCTGCCTGGGCTCAGCCAAGCCACAGTTCTCTCCTCTGTGCTGGCCAGATAAACCACGTGGGGTTTGGCTTTAGCGTGATGTCTAATGAATGAATCCTCTGGCTTCACTCGCCTTCTCCCTCGCCCGCAGGAGTAATCGGATACTGGGTGGCAAAAGTAGCCGTGAAGGTACAAAAACTCCACGCCTGGCAGAAAATGGGCTCTGAGAGGGGAAACAGAGCAAACCCCAGGGTGATACCGGGCAGAGGGAGAGGAGCAATTCTGCAATGCTGACACACTGGTTGTTGGCGAAGCTTTGACCTTGCCAGGTGGGTGGGAAGGCTGATGATATGCTGACATACGGGTTTACCTTTCTGGTCCAAGCCACATTTCAACAGACGTCCTTCTAGCACGGTGTCATATCACGGCTGAGTGCTAAGGGTGCTGGAGGCACTGGGGATGGAGGAAGAGGGATGGTGAGTAAGGCAGGAATGCAATGTGGGGGGCTGCAGCTCCCCATTCGCCTTCTGTGAGGTGTAGACAGTGTGGTCAGTGACTGGGGGTCCTGGGGTGGGACCCCCAGAGGGTGTTGTGGGCTGGTGGAGAGGCAACCATCAGCATCTCAGAGTGGGCAAGGCTCTCTCCCTTCCCCTAGGTTCATTGCAGTGTGAAGCCCCCTGGGGCAGAGCTGCACCCCACAGGAGTGGGGTGCTGGGGCTCTCCATACACCCCCTTAAAAGCAAACCTGTGTCTCTGTAAAGCAATTAACCA
>JAHREE010000564.1:69224-114513 GCA_033628505.1 Tringa tobata
CAGGGAGGTGGTTGAGGCACCATCCCTGGAGGTGTTCAAAAGACGGGTTGATGTAGTGCTGGGAGGTATGGTTTAGTGATGATGCTCCTTGTTTGTTGTGTGGGTGTCTATTTTTGTCAGTTAGGTTGACGGTTGGACAAGATGATCTTTAAGGTCCCTTCCAACCTAGAAGATTCTGTGATTCTGATTCTGTGAGGCAGGGAAGGGGGTCCCTCCAAGGATGTGGATGCTGGAAACAGCTCTGCTCTCCTGCTCAGGTGTGTCCCCTCCTCCCTATTCCATGAGTGCCCTGAACACTTGCAGAGGAGCAGGAAAAGGAGGTTTTATGTCCCTTACTCGTTACTCCCTGTCCCTCTGGGTGAGATCACCATGGCAGGCTCTAGCAGCCGTAAGCGATCTCTCCGAGAGAGGAGAGAAAGCAGAGAAATCTCATCCCTCTCTGCTCAACCAACCAGCCTGGCCCACAGCTCCGAGCCTCAATCTGTCTGCAAAGCCCGTGCTCCTTCCAGGGCTGAGCAATTAGGGCGAGTGCCGTCCCCGAGGCTGTGTGGTGCAGCCGTGCAAGCTATCTAATGGGAGGGGGGAGAAGCCCACCCCTCCCCAGCTGGGAGATGCTCCACTGTGCCTCAAATAATCAGCAAAGGTCCTCGACCTGAAGCTCTGCAGCTGCGGCAGCCAAGAGCTCTGTCCCCTCTCCTTCTTAGTGACAGCAGTGAGGAACACTAGGAGAAGGATAACGACACAGAAAACTCCTGGAAACACCCGAAATGTCAGTTGAAAACTTATTCTCCTGAAATCCCATCCTCATTTGCAAGTCAAGGAGAATGGGATAGATCAGGAAAGCCAGCCAAACTTCAGGAGCCACCACCAAAACTCCATTTATTATTAATAATTGAGTGGTCATAGTGAGAGCACCTTTCTCTGCTCTACGAAGATGGAGCGGTGTGTCCCATTGACTGTGCCAGCCCCTTGGGTTTACTCACGGCGGGGTAACTCGCAGGGGTGCAAATTTATTAAAGAAGGGGACTGAGACCCCCTGTCCCCTTCAGTGCCATGTCCTGAACGCCCCACCAGACCGGAGCAACTCCACGAACTCAACCCAGCGAGGATGGCAAACGTCTACATGCCAAAACCTGCTGCCTCGGCAGCCGCATCCACGCACTGTTGGCCCATGTGTGGTGGCATCAGCGTGGAGAGTGCACTGGTACTCGACACCCCTACGTGTGCAAGGACGGGCAAATCCATGCACGAGACCCTCCCCTCGCCCTTCTGTCTCCAGCAGCAATTACTGGGTGCGAGGGGAAGGAGAAATCTGCACGATAAACCTAGAAAAAGCAAACTGCCCCACTCTGCCAGGAAGGAGCCCAGCTATTTTTAAGTTCAGGGACGATGCACGCAGCCAGATAAAATACTCAGCCTTGTGCAAAAGAAAACAAGAGGGTTTCGAAGCACCCCAGCTCTGTCTGTCCTCTCCCTGCCCGCATCCTGGGTTCATGAGGGCTCCCCGAGACCCCTCTGCAGCCCCGTGACATCCTCCTGGAGCTGGGAGGATGCAGAAAGCAGGGCTTTCTGGTGGGTCCCCACACCAAAAGCTAAATATGTGCCAGGCCATCCCTAGGAAATGCTCGCGAAACCCACTGACCCAAATACTCCCACCCAGAGCACGTCCCTGGCTGAGCAGGAGTGATAATGAGATGGAGCAGGGGATGAATGGTTGGCAGCCACCCCACCGGAGAAGCGATGCCGCCGGCCGAGGGGACGAGCAAAGGGTTTGATTTAAACCCCCCCCTCCCCACCCGATGCCTCACTTCACCCCCGGGTCCCTGTCACCCTTGAGGATGGGGAGGGGGTGTGTGGGGGGCTCCTGGTCCCTGGCTCGGAAGCGATGGCTCCTGACAAGCGGGCGGCGGGAGCGGAGCAGCGGGAAAGCGACCTCATCATGTCAGCATGGGGAGCGGGACCCCCGGCGCTGACCTACTTACTGCTTAAAGGAACAGCCCGGCGTTGGGGCTGGGAAGGGTCCGGGGGGGGAGTTCTGTGTCCCCCAGGGAAGCTGGGTCCCTCCCCAGGATGCTGCAGAAGGTACCACCGCAGCATCCCCGCGCCGTGAGGGTAAAACCCCCCCGGATGGTAGCTCTCACTGAAATGCAAGTTGATTTTCTCACCCCTCCGTCTCCAGACGACAATAAATGATGATGCCGAGCACAGCAAAACAAACACACCCTCTTTGCATTTATTTGCTGCTTCCAATGATAATAAAAACACCACCAACTGTTGTTATTCATATTGACCCCGGCGCTGCTGCAGCCTCCCAGAAAGCAGCACCTTGTTCTGCCGGACCATGGAAGGATGCTGAGGACTTTTTTACCATCCAAGAGAATTTCAGTGCAATTCAGTGAAAGAGGTGTTCTGTGCTCTCGGCCACTTTAAGCGAGCACAAGAGGTGAACAAAAATACAGAATTATTTCCTTTGATAAAGACGGGACCAGGTGGAGACCCCCTTGATGCTGGGCTTTTTTTTCTGGCAGAACAGCTCCCACGCTGCCTTCCTCTGTGCCTACCACTCTACAAACCGAACCATCTCTGGTTTAATTCCAGTCAAAGTGAATTGACTGGAAGCATTTTTGATATGAGGCCGTGTACAGTTATTACTCTTTGTGTATTTTTTTTCTTTTAATAATAAAAAAAAAATCAACCAACAAACCAGGAAACCAACAGTCCCATTTCTTCCCGGAAATTTGATTGTATTAGAATTGAAATGAAGGATTTTGCTACAAATCTCCCCGTACAACAATTAAAATGCCTCAAGGAAATGGTTTCAGATGGTCAAACAAATGTTTGCTAAAAAGCTGCCTTGCCCCGATGCTGGGAGTCCTGTGCCAGTGTCCGGAGAGGCCGCGGTCACGGTGCCCGGCGTGCCCTTGCAAACAGAAACTGCTGAAAAATTTCCTTCTGTGTACGTTTTTTCATTGGAAATATTTGCCTTTTGTATAGAAACAATGCAGGGCTTGCTGCTCGCTACGCGTGTCAAGGCACGCTGCTGCTTCAGCATTTTCCCCCTGACGGGCTGGGGGTGCGCAGGCACCACCCGCTCTGCCCTGGAAATGGAAAAGTTCACTCTTGCTCTGCTGTATTGAAAAATTCGGGGTATTTTTTGTTGTTTGCTTATAATTATTTACTCCTCCCCACTAGAGCGACTGTCTTTTGTGGTTCATTTTGCACTGAGAGTGTTAAACCAAACAAACAGAAATATTAAATAAAACCGGGAAATGAATAACTGAGGGTTTTCAAACAACTTGCCTGTCTCCTGTTTCCCTGGGAGAGCATTTGGAAAATGAAAGCATTTAAACTTTCTGAGATGCGATTGCCATGAAACGGATAGGAGAAATAAGAAGCAGCGGCGTAGAAGCGCTACCAAAAATACCCGAGATTAAAAATGAGCTTTAATCTTAGTGTTTGTTTTGTTCCGAGCCTGAAAGGCTGCTGGGGGAATGCACACAGCAACAAGATCGAAAAGTTCAAATTATCCAGAAAGCGCCTGATGTTAAAGGTGACTAAACTATGGAGAAAGGCATGGAAGAAAATTATTGTGTCAATTATCCCCCAAAACCAGGGAAAAGTGAGAGGCCCTGGTGTTAGCTCACAGACACAGAATCAGAGAATGATATGGGGTTGGAAGATCTCTCTCTGGAGATCATCTAGTCCAACCCCTTTCCAAAGCAGGTCCACCCAGAGCAGGTCCCACAGGAATGTGTCCAGGTGGGGTTTGAATGTCTCCAGAGATGGAGACTCCACCACCTGGGCAGCCTCTTCCAGGGCTCTGCCACCCTCACAGGAAAGAAATTCCTCCTCATGTTTAGATGGAACTTCCTATGTTCAAGTTTGTGCCCATTTCCTCTTGTCCTGCCACTGGGCACCACTGAAAAAAGACTGGCCCCATCCTCCTGACACCCTCCCTTTAAGTATTTATAGGTGTTGATCAGATTCCCCCTCAGTCTTCTCTTCTCCAGATTAAAAAAACCCAAGTCCCTCAGCCTCTCCTCATAAGAGAGATGCTCCAGGCCCCTCATCATCTTTGTAGCCCTCTGCTGTACCCTCTCCAGCAGTTCCCTGTCCTTCTTGAACTGGGGAGCCCAGAACTGGACCCAGTGCTCCAGATGGGGCCTCACCAGGGCAGAGTAGAGGTGGAGGATGACCTCCCTTGACCTGCTGGACACACTTTCTGCCACTCTCCATGGCCTTTCCAGCAACACCCTGGGAGGATTTAGCTCCTCGCTCCTCCCAGGGTGGTGGAGATGATTATTCCTAGTGAATAAGAATAGTAAATATTTAAGATCTGCCCTCCCCTGCTGTGAAAAGGTGATCATCGTCAATGGCTCGTGGCTTCTTCCTTGTTTCTTCCAGCAACGGCAAAACGTTTTGGTTCACTGGGCCAAAGTTTGACTGACTTGTCTAAATATTTGTAGACGTTGCTAGTAAATACTGGTGGCGACATACGAGCATCCTCCAACCACGTGAAGTATTTTCCTGTGTACTTTAATGCTCAGCTGCTATTTGTAAATACGTGGAATTTTAAATGGGGGCAACAAATAATATGCTCACAGCAAGTACCACAGTGATTTGTCTTAAAATATGATGCCTTGACACTATGAAAGAGAAAAGGATTAGCTGAGTGATACTGGTGACTATTACCCAGGTGCTACCCGTGGTATCTAAACGTCCTGTTGCAAGGACTCCAGGTGCAGAGATGGGACCGTCTGGCCCAGTAGAGGCGTAGGAGGGATGCTGGAACTGTGGTGCTCCCACCCAGGCGGATCCCAGCCCTGCCCTGGCCAGGGCTCTCAGTTTGCAGCCATCTGTGCCTGCTCCGCTGCCCTGCCCTCCTTTCTTTCCCCGTTTCCACACATGCCTGCACAAGCCCCGCTCCGGGGAATGCCATCCTGGCCCTTTTCAGCATCAGGGCTCGTGCTCTGCCAGCCGACAGCGACCCCGGGACAGCCCCGCGCCGGTCATGTAAATCCTGACCTTTATGTGAGGCTTTCTCCTTTGCATCCCTTCTCTTTAGAGAAACGCCTTACCTCTGGAGATGCAACGATATGATTATTTAGCTCAGCTGAAAAGAAAGAGGCAGCAAAGTCAGCTAGAGATTCATTTAACCGGGCTCCGATGCGCTGCCAAGTCCATTTTGGCTTTCCTTAAAATCACACTAACTCGGGTAGAAACTGTTCTTCCGTTTTTAATCGTGTTGCCATTATTACTCCTAACATGCTCATCCCCCCGTGTTTACATTCGTATTCCACCCACGCAATTAGCCTGCCCGTGCCCGTGCAGATTAAACAGCTTTCCGGGACGGTGCCCATCACCCTGGGCTTCTGACTGGCAACTGCACGGAGCGGTGCACAGGGAAATTCCCAAATGCCAGCACAGCAGGGTGGGATGCTGGATGCGTGGTGTTGGATGCGGGATGGCATCTCGTGCCATCTCCCTCCCGATGAGGGAGAAGCAGCATCCGGACATCTCCCAGGGCTTTGGTGGAGCAACACACACCTGTGCTGCACAGTTAAGGGGGGGGTTCTTCTCTTTTTTTCAGGGGATGCTAAGCCCCCCCTGCCCAGTTCGGGGCCGGGAAGGCGAGCACCAGTGAATCCAGGAAAGGCTTTGCCGGCTGCGTGCTGGGGAGCAGCTGACCGCCCCGCTCCTTTTGTCTCCCTTTCCCTTGACTCAGGGCATTTCACATCCCTATTGACAACGTGTTTGGGACATTCAGACATTGAAGTGACAGTGGCATTTCCATGACCTGAAACCAGAGACTCTGTCGGTGGGGGCTTTGAAGACATTAGCTGTCCATAATCATGAGTTAGACTTTATCGGGCTTTTAAAGAGCGCATGATGAGAACAGCTAGTGACAAAGTGTTTCTGCAGAGTGCGATCCGGCCTGGCAGGATTCATCTCCTCAAGCCCTTGGAATTTGCAATATTCATTAGGAGTTGGGAAAAAAACTGCTTCCTTTGGAACAATGCAAGTTGTGAAAGGAAACCTTTCTCACGCGTGTGCCCCGGAGCGCCGGCTCTGGCAGCGGGGGTGATGGGGAAGCAATTAAAACCCTTCCAGCCCATTAGTGGGTGCGTTCATTAGAGCTGCTGCTGCTGGGGAAGGGTGGGAGGCTGTGCAAAATGCTTCTTCGAGAAACAAAACGTCAGGGCCCATTGTCGTGTGCTCTTGGCACGCAAGAGAAAGGTCCTCGGCCACCGAGGTGGGCATGGAGATGTCTATCGGTTCGTGTGGCTTTCTGCAGAGGGCTTGTCACACGATGGACACTGGATGTGTGTGACAGTAGTGTGTGCAATGGCAATCAGCCCTGCTGAGCCTCTGCTGCATCAGGGGGGCTTGGGATTGGCAGTGAGCAGGGGACCCCACCACCCCAGAGCTGCTCCTGGTGTGGTGTGGTTATGGCACTGTGAGACACCATGCCATGCTGCTCCATGGGGCACCACACCACGCCACACCATGTGGCATCACAGCGTGTGGGACCGTGCCATGCCACGAGATGTCACACCATGCGGCACCACACCAGGTGGGACCATGCCACGTGGTGTGACACCACGTCACACCATGCCACACCACGTGGCACCTGCTCAAAGCACAGGGCACGTTGCTTCTGCTGGGATTTATTGCCCCTCATGCCAAGCGTCCCAGCTGCAGGCACATTCCCGTAGCCATCACCTATGCTCCCTCTCTAGGCCATGGGCAGGATTGCTGGCCCTGGGGACCAATGTCCTCCTGCTCCAGCCTGTGGTGACACTAGTGCCTGGCCAAGTCTGTGGGGACAGCCCTTCGGAGGAGCTGGTGATACGGTCCAGGTTGTTCCCCCTCCAAGGCTTTCTTCCCTTCTCCATCCCCAAGGGTTTGGAGGTACATCAGGTGATGGTTACTGGGGACTTTGCAGGCAGGAGGTGACATCTGAAAGTCCCCCAGCGATGCTGCCAGCAGTGTTTGACGGGGAGGGATGAGCTGGGGAGGCGTTTGGAGGACACCACCACCACCGTGTGCTTCCCCGCTCGCTCGTGGAGCTCTTAGCCCAGCAGCCTGGCTGGGAGCAGAGGGGTGGGCGCTCCCTGGGGGCTCACGGGGGCCTTCTGGTTGCCTCTCAGAGATGCTGTATAAACAGTCACAGCCCAGGCCCATCTGTCAGGTTTAAGTGTAAACACCCCCGCCGTGGTAGCAGTGAGACCCTCTCCCGGGAGCAGGGCTCTGGGTGATTGCGGTGCTGCCTGGGACATCTGGGTTCTTTCCCCCGGTGCCTATAGGAGCTGCCTGCAAACACATCGACCATCCTAACGAATTCCACTGCTGCAGCACACAAACCCTGCTGCGAGTCAGGGGATGCAGCCTTTGGAGAGGAGCATTGCCTTTCCACGGCCGTGCCCAGCGGGGAGCCTGGGGGGATGCCAAGGCAGGGGTACATTTCTCCCAGTGGGTGCTGTTGCTCCACACAGCTCTCCTGGGGCAGGTAGTTGGTACAATCTGCTGCGGAGAAGTCGATTAGGACCTTTCAGCCTCCTCACCACCTAGTTTCCTCTGCTCCATTAATTCAGGATTCCTCCGCAATTAAATAGGATTTGGTTTTAATTGAAACATGCCCCACTGCTGCCCGCTGCCACCGTTCGGAGATGTAAGTAAGCACCCAGCCACACGCAGGGCAAGGCTCAGCACCCTCTTGCTGCTCCTCTCCCACCAGCTCTTGGAGGAAAAAGGACAGAGAAGAACGAAGGGACCATATTGAGTGGCTGCAGAGATGAGGGTCGGGTGGGTGCACACAGGGGTCTGCGATGCTGGGTGCCCTGCATCTACATACCCTGAGCTCAGGGAATGAACGCCATAAGGACAAGGCAGAGCTGTTTTGATGGTGGACTGGAAATTGTCTGCTTGACTTATTGCAAGATTTTGAAGTTTTTGTCCTGATGTGAAAAATAATAAGCCTGTTCGTAAAGAGGGGGGAAGAGGGTTTGTGCTGAGCACAAGCACAAAGGCACATGTACCCCGAGCTGGGTGCAGGCAGCTCCCCTGCCTCTGCCCAGAGCCTCTTGAGGGGTGGCCACCTGGGAAAGGGTTAATTTAACCAGTTCTCATGGGGTTTTGGAAAGTTCCTTTTTTCCAGGAGGCTGCCTGACACACACTGACAGGGGCCTTTCATCTGAGCACAAAGGCAGTGCTCTCCCCTTGCCCTCTCCATCTCTCCCATCCGAGCCAGCAAGCAGCTATAATCTCACTAGCAGAGGCTTTTACTGCTGTCACTTCGAGCCTCCTTCGCCATGTGAGTCGCTCAGATCTCCAGCAATGTAAAAAAGCTAATGAACGAGTAATAAACAAGTGTAACCAAGCAGAAAGCCTGCACGCAATAACATCTGAGCCAACGCGGCTTTTAGGCAAAGCTTGGAGACACCACCAACAAACAGATATGTAATTAAAGAAAGTCTAATCTTCTTTGGTATCCAGAAGATAAAAAAAAAGGGGGGAGGGGGGGAAGGACATGCATAGAGGTGACATGGAGGGGATGTCATGGTGGAAAGAGAAATAGAAGGAAAGAGAGAGGAAAGAGCAGAGAGGAGAAGGGAGGGCAGCTGGAGACTGCACTGCAGGAGCTGGAGGGAAGGAGTCCTGGGCCATGTGTCCCTGCGGGGTTTGCTCTCCTCCTTACTTGTCAGAGGAGGAGAAAAGCTGGAGGAGCATCCTCCTAGGTGAGCCCAGGTGTTAGGGGAGGTGTAGGAAGTGTTCCCACCCACTGCAAACACCCGGTGTCCATGGGGCACGGGTCCCCAGCCCATCTGTCCTCCTTCCTGCTGCAGGTCCTCTCCTTGGCCCTTCTGGGGGATGCTTGGCTGGTGGGTACCACTGTGCTCACCCAGGGTACCACTGTGCTCACCTAGGGTACCACTGTGCTCACACAGCCTGCCCAGGGAGCAGGGACCTGGTTCTCTGGGCCCTGGCTCCTTGTCTTGCTGAATGATGACTGCTGGGGACCAGCTGCAAGGTGCCACGGCAATCATTCATAGTTTGCCCTGGCTTGTTAAAAGAAAAATGGAAGAAATGTTGCTTTTTTGGGTGAAGATAAATAAGGAAAAACAAAAGGCAAAGTCCGTTAAAGTCATCTTCCCCCTGGCTGTTAATCACAATTACTCATCAGAGCTTTCAGGGGTCAAGGACCATCACAGAAATGAGGGCTGTGGGTGTTAACTTGCCTTCATTGTCTGAGCTGGGCTGCCATCCATCAGCTGTCCCCAAAATGCCCATTTCTATGAGAGAGGAGGGACGGGCAGGCAGCAGGCAGCATTGGCAGGAGCAGGGCAGTTTTGGAGCATCCTGCTGCACCCTCCAGCCCTGCCGCACGCCGTGCATCAAGCTGCACCCTAAAACAGTGAGAGGAAGCCCCAGTTCCACCTGGAATACTCTAGTAATGCTGGATTAATCTTACTTAAAACAGCAGTTCCAACCACTGGTAATTATCCCATCATTCTCCTTAGCTCTGATATTAAAATACCTGGCCACAACAGTGTGACAGACAAAGTGAAACTCCGGGAGACGTTATGAGAAATGACAACCTAATGCCTTTTGGTGAAGTCACAGGTCACCATTTTTTCCTCCTAATTTCCACAGTTTAAAAAAAAAAATAAAAAAATTACACTCCTCTTGTTCCCTCTGGTTAAAAGTCATAAGAAAAGTAAATTAACAGCATCAAAGATAAAATAAAAAAAAAGAGCCCTACATAAAAGCGATTGGTCAATTTGAAGACCAGCTGAAAAGACTTGGGAAGAGAGCCAAGGTCCTGATTCAGCAGGGCTTGCCACTTTAAATATCTGGGTTGTTCCTTTGAAGAAAATCATTGAAGTCAATGGACTTACTTAAGTGTTTGAAATTAGACCGATGATTAAGCCCCTTGCTGAACAGAGGCCTCAAAAGTTAAATTACCTTTATAACCACGGCAGTAAAACAGTCGCCGAGACAGGCAGAGTTTTCCTTTCCTCGTTGCAGAGGGCATCGCTCTGTAGTTTTTGGGAAGGGGGGTGTTTGCCCCCCAGCCCCTCTGCCTGCTCCAGCCCAGACAGCCTTCAGCCACCCTCACTTTTCGCCTCTTTTGCCATTTGCTCCCTAATTGCCTATCTTTAGAACCAATTTTATTATCAGCTTCCTTAAGGCCCGCATTATCTTCATCAGGAGCAATTTGAAGATGAATTATCTTACCTAGAAGTGCAGCCACTCCCGTTCCGCGGCGGTGGACATCTGTATAACAGCTGCCAGAGCCATGTCAGGGGGAAATTGGAAAGATGCATGGCAATGATTGTTTACTGAGTGGTTTAATAAAATCAGCTTAATGCGTAAGTAGGAGAGTAGGAGCAGAAGTATGTTCCTGCGAGCTCTGTTATTTGAACCTGGAAACATCTATCAGAGTCTCAAACAAAAGGAGACAAAGAATATATTGCGTTTGGTATTTCTTCTCCAGATTGATTTATCATTGTCACGTCTGTTCCTTCCTTCCCTCTGCATTCCTGTCTCTTGGTAATACCGTAATATCTTTTATTATAGTACATTATATAATGCAGTCTATTGCTGTGAATATTGTTATTCCAAGACCAGACTTCTTTATTCAGACCCAATTCTGGCAACACTCTTTTTGCAACTAAGGAAGTCTCCTGCTTGAGTTTGCTTTGAGTCAGAACCGTGCAGAGACACCTGCATTTTGTCCACTGCAGTGATTTTAAGGAAAAGAAAAAAAAACACAACAAATTTGTGGTTTTAAAAGGTCCTAATCTGCGGATTAACACCCAGCCGAGAGGCCACATGTGTTCTGCAGGTACCTTCAAAAAAACACAGGAAATTTCTACTGAAAATGGATTTTCAGGGGCTGCGTGGGGCTGATTCCTTGATGCTGATTTGGAGTTTGGGTGGCTTGTTTTCTGGTTTGTGTTGCTGCTGTTGGACACGGAAGAGTCCACGGGGGCTGGAGGAGCTGCTGATCCTCAGGGATGCTGCGCTCCCGTGGGAAGAGACCCAGTGCTCCGGAGTCTCCGGCTGCACAAAACCTGCCCCATCATCCCTGGGCTCTGCTTTGGGGTATATTTAGCACAAAATTAGATGCTCCAGCCTTTCAATTTACTGAGTAAAAATAGACTGGCCAACATTTCCTTGAAGAAATCATACATCACGGTGAGTGATGTGTCTGTCTGCAGCCATCACGCAGCTGGGCCTGGAGAGTGAGGAAAGCTTCCTGTGCCATGTTCAAATGAAAACCCTGACATCCATTTAACGCCACGTGGTTCAGAGCCGAAGCCCTGAGAAGTCAGGAAGTGAATCTGTTTGGATTCTCAGGGAATGTCTCACGCTAACATCAGCGAGTCACGCTGCACAGCACGGGTGTCTCACGGCCCGTCGCCGTACCGATGAGAGCACAACTGTTAAAATACACCCCCATAAGGAGGAAAACAAGGGAAAGAGGGTATTTAAAATCATAGCCTGAGCAGCAGGCTTCCAAGCTTGCGTTGCAGCTTTGGAACATCTATTGTTTTGAAATATCTACTTTTACTTCTTTTTACTTGACAAGCCCGAGCTGGTGTTTGTGAGTATATTGGAGGACAAGTTCCTGGGAAATTGATGCTTCCCCTGTGTACCAGGACAATAACAGCAGGAGAATTACAGATTGTTTTTATGTTGGAGTCTGCATACAGAGACCTCCTTCTCTGTTGCTTTGTTCCCAAATATTGTCTATAGCTTCCCCAGTGCCACAGCCACTAAATACAGATACAATACCTGGTGACTGGAGCGGTGGATGCACAAGGAAAAGAGTTTTGGGATTCTATTTAAAGTCTGCATACCCTTCTTCAGTCATCATGGATGGTAAAGGGCCAGAAAACCTGACGCTGAGAAAGGACTGGACAGTCACATAGTAATTCATTGCCACAAAGTAGTGTAGTAGCCAAAGGTATTAAAAGGTTTCCAGAAGGGATTACATGCCTTCTTTGAAGGCAGGTCCAACAGGGATTATTAAGCAACTGCAGAAGTATAAACCATGGCCTGGCAGAACGTGGGAGGATACACAAGGGATAACATCACTCTATATATGACTTATTTCTTGTGCTCTTCCTTGAGAAACCACATCTGGCCGCAGCTGGCAACACCGCGCCGCTCGAGGTGCACTTTGGTTGGGCCCCGTATTTTTGTCTAACAGCCCTAATATCAACACAGGGCCTTTCGTGGGGAGGGCAGGCTCGGGGGGAGGAGAAGGGAGTGGGTGAGCACCGTGCAACCCGGCCAGTGACTTGGAGGAGGGAGGCAGCAGGGACGGGGCATCGCTGCGGAGAGGATGGGATGCTGCGGGAGAGGGTGGCTGAGATTTGTGCTGGCTGGGGACATGGATCTCCCCGCTCGCCCTGCCCAGACCCAAAAAGCAGCGTGGCCACATCCACAGTGGCTCCTGGATGCTGCCTGCCCGGCATCTCATCAGCTTTCCTGGTTTGACACTTGGAGGGCTCTACTGTGCTGCTGTGAGACCGGGGGGGTTAACGTTTTATAGCAACATCAGGGTAGGGGGAATAGAGGAAAAAGGTTCTTGAATGTCAACAAAAAAATTATCTTGTGCAAATAAACAGAATAGATGGATTATCCCGTGTTGTTTGTGCAGGGAATTGCTGGAATGCCTGCCCGCTGCCGGTGCTCCCCGAAGCTGTCGGGGGCCTGGGCTAGTTTTCCATGGGGGGCTGGCTCCAGCCCCCCCCTTCCCCAGCTGTTTGCCTTGGGCTTGCAGAGCGATCTGTCTCTAGATGGTTTTTTGAGGCTGTGGTCTGTTTGCATGCACAATGGCTGCATTCTGAAGCAACTGGGCATGTTTCAGTTCTTCGTGTTACGCATGCACCCACAAGCATCTTTTCCTACCTGCTCTGTGGGTGAGCAGCACGACACAGACCTCCAGCCTACCCACTTCCCTACCTCCTCCTTCTCTGAATCCCTCCACTAGGAATAAAGGCTTAGATCAGAGCAAGATCTAGCCAGGGTGAACAAAGACACTGAAAAGATAAAGAGCTAAATACAAATGTAATCCATATATTCTCTCACCAGAGGATCTCCAAGCGCTTTCCAGCCAGCCATTTATTGCTGCAGTCATCAAGCCAGGTTTGGTGGTCATGCCCATGGCTTTGCCAGGGGGCTCCTCAGACCCCCAGAACTCAGGGAGGTCCAGCCTTTGCATTTGAGGAGTGATGGTGGGATTCCCAAGGTGGTGGGGGAGAGCTGGAGCTCTGCATGCTGCGCCGGGGAGATCCCACGGTGTGACTCCACCGCCTGCTCTCAGCCATCCCCTTCCTGGCTGGACCTTCCACCTCTCCTCTTCACAGGAGGCATTTCACAGCATATAGCCAGCTCCCCAGCAATAGAAACCTGCCTCTGAGCACATGGTCCTTCCTTCCCTTCATGGCCACTTTGTGTTGAGCGGGATGGAAACTCTCTCCTTGAGCTTAAGGCTGGGTTTCAGCCTGGGTTGGGCTCCAGGTTGGGGCTTGAAGTGAGACCTGAGCTTTGGCTGGCGGAGGAGGAACACGTTTCCTCAGGTTCATCTCTGGCCGCAGCTGATGAGTGGTTTATGGGAAGGAGAAAGCACAGCCGGTCCCTGTTTCTGATGTGGGCCACCCAAAACCAGCCACGTACGTATACCCGGAGACACCTGTGCACGCACACAAGCTAACAATTACCCAGCACACGTGTGCTGTAGAGGAGTCTGCATGCGGGAGGGAAGAGCAGATCTCCTGGGGCCCTCTGCTTTAATATCCTCTGGATTTAATATCTCGAAACTACACATTTATGGGAACCCAAACACACACACGCCTGCACACGTGGCAAATGAAGGGCAAGCAAATGCAGGTCCATGCTCCATCGCCGTGGCCAGTGAAGCACAGAGCAGAGCTGTGGTACCATCCAACTGGAGAGGACCAGGAAAGCGGCCCCGGTTCATTTGTTTTTCGTGACATCACGGCCTCCTCTGGCTTTTTTCACAGTTTCTCTCTGTTGTATTTAATAGACTTAATGGATCACACAGCACTATAACAACAACAGACCTTCAATGTTTTTATTAAAGCCATCTACAAAAATCCCTCTGTGCTATAGCTTTCCTGCAGGGTGACTTCTGCTGAGATGCTGTTTCCATTAAGGACAATTGCAGAGAATAAAGAAGGAATGAACAAACAAATGGAAACAGAAAAGGGCGGGGAGGGGGGGAGCGAGGGAGCAGAGTGTTTGAGCTGCTGGTGGAAAAGCAGTGGAGTGGTCCTGGCCCACACCTTCAGCCGTGTCCCCACTGCCCACGTGTGACGGGGACTCCTGTTCCACAGCCCAGCACATGGGGCAGCGCCAGGTCCTCCTCGCAGAGCAAAAGTGATTTCATGAGCTGTGATGTCAGAGCTCTGGCCTCCCAGTGAGATCACAGAGGGGAAATGCCATTTTTATACTTGTCGGGTGTGACTTATTTGCTATATCCATTAAAGCTGTAAGCGATGCAGAGGGAAGAAGCTTTTCCCCGCGCGGGAACAGCCTGGTGTATGCCTCACGGTTTGATGTATGTCACCACCCAGCCAGTGTTGTGTTATTGCTTATTAAACATTTATATCTGCAGCGCTGCAAAGCAGGTTGGCGAGCCGTTGTGCTGGGTACCACACAAAAATAGCAGGAGCAAGAGTCCGTGTTCCGCAGGTAGCTGTTATCTCCTTTCGTTCACCTGCTGGGCTGGAATGAGAGCGCCAGGAAAAGCTTTGTCCAGCCCTGAGAGATGCAGCACCAACCTGGGACCTGCTGCTTCTTCAGCAGCAGGGGAATGTCTCAGCCGCTGAGATGCCATCGAAGAACCCTCTTCTCTGCACTGACATGGAGCACCACTGGGGAGATCTGCCAGGACAGGACAAGGGGACCCACATCCAGCCCTACATCCCCTGACGTGTGCCTGGAAGATGCTTTGAGCCCACGCATGCTTGGTGCTTTCATACCAGCTCCTTTGTCGCTCAGGTAGGAGACAGCTGGGGTTTATCCAGCACATCACAGATCCCCAGCAGATACCCTCAAGCTGGTCCTTCTGCTGAGCTCGGAGGATGCTCTGAGGCTGAGCTGTGCGGGACCTGTGGTCCACAGCAAGAGGTGTGCAAGCAGCTTTCTGTGCTTACACTTGCCCTCTGCCTGGCAGTGCAAGCATCCGTTCTCCATTTGCTGAAAGGCTCTCAGCTTTCTTTCTGCTTCTTTGATCCTTTTTATTTCCCAAAACCGATACCTGGACATTTCATTTTGTGGGTGCTCAGAGTTTAAAAAGGTCTGGAAAAGCACTTCTGGTTCTGCAGGACCTTGGGACTTCTAGTCTGGCTACAGCTGTCATCACTCCTGCGTACTGTCCCAGCATTGACAAAACGGTCTCCTGCAGGCTTGAGATGGAGAAAGTAAGGGGACAGATAGGAATTTCTTTGAAGGGGAGATTTCAGTTTTTAGCTGTAGCTTTGAACTTTCCTCCCAAATCCCAGGGAACCTGACCCAACCGATCCCATCAGTCAGCACCCACAACTCCAGCTCTGAAGTTTACTCTTCCGTCCGTACCACCACCCCAAGTAGCACGATGATGGATTAAGTCTTTCAGTCTTGCAGGTATTTTGGTTTTGAGAGCAGCCTGGTCAACCAAGGTCCGCCATGGGACATGTCATGACCTCTGTTGTAGCAGGAGGGGAGCTACGTGAACACTATGGTAAATTAATGCCTAACGAGCTGGTCTTTCACTTACTCTATTGGAGGCACCTACTACACTTGCACGTGAGATGGCAAAGGACATTAACAGTGCCGAGCAGGAGAAGCTAACTCATATTTGTGCCATCCTGAGTGGCTGGGGGACTCCTTTCAGAGCCCAGGCTTGAAGCACATGTTGTAGGTTGGTGTCTGGATTTGTATTTTCCCAAGGACTCTCTTTCTGTCTCGTTACCTTGTGTCTGTGCTCCTCTTTGTGCACGAGCTCTCAGATACCGAAGAGTTCTTCTCAAAGCCTTGACAGACTTGGGTAAAACTCTTTGATTTATGCCACTCTGACACTTGCTTGGCTAAAATACCTAGGGAAGACCATCCTACCTGCCCTGCCAGAGCTGTTCACTAAACCCTAAATCAAAAGAGACTGCTCCTTGCCTCCCCTTTTCCTATAACAAATCACAAACCATTTCCATTTGTCCATAGCCAGCACGCTGTTCCCCTTAATGCGCTAAGCTTCCCAACATGATGTTTAGCACATGTTCTTTCGCACTGCCCCCCTCTGCTCAAAGGCAGCCTTATAGTTTGCAAATGGGATGAAACCACTGTGCGGCCCCGCGTCTTGGCTCCGCTCCCGCCGTACCCTGCGGATGCCAGAACCTTTGCTGCACCTTCCAAGTCATTATGTATGTTCAAAAGCCTGCCAGAAAGGCTAGGAGGATAAAAGCAAGAAAAAAAAAAAAAAAAAAAGAAAACCCAACCCAAACCCCCCTAATGCACGTGAAGGAGAAGCAGAGTAACTGAGGCATATCTTCCATGGAGCGCTGCCCGCAGGGCTCTCGCCTGCGGCTCACCGTTGCACAGCCTGCACGAGGTGGGTCTCCTCCTACATTTGCCTTCTGGGGAACAAAAGGCGTGCTTGCCCGGGGAGGAGAGATCCATCCCCCCCCCATAGGTTTGTCTGGGCCGGCTGCCACCATCAACATACCCAAATCGCTGGTGAGATGCTCAGAGGGATCTGTCAGGGCAGGATGGGAAACGTGGAGATGTGGGCTTGGACCCTGCTCAGACACGGGGAGCCCTATCTTGATGATCAGAAAATGCTTCAGAAGAGTTAATGAGTGGAGATACAAAGAGCTGTGGTTGTCTGTGTAAACAGGGAACCGCAGGCACGAGAAAGGATCAAAGATGGGATATTCACCCAAAGCCACAGACCTTTACCACTTGGGCTGATGAAAAACTCCTGTGCTTGCATTGGGCTGTTAGTGAGCACCCAGGACAGTGCCCCGGGGGGGGCGGAAGGAATGAATGTGTCCCATCACCTTCCCATCTCACGCCCCATCACCCTGCCATCTCCTCTCCATGGTTATTGAGGTGGCAGCAGCCTGCCACTGCCTCCGGGCATCAGAGAGGAGCTGCTTGGGTGGCAGAGCACGACACAAGGCAGAGAGGGTTGAGAGGAGCCTGCGCATCTCTGCAGCATGGTTCAGCCTCTCGGGGTATGAAAGAGGGAGAGGAAGGGCAAGTGAGGGAGAAAGAAGGTGAGACAGGCTGCAAGGAAGAAGACAAGTGGAGAGAGGAGATCATCAGCAAAGAGCATCCATGCTTCTGCTGAGGTAACCAGCTCTCTGAAAATAACTGGTTGGTGTTTTCCCGACTCCCACCATCAGGAGAGGCTGTGTGCTCATCAGGGAGCTCCTCTCCAGCTCTCACAGCCAAGGGAATGGAAGATATTTCTACCCACACTGGTACTTCCCTCTCCTTCTGTTTCTCCATCCTTTCCAGTACTTTCTGCAATGGACTCAGCCCTTAGCATTGTGTAGGGAAAACAGTTTCCAGCCTGAGCTTTTCTGCTAAAATCAGGAGCCGTGGCTGCACGGCGTTGCCTGTGGCCGTGGGGTGGAGGAGCTGGACTGATGCTCCTGCTGCAGCTGTCAGATGCCAGCAATCCCCAGCCACCCCTTGCCTGAGGTCTTGGACTTATCCCAGTGACCTGGAGCTGTTTGCCATGTTCCTGCAGAAGACCTAGATTTTAATGCCAACTGAGCAGCTGTATAAATGTTTCGTGACATTTCAGAGACAGAATAGATCACGCTGTTCAAACCTCTTCTTTCAGAGAGCATTCAAATAATACCTTTTCAGTTTAAGGGAACTTTATTTGCTTTAAAGATTTTATGATAATTTCCAACAGAGGCCATCAGACAGCCAATCTGCTTCAGTCTTCCCCATCCCAGGATATCCTGCAGGCCAGCGCTCCCTTTTTCTCTGCAGGGTGTCCTCCATCATACCTACACTCCTCTGCATTCAGAGCTTCCCTGGGTCTTCAAAATCTTTCCAATATCGAAGCAGCTATTCTAGTTATGAACCAGCCTTTTCTAAATGCATACAGGTCTCCATGGTGTACGCCTGTCCCACTGTCTCTGGGCCACAAAAAAAAAAAAAAAAAAAAAAAGAAAGAAAAGCTAAAAGCATCATCGAATTTGTTAATTGGCATGAACTGCAAAACTTCTCAGCTGAGATTATGCCATCTTATTTAACGAGACTATTCCCTTGGCCTCAAAGTTTAAGGGAGAGATCCCAGACATCTAACGAGCTTCACAAAAGGCCTCCAAGTTAATAGAACTGGGCTCAGCTATGTCAATGGGAAAAATTAACTTTTCAATCAAGTTTTCTGCAGTAAAAAAATGGTTTGCGGCCTAGAGATGGTCGTACGGTCCCAGCACCCCAGGGAGAACCCGCCGAGAATATAACCTGTGTGAAAGGGGTTGTACTTCAACTACCAGAAGACTCCTGATGGAGATAGCTCCTGCTGTCCTGGGGAACAGCGGGAGCCAGGAGACCATCAGGCTTCTAAAGAAGCCTGTAAAAATGTGGCACTGAGAGGAGGAGAGGGGCTGAGCATTTCTGTCTTCAGATCCAGTAAAGTTCCTGCTGCCAGAGTATCTTGAAGGCAAGCAGGTCACCTCACCCAGCTCAAGCCCTTCCAAGGTCCCTCACATTCCAGACACCGAGATGGCAGGCTCTCCTTGTGTGTTGCACGGGTTTTAATTCCTGTGACTTGTCTTCACATTAAGGACATTGGAGTCTGTGCCCCGGAAACATCATCATCTTGCTGATGTTTGACTTGATAATCTCCCCTTTTGCTCCAGAGACCAGTACCTGAAGTTGCCCGCAGACACCTGGGTGCCTCCACCTTCCTCACCACTGTTCATCAGCATCACCTTCATTCTTTATGCATCATCTCAAAGCTTTCCCTGAGGAGGGGACACAACAGTCCTCCCTATTCTGTCCTAGCAAGGAGTAATTCTACAAATGACCCTCTGAAGGTACAGGCATACATTGACCTGTCCTCCTTTCTTAGTAGTTTAGGATATCATACAGCAGCATTCCCAAGGCAGGGAGCTTGGTGGGGGTCTGGATTCATGCTCTGCCTCAGGCTGTGACCACATCACCTGTTGGGAACTAGATGCTTGTGTTGGCAAGAGATGACTGCGTCCTCTTTGACCATGACTTGTCACCCAGGCTGAGCATTTGTCTATAAATAAAACCCCATGGATGGTCCTCTCCCCAGGAACCAGCTGGTGGGACCCCATGTACCTGCCTCCCAGGGTGACGCTGGTGTGGGGACCAAGGACCAAGCATGGTGCTGGTGAAGCTGGGGTTGCAGAGAGCTGGGACATCCTTGAACCCCCAGCATCATGGGGATGTGCAACCAGCACTGGGATGGGACTGTCTCACACGCCACCAGCATCTGCAGGGATGAGTGTGGAGCATCCTCATTCCTGCTCTGCACTCCAACTACCCATCCATCTCCAGAGGCAGCAGAGCTGCCTGAGGGCCCGTGTGGTCCTAAGAATGAGAAGAAGGAGGTGAGTGACACTGAGGAGTCCCAGCTCTGCAGCTGCAGGGAGAGCCATGGCACAGGGGGACACTGGCACAGAGCGGTTCAGCCCCTGGCACGCTCCCTCAGCCCCTCCACAGTTACAGGGGCACATCAGCCCAGCGCCTCTCCCAAAGCCTGCTTTTCTGCTTTTTCCCCCAAGTATATTCAAATGCATTGTTATGAAGTACAATTATGAAAATGCATTCTCACCCCCCAGCTCTGAAGCGTGGAAAAGAAGCTGTTAAATGCCGAAATATTTATTTTGCTTTTTCAGATTAGGAGCCGGCAGTGAGTAGCGTTTAGCTTTATTAAAATGAGAGCACTCTTACATATGTTCTCAGCTAAAAGGCAAACTCTCTTTCTGCTCTGTCCCACACAGTAAGTCCCAATTAGCGAGAAATATCACTCAAACACTAGCTTTTCTTTGTGTAAAAATAAACAATGTATCACTGCTGATAAGTATTTAAAAACAAATAAACATTGGTTGCTCTTTGCATAAGACCTACAAATTAAGTGCACTATGTGCAGTCGTAAAAGAGACACAAATTCATCAAAATTTCCTTTCAGAGTGGTGCAGACATTAATGCTGGTGAAGCAAAGGGCTGAATGAAGAGGGTTTTCTTAAAACCAGTGTGGGTTTTGCCTCCCTTTTGGCAGACTCTGGCTTGTTCTTTACCCTGAATCCTCACAGCTCATTTTTTAAACCTCTTGAGCAACTTATCTTTCAGTATCTCTCTTTGGAGACTCTCATACATCATGGCTAATTCTAGGTTGCCACCACCCAGAGAGGATTTTGCAGCTGAAGCCTGGTGTTACGGTCTGGTGAATGGCATGAAGAGAATGGCCAAGTCTTGGGTGGCATTTATCATATATACGAAGAGAGTTTGCTTTTTTTTTCCTAAAAAAAAAAATAAAGGCCAAAAAGAGAAGCAGGATTTGCATGGATGAAGCCCAGTCAAGGGCCCACAAGACAAATCTACAAAATCCTATGAAGGGAAGGGAAACCCAGCATTTTCTTTCTCACCCACAGACTAGGAAGCAGTGGGATTCCCCAGTGAGGAACATCGTAGGAGACACATACTGTGCTGCAAACCCACTCAGAGACAGCCCTGAACAGGAGACTTCTGCAGTCATGGGAAAAATTATGCAGAAGATGCACTAGAGAGATGAAGGCAGCTTTTTCTGGTGGTACGGGCATCACACAGGTCTGAATCCTGCCATTAAACCCAGGAACGACACCATGCTGGGATAGAGGGAATGGGGAAGAGCAAGAGGGATCTGGAGTCAGAAGAATGATAGTGGCTGAAGCCCTGGACAGTCCCCAGGCTGCCTTGTGGTCTCCAGCGATTCCCTGACAGAAACATGTAGGACCCTGGTGTTTTGGGTTTTTTTCCCCTCCTCAGACTTGATGAACAAGGTTTTATGTCATCTTCTCAACACCATTTCACTGGAAACAGGGCTTTCTACAGGAAGACATTATCTCCATTTAAGTTTTCCTTGGAAGAAAGAAAGAAAAATTTGATAACCTGGCTGAAATGGAGTATGTTGATTTTAAGGTTTTTTTATATCACATGATGACTTTTAACTCCAAAATATTTTCCGAACTGGATTTAGAATGGAGTAGGAAGCAAACTGCGTCAGATTCCCACATGCCCATCAAAGTCACAGGGAAAAGCCCCCAGGATCCCTCCCACAGCTGGGACAAAGAAGATTTACCATTGCAGAGGAGGTGCTTTATCCTTGCTCTTAAGGATTGCTCTATTCAGCTTGATTTTCCACCACTGACCTGCTTTGTGGCCTTAGCCACGTCCCTTCAGCCCTGTGGGCCATCCAACCTCGTCTCCACATCCATGGTTCCCGGTGCTTGGCCATCCAGCCCAGGTTGGTTGCTCCATGCCCTAGCACAGGCGTTGGGATTTGTGGCACATCCATTGAAATGAAGAGATTTCTCCCGTTGGATCTGGAACACGTGTTGTCACTCGCAGACAGAGGCATCTCCTTTTCTCAGGTGAGCAGGATGGAGCACTGCACCTGAGAGCCACAGCCAGCTGATGCCTCTGAAATACCTAATGGCAATCCCAGCACGTCAGAGAGCACGAGGAGCAGCTGCGGAGGGGTGGGCAAAGGAGAGACCAAAACCATTGAGATAAATCGACCTGGAGGGGGGAAAAAAAAAAAAGAAAAGGGAAAAAATCCCACAAAACCTCACAAAGCTGAAAGGCAGACAGAGTACAGAAAAAGCGAGTTACTAGGAGATTTTTAAATACAAAGCAAGAGCCAGCCCAGAAGGAATGTACACAGAATGCATGAAAATCTCTTCTCCTCCTCTGACAAAGAGCATTTTCCACAACCTCAGTTCCAGCGCCTCATGCCTGCGCCTTCCCTCTCTTGTGGCCGGGGGGAGGGAGGCAGAGGGCAGGGCTGCAGGCATGCCAGCTATTGATGTCTTTTCCAAAGGCGCCACAAGCTTTCTTCCCTGCTTAAAACCCCAAATCAAATTTCAGAGGTTCGCCCATCGCATCCTCACTCAAAGGGAAAACAAAAAACGGACCCCCCAGGAGGACCCAACCCTCAGGACCCGACCCTCCCAGACCGGCACCTCCCCGGGGCTCCCTCCCGCTGGGGACATTCCTGGGTTGCCCACAGCAAGGTTTGGTCCTAGAGACAACTTGAGGTTCTGCCCCATCGGGGGCCGTGCCCGCTCTGGCAGGCTGGCAGGGATGGGCAAAATTCCCACCGCTGCAGCCCAGCAACAGGCAAGGGTGTAATTTGTGTCCGAAAGGTAAGAACTTGCCCTCTAAACTCCCAGTGAGCAGCAGTTGTTCCTAGTAAGAAGACCAAAACAATTTCTATCTATTTTTTCCACGTTTGAGAGCATTGGGTGACCAGTGCAATGTTTGGTGAGCTGCTGGGAGCAGGTGTACGGCCAAATCGCACGTGGTAAAAGGTTCCTAAACAGGGTATTTTTCCCTGAGCCATCCATATATTCAACACAGTAAATAATTCTGTTCTTATGTTGAGCTGCCAGGACAGAGGAAGGATTTCTGAGCTACTCTCTGGTTTTATTTCTTGTGAGGTGGGTCCTGGTGCCCGTGCCATTAACAGCCAGAGCTGACTTCTCCACGTGAGCCCGGCTGAGGCATCTCTCAGCTTCCTTGGCAGGCTGATGTCCCAGCCTGAACGATCTCAGTCACGTCCTCCAACTGGGGTATTTTTGCTTCAAAGTTTGAGGTTAAACAGATAAAGAGAACCTGGAGATTTTGGGGGCTGGAAGCTGAGAGACGTGTTGAGCTGGGGAAAGTCTCCTAATACGATTTTGGAGAGCCACAGCTCAGCCAGCTCAGTCTGGGCACTGCAAGTGCATCTCCCAGTTGTTCTCAGTGTGAGCGAGTGCCATTGAGCAAATTTTAGGAGAATGAGACTGTTTATTATAGGTTACTGTTGGAAAAGCTTTGAGACTTGCAAACACCAGCAGATATCGACAGAGCATGCGATTTTAGGGATTAGCTCTAGGTGTAGCACCATCCCTAAAGCCAAACAGGTATTTTTTCTCCTGCTTGATCTCTCCCTCTCACCTGTGCTTGTGATGGGGTCCCAACACCTACCTGGCTTTTCTGCACCTAATCATGGTGCTTTCACCCCCATCTCGCCCCCGTGTAGGAAAACCCAGACTCCACAGCTCAGGGAAGGTAGATCATAACTTTATATGCCATTTTATTCTAAGCAGCTCTACTGAGTTGGTAACAATCCTAATCCGTCTCTTTGGTGCTTAACTTCTAGCATCTAACTCCCCTAAAATTCCCAAAAAGCCACTCACAAGCACGGAGCTGATGCCATCTCCCCATTGTCTGACCATAACAAAGACTTAAAAGCTGCTGTTCTGTAACATGTCAGAAAAAAAGAGTATTTTTAATGTCAAGGTGATAAGCCTTGAAGGTTTCAAAGTCAGAACACATGAATGATTTCTTCAGATTGTATATTTATCCACATCTAATATGAATGTAGTCATTGCCTTGAAATCACCACACAAACAATCCCATCCACACGTACTGAAACATAGTACAGTCGAACAAAGATTATTTTTTCCAGTTAACTGTAAATAATTTCAAATTTAATTTAATTTTTTAAATTTAATTCTAAATAATTAAACCTGATGAAAATGCAATATTTCCTCTAGAAGCAAGAGCTCCCTCTTAGCCAAAAGGAGGGCAGAGAATGACATGTGCTCCAAATTAACCACAAGTGATCAGACCTGCCTGGAACACTAACTGAGGAAGAAGAAGAAGAAGACTGAGAGAGGATCTGATCAATGCTTATAAATACTTAAAGGGAGGGTGTCAGGAGGATGGGGCTAGTCTTTTTTCCATGGTGCCCAGGGACAGGACAAGAGGAAATGGGCACAAACTTGAACATAAGAAGTTCCATCTTAACACAAGGATGAACTTCTTTCCTTTGAGAGTGGCAGAGCCCTGGAAGAGGCTGCCCAGGGGGGTGGTGGAGTCTCCATCTCTGGAGACATTAAAAAGGACCGAGATGGGATAGGAAGCGACATAAACTCCCTGACATTTCGATTTGCACATCAAATAGGCAGCGACCACAAAGGGGAAGGTCCCTCAGTCCCCTCCCAGCAGCCGCTGCTTCAAGCTGCACTTTCTGCCCACTTTGCTGAGCGAAGCCCCTGGAGAAGACCCTACCGGCCTGAACGGATGATGCTGCAGAGCTCGGGTGGTTGGACGGGGCAGGGACCACCACGCGGGGCTGCTCCACGTGCTGATGAGCCCACACAGCACAGGCTGAACTGATAAGGACAAAACCTGTTGCATTAGAGCCAGAGTTACATCTGCAGGCTGTGATGGATGTAAAACGTTTAAGTCAGAACACAGCAGCCGCAGAATACCAAGCCAGCCGAGCACTCTTCAATCCACTTTATTGATTTATTCCCTTCACTCCCGTCCCTAATGCTCCTCTCAGCTCTGCGTGGCTCAATGCAGCACAAATTAACAGAGCCCACAAAAGCCCTCTGAAGCCATTCCCCTGATTAACAGGTCTGTAGTGCTGAAAGATATCTTCATTTTAATAACCTGGCACTAAATGGATTACAGCCATGGAACTGAATTCACGTCACTCTCCAGAGGGAGAAATGGCACATATTTTTCTATGCTGTAGGAATTGCCAAAGATCGGGACAAATGACTCAAATAAGGATCAAAAAGGGGAAAGAGGAAAGTTGGGGAAGGAAGGACGAGTCTGCAGGGACTCGCTGGAGACTCAGTTGGGTGGTGCTGGCGGTGGTTGGCAATGGACCTGGTCTGGATGCTGGACATGCCCTGCCTGAGATGCTGCCTGTCCCTCTGGGTCTGGGCTCTGCTGTGGGGCTTCCTCAGGGACATCAGCTGCTGCAGCCTTGGATGCTGGCTCCTTACGTCCCTCTTTCTCAGCAAACAGCAGGGCAGTGACACACACGTCTCTTGGCAGAGCCCCAGGACTTACACAGCTTCTTTTTGCAATGTCATTGGAGCTTTCTTTTCCTTTCTGGCCACGGCAAAGCTGCCACTGCTGGAGGGAACCTCCAGGCGTTTGCGTTTAACCTGAAGTACCTCCAAGTGCTGAGCACGAGTCCTGCCCGCAGATGCCCCAGCTCCCACCCACAGATCTGTTCATCAGTCCAACACCTTGAATACAAGTCAGATGTGAGCAGAGAAAAAGGGGGAGGCAACAGTAATGGGGCAGTGAGGAAGTGTCCAGTCTGCAGGTCATCACAAAGCTCCACTTTCAGTCTTTCACCAGGACTAAAAATCCAAGGAATGCCAGGATTCGTTCAGGATGACAACTCTCCCTCCACAGAAGATCTGGGCGTTATTCAGGGACCTAAAATCTGGGCTTAGACCACTTACTGGCCTGCCAAGCACTTGACCCTTGGATTTAATGGCTTATTGGGCCTGGCTGAGCCTCCCACATCTCTCTAGGAATACACACAGCCTGTTTTGTGCTTTGGAGGAACGATGAGGACAGCGAGTGACTCTTCCTCCCAGCTGGCCCATGCAGCTGAGACTGGGGCAGCTCCACTGGCCATGTTTTCTGCTGCTGTTCCCTCCTCCATGGCTGCATGGTCACCCCAGATAACCTATGGCCAACGGAAGGGCAGGCAAAGCTCCAGAGCCCGCTAGCGAGATAAAGACAGACAGATTATAAGGTGTTTATGCTTTTGCAAAAATTAAAGTCTTGAAGGCGAGACAGGTTTACATTGACAAAGAATTAATGGTTTGATGTAGCACAAGGGGACAGCAAGAGCAGCGAGAGGGGCCATCTATCAGCATGCACTGATGGCATAAAGGAAAGAGATGCAAGCATAAATCAGGTCCTGTGCAGGAAATAAGCAGGATGGATGACAGGCAGTAGCTGGTGATCTGTTATTCCCACAGCGCGCCAGAAGATGCAGAAAATGTGGCTGGGTGCTTCTAGACCTCATTTCAGCAAGTGCAAAGTGGGTATCTCTGGGCTGGATGAAACTTTCCCTGCACTTGGAGACTGCCAGGTCCCAAGGACAGGGGCAGAGGAGCAGCACCCACATGCCCTGCAAGGGTGCTGTGCTGAGCAGGCTGGAAGACCCATCGAAGGCAGAGGGACCTGGGTGCTTCGCTCTCTCTCCTGGAGGTGTCAGCACCCAGGTGGTATCTCTACATCCTTGAAGGCAACAAGGCCAAACTGAAGCATCCCCAAGCAGAGTAGGTTTATCTTCCCTTGGACAGAGGCTGAAGCGGATTAGGGGATGCTCAGGCTAAGGCTGCCAGAGATGGACCCTTCTGCAAAGGACCTTCACAGCGTGGCCATGCCCTGGCTCCAGCTAGTGTCACCACATCAGTCCTTCTGGTGGCTTTGCCTCGCTTCTCCCGTGTTGTTGGTGGGTATAACCCTCGCTCAGGTGCTGCTTTGGAAATGTGGACACTCTCCTAAGGGAGGTGAAACACAAACAAGGCACCTCCATGGACTTAGACTCTAGTTTGCTACCCACCATTTTTAAGACTTTGGGCCCAGTTTTATCTGGTTATTCTCCAGACCTCCCCAGAGCAGTCTCCTGTGCTGCTCTACACTTCAAAGGGAAATGAGACCTTACATGTTTAATTGAAGCCAATTTCCTCCCTGTTGTCGGGTTAGCGAGGGGGGATTAATGGGGGCCAAGGCTCAGTCCTCTGGAGACAGCCAAACATTTCAACACACGGGGCAACCCTGGAAGGGTGGAAAACACACGATGGGGAGCTGGAGGTGACCAGGGCTGATCAGGAGCAGCTGAGATACATAAATCTCTCAAACTATCAAGACCTGCTACCTCCCTCCCCACTGCCCTTTATTTAAGCTATGTTTTTGAATGAAACCTGAAGCAATTAAACTCTCTTTCATCAGATGTCCTGCCTTCAATTTACCTCCTGCTTAGCGATATCACGGGGAAAGGAAGGACGTGGGAGGCTCCTGCAGCTTGCACGGGGTTGAACGGGATGTGGCACAGCACAGAGACAACCTGGCTGAGTCCCACCGCCCTGGTCCATCCCTGCAGCCTCCACCACTGGTGGCAGCAGCCCTCACCCCTGGGTCACCTCATGGCTCTGGAGGAGAAAGCTGGAGAGGTATCCTGCAAAATGGGGACGGTCTTCACACAACGCAAGCCTGGCACAGCCAGGAGGGAGGCAGGGATGCTTGGAAAGCAAGGGGGCATTTACAGGGCAGGGGGACACCAGTAGAGCAGGGGGGTGGCTGGGTATACTGGTGATGCTCAGAGGTCCAGGGTCCAGCTCCTGTGCAGCTTCTCAGTCCATGTTAAGACTGTGCTCAAGTGGGTCAGAGCAGGACACTGTCTTCCCCACTTGGGTGCATCAGATGCTCTCCCACCATCTCCCCGCCTGGATGCTTGTCCGTGCCATTCCCAGAGGGTGAACAAGGGCTTTTGCAGAGAGGGCTGAGGGTGTCAGTGTGATGCTGTGACACGGGAGGAGCTCGAGTCTTCTCCCCATCGGCCGTGCCATGGCCCCTGCTGCTCCTGGGAGGAAGGGGAATGCCACAGCTGTGCAAAGCTCCTGCAACGCTCAAGCCTTCCCTGCCTGCAATAAAGCAGACCCGGTGATAGATTATACATTGGCCAGAAAAACTCTGAGATGGGGGTTTGTTTGGACAGTTTTAGGGTCGCTTTGAGGCTCCCTGAGAACCAGCTGCTGTCAACAACCAGCAAACACGGCCCCCACAGGAACCCAGCTTCTTCTCCCAGAGGTCCTACCCCTGGGGGCCGTGGCGTTGAAGCCTCCCTCCTGGCTGGGGAGGAATTTCTGCTGGTTTTTCCCACCCACCGACCCACCCTGGCCCTGATGCTCTCCTGCTGACAAGCATCAGGATGCAGCTGGTCCATACTGCCATCCCTGGCCCTCACTGCTGCCTTGCCAAAATGAGAGAGGACAAATCAGCCCAAGCATGGCAGGGGTGCAGGGGGTTGAGCCCCACAGGCAGAGCACACCCCCTGTTTTATTTCCCTGTGCAGCCTAAACCTAAACCCATCCCCTGCTGCTACGCTGAAGCCCACAAACATTAACCCTCCAGCTATAAAACATGACTTGGTGTTTAACAACCACACAGCGAACCACAGCAATCCTAAAAACGGCGCTGAAATTCCCAAGCCAAAAGCTGCGATTGTTATTAATTAATCCCTCCTCTGACAACTTTTTTTTGGTGCCACCAGGTGGTAACAACGTGTATCTCAGCGATGTCACCAGGAGCAGGCTGTCCCCTCACGCCACCCAGTCTTGGCTGGCTGCTCTTAAGCCACTGGTGGGTGGAAAAGAAATCACAGAATCACACAGAATCGCAGAATGGAAGGGGTGGGAAGGGAACTCTGGAGATCAATCACCATGTCTTGGGGCATCCATCTCCAGGGAGCGACAGCAGCGCATAAATATTCCGTAGAGTACTGTACTGGTGACGGGGGGGGACTTGTTTTGAAGGATAGAAGGATCTTATCCTCCCACCAAATGTCAATTTTCTCTAATGGCCCTTGGAGAAAAAGTGTTTCGTGTGAGCATTGTGGTGCAGAGCAGAGACCCTCCATGGTGCCTGCCTTGACTGAGTGATGATGCCTTGACATTGATGGAGCGGTGTCCCAAGGGTGACTGTCCTCAAAACAGTGACCCACAGGACATCTGGGCTGTGGGGACACCAGCACGACCTGGGAGATTGCGGGGTCTCTCCTCGGGAAAGCCTGAGCCTGGTCCCCAAGCAGGGGAGGGAGGAGGAGGCTGGAAGAGGGGAAGGGCAGAAATTACCTCAGCGATAAACACTCCATGATAAAGCTTCTTTCTGAGCTTTTCAACAGCCCTTATTGCCCACAGGAGAGTTGAGCTGCATAGAGAGCTTTTCATACGCTACATCCTGCCCGTCCTCCTGCCCGCCCCGGCTCCGCCGCTGCCCCTCCATCTCTCATCAGGCAGACGGTCCTGGCTTTATTTTTTCAATGTGGAAGAAAGTGAAAAGCCTTTGATGCCAGGAAGCGATGGAGAATATTTTCTGCTCCCGAAATAAAAGATAAAATGTTCCAAGCGTCTCTTCTTTTCCTGCAGCCTCCCCACCTCCCCCTTCCCTCGCCCTCCCTGGTCTCCTCAGCTCCCCACTTCCCCGACCAGGTGAACTCCTCGGCAGAGCCAGTTGTCATCTTTTCAACACCTCGTTTTTTCCCCTCGCTCCCGGTGCGTGGGGAGCGACTCTTCCTGTTTACACACCTCCGGCTCTGGGGCAGGAGGTGAAACAAAACCAGCTTTCATTCAGCGGAGGGGACGGCGGGAGATGGCTGAGGTACCCACCACGTCGCCTCTCCCATCCGCTTGCCCATCGCCCACCGCCCTGGCACAGCTGAGCTGCTTCTCCCTGGGAATCCCTCCGTTCCCCCTGTGCCAGGATCCAGCTCCTTCCCCCAGCTTGGCTCCCTCCTCTGTGGGAAAATGCTCAGCCTGGCTGATAGCTTGAGGCAGCTCCTGGACATCACCCACCATGGCTGCCCGTGGTTGCTGGCACCTTTCTGGGCAGCTGGGGACGGTCCCATCCCTGTTATTACATGGTTGTGAAGGTTGTGAAGCTGAGTTTTACCTACAACACATGAGAACCCCTTTTGAGGAACACAAGCTGCTGGCAGCCACCAGTCTGACCTCTGTGCGCTGTTTTTACTGTAATTTATTAAAGGCTGGGCCCATCCCATCCCTGCCTGTGCACACCAGGGAAGGGGGAAACAAGCCTGCTCCTCTGCAGCTGCAGCCTATCAGAGCTTTTAATTGGAAAGAAAAACTCTCCCACCCCTCTCCTCGTGTAACGGGATTGTCTCCGTCCAAAGGTTTGGCCTCAGGGCTGTGCTCTGGGGAGTTTCACAACTGCTTTGTGTTTGTGAAGATGCCTGGATGGAGCCTCCTCAGCACCAGCAGACACGGCACGTCCCTGTGTGCACGTGGAGATGTGGTCCACGCTGGACCCCATGTCCTCATTTGGTCCCAGGAATGAGTCCTTCTCCAGGTCCTTGGTGTCTCCAGTGCCCCAGCGCTACACAGCCTCACCCCAAGGTGAAGCATGGGTGATTGAACAGACCGATTTGCTCCACCACACAAAAATCCACGACCTGGATCCTGCCAGGTGCCTCACTGCAGGGTTGGGGACCTGGAGAGCAACAGTCCCCATATATACCTTCCTGTGCAAAAATGTCACCAGGTGCGGCAGGTAGACATGGGAGCGTGGAGCCACCCGGAGCAATGGGCACTGTCAGGGCATTCTGTGGAGGAGGAGGTGATGGAGCAGACCCAAGAAACCAGCTCTCGACACCAGACCACTGTCAGGGCCGACTACAGGCACGAATGACCTTACACCATGCCTGGATCCACTGCTGGGTGAGGAGCATCACTCCTCCACCCTGTTCCCCGTGGCCAGGCAGAGGAGAGTGGGCTGGTTTTGTTACAGCTTCTGGCTGATGTTCCTTTATTCATATATCATCAAAGTCACATCTCCTCAGATGTGACAGAAAACATACAGATGAGGGAAAGAAGTAAAGTTTGCTGAGCAGGGCGGGATTTTCGTGGTACTTGGGGGACTGTGTCCTACTTTCTGGTGTTTCTTTTTCCTCCCTGACAATACTCCAAGGGCAAAGCCTCTGAGGACACCAAGCCCTTGACCTTCTTAGGCAGGCAGAGCTTTCTCAGACGCAGCCTCCCCGACGGACCCAGGGCTGGCTGGCGTCTGAATTAAGGATGTTGATTGCACTCAGATTCTAATTTACTCGACTTGCTACTAGGAAGTCATCAGAAAAGATGTTTTAAAATCATTCAGGGAAAACTCAAAGCATAAAATTTTAATTGCCACCTTGTGAAATAAGGTTCTCCCGGGCTGGCCAAGTCTGTCTGCTTTGCCAGGGGTAGATGGGGATGCTCTCCTCACCAGCTCTGCTGCTACGGGCAGCGATGGGTGGACAGGAGGATGGAGATGCAGATGATCAGCTGCTGTAGGTGCTTTGATCTCTAGAAGCAGTTTAGGGAAAACATTTTGCCACTGACAGCAGCAGTGGCCCTGGGTCAGGCACTCTGGACACTCGTCTCTCATCATAGCTCAAACTTGCATCCCTTTAGCAAAACCCTTCTGATATTCATCATAGATGCCACCTTCACTTCTGGAGCATGATTAAATTATTCATAGTAACCTGTTTAATAGAATAATTCTGCTTGGTTTCAGACTGAAAATTGCCTATGAACAGCTTTCAATTTTGGTGATATAATTCAAAACACAGAATAAAAAATACCTGGGCCAGTGGCTGGCCCCTGAGGAGTGTGAATGCTGAATGCTGGCCACAGCGACCGGGCTGCAGGACCTGGTTCTGCCTGGGCACAGACACCAGCCATGGGGCACTTCTTCTGCCCCTTGGTTGGGGAGCTCATCCCAGGGTCTGCTTACCCCCACGTGCATCAGCATCACCCTCCAGGGGCTTTGCATGATGACCTGCGTGTGTTGTGGTGCTCTCCTGCAAGGGCAGTCCGTGCTTTAAAAGCCTTTTTTCCCCACTTTTCCCCCCTTTTTAATAATGAAATCATATTATGCTTTCTGCAAGCATGCCCTTGTATTTGTGGATGAAGTCTGACATTCGTTTCAGATTATTTAAGGTAGGGATTTTGGGCAGGCACCCAGCAAGGTTTCAGAAAGGGGAATTAGCTCAGCCCCTGCCCAACATCGTTTCAGGCCCCACTAATAGATGCTTCTGATCTGGGCCACTGCCAGCTCCATCCCATGCCAGGACACCCTCTCTGCTCCTTTGGTGGGGGGATAGTGTTGTGGTTTGGGTGAGCAAAATCTCCATCCTTTGCCCGTACAGCTTCCCGCATTTGGAACTAATTCCTCCGGCAGCTGTTACAAGCTACTGACTTCAGAAGCCAGGCTGAAGAGGGGATAATTATTTCTACTGCAGCCAAAAATACGTTAGACCTTTGGTTTGACATTGAATATTCTTATTAAGCATCTCAAAGCTGAGGGTATTGGAAAGAACAACCCAAAGCCAACTCGATTGTCACGGCAGCCTGTGCCTCTGCATGGCAACATCCCCTGCCCGCCCAAACAGCCCAGTATCCCAGCCCTGGGAGCCTCTGGAGTCACCTCTGCTGGGCTACCAGCACTAGGGAGTTTTTTGAACGTATATACATTCAAATCTAAAGTATATGTATGATGCGTGCAAGTGGAAGAGAGAAAAAGAAATTCATTTAGCACACTTGTCATGTGGAGCCCCCTGTGCCGTGAGCTCCTAGCTCTGATGGAGATATACCTGGGAGCTTCCCAAGCTCCCTTTTCCCTTGTCTATCTGATTGCTAATGAGTGTGCTAATATTGCTGCTTGCCTGTAGCAGCAATGATGTACCCACCAAGCCGCTCTGCAATGAAGATGGGTCTGTCCTTTTCTCTCTCTCCCTCTAAACCCATTGAGATCTCAAATGATTTCTGTAGAAGGGATGACAGAGATGTCCCCGCCTTGACCCCCCTCCCCTTTCCTCTAGGCAGAGAGCCTGAATATGATGCCACCACTTGGCATATATCCTCTCGAAAACATAATTCCATAAACTCTTCAACTTTTCCTGCTGGCTCCCTGAACACACACAATAGGACGATGAATATCCTTACAAATGTGCATTCTCTCCAGAGCCACTTGTCTTTTTCTGCAAACAAAAGGATACCGCTGGTTTGAAAGGCTGGGAGCAGAACTGAGGGGGACCCCATTAGAAATCTCCAACAGTGAATAGAGTATTGCCAGTCCACAGGCAAAAAACGCATTAGCTCCTCTGTGCCAGCAAGGAGCTACCAAGGTCTTGGTAAGTTATTCCATCTCTCTGCCTTCATATTTATACCATGCTCCTCTGAGCACTGGCACGGTGCTGCAGATGAAAGACCATTTATGTTTCAAACACTCCCAGCTTCCTAAATCCTGGGGCAGGGGGAGTTACCTGCCTTTCTGAGCTCTTAATATTTCTTCCAGACAAAGCAATCACTTTCTCCCTGCCCTTCCCAAGGTGCCAGTCAGCTCTCCCAGATACCAAAAGAGTGACAAAACCATAGCTTTGTCTCTGTTTGACCCACCAGTGACAACTTCTTCCAGCAGCAGGAAAGGGAATTAAAGCTCAACGATGTCTTCATGTAACCAAGCCTTCAATTTACTGTCCAAATAACCCCAGTGTGTGGCTTTCTCGGCCTCATCTGCTTGGAATGAATATTAATTCCAAAATGAAAGTAGATTGCCATCCACTTTCCCATTCACATGGACTCAGATTGGGCTATCAATCTCCATCTGAAATAAAGCACCTTTATTTCTTGCCTCCCAATGCAGAGAGACCAAAAGAAAACCTGAGATGTATTTTTTAGGTAAGTCTTGCTTTGTTTGTTCCAAAGTCTTGGCCAAGAGCATGTGCCTGCTGATGGCAGAAAGGGACAGTGCATAAGTCATTTCTGTTTTCAACTTAAAATAGAGAGATGTTCATGGGTAATGTCTGTAAGAACATCAGGGAGTCCTGAATACCCAAAGACAGGCTGGGAAGAGAAGAGCTGCTCATCTGTGGAAGAGAGGTCCAGGACTTGGAGAGGAGCTGTCTCTTGACAAATTATTCCACATGAACAAAATAGTTTCAGTGTGAAGACCAGGTGAAGACACAGCTCTACACTGTGAGAGCTCCTTGTGGCATGGATTTGGCCTTGTTATGGGGGCAGGCTCGAAGCCACCTTTCCCTCCCTCCTGAGAGTCTGCACCAATTGCAGCTTGTTCAGACCCAAAAGCACAGCCCAGAATTAGCTAAAACACATCGGGATTTGTGTTTAAAACAAGCTCAGGTACATCCATAACAGATAACTTGTTAAATAGCTTCTAAATCCCCTCTCTCCCCCCATACAATTAGCAGCACATCTTAATTACTTGGTGATGGGTGCTGAGAAAAATGATGAGGCTGGCAGGCGGAAGGCAGAGCATCCCCAGCAGAGACACGGCCCCACTCCTCTCCCAGGAGAGCATCACAAGTTTGCGACTGGAAATCAGAAAATTACTCAGCCTCTCCCCTCATCCTTCCTCCGAGCAAGCTCCCGGCCTTATACAATTATTTATCTGCTGGTAAGAGGCAAATCAAATATCATTAAGGCGAGTGGAGCAGCTAAGAGCCGGATGCTGGCTGACAGAACTGCACTTTGCAAAGCGATTCAAACCAGCGGACACGCGTTCTCCTTTCCCTCAGATGTGCTGGTCGCCCTGTGAGTATCCCTGAGTATCTTCTAACCAACATATCAATTAAGTTACACTCGGGCTAGCGTGTGAGCACGCCTAGGACCGTATTGATCCTCAACCACTGCAGTGTGCGGAGTCTATAATGGCCTCAGATGAGACATCCCAGCCGGGGAAGCTGGATCTTCAAGCATCTGATGGATCAATAGCTTTCATAAACCAGACTGAAAAATAAGGGAGAGTAATAATGGTAACAGAAATGCTGGGCTACACTTACAGAAGAAAAACAATTTGAGGAGGACCAAATAGCAACATTGATCACGCCACTATTTTCCCATTTTTATCTTTCTTTGCAAAAGTATTTGGCTAACTCCAGACAAAGCCGCCGTGCAATTAGAGGCTGTACATTGTATTGTTGCTCTTTACATTTTAAGTGTGTTTATGCTATTTAGATATAACCCTTGTTTTAATTAGGTAAATTGCATGAGCAGCCTACACACACATACAGTGAGTGCATGGGAAGAGGGGCTGAGATGCTTTCCTCTTGCATTACAATGTTCATGACAAAGGGACAGGATGCTGCTTGCTGAGTAAACCCAGGACCCGACCCCAAAAACATCCCCTGCATCAGCAGTGGGACTCAGTTCAAAGCAGTTTTAACACCACCCAAACTCTGTCCTGGAGAAGGAGACGTGGAGACACCACGTGCTGTGATGCCCCAAGGACACGTGGGCATCCTGACGCTCCAGAGACCCTGGGCTGCAAAACTCCCCAAAAAAAGCAGAGGCCAGGAGCCCCAGAGGGAAGGTGGGACCTGCGGGGGGGATGCTGCCAGTGGGGCTTCGCTGCTCATCACTGAACTGAAGACCAGCCTCCAACTTTGCTATGAGAACTGGTTGGCAGAGCTGGTTTTTCCAGCTTAACAACATAGCTACCTGTTACAGAGGCGTGCTCAAACACGTGGAGATGTTCTCAGCCACCGGGCTGGGAGGCCAGAGGGCAGCCAGAACTGCTTCGATGGTATCTGCATCTCAACGGTGACATGGCCCCACCACAGCCCACTGCTCGGGTGAGTGTCTGCCACAGCAGGCTGGAAGAATTATGTGTGGTGTTTGGGATTAAATGCGTGCTATTCTTGGCGGTACCTGAACAGATGATATCTCTTGGAATATACCTAACTCTCTTTTTTTTTTTTTTTTTTAGAGATCTGATCTGCAGTTGTTGACAAGTTTTGCCAAACAACGTCAGGACTGGGGTTTTCTGCAGGATGCACCAAGCAACTCCCGAATCCTGGGGCTATAACGGAGCCTTGCAAGGAGTGTGTTAGGTCTGTCAAGAAGTTAATAAAGTTTATTGAGTCTTTGAGCCGTCACTGATCCTTCATCAAGGCCTGCAACAAAACTGCCAGGGAAAATACATTTGCTCATCAGAAGCAGGTGGTGAAATAACACAGGATGCCAAATGCCAGGGCAAAGCTGGCAGGAGGGATGGGTGATGAGGAGGTGACCTCTTTGAGAACTGGGTTAGATCCAGGAAATTTTAGATTTAAAAGGAACAATTTTCAGAAACTGTCATGAAAGTTGCTGTAAGGGTAAAAGCAATCAAACCAGAACACAGCTCTGCGGTTTAGGAGAGATTTATCTGCCATCTAAAGAAAAATCCCGTCTTGTCATGGTAACTGGTGGATTTGCTCAGTGGAAGTACCAGAGATGTCCTGAGACTGCAAAGCCCAGGGAGACTCCATCAAAAGGAGATCTCCCGTGGGTACCAGACCCAGTTGCCTTCATGTTGTGTACAGGAATGGGCTGTCTCTACTTATTTATGTTTCAATTAATTTCTCCCCCTGTTCCTGTCGTGGCTGAGAACAATAAAGGGAGATAAAATTGATGACAGATAAAACCAATTCCCCATCCTACCTGAAGCCTCACTTGGGGCTCTGCTCTGGTTTTGTCCTGTTGGACCAGCGTGGGCAGCACTGCCTGGGGACACTGCTCCAAGCCTCCTTATGGCAGGATCTCCTGAGCAAACCTCTGCATCAGCCTCCTCAGGATGAGTCTGTCAAGCTGGGACAATCCCAGCAGAAGTTCTTGGAGCTCTACCCAGGCAAACAAACTTGTGAGACGTCTCCTCTTCCCACTGTCACTTCAATCCCATCCGCTCTGTAGAGCCATAGGGAACAAAGTGCCCATCTGTTTGGAGTTTGTCTTGAAAGGAAAAAGAAACCAATCTTCTCAGACAGCATCTCCTGGAGCCTGTTACTCATCCGCTGATCCCTCTGCAGCCTTGGCACAGGGAGCAACTCAGTAACGATTTTTCAGAAAACCAGAGTCCAGGAGAGAGCCTGGTTTACAATTATTCTTCAGTTACATAGGTAATTTTAACTGGGATTAGCTGATCCTGTAAAGTAATTGAAGCCAGGAGGTCTGGGGCTGCTGCACTGTTATTATCACCATATGCCATTGGAAAAACAATGGGTGATGGCTGTCTTTTAAAGTGGTTTTCAAAACCCTCTAATTCAGTCTTTCCAGGTATGAAGGGAGAGCAAAATTTGACAGGCAGGGAGGGGGGTGGGGAGAAGAATGTAGAGACGAATGAACAGAAAAACAAAATAGATTGAGACAGACAAAAGGGATGGTTGGAGGCGCAATGAGAAGAGGGTCTGTTTCCTAGGTCTGTTTTCCTAGGCTGAGCTCCTGCACGGAAAGGAGAGGGACCTCTTTTCTCAGCCCAGTCCCCGTGAACAGTTAATGGCTGTTTCATCCGGATGGACTGCACTCAGTATTTCTACCTGCAGATATGCAGACAGCTGTCTTGCCACTAAAACGATGGAAACCCCTTACCCTCACCATCTTGTGATCCTTGGGTACCTCCGCAACTGCCACAGCTGCATTAGGGATTACCAGCCCAGCTGGCATCCTCAGCCTTCGCTGTGGGCTCTCTGCCAGCTCCCCAAATAAAAAAGCCTTCACTGGGTCGCTCGGCACCGGTGCCCACCACCCCGCAGCGTAGCAGAGGGCTGAGCCCACCCCGCACGGAGCCACTTGACCAGTGGCCACCACCAAGGTGGTCTCTGCAGCGAGCACCAGCTTGGCCGGGAGTTGCTTTAATTGCTCGGGGGGTTTTCTAGCTCCTGTGAGAAATCACCCAATTCCCCAAGTGGTGGTTAGTGTTTCCTTGGAAGAGCCTGGGAAGAGGAGCACAGGCAGATGGGTGGAAGGGAGGGCAGAGGAAAAGCCAGATGCACAAGGCAGAGGGCTGGGAACTGGCTGCAGCCTCTTCCTGCAGCATCCCTGCTCGGCGGCGTGACCCAGGCTTGAGCTTGCTGCCACCATGCAGAGCCATCCTGGGGCACAACTCACCCTGCAAGTTCTCACACTTGGCTGGAGTACCCACATTTTCTGCTCAAACGTCACCTTGCTGGGTTTGTTGCCCAAATCCTGCGTGGAGCACGTGGGAGGGTGGATTCCATCCATACCAAAGGGTGGATTATCTAAAGCGCCCTCTGCTATCAGACACTTCTGGTGCAATAAATCCCATCTCACTAATAACAACCCCAGATACATTAGACTGAAATATTTCTGTTCATTTAATAAAAATAAATGAATAAAGTTTTAGGACAGGTCAAGTGTTATTAAAGCTATTACTCGCTTCAGATCTGAGGAACATTCCCGTGTAATCATATTATGGTGATTCCCTCCCAGGTCCAGATTTGATCCTAAACTACATGTCAAGGTCCCTTTAACTCCACAATAGAGGGGGTAAAAACCCAAAACACAATCAAGAAGAAAATGCAATAAAAAAAGAATTGCTTCTGCTGGAATTATAAACAGCAGCGATTGCTGTGATTTTGCAGTAATCAAGGCCAGGCTGGGCCCCGTCTGTTGTTATTATCTCTCCCACTAATCCCCAATGTGTTTCCTATTTGTGTTGTTCTGGGTTTCCACACCGAGCAGCCTGGGTGAGCCCACGGCAGGACCTGCAGCTCTGGAGCCCTCCTTCCCACCCCGGGCCACCCCCCTGACACTGGGGCTCAGAGGAAGGATGATGGAGAGGCTGTCACCTCTGTGGGCATGAGGATATACCCGTTCAGGGCATTCCATGCCCCTGCATCCCAAGCACAGGAGCTGGATGCCCAGCAGCAGCATTAAATGCCCAAAACCCCAGCTGGGGAAATAACAGGTGAAGAGGAAAGGCTCCCCAGTTTTTTGGGTGGCTCATCCCCACTGTGGCTCCCAGGTTTTCTTGTCTCTTTTTTTAGGGCCAGAGGGGGGTAACTGTGTCCCTCCCAGACCATTGCTAGAGCAGGGGGATGACTGAGGAGAAATAAGACAACCTTCCCCATCAGCACAGATGAAAGGAGCAGGATCATCCTGAGGTGTCCTCTTCTCATCCTCATATTTAAATAGGGTCAGAGGGAACGAGAGACTCTACAGGAAAACCTTTATGGTGATTTGTTTCTTCATAAAAACTAACTTGTTTCCAGCACAAAACCATTTGTCATGAAAACCCAAAAAGCGTTCCTGAATGATAAAGGCTTTGGATCTAACGGCAGCTCTGGTCTGTCCTCTTGCACCCCTGGCACAGCTCTGCAAGTGCCCCGTACAATTGAGGAAACACCTCTGAGTTCCCAGTGCCATCTCCCTGGTCAGAGCAGCATCATGGTGGGAACATGGGTGTCCCCACAGTGGTACAGGTGGCAGATGTCCCTCCCTGCATCCCCCAGGCAGAGGCAGCTCTCCCATGGAGCAGAGCCATGGCCATGGGGCCAGGTCCCGCACTGCCAGCACATCTCTGCAGGCACCCCGTGCTCGTCCCTGAGAAGATCCACGATTCCCACCCGTTCCGTTCATCATTACACCAATGTTTACTTGGCCAAAACACGGGCTGGCAGTTTTAATTTTCATTATTCCCTGTTTGTTATTCTTTTCCCCTGAAAAGTTTCAGCTCATCCACTCAGGGAGCCGGAACAACGCGGTGGGCCTCGGGGGACCTGGCACACATCGTGCAGCTGCAGCTGCTTGGGGCGACCTTCACCTGGGAGAGGCACGGGGGGAGGTCCCTGCTCGGTGGCATCCCCACGCAGCACCGGCGTGACACGTGGCGAAGAGCCGAGCATCTGTGGCCGAGGTGTGTTTACACAGAAAAATGTGCAGATCATCACGGATGCCTGGAAGTCAGGAGGGCGTTAGGGGCAGGCTGGGACCAGCTCCGGGATGTGTGGGAGCAGGATCGGTGACGCCCGTGACAGCAGCTTGTGGTGCCTCCTGAGCTGTGCTGCCAGCACGGAGCCACCTCCTGAGTCCTCAGTCTGGTTCCTGGCTTAGGGAAGAAAAACAAGTGACAAAGGAGAGACAGAGTCACTTGGGAAGAAGCAGCAACTCTCCTTTTTCTTCTTTCAGAGTAAGACAGAAAAGCATCGGTGGGGTCACCCGTGCAGGCAGGGAAGGAGCCAACACATGCTCAAGTTCAAATTTGGCCACTGTGGACGGCCAGGATAAAGGTGGTGGGAGAAAGGAAAGGGAAAGGATGGGTCAGGAGTGTGAAATGGGGCAAAGAAGCTCTTTTGCAAAGCCCGTGGAGAGGATTACGGCATCCCAGCCTGGAGCAGACAGGGACCTGCCTGGGTTATTGTCTGGAGTAACTGGTCCAGAAGGTCTCTGTACACCTTAGGGGGACTCCAGATGGATCCTGGCTGGTGTTTATTTGACAAAGGGTTTTTGGCTGTCTGCTGACCAGCAGTGCCAGGTAACCAGCCCATTTCCAAATTCTTAAATAATCCTTTGCCAATGGACTGAATATCCCATCCCCACTCAGACCTGAAATCCGGGACCTCCTGACACAACATGAGCTGGGGCCAAGACTTGCCTTCTTTCCAAAGATAGACCTCCCCACTGCATCCCTGGGTCCCAGGGAAAGCATTGTAGCAACAGAGGACGGGGGACTTTTTCTAAGGACACCAGTGCTCCTACGGCTGGCAGCTTTGCTGAAAATCCTCCGGTTTTGCCCAGAGTGAGTTGACCTTGTGGGTTTAGTTCAGCGAGCGCCGGGGCAGCGTCCTGCTCGCTGTCACGCTGTGGTAAATCCCAATGAACTACATTGGCTTCAGATGTGGTGCTCCAGATTTACAGCTGCCTTCGGGAGAGTAGATCACGACCTGTCCTCTCCAAAGCAGCGCCTTTCCACAGCTCAGCAACTTACGGTTTCCTTTGAAATGGTCTAGTGAAAAGCCCTAGACAAGCGTTTCTCCTGGATGTTTTAGTGCCTAGCTCAAAGCTATTCCTGCTGGCTTGTGTTTAAAGCCCTGCCTCCCCCCTGCCCCCTGCCTTTCTCTTACTGTGAAGAAGAGAAGGAGCAGAAGAGCAAAGTGGGATGAAGGGGAATGCGTGGGGAGGAGGGAGCTGGGGTCAGCCTTGGGCACCAGTTTGGAGAGACGTGGGGTTTTCTGCCCACCAGCCTGCCCAGCTCAGCTCCAGAGCCACTGGGGTCAGTGCTCAGAGGGACATGAGCACCGAAGGGGTGCAGCTGATGACATTGGGTGACTGTCCATCTCCTGATTCATGACCGAGCCAGTGCCCAGCAGGGCAGCAGAGGCCACTGAGCAGCCATAGCACCATTTTTCAGACATAAAGCTGAGTTTGTGACCGCTGTAGTCATATAAAAGTCCACGGCAATATGTTGCATCCTACCTCCTAGCTCCATCCTGCCTTAGGACAACATGTTCTTCTTCACTTCCGATCCCAAATTGTTTTGTGGTGTTGCTGAGATGTTTCTCACAGTGTCAGACTTACCCCAAAGAGGGTTGCAGAGGGAGCCCTGCTTCTTGGCTGTGCTTAGAAAGCATGCATTAATTGTTCAGCAGCTCATGTGCCTGCAGTTTAATTAGCTATACTAACCAAAGCCTGAGAGGAAAAATCTGTGGGACTGTAGCCGAATTTAAACTTTAATCGGCTCCGTCCAGATTTGTTTCCTGTTGCGGCTGGCGTGTTCTGCACCAGGAAAAGCACATTCAGAAAGAAGAAAACCTGCTGGAGACAGCGGCTGGGCAATGCCTTGGGCCCTGAAACGGCTATGAGCCAGCCACGTTTCTCCACCTCAATTATTTTTATCCACCTTACATGTTTTACTAGGCAATCAAAGCAGCCAGTACTTTTATGGGACACTGATTAATTGAGCTTAGATACAGTATTTCTCCAAGACTCGCTTCCAGACTCCTTGCAGAGAAATGAGGAAGCAAGCCAGAGAAGGACCCAAGAGCCCGTTACAGAGCTAGGGATGGAAACTGTGCTGACATCCAATTATTCGCTTTCAATGACTTGGAAAATGAGGGGCCATCACATGCAGACCGTGTAGGTGGGGTGTGACTTCCTAACAAAGGAGGACAGAGCACCAGGCTCCTCACTGGAGCTCATTTGCAGGAGCCAGAGCAGGATATCGCCGTACCCACAAAGCAAGAACCATGTATCTTGCTGTAAACGCTAAGAGCAATGAAGCAAATCATCCTGTTTAACCAGTACCTTTGGTTGGCTTGGGTTTTTTTCCCTTTGTTCAGTAAGGTTGGCATCGCCCAGAGGGAAAAAGGTCTTTCATTTTATAAGAGACTCTGTTTCTGCTCATTTACTCTCCCTCCCTAAACGATTCTCTTCCCGACAGAGTCAAACCTCCAGTGGCCTCCTTCCAGTCCCTCTGATCAGAAGAGTTGTGTTCTTCTACGTTCAGAGCAGGAGGATGATTTACACGACCCACCGCTGCCGTCCGGCACTTCTCCTGGGGCTGCCCACCGAGCACTTGAAGCTCTCTGTGGGCAAGTCAGTCCTTTGAGTAAAACCACTCCCCCCCTCAAAAAAAAAAAGAAAAAAAAAAAAAAGAATGAATCAGACAACCTGAGATATTAGATGAATTGAAGGGAAGTGTGATCCATTCACCAGCAAACTGTCAGCAGTGTCAGCAGCAAAATTCTTTGAGTAAGCTATCCATCATGGATTATTCATTCATCTCGGCTAGTTACGAGGAAAGATAGCATAAAGCTGAAAATGTTCCACTGCCAATTATTTATTTAAGGGATGTTCTCCTCTGCAGGCTCAAAGCACTTGAGCAACAGTGTTTATCCTGCTTTCCTTGGGAAAGCCCGTGGCTCTGCCTGTTGGTAGAAATAGAGCAAATCTATGCCGGTGTTGAGGCTGAATTTCCCTTCATTGAGTTTCATCACCTTTATTCTTAGCTCCACTGCTTTTGGTCCATTCCAAACAATATTTCTTTCCCTTCAGTGCTTACACCCTTTGGATATTCCTAGACAGCTATTATGTTCCCCATTAGTCTTCTCTTAGCCTAGATGTAAGTATTTACTTCTTTTAATCTTTCCCCATCAGCCAGTCCCTCCTGCCTCTTAATCATCTATGCTGTTCTTCTCTGAATTCCCTCCGATTTGTCTACATCACTCTTGTTTATGATTCCGAGATCTCATTTAGCATTTGATTTCTGCCAAAAATAAAATTGAGCTTGATTGTTTTCACTGATGACTGAAGGAGACATGAATTGTTGCTTGGAAAACAGTCCTTGAGACAGCAATATATGAAAGAGAAAAAATAAAGGCAGCTCCATCAGGCAGACAAATACACAGATAATATCACGTAGGCCAGCTTTGGCTAGATTGAATCTCAGAAGAGCGGCTGGTACGTGATGACAGTAATAGCCACCACTATTAGAGTGTTTAGCTTTTAAACAGAAATGTGAGTTATAACTCAGGCCCCGGCATAAATCACAGGGCCATGAAAATCTCACAAACGCATGCCTGCACAATAAACCAATATGAAATTCCTTGTCCTTGGTGAAAGTAGCAAAATTGCGACTTCCTTTGTATAGGAAAATGTGTGTCTTCACATTGGATACAGCAATTTGGTTTCAGGCATGTCATTGAGACCTTCAGCTTGGAAAGTTGTAATCTTTTTTGGGAAGGAACATTTGAATTGCCACATGGTCAGAAAAGTAAGTGGCAAGGGCAAAGTCAGACTCCAGAACGATCTTAATCTAATGAAAGAGCATCCAGCTGGCCATCTGTGAGACAAGCACTGGGACCTGTAGTTACAGTCCACTCTTTTCAGAGCTGCATATGGGAAGGTGTCTGCCTGAACCTGCATTTGGATTTGGGAGAGGTGGGGTGGTGCTGCAGGGTCCTCATTGCTCCTGACCATCAGGTTACTTTCTTTGTGTCTCCAAATTTGAGAATTTGATGAGAAGTTCAACACAAGCCAATTCTTTCCTGGGCTGCATCAAAAGCAGTGTGTTCAGCAGGTCAAGGAAGGCGATTCAACTCCTTTACTCCACTCTGGTGAGACCCCACCTCGAGTACTGCATCCAGCTCTGGATGCCCTCAGCACAAGAAAGGCATGGTCCTTCACTCTGAGTGCATGGGCCAAAAAACGCAACCATCACATCTCCTCTCCTGGTATTCTCTCCCTCTGGGTCACTGAGGACTTGATTCACACCCACTGAGGGAGCAGCTGAGCCTTAGGTGTCAATGCTCTTAAAATTTGCAGCTTCAAACACATTTGCTTTTGGGACACTGATGCACTGCAGCCCCAATGAATGCCTGACGAGGTCTGAGGGACATCAGTAGGTGACAATGTCACCCATTTAGAGACCTGAACAAAACTGTGGCACCAGCAGTTTGCAACAAGGACAGGAGCATTTTGCTCCCCTGGAAAGTCACTCCCTGTGTCCATGCCCTGAGGGGGAGACAGGGGGGTGACAGTGAGTGGACATGGGCAGATGGAAGCGAGCAGCACTGACCCATCCTGCAGACCCACGGGAAGAGGACCTGGGGCTGCAGAGCAGCAGCTGCAGGAGATGGGAATGCCAGCCCCAGGCTGGAGCACACGATAATCCCCCAGATCCGAGATCCAAATAAACCCACAAATTAAACAAGGAGGTAGGGGCTGGTTTCCCCTGGGAAGAATCTACCTTCCAGTGAGACCCTGCAAAGAATATACTGTATCTCAGGGGGATTTCCATTTAAATGCTCTTTGGCAAAGCGCCCTTAAAAAGCTGCTGACGCCTCGTGGAAAGCTTTGAAAAACATGCTAATTAATTAGAAACAATGCAGCATCTCTATCGGCTATAGGAGCCCCTATGTTTCCCTCCCTCACATTCCCCCGTCACCACCAGAGACATTTGCATGAGAAGGGCAGCTTTGTTTCTCCGGACTCTCATCTGCTGTTCCTGCTGCTTATTCCTCCACCTGAAGTCGGGCTCCAATGTGTGGGACCCCCCAAGGCATCTCCACAGCAACATCCCACCTCCCCCCAACCAAGGCCGTGGGGCAGAGGCAACCGTGGTTCACAGGGAAGAGCCAGTTTGACAGCACTGAGAGGGGCTTGGGACAGTGAGTACACGTAACCCCCGGGACTGGGACCAATTAGGGAAGGGGGAATTCATTAGCATTTATTACTATGCACCGCGTGTGCTGCAGTAGCATCCCAAAGCTCCCGTCAAGATCAGGTAGCCTGTACGTTGGGAATGTATAAAATTGCTGTAAGACACGGTCTTTGCTTCTGTAAATTCAAATTTACAGCAGGCTCCCCTAAAAGGTTATTTCAGCAAGTGGCGAGAACCTCATTATTTCTCTTTGCTTCTCTGACCCCCACCAAGGGCTGTATTAAAATGTGAGCGTCAGCTCTGAAGATGACCACCTGCACTGTGAAAAAAACCCCAACAACATAGCACTTTTTGTGGTTTCATTCCTATTTTGTTTGATTTGCCACCGTAAAATGGGGCGGGGGGGGAGGTGGGGGGGGATAGAGGGTGGGATTTCATCACTTATCACAGGCACCAGCAACCTTTCGGTCGCTGATGAAATATCACTGAACTTCCCCAGCAGGCAGTAAAAGTAATGCTGAAAGTGTCAAAGAGCAAC